>CM044894.1:9458869-10658869 GCA_024500025.1 Syzygium aromaticum | reverse complement strand
CCCTGATGTTGGCGACTTCGATGGACATCTTCTTAACCCCCAAAGAAAACTTTGTTAACTACTTGGGTAGATAAGATAAATTTCATTGACAGAAAGTAGAAGTGAATTAGGAGAAAGTTCGATTGAAATAGTTGGACTTCTGTGAAGTGGAGATACTATAAATTAGCTTGAGCAGCATTTTGAAGAATTTTTATTCTGCAATGCTACGTGAAGAATTGCTTAAACAAGTTAACTGAATCTTTTGACAAGGATGCATGTGTTCGTTTCGATAACTTTTTCATCCACACATTTCGAAATATCATCAAACTTGTTACTTATTTACAATAACTCTCGCTTTGAATTTGGTGAACTTCTAAAAATAACCTAATATTACAAGAACAAAGCCAGACTTTATTTGATCATCAATGGCTAGAGATTACTAGAAGCTTTCTTTTATCTGTTTAATCTAGGGTTAATACTACGAAAAACTCCAAACTGGTATATCTGTAACAAATTTACCCCAAACTATTTTTTTAACAACAAAAAATCATAAATTGGTACACCTGTGATAATTTTACCACGAACTATTTTTTTTATCATCAAAAATCTCACACTAGTATACCTGTGACAATTTTACTCATGAATTAATTTTTTAGCCACCAAAAACCCCAAACTGGTACACTTGTGACAAATTTACCCTCCGTTAGTTTCTGTTAAATTTTACTATCAAATTGCTAAGTTTAATGACATGTGGCAATTGACATGTGTACCGGTTTTGAGTTTTAGCCCTCTGTTTGTCACAAGTTTATCAATTTGTGATTTTCTGTGATATTAATATAATTTAACGGACGCTAACAGAGGGTAAATTTGTCACAAATGTACAAGTTTGGAGTTTTTAGTGGTCACGGGGGTAAAATTGTCACAGGTATACCAGTGTGGGGTTTTTGGTGGTCAAAGAAATAGTTTGAGGTAAAATTGTCATAAGTATACCAGTTTGAAGTTTTTGGTGATCAAAAAAATAATTCGGGGTAAATTTATCACAAGTATACCAGTTTGGGGTTTTTTGTGGTCAAAAAAATAGTTCGGGATAAAATTGTCACAGGTATACCAATTTAGGGTTTTTCGTGGTGTTAATCTTTTAATCTACTGCTGTTAATTTAGACAAAACTAACCACTAGTAGAAACTACTTTTATAGGGATATGATACTTATGTAGATTTTTTTGGAACCATTGGCTTAATCTATATCTTAGGACCCTACAAGTATTCCTTTTGGAGTGACGCTAGGTATATTTAAATGAATCGATTAAGTTGGTATGCAAAATAACATTACATGATGTAACAAGGTTTTGAAATAAATGGGTCATATTCAATATTTAATAAATGCCCATGAGAATAAAGCTATCACATTTGCTCCAATTTTAGCTTTTCTATTTATATTGTATTTTATTTATTGCGTGGACTATAAATACTATAATGATAGTCGTTTCTGTCTATTTTTATGAGTGTGATTTCACCCTAGATAAATCACAAGATACTTTGCAAATAATAGAGTACTTTATTATTATCATTTGATTTTGTATAACAAGTTAGATAGTGTCCTGATTAGTTTTTACACATCTTGACCGATCCATTTTCCCGGTCAATCTTAATAGTAGACAGTTGCCTTTCTCTGCACAATGCATGTTTGATGTGCATCAAATGGCACTTCCATAATTGCATTTGGTGGTGATTGAATTGGTTCTTGAATTAAGTTTTTCCTCAGTTTTCGATTTTCTGCATTTCCTTGTCTTTTCCTTTTGATTTTCCCTGGAGATAATGTAAGCAAATCTCCAAGAGAACATGTTCGGCACTATCCTATCATCCTATGTCAAACTAAATGCATCTTCATTAAGTTTTGCCTCCTTTCTGTTGTTTCCTCGCAATGTAACCCGAAGAGAAAATGTTGTCCCAAATCTCTGAGTTAATTATATAGGCAATCTCCTTCGCGATCCCGATGTTGCCATGGTCGATTTGGGAGTCAAGTGAATTTGTAGTGCAGGGACCAAACGATGTTTAATCTAGATCTCACCAACTACGTACAATATATGTTCCGGATGAACATTGCTTGCATAAGCCAAAAGGTTTGGACTTAAATGGCTCACGAGGCTTGCTGGATATTTCTTGAGCCTCTTGGTTGTTGGGTTTCCGCGCTCATGCTTCTAGATTATCAAAAGAAAATGAACGAAATACTCATCGTAGATGCACGAGGCCGAGTCCTTAATCTTCGTAGATGTAACAATATCACCTCATTTCATACAAAACTAGAAGTGATACCTTGTAATGTTTGCGTTGAAAACAAATTCACCAAAATACCGTTTTCGTACCATTTTGATGTATTTTATTTTTACATCTAAAAAAGGAGAGGGAAGAAAAAAGAATAATAGCACCGATGAGAAAAGCATCTTACACCCCGGTCGGTACCTTCATCAGTGTTTCGACATCTAGGCCGTCGATACATCGACAGTAAATTCCACAACTACCCTCATCTATATGGAGCGATTGTGTAGATTGGATTGGGCACCGATCAAAGACACCGATTGGAGAAGACGATCCTCGTCCCCGTCGTGATGGCGGCACTCTGACTTTCGGCTACAACAAAACTTTATTGGATGAAATCGATTATAGTCCTCAAGTCGTCATGTTATGTTGGGCCTTGAGGCTTGAATCACCAGCACACGACCTGGAACGGCGGAATTGGGCCTGGCCCACGGGCCTGCAAAACAGGCTCAAAACTTTAAATTATGGGCCCAATTCATCGCCCCTGTACCGGACTTCGGCTGCCATTGTTGGGGTTTCATGTTGCGTAATATCAATGTACTTACTCCCACACTTCCTACCTTCGTCTACAATTCACGGGGAAAGTCTTCGCCCGCGCTCGTTATCGTCCTCTTTCCTTGCACTCCATCACAGCTCTGCGCGATCGATGCTATCGGCATCGCTTCCTCAATACATATTCGCACGAGCTTCGACTCTGATCCGGAAAGGAGAACGGGGCTCGAAATGTCGCACCTCTCGATTCATTATCATCGCCCATAAGCCTAAACGCGAAAAAATTCACGTGTCGCTAGGGTTGTGTACGAAAGGAACCGCCCGGTTCTGGCAGGTTCCCGATTCCCCAAAAAATGGGAACCGATGAGTATCGGTCCGATTTCCGATTTCAGGTATGGATCCACTCGCTCGAGCCACCTTGTCGACTTCACTCTCCTAGTCCTCTCAGTTACGATAAGGCGATGGTGCACGCAGGGACACAAGTTCAAAGCTTTCGATTGGGCCTTGGGCTGTGGTCGCGGAGTCCATTTTGGAACATGAAATGAGAAAAAAGAAAAAAAAATGATTCTCGACTTTCCCGCGGATACCCTTTCTTTCTCTAATTCCAATTTTTTTGTAATTCTCTATTACCTTCTTATGTACAAAAAAAAAGAAAAAAAGAAGAAAAAAAATGAACTGAAAATCCTAAAACTTGTCACGAAAATATAATTGAGTCTCGAAACTTTCAAAAAGTACTATCAACGGAAAGACTTGATTGCATCTGTTTAATAAGTTTTAGGATTTAATTGCACTTTTTAAAAATTTCAAGATTTAATTGCACTTTCATGACAAGTTTTTGGACTTTGAATAAATCATTTAAAAAATCCACACCACTCTGCTTGAATTTCTTTTCTTTTTTTCCTGAGGAAAACACTTGGCTTCTAATTCTCCGACTTATGTAATCATTCACATTTCAAAAAATGAAACGCGCGTTCTTATGATCTTTGGAGCCGGAGTTTTAGCAACGCACGCGAGCGAGTTATACAATCCCCGACGGATCTCCTAAATTCCGGCATGAATGACCCGTCTTTAATCAGATCGATTGCGCAACTCTAAGGCTGCGTTTGGTTATCTGGATTTCTATCTAATATAGGATTGGATAGGACAAGATATGAAATTCAAGAGATTTGCTATATTCTATCTATTACTTGGCAAATTGCACAAATAAAACCGGATATTTTCATATATTATCATGTCAATTATTTGCTATGAACGTCATATTAGTGTAAATAAATCTAAAAATTGCACAAACGGAAATGAGAAAAATTTCTCGCGACACTCTTATCTATTTCATTTTATTTACTTATTTTTTTATTATTTTCCCCCTCAACTTTTTATTTCTTTTTTCTCCTCCCATCATCTTGTAATAAAAATTTATTAAATAGTAAACTATACAAATATACCTAAAATATATGATAAATATAAATACTAAATGTATATATGAACTTTATATCATATGATAGAAAGAAATTTGAATATATAAATAAACATAAGAATAAATAAAACGAAATTTATTATTTTGTTATTTTGAATTTTTTTATTAAAATTCAAATATTATTTATATTTTATTAATTTAACAAAGTTTGTTATTTAAGAAAAATAACTTTTATATGATGGATATTATAAATTCTATCCGCCTTCGTTCCACCTCTCTTAGGCTGCATTTGGTCGACTGGATAAAAGCCAATATATGATATGTTTTATTCTATCTTTATGTTTGGAGGTGGTCCAGGATAGGATAAGATCGGATATAGACCGGATATAACCTGGATAAAAAAATCCGAGGGGGGGAAGGGATAGATTTGAATAGGATTTCTAATACCTATTTTTTTAGAAACCCTACGCTCTACTCATTGTCATATTCATTCCCACACCTTGTGCGCTTTCACCAAAAAAATTTTTCAACTTTTTTTCCTTCATGGACTTCTCCAGATCCGTGAATAGAAAAAATAAATAAAAATAATCCTATTTGACTTTAAATCCGTAGTCCACCAAACAGTGGACTGGATATGAAGAAATCCCAGCATTTCTTATCATATTCTATTCATTCAAATCCTATTTAGAAATCTGGATGACCAAATGCAGTCTCATAATATAATTTTATCCGGGTTATACATATGACTTTATCCTGTTTCATGCAAGCACCAAACACGGGAGGAGGACAAAATTTACCCCATTCCAAATTTTATTCCGACTATCAAAGGCTGCGTTTGGTCGACCGGATAAAAGTAAGGATATGATATTTTTTATCTTATCCTATGTTTGGTGGTGGTCCAGGATAAGATAAGGTCGAATATAAACTGGATAAAAAAATCCGGGAGAGTGGGATAGACCCGGATAGAATTTCTAATGCCTATTTTTTTGAAAACTCTACACTTCACTCGACGTCATCTTCATTCCCACACCTTGTACGCTTTCACCAAAAAAATTTCTCGACTTTTTTTTCTTCGCTAACTCCTCCGAACCCATGAATAGCAAAAAATAAAAAATAAAAATTATTTTATTCGACTTTAAATCCGTAGTCTATCAAATAATGGAGAGGATATGAAGAAATTTTAGGATTTCTTATCCTATCATATCCAATCCTATTCTTTTCAAAAATTCGGACGATAAAACGCAGCTTAACGTGGCCTAATGGTCTCACCTATGTTCAAACTTTCATCAATTCCCCCCGTTGCACGTGCCACGGTCGCACCGCACGGACGGACGGATCACAAGCTGAATATTCCTTTCTTGTGGACCGGGGGGTTTCGCTAATAAGATAAATCAATGGTTAAAATATATATATATATATTTCGGTTTTACTGCGTTCTCCTCCCTCGAGAGCGAAAATCTGTCCATTTCTTTCCCGCTCAATTATAAAATATGGGATTTAATAATACTATTTTCATAAATACGTCTACAAAAAAAAAAAAAAAAAAGAAGAAGAAGAAGAAGAAGAGAGAGAAAAAGGAGAAGAAGGGAAGAGAGGGAGAGGAACTTGAGGACAAGAAGAAATGACAGTTTCAAAAGCAGCAAAAATCCCATCCTCGGTATATCCTCCTCGCATCTCCCCTTTTTATTCTCCGTCTCCTCCCTCCTCCCTCCTCCTTCCTCCTTCCTCCACCGCATCGCCGCCTGCAAAACCTCCACTACCTACAGTGACTTCGTCTCTCTCTCTCTCTCTCTCTCTCATGTCCGGCTCAGCTCCTCCGTCGCTCGGCCGCGGCACCACCGCCGGCGGCGGCAATGTCCTCTTCTTCTCCTTCACCCCCAGGGCCTCCTCCCTCCCCCGCTCCCTCCTCCTCCGCCGGCCGCCGCCGCCCCCGACCCCCTTTTCTTCCTTCTCCTTCTCCCTCTCCTCCCTCCTCCTCGCTCCCCCGCCGCCCCCGTGCTGCCGCCTCACCCGCGTCTCCACCGCGCCCCTCGAGTACGTGCCCCCGGCTCCGGACTTCGACTTCCGCTCCGAGATCGAGCGCCTCGCCGCTCTCCGGACCCGGCTCGCCGGCGCCGGCTCCGTCGCGCAGAAGCTCGGCGTGGTGAGCGCCGATTCCAGGGTCAAGGAGTTCTTCGGCTCTCGGTCCGGCGGCGGGGGTTTAGCCGGGGCTTTGGGCGCCGTTGATTTGGACGAGGGGGAGCTGTTCCTGATCAAGTCCTTGGTTGCCTCCGGGCAGGGGCACGTGCTTCTTGGCGCGGAGGTTGGGGCTCCGGCGGGCGGTTTTCGCGAGCCTGCCAAGGGTTCGCTGAAGAGCGCGCTATATGCTTTGGTGGAGATGATAGAGAGGCTGGATGTGAATGGCGGGAAGAGGAAGATGGGCGTGGGCTCTGAGGACGATGACATTGGTGACTTGAAGAAGCTGCTGCGGACTCTAGGAGAGATCGAACGGTTCTATGATTGCATTGGAGGAATTATTGGGTGAGTTAGTTCTTCTTCTGTGACCAAATTCTGTTCAATCGTGCTTGTTTCTTCCGCTTGGGAAATGGGAGTCTCGGAAGATATGCTCGACTTTGGTTTGACTTGATTGCCTTCCGAAAATCAATTCCATGGGGTGGCCTTTTCTTGAAAGCCTTGTGGAATGAACTTGAGGCATTAATTGTGATGGTCGATTTGGGGATGGGTTTTTGTAGTCGATATGTCAATGTTTGACGGATTCTGTGGATAAATAAAAGAAGAGTTCTTTCAATGCTTCCTGCATTAAGTGATATTGAAGTTGTCAGTTGATTGCTGGCGATGGACACTTTCCCTTTCAATTCGAACTGCCTTTATTCCCGATACGCGCTGTTTCAGGATTCAAACGATTGAATGATTACTGTGGTATGGACAGTGAAATTGAAAATTTGCACAAACTTTTACCTGCCACAAGTTGACGACATTAGAGAGTATCTCAAGTTAAAATCTTTAATGGGATTCTTGTATATCGAGAATACCTCCTGCTTTGGAATTTTGGCATGCCGGCTTCGAAGATTTGGTGAAGATTCTTAGGGGCTGTTCTCGTGCTTTTTTGTCCCTCTGTCTCTTACTTTTTAATTGACATAACTTCTGTAGTTATCAGATAATGGTGCTTGAGCTCCTTACAGAATCAGTATCAGAAAGGCAGTCTACCAACTGTTCGCAGAATTCAAAGGGATCGATGGAATCTCAGATCTTGGAAATTCACTCTCCTGCTGGACTTGACCTTTCTCAGAATACAGAGTACGCATCTCAAGCGGCTCTCTGGGGTATCGAGGTTCGTCTCCTGAGAATAACAGAGTTCTCTTTGCAGCATGTATATGCGGTGGATGATCTTGAACTTAAGGTCTTATCCCTTTAGGGTTTGCCCAACCTAGGTGAAATCTATCCTCTCGGAGGCTCTGCCGACAGACTTGGTTTGGTGGATCCTGACACTGGTGAATGTCTTCCTGCTGCCATGCTCCCTTACTGTGGACGCACACTATTGGAAGGCCTTGTGAGAGATCTACAGGTGCATGGCGTGCTTATGACGCAGAGTTTCTTTTATTGCCTTTTGTTTGCCCTTTTTCTTAGGCATGCTCAGCAGCAATTTTAATTAGCAGAAAATCTTTAAGCAAATGTAACGTTATCCTATGAACCAATAACATGCCCGTTGGTTCTCTCATAATTGCTAGGCTAGGGAGTACCTGTACTTCAAGTTGTTTGGAAAGCAATGTATCACTCCTATTGCGATTATGACAAGCGGTGCCAAGAACAACCATGAGCGCATTACATCCCTCTGCAAGAAACTCGAGTGGTTTGGAAGAGGTCAATCCAGTTTCCAATTTTTTGAACAGGTTTTAATTGGCACTTTCTTTCATCTTTATTGCTATCTAATTAAAAGCTCAAGTTAGCGTCAACATTTGGTGCTTGCCTAAAATGTGCCATGTATTTGGCAGCCTCTTGTACCAGCTGTAAGTACAGAAGATGGACAGTGGATCATCACAAAATCATTCGTGCCTGTATGCAAACCTGGTGGTCACGGTGTTATGTGGAAACTGGCTTATGACAGAGGCATCTTTGAATGGTTCTACAAGCATGGAAGGAGAGGCGCCACTATTAGACAAGTCAGGTCTTATTAGTCCGTTCTGGTTCATGTCTGTTTCTTTTATTGGTTGAGAGCCGGAACATCATCTGTAGTTATTTTTCTGCAGTAATGTCGTTGCTGCCACAGATTTGACACTCTTGGCATTGTCAGGGATTGGGTTACGTCATGAGAAGGTACGAATACATATTGTGTACCATTCTTTCTCAGGACTTCCAAAGAAACTTCTGAGTGACTTCCACATTTTACGGCAATAATTTACTTGTGCGAGTCATCAAACTCATTTATATTCCTTCAAGATGTCATGCGGTTGCCATGGAATTGTTAATAAGGAGGATGCTATCCTATTTGGAACTAGAAACCTGCATTCTCGAGGAAAGTTAGTAGTCCCGCTACACATTTTGCTGGTATTATTGCTGAACACTGCAAAGACAGTGAATTTCGTGCTCTTCCTTTGTTCCTGGTTCCTACAAACTATGTAAACATAGGGCATTTTGTATATAGGGTTTGTCTACGTGAATTGATGGCTTTCTTCATTAAAATAATGATCTCAGCTCTCACAAGTAAGTGGTTTTGTTTCGTTTATGCACATCCATGTAGTGAATTTTATGCCAATTGTCCAACAGTGGAATTATGAACAACCTAATCATCTTACAAGTGTCTCCTCTAGTAACTCATCTCCAATATTCTAAATCAAGTTTAGCAGATTCCTGATTAGAGATTGGAATGAGACCGTGAGTGGTACCATCTGTTTCTTGTTGGTTAATGGTCACGTTAAGATGAAAATTATTCGATACGAAATCAGAGGAGCAGAACATGGGTGAAGATGGTGATAGTCATGACCTCAAAACCTTGATGAACATTTACATGTGTAGGTAGAGATGTAAGAGTTGAAGATTTGCATAATGGGTTGCTTTTCTTTCCTTTCTATTGTTGTCGATGTACTGCGCTGAGCCGAGAGACTTAAGATGGGTAATAATTGTGTGGAATGATAATTCTTCTTCTCTCTGCATTTTGATCTTATGAGCTTCTTCTGTTGACCCCAGAATTTGAAAAGGTTGAACTCTCTTTTCTTTGGCTATATGATGAGATCTATGCTATTATGGAGGATGAGGGAAGGAACCTGACTTGAGTTGTACTGACGCTTGGAAATAGCTATCATTTACGAGCTATCTGTGCACAGCTTAATGACTTTTTGTGTGCTATGAAGGCATATATGCAGATAAATGCATTCCATAACATCAATGCTAACGCCTCGCAAAAATTGATGTGATAACTATATTTAGCTTCCATTTGATATATATTTTTCCTGGGTGAAAAGTGGAGTTAGTCAACTAATCGGAGAAAATGCTCATTCTCTTCTCTGATTTCTCGTGAAGCAGAAATTAGGGTTTGCTTCGTGTAAGCGCAGCGCGGGTGCTACAGAAGGAATCAATGTTCTCATTGAGAGAAAGAATCATGATGGGAAGTGGGCATATGGTTTATCATGCATCGAATATACTGAGTTTGACAAGTTTGGGATAGCTACTGGATCTTCTAATAGGTAAATTGATATGTGGCTCCAAGTTTTCAATCTATCCATTTTCCAATGGGAACTACTCTACTATTAATAATCAATTCACTTTTCTTCTCTGTTCTAGTTTGCAGGCAGAATTCCCTGCCAATACAAACATCCTATATGTGGATTTACAATCTGCTGAGCTAGTTGCATCGTCTAAAGACAAAAGGAGTTTACCAGGCATGGTGCTTAATATAAAAAAGCCAATTGAATACGTGGACGACTTTGGAAACGGGCATAGGCATGTATTCCTGTCTACATTCCATTCTATCTTCCCTCTTTTTTAATTGTGATTGTTGGTTCCTTTTATGAGACAATGTTGCTTGAGTGGTCTTGTGGGGAATAGGCTTGTAATATTCAAAGAAATTTAGCTAGCCGGTAATTATACTAAGCAGTCAATTCTGTGTAGAGTACATGCTACACTCAGCTTGCTCTTGCAATGTGGTAGGAAATAATGGCTTAGATAAACAATCTGATGGGTTGCGTTGCTCCTAGATGCCGGTAGTATGGTGTGAACAAAACAATTTGGTGCTCTTACTACTTGTTTGGGAAATTAATTCAGTCTTCTGATGCTCATGATGTTGTGTGATGTTGTGTCTCTTGTAGAATTCTGATCATATATAACACCCCCCCTTTCTCTGGATGAAATAATCACGCTAACTGGCAATTCTTTATATTCAACAGTGTTAGTGGTGGAAGGCTGGAATGCACCATGCAGAATATTGCAGATAGCTTTCTTAATACCTATTCATCTCGTTGTTATAAGGGTGTGGAAGGTAGGCCCCTCTAACATTGTTCATGAAATGGCTATTGAAGTGACTCGATATATTCTTCTAGTCCATCTATGACATCTGTTTTGGATTGATTACTAGATGAGCTGGACACTTTTCTAGTCTACAATGAAAGGAGAAGGGTCACCTCCTCTGCCAAGAAGAAGCGGAAACCTTCGGACATGTCTTTACATCAGGTGATTAATGTTTTATAAACTTGCTTCTTTTCTTATTCTGAACTCTCCTTGAGTTGCCTATGACCAAACACCCAATGCCAGCTGTCACATAATACAGAGTGAGTTTTCTGGGGTTTTTTCTTCTACTTTTATTTTCACGGACCTAGTGGACACTCTTCATGCATGGTGACCCATTATGTACTCTTGTACAGACCCCAGAAGGTTCACTGTTGGATATAATGCGGAATGCCTATGACATTCTTTCCCAATGTAACATTTACCTTCCTGAGGTATGGCACATGGTCTTGCTGCAGATTGGTCATGTCAGTTGATTCCATAAAAATCATTTCGTGCATTGTTTGTCCATTTGTATTTTCCTTGTTCCTCAGTTGCTTGTTTGTAGTTTCTTCCTTTAGCTAAAACAAAACACATCAATATTTGGTTTTGAAAGTGATGCAAAATGCATTATTTTTGGTGCATGTTTGATTAATCCTACTTTCTTTTCTTTGCTGCAGATAGAAGGGAATGAGAAGTACATTGATTCTGGACCACCATTTCTTATTCTTCTTCACCCAGCACTTGGTCCACTTTGGGAGGTCTCACGGCAAAAGGTAAACATTCAATGTTATGGTCTGTCATGAGAATTGTTTATTTGGAATGTCAAGTTAGAGGTTACGTCTCACATTCTAATTGCATGGTATGACGATCCTAGGACTTCTTGGGGAACTGCTTTAATTTGTTTCAGACTGCTTTGGTTTGGTTTCTTTCTAAATGAATGACTTGGGCGCTCTGGGTTTTATGCCCTGCGATGTTGATATAATCTGACATTGGCTTCTTTCTCACAGTTTTGTGGAGGTTCCATAAGCAAAGGATCTGAGTTAATAGTCGAGGTTGCAGAGTTTTTATGGAGAGATGTTCAGGTGCATATTTATACTTACAGGACTCGACCTATGTAGTGCCTTATTTTCTGAGCTAATTGGGTACCTGTATTCCAGCTTGAGGGAAGCCTGATTGTTGAGGCTGAAAATGTCATGGGCTCAACTAGAATGGGTAAAAATGGTGATCTGATTCTACAATATGGTCACAGGTGATATATTTTCCCTCTTTTGGTTCCCTTGCTTCTTCTAGAATCGTGGAAATGTTTTTTTGAATCTTATTTAATTTTGTAGGTGTGGTAGATGTAAGTTACAGAATGTCAAGGTTTTAAATGAAGGAATCGACTGGAAATTCTCTGGAAATGTATTCTGGAAACATGATGTTCAGCGGTCAGAGTCCCTGAAGGTCATACTGCATGGGAATGCAGAATTTGAGGCAACAGAAGTCTCTTTTCAGGTTTGCACCAGTTGGACATAAATTACAGGATTAAGCTAATATTGACACATCTTGGCACAGCTACAAGCCTATTATTTATTCAACCTCCATAAGAGCCATGCTGCCACACATTATTTCCTTGTAGGATGTGAAAATAGGGGGTCAATTCTACTTGTCGTGGCAGGAAAGTGTTATGATGCAGGGCTCCAACTTTAGAAGTACATGTTGACCATTAATTGAGGAAAAATTTGCATGTCATGCACTTCGTATCTTGTAATTATGCATTGACTTTATTACTGATAGTTTCGTTCCCATGGCAGGGAAATCATGTTTTTGAAGTTCCTGATGGCCATAAGATGAAGATTACTCCTAGAATCTCAGGTTTGTAGTGTAAATAGCATCCCATTCATGATATGTGCTGTCTATTTTTGGGTTTTGTTATTAAAGTCTCCTCTCGGAATCGAGGGGAATACAACAATCCTTTAGTGACGTGTGTGGATCAGCATGCATTATCACTTTTACCATCTTGATCCTGTTAGAAGCATGCAAATCTTTTGCAGCTTATCATTCCCTTCTCTTGTAAGCCCTTGCCAATTACCCCACCAACACCCAAAATCCTCACTATTGGTTTGTTTCTTGCTCATATAATTCTTTTTGCAATTTTCTAAGTTTTAAGTACAGTTTAGTCTGCTAAGTTTTCAGCGTTTGTGCAATTTAGCGTCCTTTTTTAATTTATTCAATCAAGTTCTCTAACTTTCTTGATTTAATCAATTTAGTCCTCTGAGTTTTATTTTGTACTGTTAGGTCCACTAATTTTCTTGGGTTGTGCAATCAAATTATTCAGTCAATTGCTCACGCTAAGCTGTAGATGTGGCATTGTCATTGTGGGTGGCACCAAATTAGCAAGAAACAAGAAACCCTAATTTGATTATGTTAGTTAGAAGAAGTAAATGGAGCACTGGGTTGCACAAATCAAGAACGTTAGAGGACTTGAATGAACAAAATAAAATTAGACGATCAAATTGCATAAATCAAGAATGATAAAAAGACTTGAGTGCATAAAATAAAAGTTCAAGGAGCAAATTGTACGTACACTGAAATTTAGAGGACTGAAATTGCTCTTAACCCATTTTGTGATCTTAAGGCGATTTTTAAGTTGGTCACCTTTTCTTCCATCTACGTTTCAGGTTTTTCAGTTCAATTAGAAATACTCGCACCGAACATGGTCGATAGTGGAAGCTGGTATTGGAGATACAAGATAAACGGGGAACACATTGGATTGGAACTGGTAGAATTGTGAAGCACAGATTTGGTTCTCGGACTTTCCCTGATGTGAATCATGGTTCACTGCTGGTATTCGAGCTCATCTTGCCACTGCATCAGCTCACTTCCAATTGGTTGAACAGAAGTTGAACCTTCTCAAAGTTGGATTTTTCTCACCCACTCATTCATTTAATTTAAACCCTCGTAACCCCATATATACAGGGAGAGAGAGAGAGAGAGAGTGTGAGAGCCCATGTAAATTCTTAAGGGTCTACTTTTTGGAGCTGCTCATGTAACAAGAGTTTGTAACGATGACCAGTTCCCATCAAATGATCAATGTTGTAACTCATTTTGTTGGTATCGGCAGTGACAATTGTCAATCAGTCTTTTCCAAGCACAATAGTTGTCCTTTCATATTTTTGGTCTAATTCACTAAACCACACCCCCCCCCTTTCCTCTCAAATTTTAGGTCAAGTTTTCAAATCTATCATGAACCTTTTTTTTTCTTAAAAAAAATTTCAAACTTTAAGTTTAGTTTCAAATCTGTTTTGAAATTTTTTATATCAGAAAAACTCTAAATTTTAAGTTCAGTTTCAAATCTATCCCGAATTTTGTTTTGTGTAAAAGAGTTATCAAAATTTAATTTATTTTAAAAAATATATCTCGATGGTCTAATCATAACTTGACGTGACATTTTCATGTTGGTAATAAATCCACATCAATAAAGTAATATGATTTTTTTTAGACAAAGAAAAGTTGAACCTAAAAATTAAGTTTTTTTTTTCAAATTAAAAAAAGTTTTTTGAGGTGGATTTGTTATCATCCCTCACTTTCATATTCTAGAATGATTTTATTTTGGAGAATTTTAATAATTATTATTTGGTTTGATTTATTATCAAAGTGAAAATGCGACGTCGATCTCTACTTATCGCTCTATTATTTTGCTAATGTTGATTGTTATGACGTGGAAGTGTCGCGTCAAGTTATAAACTTGATCACTGGGGTATATTATTGAAAATAAATTGAAATTTGTTGATTTTTTTTACATAAAACAAAGTTCGGGGCAGATTTGAGACTAAACCTAAAGTTTGGAGTATTTTCCGAGACAAAAAGAAAAGTTTGGGATAGATTTAGAACTTGACCTAAAGTTTGGGGTTTTTTAGGGTATTCACCCCATATTTTTAGATGCATTTTGTGTATGATAAGGGACAGCGATGTATCAAAATTCTTCCGCAGATTGACATTGAAATTCCTCTTGCGTTCAAAGGATGCCTCCGAGACATAAAGATTTATCCACTCTCTTGAGTAATTGATTACACTGAACAAATGGAAATTTAACTTCTCTTTTATGTGTTATTCACACATTTACACCCCACGTACTCAACTGCTCCGACTCATCCAACAGGATTGCGGGAGTGAGAACAGCATCTGTTCAATAATCTGAGCAACGCATCGGCTTTTCTTCGTGCTCTCAATGATCCACCAGCTGCCAAGCTCCGGAGCGAAGGTATGCTTCTTGGATTCATCAACAGTCTCCCCGCAACTTCCTCTCCTCCATCTTTGCACAGACCTAACAGGAGAGTGATAGCGTTTTCTTTTCCTTTCGGAGAACCGAATCTCAACAGATCGACGAGAAGAGGCACAAGTACTCTGCTCTTCCTTATTTCCTCCAAACCTTCGTGACACCCCATAAGCAAAGCGAGCAGAGCAAGTGCGTCGTCTGTAATCCCTGCCCTATCATCCATCAAGAGATCAATTAGCAGGGGAACCGCTCCAGCAGCCACCACACTCGCCCTGTTGATATTATAAACCGCAAGATTGATCAAGGCAGTCGCGGCGTCTCTCTTTCCGGTCGAAGTGCCTTCTCTTAAGAGACTGACCAACCCTGCAATCGCTCTCGGGTGCCCGCCGATGCTGACCTTGCAGTCGTCGATCATCGACAGGCTAAAGATTGCTGCCGCTGCATTTTCTCTTGCCTCCATGGTCTTCCCAGACTCGAGGACATCTACGATCTTCTCAACTGCTCCTGCTGCCATTAGCAGGATCTTGTTGTTGTCAAAGATCGAGAGGTTGAGGAGTGCGGTTACTGCATTTTCCTGTATTTTCGGGTCCTGAGAGCTCAGTAGTGTGACGAGGAAAGGAATAGCTCCGGCCTCGGCGATTATCCGGCGGTTGTCCATCCCAGTCTTCGCTAGCAGCCGGAGCTCATATGCTGCTTGCCGCTGTATCTCTGGCGATCCAGTGGCTAGCTTCCCGACCAGAAACTCAGCTGTCATTTTGGCGGCATCGACGGCGGCTTTCGCGGCGGATAGGTGATCTATGGCGTTCTCAGACGAGTTTCTCCGGCCGCTGCTACTTCTCTCCAATTCAGACAAAGAAGATGATGGGTGTTCTATGAGAGGGATGTTGTTTTCTTGACACCATTGGTGCACTAGACTCTTCAGTGCATAATTGGGAATAAGGGCCATGTGGATGAGCCTCTGCCCGCTCTTGGGGCACGTATGGTGGCCCGAATTGATCCACTGGGCGATCGAAGGACGGTCATATGTGTGACCTGATGATACGATCACAGGATCCCTCATTAGATCCAGCGATATTGGGCACCGGAATTCGTCGGGGACGTTGGTAACAATCATTTGTGAGGATGAAGAAAGATCAAAATTCCTTAATGCGGACAAGGAGTAATGCGCCGAACTTCCTTTGACTTTCTCAGCCTCTTCATTGCTGCTGAAGATCAATGACTTGGCATGCGAAACAAGAGAGATGAGGTTATTGATGTTAGAAACCACGATCAGTCCGCCCGTCCCGGCTTGCCTCTGTGCTTCGGCCTCTAGCTTCAATATCTCTTCCTCATAATCCAGTGGATCCCTCAAACCAATGTCGCTCAAAAGGTCCTTCACCTTGTCGAAATCAACAAAGCCCTTGTTCTTGCTGTTCTTCTCGTTGTTGGAAGCCATCAGTCTCAGGAGATCATCTCTCCTTGGAAGCTCTCTGTTATCGACGATGAGCTCGGCCCGTTTCGCTTGCTTGTGAAGGAGCTCAACCTGCTCTCTGATGTCAGTTGTTATGTGAAGCAAGCTCAGAGGCAAGATATCAAGTGCTCGTCCCATTTCCTTCACCAATACATAGAACTGTTTCGAGATATACTCTATTTGCATCAGGTTCCAGAGGCAGCTGCCATCTTTGCAACCTTGGATGACAAGCTTCACTCTCTGTATCACGGAGAACAACTCGGTCAGGCACAGTATTGAAGAAGGTGGGAGCTTTGTGTTTGTCTCTCGAATCTCTTCGAACAAGGATGAGAGAAGCTTGATCCTCCTGATCATGGTCGATGTGTTCCTGACCTGGACAAAAGGGAACTTTTCCATGGAAGAGACTTCATTCGATATGTGAATGAGTGAATCCAATAAAGCCCCAGTTGGCAAGAAGCCAGAGAAAGCCATTGGAGGACGCAAGGGAAGAGGAGGAGAAACATTCGTTGGTGTTGCTCCTTCCAAAGGGTTTTATGTCCCCAGCCATCGTTGATATCATGGTGGGTTCTTCTTTTATTGTTCTTTATTTGATTGCTTGAAGAGAATTCCATTCTTCCCAGGATTAATTTAATTGCAGAGACTCTTGACTGCTTCTGTTTGTACAGTATATGACTAAAGACAATTGGATGGGTGTTAGGAAGGAGCGGAGGCCTTCTGGGTTGCCGCCACCTGGTGGAAAGTCCGGCCTCGGTGGGTTAGTTACGATCACAGTGAGTTTTCTAACCAAGAAAGTCACAGTTTTTTAAGCATTTCTAGAATATGAATTTGCCTTGTCAAACTCTGGCTTTGGACCTGTGGGTGGCTTTGAGAGCTCTCTGGTGAAATGTTCATGAAACTACTCGGAGTGTCGTATTAGGCAACGCAACGTTGAGGCTAAGGTGTACTGACTGGAGAATCTATTCTAGTTCCTGGCCTCAGCAAGCTTGAAATCTTCGAGGATTAGCATACGTCTTTTCATAGAAATATAAATATACATTTGGCCAAGTGGCGTTTATTATATTGAAGAGCATGCGACATTCACAAAACTTCTAGATGGGGATTCGATTATTCTAGAGTAGAAGTCGCTGTTCACGGCGAGAGATGGCACATATCTTCTTATATGGATACGAAGATTGTGGATGTAGTAGGAATAATTCTACCAGCTATACCACCCCCAGAACCCACCTTGTAAGTTCTTGCCGATTCTATGGAAATCTATAGAAATAAAAAGAAGTAAACGAACAAGAAAAAGAACCTAAACACAAGATGAGAATGGTTAGGAGTCTTAGGGCCCGTTTGGTTCAACTTTGAGAAAATGCAAAATCGTTTCCCCAAAGCTCTTTGGCTCAAGCGTATGCTGCCTTTTAACGCATCTCATGATCCCCAGTGTTTGTCTGGGTAGGTTTGTCTGATTCAATTCTCAAATCCAAATGCATACCCTTTCTATCACAAGTCTCCATTGTTGCTTGAGGACAAGATTTTTGTTATCTAATCCTATGAATTGGGAAAAAAGGAAATTCATTTGACTTAGCTGCTAAAAATTGAAACCGAATCTCGTAGGTGGCCGAACGACAAATTTCTGAATCATTACAAAACTTGCTTTTCCTCTCTCTGTTTTCTTATGGCTAGTTCTCATCGATGCAATTTCTTTTAAGTAGCACGTAAAGCCAAATGCTTAAGCTTAGACTATGTTAGGACAACCTAACGAAATGGTTGGATAAGAGAACGAACTTGTGTTTCTCGTGCGATTTATTTTATTGAATACTCCAGGATTAACTTCGACAGGCCATCATTCATTACTCTCTCGTCTCATCATTGAGGAATGAAAAATAAGATAATTGTTAGAATGTCCCGTTCAAAAACTTAAATTGCTAAGTGGAGAGAGACGATATGTTTTATAAAGAACGTATAAATCCCTTAAACAAGTGATGTTAAATATTTTAACACCCTTCTTATGTGTAAGCCGATTAAGAACTATG
Source organism: Syzygium aromaticum (assembly GCA_024500025.1). Taxonomy (NCBI): domain Eukaryota; kingdom Viridiplantae; phylum Streptophyta; class Magnoliopsida; order Myrtales; family Myrtaceae; genus Syzygium; species Syzygium aromaticum. The sequence goes on along the minus strand of CM044894.1, from coordinate 10,640,461 downwards.
TGTAAAATTTGACGAACTGAGTGAACACATGCGAAATGAAGCGAGGTAGAACTTGGCTATAATACCAAGAGAGATTTCGTAATCGGCTTTTTTAGCTATCCGTTAATAATCCCGAGTTTGTTTCCCTTTTTTTTTTCCTCACGATGCGCATTTGTTACCTTCGACCATGGGATTGTTGAAGGTGTTGAGATAATATGACGAGGAAGGATCCATCACATTCTTGGCCGATGCTTCCTCGGCCATATCTCTACCCACCTCAAGTGACAGAAATCGGTCGAGATTGAGATAAGAATGCTTCCTCGGCTACATCTCAACCCCACCTCAAGTGGCACAAATTGGTGAGATCGAGGAACGATCTGATGCGAGGGGTCACATCACACTCGCCCTTCGTGCCACCACTCTTGACTGCTTGGCCGTCTGATCACACGGAGACGTTGCCTCGGATCGCAGCTGACGTGGAAAATTGTATAACGATACAAACGGTCTATGAACTTTAGTCTAACATGCAATATGATCTACGAGCTTGTAATTTGTTCAATGTAATACTTAAACTTTAACCTAACGTGTAATGTTATACCCGAACTTTTAATTTATTAAACGTGATTCCTAAACTTTTGATAAATATTCAAACTAGTCCCTGAACTGCATGAAAATGTTCAATATTGAACCCGTGAACTTATGACATGATCGTGAAAGGGGCAAATCTCATACGCCGCATTGCTCGTCGGATCAAAAGGATTCCAAAGTCCAAAATGACTAAAGTTTAGTAAATTACCCAACATCGGGATTCGACCTGTAAAACTCTCTCAGCTTGTCCCCCATGATGAGCCCCATCTCGGCCATCTCCTCCACCACCCTCCTCGCTTCCTCCACCTTCCTCAGCCTCAGCAGCTCGCTCCCCAGCACCCCGTAGCTCTCCCCGTCCAGCGCCCTGTCCCTCCCCGCGTACGCCCTCACCAGCTCCGCCGCCTGCGCCGCCCAGCCCCGCCTCGCCATCGCCTTTATCACGTGCGCGTGCGTGCTGTACAGCGGCGGCACCCCCTCCCGCTCCATCCGCCGCAGCAGCCCCACCGCCGCCCCTACCTTCCCCGCCCTGCACGCCCCCAGCACCAGCGCGTCGTACGTCCGGGTGTCCGCCCCGAGCCCCTCCCGCTCGATCTCCTCCATCGCCCGCGCGGCGGAGGCCAGGTCGCCCCGGTAGCAGTGCGCCGTGAGGAAGTAGTTGTGCGCCGTCAGGTCCGGGGCCACCCCGCGGTCCCTCATCAGGCCCGCCACCCGCCGCGCCCCCTCGAAGTCGCCCCGGCGGGTCAGGAGGTTGAGGATCGGGTGGAAGGTGACCGGGTTGAGGCCGAAGCCGCCGCTCGCCATCGTCTCGGCGGCGCGGAGGGCGTCCTCGGGGCGGCCGAGGCGGCAGAGGCGGGCGATGAGCGCGTCGAAGGCGCTCTTCCGGGGGAAGCCGCCGTCGAGGCGGGAGAGGGCGCGGATGAGGTCGTCGAGGGCGGAGAGGGAGGTCTCCGCCTGGGTGAGGAACCTGAAGGTGTCGCTGGTGTTGAAGCAGCCGTCGCGGACGCGCTTGTTGAGGAGGTTGCGGACCGTGGCGAAGTCGCCGTGCCGGCCGGCGGCGTTCACGAGGTCGTCGTAGTAAGCGCTGGTGGGCTCGTCGAGGATGACGATGGGCGTGGGGTTGGGGTTCGAGGAGGCGCGTGGGCGGGCGACGGCGGCGGCGGCGGACCGGGGATTCCGCGCGGCTCCGCGAAGGTAGGTCATTGCGGTGCGGTGGTCGAGGCCAGGGTTTAGCGGGCGAAGAAGAAACGGAGCAGAGAAAAACTCAAGGACTGATCTTGTCTGTGGGCCGAACCTTGGGCTTTGATGGGCCTTTCGCTTTACGAAGCCCAATTTCTCCAATGTTTTGTATTTTCACTCGGTATATTAGATTGATTTTTTTTTTCTATTTTTCCAAAACGGAAAGTTCTACTTCGCTTGTGTCCACAAATTAGAGGATGGTGTATGATATATGATGAGTCTCAGATGGGCTCGGGCGAGCGCGAGCCGGGCGCACATAGGAACATTAGGCTTGGCAATCGGGTCTAAGGAAAGTCGTGTTCGAGCACGATCAAGTCCATCACGTAATAATGGCCTAATTCAAAGAAACACGTCAATTTTACTTTGGGTGACAATTCTGGTTCGAATTTTTTTTTGTTTCATAAAAAATTACAAACATTCACTTAAATCTCAAATATGGCTCGAACAATTTGAAAATTTCACGTCACGGGAGTTGGATTTGAGATTTGAGTAACAGCTGGTGCTTTTTATTGAGATAAAAAAAGTTCAGGTTAGAATTATCACTCAAGTTAAAGGTTGATACTTTTTTTTTTTGCATTAGTCCCCTTCAAATCCTTTTGACATTATCAATTATTTGCATCTTCCTTTTCTTCCGCGATGAAAAGAAATTGCCAAATTTGGGTTTTTTTCTTTGGTCGAAAAGAAATTGCCAAATTTGGCTTTTGAAAGCATGGTTTTTACACTTTTGGGTGGAAAGAGGTTGTTTCCTCACTAGGAAAGGTCCGAATTTGAAAATTTTGTGAACGAAATGGACAAAGAAGAAAATAGTGGAATACAATAAAAGGAAGGAATCATTAAGGCAACATGTATCAAATAAGTGCATGATTACCTAAAAAGGATTTGACCTGTAGGTTTGTAAATAGATCCACATGCACTCATAAATTTTACTGCGAACTGCCTTTGTATGAAATCTTGTGAGATCGCCGTCAAGTAATCTAAAAATTCATACGTTGTGATTTAATATTAGAAAAATATCACCAAAAATCTCAAACTATGTCACTTGTAACAAATTTACCCTGAATTTTTTTTTGTGATACGAAAAACTCTAAACTATGTCACTTGTGATAAATTTACCATGAACTTTTTTTTGTGATACGAAAAATTCCAAATTATGCTACTTGTAACATATTTATTCCATAATACTTTGACCTATGGGCATTTCCATATTTTTCCTTTTTCTTTTTTTTTTTCCTTTTTTTTTCCTTTTCTTCTTCGGTGAGGGTAGCCCTTGCCGGCGTCGGGCGAGAGCGAGGGCTGCCCTCGTTGGCGTCAGGCGAGGGCAACTTCCCCCGATGCCAGCAAGGACAGCCCTCACCAACGTCGACTGCCTCGCCGGAGAAGAAAAGAACAAAAAAGGGAAAAAAATAGAAAAAGGAAAAAGACGAAAATGCTTATGCGCCAAAGTATTGTGGGGTAAATATGTCACAAGTGGCATAGTTTGAGATTTTTCGTGTCACAAAAAAAAATTTAGGATCACATGTAGCATAATTTGAGGTTTTTCGTGTTATAAAAAAAATTCAGGGTAAATTGTCATAAGTGACATAATTTGAGGTTTTTTGTGATATTTTTCCTTAAATATTTAAGTATTCTATCATTCCCAACCTCCCTCCTCGTGCTTAAAAGATTCGAACTCGGGGAATCTCTTAATCTAATACCATGTGAAATCTCACGGGATTTTTGTCAATTGTTCTGACTATTCTATTCGTCTATACTGTTAGATGGATGCTTGACTTGATATTTTAATATTTTAATACATACCGAGCCGACGAACATGCGAGCAATGATGAAGAACCCATGGTTTTGAATGAAACCAGCCCACGGAATGGACTGACACTCTCACATGCAAAGCTTGACCTTACCCCCTTTTTTTTTTATTTTTTTGACCTTACCTTTTGAAAGGCCATATTTGGTCACTGCCTCGACTAGAATTAAAAAAAAAGGCGTTGCTTTAAGCCAATCTTAACTAACGCGCGACGTCAAACACACTTAAATTAGAAAAAAGTTTCGATCTCTCAAGGCAAATGGAGTCCTCATGTCACATGGCACAAAATCAGTGAGATCGAAGTCTCAATCTTCCTTAAACCCTGACAGCTTCGTCTTCGCGCATGGAGATACACGACGACAAAACACAGAGCATCACCACACCATCCTCGATTAATCAATGCGCTAATCATCGAGCGATGATGCTAATCATGGGGGACAATACAATGGGTAGTTGAAACTTTAGGAGGATATCTAGATGTATGTATACGACCGAAAGAAATTGTTTCCTAAAGTCTATTCAAATGATCTTTATCTTTTGATGATAAAGCAAAGAGATTAGTCAAAGAGCAATCTACAGCCTGAGTTTCTTTGCTTTTTGTGAAAAGGAGCGACGGGGTGTTCATGGAAAACCAAGAAGGAAAGAAACCCTAGAAAGGAGCACGACCGTGCATGCATGTCTATCAAGAAAAGGAAGGATGAATTCATTGATTTTGCCATCTTATCGCCATCCCCCTGCATCTTTTTCTCAATAACTTTAGATGCTTTCAAGAAATTTATCAACTTTGTTTTTTGCATCTGGAGGACCTACTTTGACCTAAAATTCCCTGCTTTAAATCCTTTTTTTTTAATTATTATTCTCTTTGTGAACCAACAGGTATTGTACTTTTAAATTCCTCCTTCCTGATTTTTCACTCCACAAACCATTTGAAAAAATGCAGGCAGAATTTCTATTATTCTGTGCACAAAAAAAAATGAGGATTTTTTTCATACTGGTGAATTTCAATAATTGTGGCTTACTGTAAAAAATCGTTGATAGAAAATGTGACCGGTGACTTCTTTTCAGGTAAAATATGGGTAACTTATAAACGGGTTTATGAAATTGCCAACTTTTAATAATATAACTTACTGACATTTTTATGAAATTACCAACCTAAATTAGAGTAACTTATTAACTTCCATTAGATTAGATTATCAACAATTTTGAGTTACTAACTCTTAGTTGGATTAGTTGTCGGCTTTTAATTATTTTTCTAAAATATTTTATTAGCTTTTCTATTGAGTTACCAACTTTCATTTGCCTTGTTAGCAACCACCTACATTTATAAAGTCATTTGGAGATTCAAACTTAGATCAGCGTAACTCTCTAACTTTTCTCCAATTAAATTCATACATATTATTGGTTATTGGTTTCTATTTGAATTACTTAACGACATATATTTAGCTTCTTTAATTTGTCGACTTTTTTTTTTTTTTATTGTTTACAACTTTATTTGCATTTCTTTGCAAAGCCTTGAATTTATCAACCTTTTTAGAAATTCTTAACCTTAATTAGAGCAGTATCCAGCTTTTCTCTAATTGAGTTTCTAAATATCATTCGAGTAGTTAGCAAGTTTATTTTTCTTTAGTTACCAACCTTCCTTTTTTTAACAAACTTTTATTTACTTGTCTTAACAATGGCTTAAATTTATCAACTCTTGTATTACTAACTTTAATTTGAGTGATTTATCAACTTTTTCCTGATCAAGTTACCAACTAGTTATTGCTTATTAATTCTCATTTGAGTTGTCTAGTAACAATCCAGTCAGACAAGGGTGGGGAGTGGTCGCCAGGGCTTGGACAAAGAATGACTCATAGTAGGCTTCTAGAATGGTGAAGAGGGTAGAAATAAACTGAATTATACAATGAACATGAGAGAGCGACTTTAGAATATATATGTGAAAATAGAATAAACTTAAAGAGACGCCTTTTGACATAATGGTAATATTTAATTTTGGAACTCCAAAGTTAAGTATAATCAGGTGGGAGCACTCCCAGGATGAGTAACCTCTTGGGAAGATGGCCATCTATATATCAAAGAACAAAACCATGAGGCTTGGTATGGGACGGGCAAAAACAGATGATACTTCACCGAGTTAATCTAGGGATGTCACAATTCCCTTTTGATACCTTCTTTTATTATTCACAAAGGCTGGTAACCTTTATTTACCAAATTTTTTTGGGACTTACCATGTCCTTCAAAAAATTACCAACATAGAAAAAATTCTGATTTTATGGCACAATGGAATCATCCTTAGTTTAGATATCAAGAGACATTGATTGTACTAAATCATATTCTGGGTACTTGATTTTTACTTTGGGAAAAAGTCACAAGAACCCCAAACTATGTCCACTGTGACATATTTACCCTAAACTTTCTCTTGTAACATAAAAAACTCCAAGATTGTACATGTGACATATTTACCATCCGTCAAGATTTCATTAGATAATTTTTTAGCTAAAACAATATTATTTTTACTTCACTTAAGCCACATTGGCGCCATGTCAATATTGTTTTGCTTTTTGGCATCCATGGGGGTATATTTTTAACAATTCTTATTGACAGAACTTTGATGGAGGGTAATTATATCATATAAGTACAAGTTTGGGATTTTAGGTGTTACAAAAAAAAAATTATGGTGCATATGTCATAGTGGACATAATTTATAGTTTCTGATAGCGTTTTCCCTTTTACTTTTTTTAGAACGACATATAAAATGCTTATCATTTGAACTACATCTTTTTGATCAAGTCCCTATAGGAATACAATTATTCAGCTATAGTTCCATTTACAAATTAAATCACTCTTCAACTCAAATCAAGAAAGGAAAAGCACGGGAAAAGGAAAAATAAATCTGTAATAGGTAGAATTCAAGGAAATCTTTCAATATGTCATGTTCTTCAACAAATCCTGCTATTATTATTGTTGTAGCTATGGTATGTCGGTCAACTATTTCAGTGAAAACGCTGTTAATCCCTTAATGTTACGATCGCTCATATGTTCATGGCTATAAAAGAAGCACGATATTTCCACGATGGTACAAAAGCGTGTTCGAATATTGTTTCAATTCAATTGAAAAAGACGCTTCTCTCTCTCTCTCTCTCTCTCTCTCTCTCTCTAGAATGCAGAACATCCTAAAAGAAAATTAATAGGACGGTGGTACGACGATCGGTAGGAATAGACAAGGGCATCTTTTTGGTGGAATACATATTGGTCACTTTAATGTTTGATGTAACAACTATTGCTTTCCAGAGTCGTCGGTTCCCCTAGCTCCCTGCCTAAATTACGACAGCAATATTCCTTCGTGAAGTAGCATTTTGTGGATTGCATCCGGTTGGTCCCCTTACACGAATTTGCTTTTTTAATATTAATCTAATCACTTAAATCTTAAGTGAGAGTCAGATTGAAATGAGACCTAATGGCATCATCTACTCCTATAAGCACGATCTTTGGGCTAGAGACACTCTTGAATTTGAAAGCTTTCCAAACCATTTCCCATAGATTTGGCTTGTAACCCCTTCAGTCGATCTTAGTCCATAAGATTTCGAGTTTGAAATTACCCGTTTACGAGCCAAACACTAACTCAAAGGTCATCGACTGCATCAAGTCCAACCACCTTCTTCAGTTTGAAATAAATGGCTTCGACTCCTATCGACTTTTTCTTTTTATATCTTGGACCGACTCGATTGGATTCGACTCAACTTAAAAAATATGTCCCCTCCATTTTCGTACATTGTTATTGAATTGATTGCTATGGGAACAAAAATTATGTCGGCACCCGCAAGACCACGTAAAAATCGCAGGACCCTGGAGACGACGAAGGGAGGAGAGCCTGCCTCTTCTTAATTTGGAGGCACATGCATGCCCAATTAATGCACATCCATTCCCTTTCAAATAGCCAACTTTGTCCTTGGCCTTGTCGCCAAAATATCAATATACCTCCAAATATTTTTCAACATAGATAGGGTCCATGAGAACACAGTATAGCTAGGATGGCTTTTTCCCCGCTTATCGAGGAAGCATTTATAAACCCCCAAGATTTGCTTTGTTCTTTTGTCCATATATATATATATATATATATATATATATATATATATGAAAAACCTTTAGATTCCTAACATAACTCGGTGGTGCGTGCGGAAGAGCTATTTTGGTTCGAATCATGCTTCATATATTCCGTTCAATTCAAATCTATACCAAGCTTTGATGCCAAAGCGATTGATTTCAAAGAGATATCTATAATAACACAAATTCCCCCTTTCAAGAGCAAATTTGAAAATCGGCTTAAGATGAGGAAGAAAGGAAGGAATGACAAGGTGATGTTACTTCTCTTGCATTTTTTCCCGCGAGAAATATTGAGCCGCTTTGGTCAGAAAGATTAAGACAGCTTTAATTACTTCCTCCGATGAGGGGAGATCGAGACTAAGACTATCCATGCATATAGTGCCGCAACAACATAATATTGTTTTAATTCCCGATCCACTAACGATTTTAAAAAAATCCTCGCACAGTAGGAACCGTGATTCAAGATCACATATCATATAGGACATCTATAGAATCTAACGCAGACCATCCAAAACCTAGATATTACATTTAAATTTGATAGAATCTAAGGCAGATTTTATTGATTGTTCATGAAAAATCAAAGACGGATTCTATTGATTAGTTAATCGCTTGTCTTGTATAAAGCTGAGGTGATTTTAGGGCGATCCTATTGAGGAAAAAAATGAGGTAGATTCATTTGACGTTCGATGTTGTAGATGAGTCAATACGCTAAAATGTGAAATCCATCTTCTTATGATTGATTATTGAGTTTCAATTTGCACTAATTAATTAGAGTTGAGGCTCGATATATTAAGACGAGTCTAAATGAATCTTCTGTTTGTCGAGATTTACGTTAGAACTAAGATATTACAGTTAAATTGTACCATGTTTGAGAGAATATGAGGCATGTTTTATTGATGGATCATGAAAAATCAAAGATGGTTTCCATTGATTAGTTAAACGCTTGTCTTGTATAGAGCCGTGGTGATTTTAGGGCGACCCTGTTGAGGAAAAAAATGAGGTAGATTCATTTGACAGTTGATGTCGTAGATAAAGTCCATACACTTAAATGTAAGATTCATATCTTTTGTTTGATTATTGAACTTTGGTTCGCTCTCATTAATTAGAATTGAGACTCAATTATTAAGACGAGTCTAAATGAATCTTCCATTTGTCAAGATATATATATATATATATATATATATATATATATATATATATATATATATATATATATATATATATATATATATATATATGAAACTTTGAAAATGATTCGTAAAGGTATAGAAAGAGGTCTTTGTTTTCAAGCCATACATGGCTAGCAACCATCGCCAATCAATGCCAAGGAAAATGAAAGGGACAACCAACAACTTTTTGCATCAAATTGGACGGTATCATTTCAACACAGAAATCAATTTCATACATCATGCGCATGTAGTCCATATCTACAAGAATAAAGTGAAACTTCATAAAAACCCTAGCTGAAACCCCTTTTTTCATGCTTTCAGCAATACCACAATGTGATGGACACAGAATCACCAAGCTGCAGGTTCCCAACCCGATACACCCTCTAAATTAGCATAATAAATTAATCGAATTTGCAAATATCTCGGTTTGATGTAAAGGCAAAAGGGACGTACGAGACATAGCTCTCGAACTCTGCTACTCTCATATTTGCTCCAAAGTGCCGTCCCTCGTGTTTTTTTATACTGTAATTGGTTCTGTCAGTTGTACAGTCGACGAAATGAGATCATATAAATCTTTCTTTTCATTAAAATATGCGACATTCCTCGTGGATAGGGGAGCTAAAAGCTTATATGAATAGGAATGGAAAGCGAACCTTTGAAAGAGAGGTTAATCTTTCTATGCTCTTTAGGGTCTCGTGCTCTTGGAGCCAAGGGGTTTCAATGCTTTATTAATGTGAGCTAAGGCATATCTGATAGCTCGGGGTATATCTTGGTTTGCTCAAATTTTTTGGCATCTCAAGGCAATTGCTTTTTCCATATATCGAGCGCAACTCATGATCCCATTTTGGGAGGAGAAAAGAGTGTACGTATTTATTATGTATCGCTTAAAAGGTATAAATCATGGAAATCTAGATGATAAAGCTTTAACGTAACCATCTTCTCGTTTAATCTAAAATGATACGAAAATCAAAAGAACATGTATATTCAACATTAACCCTTTTAAGATGTTGTAGTTCTTCTTTCAACTATTCGTTCCACCTAGATATATCTGGCCACAACCCTTGAACTGTCAAAGGAAGATGTATAACGAGACAAATATATCCATACCGAATTTCATTATGCACCGCAATAATCTAACAATAGTCATACCTCATTATCATTCTTGAAAGCACGTGCGGAAGCTTGTTAATGTGACTAATTCCCAAACGCATATATCATTCATTCAATGGTGACGGTGATGTGTATCGAATAAACATCGTATATTAGATAAAGTGCATTGTTTTGTGCTGGCCTAAATATTTGGGGTTGTAAGGCTATTTGGAAGATTATATCCTCCCATTCTATGAAAAGACTATGGAGGATACGATATGAATGGAATTTTAGTTGTAGCAACCCAATGGTTACTAAGAATGCGGAATTTCAAGGAAAGCAAACTAGGGAAAGCACGGCTTATGCTAAGATACATATGCTTTAATTAATCTGACCTACTCTAATCATTCTATTAAGTATCTAGCTCATGCTAACAGGCCCCATTTGCCCCCGACAGACAGGAGTGTGCCTCACCACAAGTTGTTGCTTGATGCTGTCCTTTTTTTTTAAGTCGTGAAAACTTGCTCAGATATTTTTTATGAAACCTATTTATCGAGTGACCATTATGGAGTTCTTCTGTATCTTATGTTTGGCCAACGAAATTAACAAAAAAAAAATCCTATATCTTAATTAGCAACATTAAAATTCTACCTACATATAAGACAAGCCAAAATGGAGCATAACTAATTTTAAATTTCGAAAGTTTCCTTGAACATGATACCCAAATTAGAGAATAAATACAAGATCATCATGGTTTATATTTTCTTCAGCGGGACAAAAAGGTACAACGTGGCCCAATGACCCTGATAACCGGGGAAGATGATTTCACTACTGGTGGACATCCTCCCCTAATTTCACCTGTCCTTTACTGCTTCATGCGATAATCATAGTCGTGCATCATTGACTTCTTTCCATATTAATCTGTTCCCTTTTGCTTTTGCCAAATTATTTTTTCCTTCTTAAAATAAGGTCTGGGGAAATGCTTGGGTCCACGGAATGTCCGATGGAGGGGACAGAGGAAACCCCAAGGAGCTCATTTATTGAATTTTGACGTCGTCCCCACCCTGAAAGGTCGTCATCACCTCCTTTCATTACATCGAGGTTTTTTATTGTACTATTTTTAGCGATTGATCATGCATGTCTGCACTGAAAAGCGAAGGCCCTAGATCCGGAAATCAATAAGGTCGGCACTAATCTCTTTTGGAGATATTGCAGACACAAGCTAGACAGGTCCCAGCATCGACGTCCATCAACCCCCCTTGCAAATTTACTATTATGTACGATGATTTTGCCGGAGGAGATATCAATGTTGGAACAGACATTTTAAGAATTATTCGCATATAATATTATAAATACCAAAAAGTGGTTGCGTTCACAACTGCACATAAGTAATCTTAGACCCTCATTTTGAAAGAGAAATATGTGTGTGTGTGTGTGTGTGTGTGTGTAAATATAATGTACTCTACGGTAAGAAATAAATCAAGTCAAGCACTTTAAATATTCCCTGCATGACCTGATACTTTGTCGAGAAAAGAGAGCTATCACTCAGCCGAAGAGACAGACAAAGCAAATCCGAACTGTTAACATAGTTTTTCTTATTTCGTTTTTTCCCATAAAGTGATGCCCGCAGAATCCTTGCATAAATCTTCCACAGTGAGAGAGGGAGAGCAAAGACAAACCTTAGGTTTTGTAAAGAATAGTGTAGAATAGTCACAACAACAAATTACATATTACACACACTTCGCTAAGCAAAGACCATAGAGCAGACCTTAAAGAAAAACCACCTCCACAAACATATATAGCCCAACATCCTCTCTTCCAGCTCTAACCACTGCCGTTCGGTATGGGAAGTCACGTTTCCGTCACGGACGCCGTTTTGGTCTCTCCGGCTGAGCCCACTCCTTCGAAGATCCTCGCTCTCTCGGCCCTCGATTCGCAGCTCTTCCTCGGCTTCACCATCGAGTACCTCCTCGTCTACAAGCCTCGCCCCGGGTTGGATCGCGATCACGTGGCGGCCCGCTTGAAGTGCGCACTCGCTCAAGCCTTGGTTCCGTATTATCCGCTTGCGGGCCGGGTCAAGGCCAAGCCGGACGGCTCGAGGCTCGAAGTGCTGTGTCGGGCGCAAGGCGTGCTTTTCATTGAGGCCGTGGCCGACCACATCGTGATCGGCGACTTCGAGCGGCCCCCAAAGCACGTGACAGAGTGGCAGGGGCTCCTGTCGCTCCACGTGGCCGACGTGCTCAAGGAGCCCCCACCACTCGTTGTCCAGCTATCGTGGCTCAGGGATGGCGCTGCTGCGCTCGCCGTAGGGATCAAGCACTGCCTGTGCGATGGCATCGGGAGTGCGGAGTTCCTCAACTCGTTCGCCGAGTTAGCCAAACTCGGAGGACTCGCCCTCAAGCTCAAGGCTAAGCCCAAGCCCAAGGCTAAGACTGTTTGGGATCGCCACCTCATGGACCCGCCAATGCCGCGGCGTGTCCCTTGCGGTGGCGTGCACAGCTCGGCAGCGCAAACTCACCCCGAGTTCAACCGAGTTCCGGACCTCTGCAGCTTCTCATCTCGCTTCACCAACGAAAGGCTCATCCCGACCTCAATCACCTTCAACAGGGCCTCTCTCGACGAGCTCAAAAGGCTTGCCTCGTCCACTGGTCGACTCAGCGACTCGGCATTCACGTCGTTCGAAGTTGTCACGGCTCATATATGGAGAAGCTGGGCAAGATCGCTAAACCTGCCTCCAAATCAGACGCTAAAGCTTCTTTTCAGCGTGAATGTTCGAAACCGAGTCAAGCCGAGCCTTCCGAGTGGATACTACGGCAACGCGTTCGTCCTCGCATGCGCGCAGGCCAGCGTCAAAGACGTCGCGGAGAAGGGTCTAGGGTTCGCGACGATGCTAGTGAAGAGAGCGAAAGACAGAATCGACGACGAGTACGTGAGGACGGTGGTGGAGACGGTGAGCGAGTCGAGGGCATGTCCTGACTCAGTCGGGGTCCTCATAGTGTCGCAGTGGTCGAGGCTCGGACTGGATAGGGTTGACTTCGGGATGGGAAGACCGGTCAACGTGGGGCCCGTCTGCTGTGACCGGTACTGCTTGCTCCTCCCGCTGCATGACAGGAGCGACGCGGTGAAGGTGATGGTGGCGCTTCCCGCGAGCGCCGTCGAGAGATATGAATGCTTGGTCAAGAGCACATGCACGTGAACGCACAGTCCCATCCTGGCCCGGCCAGTTGACTTTTCAAAGATCAGGCTAACACAAAATTACATCTTTCTCTAGATCTTACGATAACGATGTCGGCTCAAGAAATATCTCAAGACATAAACAGTTTTATGTGTCCAATGTCAATCCTCTGTTTCAGTAACTTTCAATCCATTCGTCAATAGACACACATATGGTGATTAAGACCATTTCTATATATATATATAATGTGAGTTCGGTACTATCTATAACAGTGATTATCACCGTATACGATTCAACAAAATCAACCGTTTTATGGAGGGGTCTCGTTACTATATGTAAAACATACAAAACAAATGTGCGACTTCGTCAGACATAATCAAACATGCATTACGTAAAATCGTGAAAATGATAGTGATCAGAAGTGGTGGGACTGCTGGATCCAAGCAAGTGATATCGCTCCATGGTGTGGCGTGGTGGAAGATGACAAGGGAAATTCCTTCCCTTCGATTTGGATCCAAAAGGGACGAGCTCTTTTGCTCTTTAATCTTTTGGAGGAATGCGGTGGTCACCCTCCATCGCCCTCTTTTTGAGTCCCTTTACCAACCCCTTTATATCGAGAGACGTGGAATCCACTGAGGCCAGATTAATCTTTGGATGGATCAGCATGACCGTGCAGCATATCCAAGAATCGAACCCCCTTCAAGAGATGTCAAAGCCTAAGAAATTGGATATGCACGGTCCGTTGAAATGGTCGGTAGTTGTTCAGCATCAACACCAGAGAGATGCACGACGTCGCTTAGGGCAATCCAACCTTAGCTTTCTCCAGTATGCTGGTGCTGGTGGCGTCAGAACGAGTGATGCTGATCCATTGGAGGGGAAAAGGGGGGCATCTTAAACATTCGGGGGTGTCCATCCTGCGCATGATCTTGTAAGGATTGTTTATTCGCAAGGTCAAAGCATGTCGATTGGACAGGAGTGGTTGCTTTGCTTGTGGATGATGGTCGTGGCAGATGATTCATGCACTTGCTAGTCGACGCCTGCCTTGGCACAAAGGGAGATAGAGAGAGAGGGAATTCTGATCATAAGGAAGAGTAGTTTTCTTTAGCCACCCAAACTCGACGGCCATTAGTTATCTGAAGAGTTTGACCACGAGTTGGACCTGGGCTAGGGCCTCGAGAACTTTATTTTGTGTGGATTTAAGCCCATGACATATAGAATCATTCATGGTTCTTTTGTGCTTAATCTGTTCGATCATACTATAAAGATAGAGTAAAAAGAGACGCAAGCATACTTACACATACCGTAAAGGTAAAGAAACGTCCTCTTCATCCAATAGCATTAAAGTAATCTCGTCTTCTTAGGGATCGGTCGAGTGGTTATTCGATTGAGATGCATTACCTCCTCAATTCAAGAAACTTGAGATTTCAAGTAAAATTTCTACCCAGCGATTTATTTTTGAGCCCTTTGGTCAAACGAGAAACGGGGTCGTGGTTAGACTCATCAATGGCAGCTCTCGTCGGTCCACGATTAAGGAAATACATCATCGAGAAGAAAATCAATACTCGTTCTTTCTTCTTTTAATTTTTAGGCCATGATGGGATCTGTCCCTACTTATTAAGTCATCGTTCCATAATATCCTACCTACTACCTTGACATTTTTTTGAACGTGGTTGGTTTTGTGATCACGGGATTGTCTTTCTTTTCCAAGATTATCAAGTGAAATATAATACTAAATCGAGTACTCCGCACGCATACATGTTAACCTAAGAGTTATATATAAAGCAGATGTTCGAGGAGGAAGTCGATATATAGTTTGATGAAACGGGCAATGTGGCTCTCCTCTAACCAAACGAAAGAAGAGAAAGCTTTACAAAAACTACAGGATCTCTCTCGCCAGCCCGTACATCGATCGATCGATCTCTCTCTCTCTAGAAAGTTGCTCTTGTGGTCCAATTTTGCTGCATGCAATTAAGAGTTTTATGAGTTCCGAGGAGCAGAGGCTGCATGTCCTCAGCTTGTCATCTCCCACACATGTATAGGGTCATCATCATACGTGCAAGAACCCAGGGATTCTACAGTGGTGGAGCAAATTATGCGTCTATTTAATGCAATTTATCCATCGTATTATTCACTTCAAGTTTGAGAAACAGATTAATTATTAGACGCTTCGAGAGCCTCGATGTTGATTCTCTACCTCTCACGATGCTCTCCTTAGTTGCTTGACAAATCTCAATCATTGAAAATAATTTTATTTTCTCACAAACGAAAATTTATGTACACAGCGATGTTTTCAAGGGAAAAATTTTAGAAAAAATCTTAAATTTATTATACAGATACTAATTTAATCCTAAACCTAACAATTGATCATTTTAGTCCTTAACTTTTTGATGATTTGCCAATATAGTTATTCTAGCTAATTTTCGCTGACAAACATTGACGTGGATATTGAGCATCTTACGTGATAACCAGTAGTAACGTAAATAATTTTTTCACTTTTAAAATTTTATTAAAATTTTATAATTTTTTTTACAATCATTGATAACAATCTAATTTTCACAAACAAAAATTAATGAACATAACAATGTTTTTGAGGGAAAATTACCAAAAAATCTTAAACATATTATACGGATAATAATTCAGTCCTAAACCTAACAATTGATCATTTTAGTTCTCAATTTTTTGATAATTTTTCAATATAATTATTCTAGCCAATTTTTGCTGAAAAACACCAACATGGATGTTGACCATCTTATGTGAGACGACCAGAACCGACGTAAATAATTTTTTCACTTTTTCAATTTTTATTAAAATTTAATGAATTTTTTTATATTTCTTTTCTTTTCTTTTTCACAATGGTTGGCAAAAGTCGCCGAGGCTCGCTAGCCGTTGGTGAGGGTTCGCGACTTTGCCCCAGGGGTTGGCAAGCCCTGGTGGCCCTCGCTAGCCACTATGGGAAAAAAAAAGAAGTAAAAACAGAAAAAAAAGAGAAAAATACAAAAAATTCAGAAAATTTTTTAAAATTTTGAAAAAGTTTTTTACGTTAATACCAGTGGCTATGCCATGTAAGATAGCAAGTATCCATGTCACCGATTTTCATTCAAAATTGGCCGGAATGATTGCATTAGTAAATTGTCAAAATGTTTAGGATTGAATAAAATAAATAAATTGGCCAAATTTAAAAGGGTTAGAACTGAATTGATATCCGTACAGTATATTTACGATCGTTTTTCGGTAATTATCCCTATTTTTCGAGTAACTTGTTTTTTTTTTTTTTTTGCCGAAGAGTAACGTTACTTACTGACTCAGCACAGAGATTAGACTAGCGGTGGACGAGATCAGTGCATCCAACACGGTAACCGGCGAGTAGGACAAACCTCGTTCTCTGTCCTTCGCTGTTCGTGCACCTGTGCCACTAGGAGACATCCTATGCATCCCTCGAAAGGCCAACTGCTGCAAAAACAGCCGAAAAAGCGGGGCAAAAGGGGCGAAATTTGGCTTTCACCGCCGTTTGTGTGCCTTGGCGAGATGTTCGGTTTGGACACTATCGTTTAATGCTCTTGTGATGTGATGACTTCGATCGTGTACGATGGACTTGCAATGACTTCTTTTAAACCTTTTTGGACTTCTATATGTTAGGTATGAGCGATTACGGACGTATTGATCTTGGAATAGGTTTATTTTTAGCCAAGTGAATATAGATAGTGTTAAGGTTGCACGGTAGAGGACTGATGACTTTGCCTGGGGAGATCATCAAGGGAGACTAATGTGGGACACGATATAATCTTCAAGGTTGCGATTTGATTCATTCCTTCCTTGTTTTGAGATTTTATCTTTTTGGATAATTATCTTAGACTGACTTGGTGGTTTTGCCGCATTCGTAGGATTATGTTTGTTGACACAAGCAGAACTTTGGGCTTTGTGATTGGGAATCAACTTTGCTAAACAACTTGGTTTTTCATAAGATTACCATTGAGATTGACTCTAAAACCATCACTCATCTTATTAGTCCGAATCATATGATTGATAATGCTGACCCTACTTTGTTTAAATATATCATAAGATTGATGTGCTCTCACTTTGAGTTTAAAGCGAAACATAACTTTTGGGAAGGAATTCGCTCTGCTGACCGCATTGCTAATATTGAAATGAATAAACGCTTGGATATTAGTTTTTTTACATTACCTCCTACAAAGTCTATTTATGCTTTATCAAGTGATAAATAGTGATAGTAAATTTACGATGTTAAATTTTTGCATTTGGCTTTTAGCCCTTTTTTCACATCCCAAAAAAAAAATATTTCCTTTTATCTTTGAGTTTAGACTAATGAGTTGTAAACCAATTAGAATTATATTGATCATTCCACCTTGCATCGTGTATCCGACGTGGATCTATATCCCGCAACGCTCTCACATGTGAGCCTTAACAGACATTTTAATTGATGTAAACATAGTTCACAATCTCTTCACCAATGACTTTCTCTTTGGATATGGTGGATGTGTCTCGAGATGTCATTTACCATGAAAAGAACATAAACGGTAGAAATTCAAATACGACAATTACATGAACTGGAGAATCCGAACTCAATGATGTTTGGATTTGGATTGCATGAAGAAGAAGATAAGCATGTATGCCATACAATGATTGTAAAAATATTTTGTCGCCAACTTTTAATTCTAAAACTAGCAAATACGTGGGAATGTAGATCTATGATCTATAGGTTAGGAAACCATGCATCATTCCCTTATTTTTTTTTCGTTTTAGTTTTCATCAAATTATATCTTTGGTAAGCTGAAACGATTCTCAATGAAATGAAAAATAGAAAATTCTATCCGGTCCAATTGCGGCGCCCGCCAAAAGATGATTCCTGACTTGTTCTGCCTTTGACCAACACCCGAAGACGCGTACGACCACACATGCGATGCACTCGAGATTTCTTTCTATTTAATACTTATGTTCTTGCTAATTACTCGAGTTTCGATTTGCATTTTACGAGATTGATTTCGTGGTCAACAAGGCTCGTAGTTCCTCCCGCCCCCCCTCGAGTAGGGTTTTGCATTGGGTATATCGCGCCTGATTTGAAATAAGGATTTGCTTATCTGTTTTATGTTAATTAATTCAATAAATTGATATCTCTTCAGTTGGCAATGATATAGTTATATCACGCTTTTAAAAAATCCAATCAGTCATTTCAATTTACTTATTCACGTGATGGCGACAAGTGATGAAAATCGAATTTAGCAATATTCAAATTGAAAGGAATTTTCTTAATATCTAACAAGAATGGCCTCATTGTAGGATCGTTGTATCGCAACATGATCGTGAAGGGATAGTGTCCTCGATTGATTTAAGTCGCATTGGGGTATGAAACAAGGGGGAAAATAAACAAAGATTGGGCATGCACGAAAATTGCTCCTTGTAATTAATTTAATTTCTCATTCAATCTCTTTTTGCTAGTCCCACTCCAATATGGTGGTTGGAACGCTCCTTTGCCTCGGGAAGACGCATGCAAAGTTATCATTGAACGCCCTATATAGCCAATTTTATTGGATAGAAATTCTTCCTTTTACCTTTTTTTATATAACACACTTTTACCACTATTGATTGGATAGTTATAATAATAATGAAAAAACTTGATTGACAATAAAAATCAATTGTAATGAATGTGGGTTGTGTTAAAAAGGAAAAAAAACACAGGACATGTACATCAAATTTCTCTCGCCAATGGTATTTATATGAAATACTCTAGTCGAGTATTATTCTGTGTAAAAATAAGGGACCTATGACGCTTCTGTAGGGACACAAATAAAACTTACAAGAATGAAGGGCAGCTAAAAGAATCATGTCTTCTTCCGTTTCAAGTTTGGAGTAAACTTCTTCCAACTAGTCTTATAATTTAATAGGTTACAAATATGAACATCACCTACATTTATTACAAGTAAAATTTGCACGCGGGTGATGTTCATATTCCTAAACCATCAAAAGACCTAATTAGAGGAATTTTCTCCGGGCAGGGATGAAGGGAAAAGCCACAAAAGATCAATTTTGAAACCCAACCCATGTAAAAATTTTTGATGCAATATGAATTCATTACCATCAATTGGATAGTTAGTTAATTTTTCAAACTATAATGGAGGTGGGTACCATAACAAATGAGTTCACATGGATCATATAAAATCCTAGAAATGCATTATGCATAACGAGCATTTGAAATGCATTTTAGTTTCCATGAATTGTAACGTGGACATAGAGATTCTAATTGTGGTCATTCTTCGGGTCAATGGCATTTGTTAAGCGGACTTAAACAGAAAAAGGAAACGGTTTTCAAAGCATGCTTGACAAAGACAATGCCGATTTCCAAGCTTTGATGACACCTTTTCACTAGATAAGTCGCGTCATTTCACTAGAAACTATACTATAATTTTGTAGAGAGTGGACGAATGCTGTAGAACATTTGTTAAATATGCTTAACAAGATTCGATTTTAAAATTGTCGATTCATAAATGAATCAAAAAACTTACCACTAGTCTGTAGCTTCTTGTTCCCTCCCCTTGCTTGAAATTATGCAGGAAGATAATATTGGAGGGCTCGCAAATGGGAAATAAACCTGCAAGAAACGAAGATTGATGGACCATGATTCTTAATGAACTTCCACACATATTTATTCATAATGTCCTTAATTCAGCTTGAGCAAACTAGGTTTGCCTATTCTCCACCAAAGTAAGCAAAGATTATGCCACGAGGCATAGAGAATGCTCCAGGTCCTTAGATCGGGAAAAATGGCCGAATTCGGAGATCATCCATCAATGCCAAACCTTCAGCATTCATTTGCACACTAATGAACTAGTTCATCCCAACCAAGCATGTATATACCTAAGTTTAAAAAAATATATTCTTGGCTACATTGTAAATGTTACAATTAACTCTAACAGGCAACTCACATCCGCATTACTTTAAAAAACAAATGGTCTATCCATCATTTCACTGGTAAATCTCGAAGAAGAATATTGCAGCTAGTTTGCTGGTTCTTGGTGGCAGCTAAACTTACACTTAAAACACTAAACAACCAAAGCTCAAATAGCAAAAATGACATGAAGCCCAAAACATGAAATGAAACCAGCAGGACAAGATAGAATTTAATTCGAACTGAAGGAAGAAAAACTCCAAGGAGAGATCTGCAGCGCATTATTACAGAGATGTAAAAACCAAAATACAATATCAAAGAATGAAGACTCCAGAATTATTTCCTAAATAAATTCTGGATAAATCAACAACAGAGGGAGAACCTCAAATAACATCTTCCTCAACAATGGTTTAATCCCACAAAAAAAGAAGAAAAGCTTAATCCTAGGACCTTCAACTTGATCTAAATGCAATTAGCATTCACTTACCTCTTCACTAAAGATTATAATCTAAGAGAAAATGTGGAATCTCCTTGCCTGATCGAGACTCCAAGTGCTCAAAACTAACAGATCTTGAAATCTCCCAAAAACCTCTCTACTACTTAAAATGGATAAATCTCAAGAATATATATAGAAGATCATAATAAAACATGCAGATGCAACTCATTGCAGATCATCCTCCTGCTTTTCTCCTTTCTCTGTTCTTAAATTTATATCACGAATCCCGATCATCTTCGTCCTTCTGCTATATGGCCGGAGAGTTCTGCCGCTCGGTGCAAATGCACTCGAACCCGCGAAAGCGAGCCATCGCCGACGTCGAAAGCACTGGCATGCAACCATCTTGATGAACTCCGAAGGAGCACTTCAGCGTGTTCCTGCTCTGATTAATATATATATCATGCATCTACTGTAATCAGATCACAACAGTCTCCTCAAAAATCAAACAAGAAAGGGTCTCCGTAATCCCAAATCCCATGATGAATGTAATCATCCTCGTTCCCCAGCGGCCACATCGCTGGCGAACCCTGCCCCACCTCGGCAGCGGTCGTCTCCGGAGGCACCGGTGGGGCCGCCTCCACCTCCGAGGCCAAGGAAAGGCTCGAGCCCACCGACCCAGCAAGCGCGTTGATGTCGTCATAGCTCAAGTGACCGAGCTGATGACGTTGCTGCTGATGATGATGATCTTGATCTTCTCGTAGTTGTTGCTCTTGGTGTCCATAGTTAGGGTTTCCATCCGCGGTGGCGGTCGTTGCCATGGCGAGGAGATTCTCGATCCCGTCGGGCCGCGCACACAGATATTGTTGTTGAGGATGTTGTACGGCCTGAGGATGAAAATTCTGATGATTCGAAATCTGAAGATTCTGTAGCCCGATGTTGCTCGGGCACTGTACGGACGGGACAACAACGCTATTGCTAATTGCACCGTTAGGGATGTACACTCCGTACGGGACCGAACAGAACGGCGCAGGGGAAGAAGAGGAAGATGAAGAAGGAAAGGTGAACGCATAGCCCGAGGGCCGTGGAAGCAGAGGCCGGAGATTTTGGGTGGACGACGACGAGGAGGTGGAGGAGGACGAAGAGCCGCGAGAGGAGGTGGTGGAGGAGGAGGGGGAAGGCTGGAGGTTGAGCTGAGCCCTAGAGCCGTAAAGGATGATGGCGGCGCGGTCGTAGGCGCGAGCGGCGTCGTCGGCGGTGCCGAAGGTGCCGAGCCACTTGCGGGTCCGCTTCCGGGGCTCCCGGATCTCGGCGACCCATTTGCCCCAACTCCGCTGCCGCACCCCCCTGTAACGGAACTTATTGTTGTCGGGGCCTCCTTTGCCCTTGCACTTCCTCGTGCTGCTGTTGCTGGTGGTGGTGGTGGTGGAGGAGGAGTTGTCGCTGGTGGTGGAGACGGTAGTGGTAGGGTTTTCTTGGGTTGCGGTGGTGGTGGTGGTTGGCGAGGGAGTGGTGTTGTCCATTATAAAAAAACTGATACTGCTACATTTAAGAGAGAGAGAGAGAGAGAGAGAGAGAGAGAGAGAGAGAGAGAGACCACCTCGGAGAGTTTTGGGGGTGTGGTGGAGGAAGGAGTCTGATGGGCTTGGGTTTGAATGTCACCTCTGCTAATGGTGGACTAGGGCGGTGACTTCATTTATATTTAACTTTGGACCAGCAAACACATGCACGAGAGACACACAGAGATTGCTGCGCTGTCAAGGAACAGGCCTATGAACATATCTATGCAAGGCAAGAAGGCATCCTTCCTTTGTCCTTTACTTTTGAATTTACTGGTTTTACTTTCGCAGGCCCCTTCTTTCCTCCCTGCAGCGCAGACTGATGAATGGTTTTTGTTGGTTTGCTTCCCGGAGAATTCCTAGAGAAGAGAAAAACCCCGCCAAGTGCCAAACCTAGCTCCGTCGAATACACCAACCATTGTTTTTTCAGCAAACTTACGGGACGCTCGTAAAGTAATTTGCATAACACTTTGTTTTTATAAATAATGGATTTATATTTGCATATAATAAATATTATATCTTACTTTACCATAATACACGGTAGAGATTAGAACCACGAGGACATAAAAACCAAGACAGATTTCCTCGGAAATATATAGTCAATACTTTAACTTCTACATGAGGCATATCCATCTGATTGCAGAAAAACATATAAGATTCCAAGAGGCCTCATCGACTACAGGGGGGGTCGTGTTGTTGAAGACCCGATGAGCTCTTTACATATACATACATTGTATGTATGTCATTTTCCCACTTCCGATGGTGCTCCTTGTTCTTATTTTATATATATATAGCTTTTTCTCTCTACGAACGACTTGTTACTTCATTGTGAAGTTAGAAGATCCTCAGAACTGAGCAATTCTCAGCCTGCCAGCAGTGGCTGCAAACTCGCTAGGGTTCAGCAAACAAACGGAACTTTGTTGAGATTTTAATCATATGAGCTTCCTCGTTGGAGGAGCCAAAAAAAAATCTCGTTGTATAACGCTCGAAATATTACTGATAGGTGTTTAGAGATGATCAGACATCTTCAATTCCTAGCATTTCAATATATGTTAAATTATGAGCAACCGACCTAAGTTTTGAATTTGGTTAAGGGCAATTCATGTAGTTTATAATTTGCGCTGAGCAAGGCAATAGGTTATATTTGCATGATATATATAGAGTGGGTCATGTGTTCGAGTTTTCAAGTCCCTCGATGACCCTAGCTCTCTCTGTCATCTATTCAGCATATTCAAGGCTTAATCAAATGCATCTTGCATTGTAAAGGCAAATGTCGGACTTTAGGAGTCATCACTCGTTGGTAAGTTGCGTGGGAGATGGATTATTAATGATGCATTAATCAACCATTTTAAAATCTTTTAATCGGCTTTAGTAACCATATTAGGTTATGCCCTTTTGATCTTAGCCGAAAAGGCGAGAAAGGTTCTATATAGGATGTTATAACACATGCTTAGTTAATTTCTATTCATGTCGATAATGATTCCGGCACTAGAATAAGTGCTCTAACTAGACCATTTTATCAATGTGAGCCCGACAAATTCATGATGAAGAAATTTATATATCAGATAATTTTACATTGTCTTTTTAAAATAAGGAAAAGGATTATGCATGTGTAATAGAGGTTTTCTTGTTGAAATATATATAAATAATGGTTAAATCCATGAAAAACCTTAAATTAGTACACCCGTGACAAATTTATCCCAAACTAATTTTTTGACTACCAAAAACCTCAAACTGGTAAACCCATGACAATTTTATCCCGAACTAATTTTTTGACTATTAAAAACCCAAAACTGGTACATCTATGACAATTTTATCAAGAACTAATTTTTTTACCACAAAAAACCTCAAACTGGTAAACCTATGACAAATTTACCCTTTATTAGTTTTCGTTTAATTTTACCGTCAAATTACTAAGTTTGATGACACGTGGTAGTTGACGGGTATACCAGTTTGGGGTTTTACCCCTCTGTTTGTCACAAGTTTACTAATTTGTGATTATTTGTGATATTAATCCAATTTAACAGAGAGTAAATTTGTCACAAGTGTACCATTTTGGAGTTTTTTGTAGTCAAAAAATTAGGTCGGGGTAAAATTATCACAAATGTACTAGTTTGAAATTTTTGATGATAAAAAATTAGTTGGAGGTAAATTTATTTTAGATGTACCAGTTTAGGGTTTTTTGTTGTCAAAAAATTAGTTTTGGATAAAATTGTCACAGGTGTACTAGTTTGAGATTTTCCGTGGTATTAACCCATAAAATAAAAGAGTCGGGCCACTTGAGATCTATGAAATTAGTTACCTAAATTATGCATCCAGAGTTCATCTAAATAAGATGGAATTTCTTGTCATAAAAAGTTACCAAAGCTAAAGGAAAATTACCAAAAGAAAAGATAATATCATTTTCACTTTTTCATAGAAAATAAATTAAAAATTTATATCTATAGGCAATGATGATTTAAACTCCTGAAAATGTTGCCATGTAACTGCTCTAACACCAATAACGTTGAATGAACGTCCTTTACACGTAATACCCATTATCGAAGCAGATGTACAGGTGCATCAAGCTGATTAAATGGTAATAAGAAGGGGGATCGGTTCCCTAGCAATCTGGTTTAGTAACTCTATAAAAACAGAGTTATTTTACCTATTTTAGATGACAAATAATGTAATATTTATGAGAAAATATTTGGATTTCCTTTTATTTACTCAAATTTTCCTTGTTTATGCTAGGGGTGATCGATTCTAGGGTGGATAGGGTCCAAACCTGAAACCTGGAACTTACCCTATTACAACCGGTTCCCAGTTTTTGGAACTTAGAACCTGCCCTATTTTCCCTAAACTCTATTTTGGAACCTACCCTGTTTTTCCGGTCCGGTTCTAGGATCTACCCGATAACCCTTTTTTTTTTTTTGGTTTTAGAAATTTGGAGCAAAATAAACAATCCACAGGCACCATGTCCAACAATTGACATGCTATCAGCTATATCAACTAATGAAAATGAAAATGATGAAATATATCAACTAATGCATAACCACCTAACCAGGTTATCAATGGCCACAACTCATGCTGCAAGTAAATTTAATTTTTAATTCTCTGTAGATGCCAAAGTGAACAAGTGATAAAATGACTCGATTGTCCAACAACCTTTCCTGGTGGCTTACCATCTCACTGCATCTTCTTCGTTCCTGAATGGTTTTGCTTTTTCAAGCGCTGCATAAAACATAAAACATAGAGATAGAACCTTATCCCAGCGATTGAAGTTTCTTACAATTCAATAGAGACAATAAGCAAAACGAGCTGGGTTGCCCAAAAAAGTACCAAAAAACTCAATTGCGGACTCACCTTTCTCTTAATAGTTGTGTCGGAATCGGCGACAACAAGGCGAGAGGCGATGAGAGGGGTTGTGTTCTTGCGGGCCACGGCGACGAGAGGCAACAAGCTGGGTTGCGGCGACTGAGGTAGCGAGCAGTCGCGTAGTGCTGTTCTTTAAAGCCCGGCTTTTTGTCCCTAGGAATTTAACGCTTCTTAGTCACACAATTTCCATATCGTGCTGCCACGTCGTCTCCGGCGCTTGGACAGCCAGTTTTTTTTTTCCCAGGAGAAAAACAACCAAAACACGTCCTCAGAATCTCACACGAGGCATTGAAAGATCCAAGCTTCGATAGGGGATCGAATTGAGCAAATCGATTTGCCATCACATAGAAATTGCGAGCTCTAAAAACAACAATAGTGGTGGGAGCGGGAGTGGGATCGAGGGGGGGGGGGGAACTGTGAGCTGACCTTCGTGGCCGCGTAAGGGTTGGACAAGTTGGATTGCGGCGACTAAGGTGGCGAGCAGCTGTAGCGACGAGTTGGGTTGTGACGATTGAGGCAGGGACTAGCCGCAGCGACGATGGGCGAAGAGCGGCATTACAGCGACTCAAGCAGCGAGCAACTGTGGCGACGAGTTGGGTTGCGGTAAGCAGCTGTGGCGACGAGAAGCTACGGGCTGGGTTGCGGCGAGCAGCCACAAAGATGAGCTAGGTTGCAGCGATGAGAGGCGACGGGCAACCGCGACGATGAATGGCGAGTGGTCGGAGCGACGAGTTTTTGCAAGCAGACTGAGAAGGGCCAGTAGAAAGGGGACTCGCAAACTGGAAGAGACTCAAGGGAGAGACTGAGAGTAACAAATGCTAGGGTTTTTTTACAGTAACTTAAAACCGGTTCTAAAACCAGTCCGGGTGGGTTTTCACTTAGACTTGGGAACCAAATCGGTTCCAACCGGTTCCGAAAAAATAGAATCCGTTCTCGGACCGGTTCAAATAGGAACCAGTTCTCGGACCTGTTTTTCGAGTGGGCTGGTCTGGTTCCTGGGTAAACCCGGTCCGGTTGCACACCCCTAATTTATGCAGCATAATTAGACATGGAGAAAATAAGGAAAAAATGGCAAAAATAAGGAAAGGAAGACCCACCCAAAGAAGAGTTTGAAGGTGGATACCAAATCGAGAATTCTATGATTTATTCCTTAATTTTATGCTAAAAATAAGCAAGAAAATAAATCACATGATTTTTATTATCGTTCTTTTTTTCATTGTTCTGGGAGTTTTTCAAGTATTTTGAAGAGAAGATAAAAGTGATGACGGGATTCTTGTTCTTTAATTCAAAATGTTGGGTTTAATTTATATTTTTGTTTCTTCTTCTATTTTATTTTAATTTTCTTTTGTTAGAGCTACGATGTAGTCTGGCCATGATGACATGAATTTTAGGCTTTTTATGATCTATAAATGAGATTTCATTAATGTGAATTATATATTATTGTGCTTAATACCTTTAAGTGACTGGCTAAAATTTGAATGATCCGATGTGCATATCTGAGACTATGAAGTGATAATATGAAATTGCTCCTTATAATAAATAAGGATGAATTAAATGTGGATAGAGGTATACTATGATATTTGTATGGCTTTTGGTGATAAGGTGGTCCAAAAGATTTATCGTAAATTGGGAATATTCACATATTTTATGCACTTATGTTTATTTAAATTTACATAGAGACATGATGGATTGATAAACTGAGTAAATTTGCTATATCTAGAGATATGATAGTAAATAGACTAGGAAATTCCACTATCACATGTTTGATATTGTTCTTGTATGCATAATGATATGAAATTCATATTTAGTAGTTATGGTGAAATTGGATGCTCTAACATATTTATTTGATTGATTAATTGCCTTTAATTCCGAAATTTTGTTTGTAAGATTGTCAATTTTCATTTATTCTCAATTCTATTTTGATTTGTTAGATAAAATTTATAATTAGTCCATTTTTAATAATTAATTAGTTTATTAATCATCAATCTTTGTGGGACAATACTATTTTCATTATTATATTACTTATTTGACATGTTCATGGACACATTCATTTGTATTTAGGATTTTACTAACAAGTCTTTAGCCATCCAGGAATCGGGAATCAGAACAAAGGACTGTTTTCATATTTGGAACTAGAAATCGTACCATTTGATCTTGAAAATGGACCGGTTCTTGGGTGGGTCAATGGTACTGGTGACTCCAGTCCAATGTGTTGTTTTTTAATGGCTTTTGCTTATTAAATGCAAGAATCAGACGAGATCCGACAAAAAATGAAGTCTCCATTCCTGCTTCACTTTACTTGTAATCCATCTCTGCAAACGAATCGATCACCATCGACCAGACCCTTATCTCTGCAAGTGAAGTCTTTGAGCTTGGGTTCTTGACGCAAGACAACACCAATTACTGTTTGGGCATATAGTACAAGAACATCCCAGACAGAACATACGTCTGGGTGGCCAACAGGGACAACCCCTCACGAACTCGTCCTCATCTGTGTTCGAAGACAATGAGATGCGAATATTACGTACGAAGAATGGCGAAAAAAAAAAAAGAGCATTGGATATTGACTTTGATGAGATACTTTTGTCATCACGATTGGCTAAAAACAAAGCGAGAGGGACGCGAGCGACTCAAGCAGGAGGGTCAAGCGATTTACTCTTGGAGGCTTGAAGATCTATGAAAGAGCGAACGATTAGGGTTTGAAGCGAGTAGTTGAGTCGTGAGGGTTTGTGAATGAATAAGGATTAGGTTTAGTTTTTATAGATTTGTAAGAAATTTCAAAAATATATCTGTTCAGTCCAGGTGGTTCGGGTGGGTGGTTCCACGCATGGAAGAGGACCGAAATTTATTGGTTCCAAAAAATTGAAACTTGGAGCCAGTACCCCCGCAAACCACCCAAAACAAATCAATTTAGTTTAGTCCGAGGGATTCCTTTTGCTCACCCTTAATTATAAATCTTACAGATAAAAATAAGAGCGACGCTATTTCCATCCCCATTTTGGCTAAGACATTCCTTTTTTTCAATTAACTGATCGAAATACCTCTCTCTCTCTCTCTCTCTCTCTCTAATTTATTATTTCTTTTTTCATAAGGCTAACTAGCAAACCATTTTTATTTCTATCATCTCTCTCATCAGTTTTACAATACAAATGCTCAATTGCACTTGAAAAGATATTATATTATCCTACATCCTATTATTATTTTGCCTAGAAAATGTTGTTAATCTTAATTTATGGTCTCATATATCTAATCACAAAAGTTACATAAAAGATATGAAATTTTTATTTATGACGGCTTATGAACGCACAATTATTTTCCTATTTTTATCAAATAGTTGGAGAGAAACTATATTTCAAAGTTGAAAATTAAAATTCAATCTAATTATCTAGCCAATCTTAACCTGATGGATGTTTTTTCCTGAATAAGTTTGTAGGTTTTCAAAGTTAAATATTATTTATTTTATGCTTTCTATTGAATGTTTTACATTTTAATCTAAATTGCTGGACGGGGGTTGAAAATCTAGTTACATCCTTTTCTCTTTCTGACTCACCTCGGATTATTTCAAAGAAAAGTTTTTAGTATGAGACCATAAATTATAATTAACAAACCTTCTCTAGGCAAAGTGATAACATGATGTAGGTTAAGATGATATCTTTTCGAGTGTGATTGAGCATTTATATTGTGAAACTGACGAGAGAAATGATAAAATAAAGGCAATTTTGTTGATTAGCTTGATGGAAAAAAAATTATTAAAGAGAGATAGGGTATTTGAGTAAGTTACCTAAAAAAAAGTAGTGTCTTAACCAAAATGGGGATGGAAATAGCGTTGTCCTATAAAGAGGAAATTTTTAGACAATTGCATAAATATGATGGAAAAATACACAAAAAGAATTGAAATATTGTCATATTGTGGTAAAATCAGTCAAAGTAGAAAAATTCACAAACGGCTTCTCTATAGATTCCCCCATTTAGTCGGGGAAAATTAGCAAAACAATCAAAAACCTATTGTAATTATGTCAATTTGATCATAAACTTTCTTTTTTTTTTGCCAATTCAGTCTTAATTGTACCAATTCAGTCCATCTAGTCAATGCTAGCCGACCGGCACTGACGTGGATGCTAACCAATGCTGATGTGGAAAATTTTTTAGTATTTTTTTCAAATTATTTTTTTTTTCCTTTCTCTTTTATTTCTTATTTCTTTCTTACCTTGGCCGGCCATCAGATTGGCTAGGGGCTAGGGCCAGCGAGGTAACCTCGTCGGCCACTGGCGAGGGTGAGGCCGTTGTGGGTGAGGTCGAGCCTCGCTCGGCCATGGCTAGGCTCGACCTCGCATCGCTAGGTAAGGTTGAGGTCACCTCGCCAACCCTAGCCTATGGTTGGTCCGGTGATTGATCAGGGGAAGAAAGAAATTTTTTTTAAAAAAAAAAGGGAAAGAGAAAGGGAAAAAAATTGAAAAAATTATATGACAGCGTCGGCTGGATGTTTGATGCCGGTCGGCATCCATGTCAAAACCGATTGACCAAAATTGGCCGGATTGACTAAATTGGCATAAATGCAAAAGGTTTAGGACTAAATTGATAAAAATAAAAGGGCAAAAGGACACTATAAGTGTCATCACTTGTGTACGGCGATCACTTTGGTACCATAACTTTTTTTCGGATAACTTTGGTGCCAAGTCGGAAGAAAATAGATCACTTTAGTGACTCTAGCCAAAATTCCGGCCAAAAAGCCGACTTGGCATTTTTCATTTTAAAAAAGAGTGTGACGTGGATATTGGGTTCAACATTTGATGTCCACGTGGACGAGCAAAACGACGTCGCTCAGTCCACTTGGACAAGAAGGACGACGTCGTTCCATTTAGGACAGCAAACGACGTCGCTCAGTTCAAAGGTCTTAGCATCACGTCGCTCGTCACACCTGCTCTATCTTCCTCGTCTAGTCGTCATCACCTGTCGCCTGTTGCTTGTGACGCCCTCATTTCGTCGCCGTCGCTGTCTCTTGCCTTCCCCTCGCGGTTAGTCGGCATCGCTCCCTCATCCCGTGGACTGAGCATCACCCATCCCGTCGGTGTCGATCCCGTATCCATGGCAAATTAAGAAGGTCGGTCTTCAAATAAAGGCTGTTAATTTCTATTTTGCTGAATTGATCAACACATTGTGCTTCATTATCCTATGTTTCACTCAATTAATTGGTAGATTAGGGCTGCCTTTGGGAAATTAGGGTTTGAAGTAGGAAATTAGGGCTCGAACTTGGGAAATTGGGGTTTGAACTTGAAATTAGGTCTTGAACTTCTAAAATTAAAACTTGAACTTCATAAATTATGGCTAGTTGTTCAGATATTAGGGCTTGAAGTGGATTCGATTGTGTTAGTGCCGGGCTGAGTATATGAGATAGACTGTGGTCCATGTGGAGATCTCTGTCATTGTCACCTATGTGGTCTAATGGTGGCTTTTTCAATTTTGTCGACCATGTAGGGGACCTTCATGTAAAGTTGTGCTCTTTTTCCTATGTGGTGTGGTCCCGAAAGCTAAAATATTGAATTTTTTGGCTTTTTTTCCCTCAATGCAGAGTCGATATGGACGATAAAAACACAATTATCAGCATCATTGTTTGTTATGGAGAAGAATTTATCGTTGGCACTAACAAGTGAGAATAATTTGGGGGACTTGAAGGTACTATCTATTTCGATAGAAGCAAGCCAGTATATATTAATCTCATGAGGGATATCGTTCAACAATTAAGATGTAAAATAGGAAGTTTGCATTATTGTGTTCCTGGAAGCAGCTTGAATGACAGTATTAGAAACTTTGACGATGATAATAGTGTTAAGGATATCATCTACCATTATCTTTATGGAAAAGAAGCTGTTGTGTACGTTGAGTCCTATAGTGATGGTGAATTTGATGAAGGGGCTGAAGGAGGAGATGTAGGGGATGGTGCTGCTTTACCTAGTACTCAGGTTGGCGCTAGTTCTATTATAGATGAAGCTGGACATGAGAGGGATGAGAGGGAGGCAAGCCATGCAACGAGTGAAGAGTTCACTGGATTTGAATTCACTGGATTGTCGTGGGAAGTTGTTGCATCTAGTGAATCAGATGATGAGGGAAGTTTTGTACATCTCATGCATTTCATTTTTGAGTTTTTCACTTTTATGACAATATTGCTTCTTCTCATCCATGATTATGTTGTTGTAGCCTAGGAGGAGTTCAGAGGTTCTTATATCTTAAGTTGATCTAAGCCAAGAGTCAAGAGCTACAACAAAAAGAATCCAACCAACGTCGCAAGCAGCTGGTCTGAAGAGAATAAGGGTGGCTACAGAGAAGAGTATTCGTAAACTGCCACCAACAAAAAACTCAATACTAGTTCCTGATCAACTAGCACATGCTAACAGCTCTAAAATAGCCACCAACACCAGTAAGAAGAAGATAGTTGCTGCGCCTAAGAAGAAATCTCGAGTAAAAAGGCCAGTAGAACAACCTGCTAATCTAGCAGTTGAAAAAGATGCAGTTGGAGCAGTTCAAGAAGAAGCAACTCTAGTTGTTGAAAAAGATGCAGCTCAAGCAGTTCAAGAAGAAACAGCTCTAGTTATTGAAGAAGATGCAGCTCCAGCAGTTCAAGAAGAAGCAGCTCCAGCTATTGAAGAACCTGCATCTTTAGAAGAATAACGTGTAGTTCCTCCAGTTCGAAAGAGTCAAAGAATTATGAATCAATTTAAAAAGCCGTCGAAAGGAAAATGAAATGGTGGACTTATCATTATTGACTAATGGGAGAGTGTTGAGGTGATTATTAGTTTTTGTGAAATTAGGGAGGTTTACCATATTGGCTAATAAGAGGTTGATTTTTTGTGGTCTTGGAATGTTATTTGACTAATGGGATGTTGTGTGTAATGACTAAATTTGATATTTACAGTGGTTAAGGTGGTTGTGATTTCTATATTTTTGCACACGTGTTTGTTCTGTTTTAGTATATAATTGGTGTAGTGGAGTGCTTGCAAGTTGCATCAGTAAGTTAATATTCAAAGAAACTTACTGATGCAATTGGTGGGAAGGGTGGGAATTAATGCTGTTAGTGCTAATTTTTTGTGCTTTTTTCAAGTGCAATATGATGCTTGCACAAGCTGCTGATTTTATGCTGTTTGATAGGAGTGTGCAACCGGACCGGGTTTACCTGGAAACCGGACTGACCCACTCGAAAAACAAGTCCGAGAACCAGTTCCGGCTAAAACCGGTCCGGGAACCGGTTCCATTTTTTTGGAACTGGTTAGAACAGGTCCGGTTTCCTGTTCCGAGTAAAAACCAACCCGGACCGGTTTTAGAACCGGTTTTAAGATAATATTAGAAAAAACAAAAAAAACCCTAGATCTAAATCACGTTCACTGTCTCGGTTCTCTCTTCGTCGCTCCTTTGTCTTGGTTCTCTCTGTCTTAATTTTCTCCTCGCTGATCGCTGCAAGAACGTAACTACGCAACTGAGGAGGCTCCTCGTTCACTTCACCCATCCGGCTCTCGCTGATCCGTGAGTCCTCCATTCCTTAGTCTCTCTTCTTCGTCTTTGTTGCAAAGTCAAATGGTTTCGAGCTGGAGCTTCGAATCTGTTCTAGTGTTGGGGAAGTGTTCGAGTTCGAGTTTGAGGTTTTGCGTTCAAGTTTTAGGGTTCTAGTGTTTGGGAAGCGTTCGAGTTCAAGTTTGAGGTTTTGCGTTCGAGTTTTAGGGGTTTTTCGCCGTGGGCTTGGGTTTGTGTAGAAGATTCTCTAAGTTTTGATGATCCGTGAAGGACTTAAAGGAATAGATGCCATCTTATATTGCGAAATCCGGCTTGTCTGAGTTTTTTTTCTTTTTGAAACTTTTATCTCTTGCTTCTTGGACTTCTGAGTATTTTGCTTTTGGAAACTTTTATGTCTGCGAAATCCACCTACACTGCAGCCGAATATTTTGCTTTTGGAAATCATCAAATCAAGAGCCACAACAAGAGCACGCAATTTCTAGAGCTAATCGTCCTTAATGAAGCATCAATCATCAGATTTCCTTTGTGTAGCATCAGATGTTGCAGTCGACATTAATCAGTGAACAAAAAGACCGAAAAAAAAAAGTATGCACAGTGGAAGAATTCAACAAATTCTGTTTAGGAAACTTTACTGCATCATCACCAATAACAACATATAATCTCACTATAACCCACTTAATAAACGAATGAAAGGCAATTTTGGGCCTTTTCTATTGTGGTGCCCAACAATCCTATCCAAGTCAGAGATATCAATGGTACACACAAAACAGCACAACTTCAAATGACACACAGCAAAATTAGAAAACCAAACCCGCAGCATAATCAAATTCCCAATCTCAAATCCAAAGTCAGATCAGAAAAGCAAGACGATTGGTTGCTGAAATCAACCCCCTTTGTTGTGTTGTGTTTGATTATATCAGGTTCTGATCTCTAATGCGTGGATTGAATTTGTTGTGGCTAAGTCTGAAACTCTCTGGAATTCATATCTGTAGTTAAAAACGCATGAAAAGCTTCAAATATGTTGGTACAAGTATTGAGTTCATGTTTGGTTAGCTTGGTCGCATTCCTCTCCCTGTTAGTTTGGTGAGTGTTTGGTGTGCAACAAGTGTGACCTTTAGGCTTTCAGTTTACAAGTTCTTTTGTTTGGTTGTGCAACAATCTTTTGACTCTTACTTAAATTTGTTTTCAGTAAAATCCTGACAATTGAAGTGGATGGACATAATGAAATGAGTTTGCTCATGAAATCACCATTCGAAGGAGCTGCTGAAGTGGACTCTACGACCGTGAGTGCGACAAACAAGGTGGGTGTATCTAACTCCCATCCTCCTCTTGGTAAAAAGCGAGCTAATCAATCGAAGGCCTGGGATAATTTTTCGAGAATTATAGATGAGAAAACACAAAAAACAAATAGGTAAAGTGCATTCATTGTAGGACTGAGTATAATTATTCTGTTGATCATGGAACGTCTATTATGCTGAAGCACTTGACAAAGTGCAAAAAGTATCCTCATGCAAATAAGAAACAAATGTTGTTTGCACCACGTAACAAAGATGTAGTTGGCGAGGTAAGGGAAAGTACTGGTGGTGGTAGTGTCTTAACAACATGGAAGTTTGATCAAGAACATTCTAGGCACATGCTTGCTCGAATGATTATTATTGATGAACAACCTTTTTCCACGGTTGAGCATGTCGATTTTCGTGATTTTGTCACTGAATTACAGCCTCTTTTCCAACATTTATCACGATTTACGGTGGCAAGAGATTGTATGAAGTTGTATCTGAGTGAAAAAAACTTGTTTCAAAGCTTACTTTGGTAAGCTTAATTCTAGGATTGCATTTACGACTGATATGTGAAGTTCCATCCAAAACTTGAACTATTTATGTCTCACTGCACATTTTATTGATGAAAACTGAAAGTTGTATAAAAGAATCATCAATTTTGCGGTGATGCATAGTCACAAGAGTAGGGAGATTGGGAAAATGGTGGAGAAGTGCATTTATGAGTGGGGAATAGAAAAGAAGGTGTCAACAATAACTGTGGATAATGTTAGTTCCAATGATGTGGCCGTTGATTATTTGAAGGAAAAATTTTCAAGGGAAAGACTTTTGATCTTGAATGGTGATGTTTTACATATAAGGTGCACAGCTCATATATTAAACTTGATTGTCCGAGATGAATTGAATGAGGTGCGTGATTCTATTGCACGTATCCGAACTGTAGTTAGGTATGTGAGGAGTTCTCTCATGAGAGCCAAAACATTTCAATCTTGTATTGAGAATGAGAGGATCACATACAAGGGTTCAGTTTGTCTTGATGTTGCCACTAGATGGAATTTCACTTACCTAATGTTAAACACCGCCATAAAGTTCAGGAAAGCTTTTGAAAGAATGGAAGAAGATGATTCATCTTTCTTAAGGGAGATTGATTATGATTCTTCTCGAAATGAAGATTGGGAAAATGCAATCATTCTTTCTAAATTTCTGAAACAATTTTACAATGCAACCAAACGGATGTCGAGGAGTTCATATGTTATTTCAAATGATTACTTTGAGAATATAGCCTTTTTGTATAAATATTTGAATCATGCGGTGAATTCTTTAGACCCTAAGCTTCATGCTATGGGTTTAAAAACGAAGGAGAAGTTTGACAAATATTATGGGAGTTTGGATAAAGTAAACATGATGGTGCTGATTGCAGTTGCATTGGATCCCACAAAAATGTTAAATTATGTGAAATTCTGTTACGGACAAATTTATGATGATGAAGCAAAAATTGATGAGATGCATGATAAGGTGAAGCTTGCCTTAGAGCGTTTGTATAAATTTTATGAGCAATCCCTTGTTGGTTCTAGTAAACAAAATTTTGGTGCTTCAAGTGTGAGTACTAGTAGTA
Source organism: Syzygium aromaticum (assembly GCA_024500025.1). Classification (NCBI taxonomy): domain Eukaryota; kingdom Viridiplantae; phylum Streptophyta; class Magnoliopsida; order Myrtales; family Myrtaceae; genus Syzygium; species Syzygium aromaticum. The sequence continues at coordinate 10,604,675 of CM044894.1, read as the reverse complement.
GTGGTTCCAATGTCAATAATGATAACAATGAAGGTGACAATAAGGATGACATCCGAGCTTGGCGACAAAGCTTTCTTCATGCGAAGAAAATAGTACTTGATGAAAACAAATCTGAGCTTGATCGGTATCTTGAAGCCGATAGTGAAGATGTCATTACTCTTAACCTTTTGATGTGGTGGAAGAGTACTGGGTCAAAGTATAAAATCTTATCTTTGATGGCTCGGGATGTTTTGTCAATTCTTGTGACTACCGTTGCTTCGGAGTTGACTTTTAGTACATCGGGACGTGTGCTTGACGGCTTTCGAAGTTTTTTGACTCCTAGAGTAGTAGAAGGTTTAATTTGCACTCAAGATTGGTTGAGAGCTGTTCGCATACCCATTAATGTTGAAGAGTGCATTGAGAATGCGGAAAAGTTTAAGTCAGGTAAGTCGTTTAAATTTCTTTCTATTTTGTAATTCATTCACATATTTATCTATTAAGTGAATACTTTATTTAATCTCTTTTTTTGGTTTTTAGATTTGGATTGTCTTACTGAGGACATTATCATTGGTAAATAGACTTTCTTTTGTGGAAACTCCAATTTTGTGGTGAGTAAATAGACTTCCTTTTGAAAACATTTGTTTCTTTTGATAGTGTCAATATTGATGTTCTGCTTTCTGTATTTATATAAGGAATATTAGGAACATGGCCATCAAACCTGTGACTTTGATCTCTTCTTTTCTTTGCTTATTTATCTTGTGTGGCATAGATGGTTCTTGTTTCTTGGGAAGTGTGGATTATTGATGATAACTTTTTCTTCTGTAGGTGGATTGCGGGCCATTTTGACAGATCAAAATAAGTTTGTAGTAGCAGTTGGGGGAGTCACAGCTCTTGCAGCAGGGATCTATATGACAAGGTGTGTAAAGAATATCTCCTTGGCCTTTTCTCATCTTGATTTTAGGGTATGGTCATTACTTCTGTTCTTGGCTGGACCATGAGGTTTCTATCCATTGGTAACACGGTTGGATTTAGGCTACCTCCAAAAGGTCAGTGTATCTATTTAGATATATGTCTTGGTGTTAGTCCCATTTTAGTCAAAAAGAAAATGACAGCAAACCTATAACTCTCCCTCGAGTGGGCAATCACCAAGATCCCAAATCCTAATCACTACTTTGTATATTCATTACTTTTCAGTTGGAGCTTTTTGTCCTCCTGTAAGGCAAGGAAGGATGCTAGAGTTTTTTGGCATGGGACAATTGTTTATCAGATTCTGATGTATGGATCGGAGCCTTCGGATTTTTGGAAATATAAGTGAGAAGCCCTCATCATGGCGCAAAATAAAGAGCTAAACATGTTGAACAGATTCCTAGAAATGTAACTCTTAAAAATTTATGCGATTGAACTATGTTTTGCCACATAGTGCTTTTGGATTGTAATTTTCATAGATTATAATTTCAATTGCCCATTTTAGGGGTTGTTACTTTTGGCAGATAGTGATTTTATTATTCATCTTTTAGTTTGAATCGTTTCATTACTACATATATTATTTTGCTAGAAAAAAATGAAATCAGAAAAAGGAACAAAAAAAAAATAGGTTCTTGGGTAGACCCTAAAACCGGACCGAAAAAATAGGGTCGGTTCCAAAACAGGGTCCAAGGAAAACATGGTCGGTTTCAGGTTCCAAAAATTAAGAACCGGTTATAACATGGTTGGTTTCAGGTTTCAGGTCTGAACCCAATCCACCCTGGAACCGATCACCCCTACTGTTTGAGAGTGCAGTATGGTGTTTGCACTAGCTGTTGATTTTGTACTGTTTTGGAGTATAGTATGGTAGCTGCTGATTTTGTCATATTTGGGAGTGCAGTATAGTGTTTACACCAGCATACCAGCACATATTGGTGCAAGCATTTTGAATTGGTTTTTGAATATGGTTTGGGGATTGTTTGGTGCTGGTGATTGAATATGGTTTGGGGGCTGTTTGAACCAGTTTATGAGTATGGTTTGGGGCGGTTTGGTGCTAGTGAGCAGTGCTGGTACAGTTACTGCTTTGATTCTAGAATGATCTGGTTTAAAGATTGGTTTGTTGGAACCATAGTTTTCATTTTTCAAAGAAACGCACAGCATGACGCTTAAGTGATCAACTTTCGGCCACAATTGGCACTTAAGTGATCACTTTTGAACCACGACTGGAACTTAAGTGATCACTTTTGAACCACGACTATAATTTAAGTTATCACTTTTGAACCACGACTGGCACTTAAGTGATCACGATTAGAAACATTTGGCACTAAAATGTCAACTGCTGAACTTGTGACGACTTCATAATTTGCTGCTACACAAAGTTGCAGCACTTGCAACACCTCATTTTTTAGTAGTGAGCCTTACTCTACAATATGCAACCATCTAACCAGATGAAAAAACTACAACAAATGAGCAAGTGAATATGTAGCAGATGAGCAAGTGAATATGCAGCAAATGAGCAAGTGCAACAAATGAGCAAAAATATGAAGCAAATGAGGTAGTGCAGCAAATGACAGCAAATGAGCAAAAATATGTTGCTAATGAGGAAGTGCAACAATGATAGCAAATGAGCAAAAATATGCAGTAAAATATGCTGCAAATAAGAAAGTGTAGCAAATGAGCAAAAATTAAAGCCTGAATGGCTTTTATGGTAAAGTCTAAATATCTTCTATTTGAGTTTGAACTTTTGATTCTGAAAATTTGTAATATTTCCTTATGAAATATTTATTTTGAACTTCCAGAATATATTAACCTGGGAAAAAATGTATGTTGGATTTACAAGTTAAACATAGAGAGTTTTGCCAGTTTCAAAATCCATTAGGAGTTTTTCTCAATAATTCCAACCTTCCATTTGTCATAGATTGCACCAAACCTCTTGTTACATACATAAATTGCAACAAACTAATAACACAACCGTAGCTATAAATTGCCAAATACAAGTACAAGTACAAGTACAAGCCTATATTAAATTATGGTAGACTAAGAAACTTTTGCTCATCACTGACGTTACATTTGACCACAAAATAGGTTATAAAAAATATCAATAACACAATCAACAATCGATAACACTTTCTTTTGATTTTCATCCTTCAAACTTCCTTCTTCAAATGGTTGACAAGAGATGCTAAAGCCTTCATTTCAGCTTGCAATGAGTCGACATCATCCAACTCATTCAACTCATCCATTAATGTAGGTGGAGGTTGACGTCGAGCTTCAAGTAGCTTTACTATCACCTCTGTTGCTCGATTTGAAAATTTCGCATCAACCCATTTGAAGAATTTGCACTTTGAGCCTTCTCTATACCTAGCGCATCCATGAAATCTTCTCTCGGGGTTCAATCAAGTCCAAGATGTTCTTCTTGGACTCGGTAATCCACAATAGCAGAAGAACAGACCTTCTTCTTCATTTCGTTCAAACGAATTTGAGCCGCTAGTGAAGCTCCTGCCATCCATTTGCAACCTTCAGCTGTCAATTTCAAGGAAAACAAGGAAATAATATGGCTGGTTAGGGTTTGCAATTGGGGAATATGTCCAATTAGCCAATTTAGGATTTCTATATTGGGGGGAGAAAGGTTGAATGACGTCGTTTTCGCTATAAGGGCTGACTGGACTCTCCGGCTAGCCATCTCAGCATCGAATATTAATAAAAAAGAGCTACATTAGATTTCTGGCGTACCATGTCAGCATTAGCACTCAAGTAATCGTTTTTCAAAAAATTTAACACTAAAGTGATCCGAAAAAAAAGTTATAGCACCAAAATAATTGCCGTACACAAGTTATGGCACTTATAGTGTCCTTTTGCCAAAATAAAATGTTTATGACTAAATTTGCACAATTGCAATAGATTTAGGACTATTTTAGTAATTTTTCCCTCTTTAGTCAGTTGACTCTCATTAGCTCCACCCACATGGCCCACTATAGTTTTGGGCTGGGTCAAGTCCTAGAGAAACAGATTATTAGTGCCTATACATTAATATATCAATGCTTATTGTTGGGAAAATTGTCTAAAAAGTCCAAAACTTATTATACTTTTACCAATTCCCTTTGGGATATGTTCACTAAAGGTCTTAAAGTTTTGGGATATGTTCACTAAAGGTCTTAAAGTTCATCGCAAAAGTACAATTAAGTCCTAAAACTTGTCAAATTTGTTCAATCAAGTCCTAAAGTTAATACCGTTAATTTGTCTAACAGAAAATACTGACATGAAATTTTAAAATGAATTTCTCTCTCCTACATGACATATATATATTTTATTCAAATCTTATTTAAATTAAATTAAAAGGCTAAAAAATTTAAAAAAACAAAACAAAATTGGAAAAAAGAAGAAGAGAGAAACAACTTCATCGGAGGGGGGCCAACGGAGGTCGTAGGAGGGGCCGACTGAGGTCGCCGACCCTGGCCGAGGGTGGCTGGCCCTCGCTGGCCCCTACCAGCCCCGGGCGAAGGAGCCCAGATCTAGGTGTCGCCAGCCCTCACCTAGGGTCGGCGACCATTGCCCACCCAGATTTGGGTTAAGGGCACCCAGATCTGGGCGACGCCTAACCTTTGCCTAAGGCCGGCGAGCCTTGCTAGCCCTGTGCGAGGGCCGGCGTCGCCCAAATTTGAGCGCCCTCGCCTAGGGCCGACGAGGCCTTGCCTAGGGCTAGCGAGGGTCGGCCACCCTCGCCCGGGGCTAGCGACCTCAACTGGCCCCTCTGGCGATCTCCGCCGGCCCCCCCTCAGGTGATGGGCGATGGGTGCAACTCCCAACTTAGCCTTAGTTTTTTTTTTTTGAGTTTTGTTGTTTTAAGTGATTTTTAGATTTTTTTAGTTTTTAATTCAATTTATATAAGATTTGAATAAAATAATAATAATAAATGTCACTTCAGCATTTTCCGTTAGACAAATTGACGATATTAACTTTAGGACTTGATTGAACCAATTTAACAAGTTTTAGAATTTTGTTGCACTTTTTGTAAGTTTTAGGACTCAATTGCACTTTCGCGATAAGTTTTTAGGACTCTAGTAAACATATCCCATTCCCTTTTGACGATTTATCAATTGAGTCCATTGGGTCAATTTGGCCTGAAAGTGTTGACTTGAGCGTTGGCCGTCCTATGTGGTGTAGCCAGGACTGTCGTTGACATTTTGTAATAATATTTTGAATTTTGGGTTTTTGGAGTGATGACTGGCAAGGATCGTCGATCGACCCTCATCGGCTCTAGGCACACCCTCATTGGCCAAAGCAAGGGTGCGCAAACCCTCGTCCAAATCTATGACGCCCGATGCCCTCGCTGGCCATAGCAAGGGCGTCGCAACCCTCGCTAATCAATGTTATTACTATTGGCCCCAAAACAAATAGCCATCACATTAACAAATTAAATCACGAAATCATAGCATGATGCATGACCATGAATGACAAGGTAGTCCTGCATTGGTGCATCTCATGTTTGTTCGTGATATATAGATATTTTTATCTAACGGCTTAAACTTTTGGACTAATTGGTCGGATACTCGACTTCAACATGGTACTGGTGATTATTTAGATGCCCATTATAACACTACGCGGATCTATAGCTAGATAGCCAAGCTGTGGATCTGGCACGGTGAAATTAAGCTCAAGCCCAGTATGCTTAACCATGCTCGCTTTCGGATTAAAAGCGTATGATAATCGAAGTGTATATCTCAAGATTAGATCAAACAGTTAAAAAAGTGATGCATAAGTCCCACCGATGCTTGTGTACCGAGAAGGTTGTATCAACCAAAAATGGTTTTAATACTTGATTAGGTTTATCCAGTTCTCGAGAAAAAAAAATGGGAAATTTGGGGTCTAAAGTATTGGGACATGTGGCGCTAGCCCATGTAGTGGACACGACCCACAATTGCTAGTCCATGAAATTTCAGTGAATTAATGAAGTAAGAAAACAAACTTGGAATGTGATTGCCCATACCTATCCTATCTCTAAATAAAAAGAATCTAGATAGTGGTCTGGAACGGCATGCAATGTAACCTAACTCAATCCACTTATTGTCAGATATTGGAGGTGAGTTCATTGCGCTGTTTGGACCAAAATTAAAAAACAACAAAACAATTGAAGCCGACTTCTTTCATTTACATAAACATGTATGTACACGAAGTCGAGAGCTTTTATCTGTCTGACCGTAAAAAATTTCATAGAATTATTGCAGATCATTCTAAAAATTTAAGTTATTAAACGAAGATTGAACTCGGGGCCTCCCGCTCAAATACTATGTAAGCTTTTTGCGAGAGCTCTATAAGCAAAAGATTTTATAGTGTCTGACAGCATGAAACAACTATAGTCCCATACATTGCACTTATTAATGGTCAACTGTTCGAGCATGGGTCATGGCCTGGCTGGGTAGTGGAATTGGAATGAACATTAACAACCCGAAATAAATAAATAAATAAATAAAACACATTACTTACCTTTAGTGTTCACACGTGGCATATGGTACCCTGTGTCTTCTCTCATTTACTTCTGATTTACAAATGAATAGATCAATATTATTAAATACCGAAAGAGATAAGCAAGTGGCACTTTACTTTTTTAGGCGAATCGTACCAGGATAATATATTGGCACGGAAGCTTCTACTTACTTTTTAGTTCTAAAGATTATAGGTACTGAGCAAGACTTTAAAAGATTCAAAAAAAATATGAAAAAGAAATTCTTCGATAAGATGGAGGCTCAATTTTATGTTCTCTTCATATTCCTTCTTTCCAGAGAAGAAAAAGATTTGAAGATAACATAAAGCCTATTGGGTGGTGAAAGTTGACACCAACTTCAGTTGGCTATTTCTGGGTAAACAAGTATAATAGTCTCCTGCGTCTAAAATGACAAGAGGGAAAGTCTCGACTTCCTGCAGATCTATTCGTACTTTGCAGAAATCTGTCAACCAATTGGCAGACTTGTACCAAGATAATATCTTGCCACGGAAGCTTTCACTTACTTTTTAGTTCTAAAGATTGTAGATCAAGCTTTGCTCCTATGAACACAAGAAAACACGCCATCACTTCGACATAAATTAATGTCCTGATCACTTTATGATCTTATGGCCACTGTCTAAGTTCCCTCGTGCACTTTAGTTTAGTCCCACGGCGCAAGCAACTCCAACTATTATTATAGGAGGAGGGCATATGATAGTCATATTATAATGTGTAAATTGTACAGATATCGCGTGACACGCAGCATACTTTATAGCATTATTGTCATCAACAATTCAGGATTGCATTTGCAGTTTTTTTTATTAAAAATATATTCCTTGACGATTAGACTCAACTAGTCTCGGCACACACGGCACGCGAAATTGCATCAGGTTCATTAGAGGCCTCGAGTCCAGGTGAAATCGATCGGGCGAGACTCGATAAATTCAAGGGTCCAGATGAGTCGGACACATAATATTAGATATCTTATTTTTGGATTGTATGCTAACTTGTGGTCTTAAGAGTGGCCCTCCAAAAATATCGGCAAGCCCTTGAAAGCTCGTCCAACTATCAGGACTCGTGCAACTATAACTACTCGTACTAGTTCTCTGCCGTCACTCTTCTATCGTCTTCGTTCACTCCCACCACCCTCCCGGCATGCCGCAGCAGCCGCCGCCGCCACCTCCGTTGCACCCCTCATGCTTTCTGGTTAAAGAATCTCTTTCTAGTTGCTCTGGAAAAATTAGGAGATTCTCTAGAAGAAATACGGGGTTCTGCTTCTGGCGGCAACATGCTATGGGGTGGTGGTCCCGCTTATGGGGTCAAATCAATACGTTCTAAGAAGAAATATTTGAATATCAATCTCATCGATCTCATAAGTATCATACCAAATCCCATCCATCGAATCACTTTTTCGAAAAAGACGAGACATCTAAGTCATACAAGTAAAGAGATCTATTCATTGATAAGAAAAGCCTGTCTCTGCTGCCGCCATGACGTCTCAAAACTTGCAGCCGTTCCACTGGCGGTGCACGGAGCTGGACGACCGCAACTTCCAAGTCCGAGGCCACGCCCTCTTCTACATCGTCGTGCTGTTTGCCACGGTCCTCCTCGTCACCCTCCTCTTCCACTACGCCCGCTGGGTCTGCCGCTACCACGGCCCGCCCCCAGAGACTTCCCACAGCGCGGCGAACACGCCCCTGCCTCAGCCCCCGCTGGGCCTCGACGCTGCTGCCATCGACAGGCTGCCCATCGTGCTGCACGGAGGCGCGCCGTCAGAGGTGGAGGAAGCCGGCGAATGCAGCATATGCCTCGGGGAGTTCAAGGACGGCGAGAAGGTGAAGGTGTTGCCGCAGTGTGGACACCGTTACCACTGCGGGTGCGTGGACCAGTGGCTCGCGACGCGGTCGGTTTGCCCGCTTTGCCGGGCGCCTCACCGAGTCGACTTGGCTGGCCCGTGAGCCTGAGTGAGCGGAACGAGTTGGAAAGTGTAGAAATATCTTGCATCTCCACCTCCCTCCACTAGCGTCTCTTTCATCGTGCAGTATTCCTTTTCTTTTGTTTGTAGGTGGCTTTTTCTTTGGGCGGATGTTGTTTTGTGCATAGAAATAGGGCTGCGTCATCGTCCGAATTTCTAAATAAGATAAGACTAGATATAATAGGATAAGAAATCCTGAGATTTCTTCATATCTTGTCCATTGTTTGATGGACTACGAATTTAAAGTCGGATAAGATAATTTTTATTTTTTATTTTTTGCTATGCACTAGTTCGGAGGAGTTAGTGAAGAAAAAAAAGCCGAGAAATTTTTTTGGTGAAAGCGCACAAGGCGTGGGGATGAAGATGACGGTGAGTGATGTATATCGTTTTTGGAAAATAGGCATTAGAAATCCTATCCGGATCTATCCCACCCCCCCGGATTTTTTTATCCGGTCTATATCCGACCTTATCTTATCCTAGACCACCACCAAACACAAGATAGGATAAAACATATCATATCCTGATTTTTATCTGGTCGATCAAACGCAACCTAGGAGTTTTGTACCCTTAAGTTTCTACTTTTCATCACTTGCCAAATTATTTATCTTTGTGTCGATTTCTTTCTCTTAGAAAATCAATAACTTGTGGGTTGGAAAACAAAAAATAAAAAAAGTGGTATTTGCGCACACTACCTTATATGAGAAGAATTGAGCTCCTCTATAGATAATTGAGATATCATATATTAATATGTATGTATAATATTATTGAAAGTGAAAAAGCCATTAAAAATCCCAAACTATACCTACTGTAACACATTTGCCTAGAATTTTTTTTTGATGACATCAATAATCTCAAAATATGTCAACTGTAATATATTTACCAAAAACTTCTTTTTATGACATAAAAAGCCTCAAACTTGTAACTACGTGAACCATTTATCTCCCGTTAATGTTCCATTAGATGATTTTTCAGCTAAAATAGGATCGTTTTTATTTCACTTAAGTTATATGCGCGTCATGTCTATACCGTTTGCTTTTTAACGATGCTCAATAGCGGAATCTTGACGTGGGATAAATATATCAGACATGTATAAATCTGAAATTTTTTATGTCATGAAAAAAAGTTGAGAGCAAATATGTTAAGAGGGTATAATTTGAGGTTTTCTACGGCAGTTTTTCCTTGCAAAAATGTTTGCCTATCTCTCTTCCTCTCCTCATCTTCTTTTGCCGTCTCGCAGTGAATCGTTGCTGTCCCCATGTGACTTGAGATGGCGACAGGCGTGTGAAAGGCAAATGAATTGGTCAATTATGCTGTCCCCATGTGACTTGAAATGGCCAAAACATGCGTGATTTGACGACTCATCGGCTAATTTCCTTTTTGGGACCCTCAATTGCTTCGGCCATGGGAGCTTCTCGCTCATCACTGAAAAGTAAAGAGGTTTACGGTCAAGCGTTCACATGTCGAGAGCGTCGGAAGTTAAAAGATTGACCCCAATTCAATTGTGTCGATTGCAAAACTAGCTCGAATATGTTACTAATTACATAGAATTATACTTGTTGTACTTAAATAGCAAACTTCCTGCTGTTTAAATTGGCCGAAGACCGGAAGACTCAACGGTCATATTTCTAGCCGTTTGGAATGTGTCTAATGGCTAGTTGAGATTTTTTTTTTTCTGTAAATTGGGTTGCTCATTTTCCTATAGAGGTAGAGAGCACTGCATGCAATTGCTAGAAACTCTTGAATACGTTTTGCAATTGAATCTCTTGAAAGATTAAAATCGTGTGAGAAACATTATGTAAAAAAGTGCACCCTATTTATAAAGGAGACTTTGCTCCATTATAAACCACTCTTTGTACAAGGTTTAAGTTTAGTCATTTGGGTACTACTCCCAAATCATCTACGGGAGTAGATTGAGCACGGTTTTGGAGAAGAACCACTATAAATTGGCTAAGCATTTCTCTATTCCTACTCTTTTATTCAAATGCTTATCATGCGTCTGATAATTCGCCCAACACATATTTGCGCAAAAATATTTGATATAGTGATGCATATTCCATATACTTGTGCATAAATTTGAATTAATGAAATGACAACATTGAACATTTTCAGACAGTCTAAAAACTAAATTGAACACGTACTAAAAGTCTAAGGATTATATTGAAAAAATTAAAAGTTCATAAACGACATTTCATATTGGATTAAAGTTCAATGACCATATTGAACAAATATGAAGTTTATGAACCAAATTGCACAATAGGCCAAAATTCGTGAACCATTTGTGCTGTCATCCCTTTATAATACGTGGAAAGTCAGGTATCACTTTGTTGGGCCAGGCCCAAAGGAGCTTTGGATCACACCTAGAAGCCCATTAATTTCCAAGATATTAGTCACACATTACATGTTGGGCCCAGGCCCAAATCGGGACCAAGAATTAGGGTTTCTCCCACACATATATGAACGCGAGTTCACCTCAATCTCATTCTCGGTTCCTCAAAACCCCCAGAGTTCCTAGCTGCCGTCAGATAGAAGCTAGGGTTCCGAGGGCGGCGGAGCAACCAGAGCGATCGTTACCTCGTCGCCATGAGAGCTAAGGTAAGCTCAAATTTCGGAAATTGGCATGGCAATGGTTACTGGGTCGATGCCAATCGCATCGTTTGTTGATGTTTTTGGTTTCCCGTTTGTTTTGTGGGTTTGATGGTGGGTGACAGTGGAAGAAGAAGCGCATGAGGAGGTTGAAGAGGAAGCGCAGAAAGATGAGGCAGAGATCGAAGTAGGGACAGTCTTCATCATCAAAAGCGGGTCTCATCTCTAGTCGTGTTCCTTCTCTTTAAAGCTATGTTCTTTTCTTTTTGGGGAACCAGTACTTGTAGAAGATTAGGCTTCTCGTTTTTGTACCGTACCGTACCGTGTCTTGTTCTTTGTTGGATTGGAACATCTTGATGAATCTAGTTCGTTACCTTTGGCACTTCGAATCGGCGCAGTAGTTGAATCTTGATATGCTTTAAGTAAATTATATTTGCCGACGGAAACCAACGGTGACTAATAGTCTCTGTTTCCCTTTCTTCTTCGACAAAGCCGAGGCCTTTGTCCTGCAATTTACTGGGTGATGTCTGAAAGTGAGGTCTTTCTGGCGATGTTGGTATAAAGCTTGAGATCCTATTTATCTCTTCGGGGCACAGAGCTCAGATTTTGTGGGTAATGACATAGGTTTCTGCGTCGGCTTTTCTGGGTTTGATATGGTTCATTTATCACGTGACCAAGAGGATTTAGAAATTGGAATTGATCTCAAATTGGTTTTGATTTGTCGGAACTTTTCTTTTAGCGCTACTGGGAGCTGGTAAAGTTTGGGTCGTAAGTTGAATTGAGTCGGCCACGATCAATCCGATATTTTGGTTATCACTTGGGTTTCATCAAAGTTTGTGTTGAACTATTGTTCTTTGTCCATCAAAATCAACATCCATGACTTCTTATTGGTTTGTTTCCGTGAAAGAGCTGTATAAAAGGCAGTCCTTCAAACCTCATATCTTTTAGTCCTCAGTTATTGATGAAAATAAGACTCAATTGTGTAGCCTTGCGATTGTAGTTTAAGTGTTGCTAGCCATTGTAGTTATTTTCCCCTGAAATAAGTTTTGCTGATCAAATTTAAGCACGCAACCGGCTAGTTTGATCCAAGGACCAGTTGGAATCAGCCTCTTCGGTCTGGTCACAAGCCAGTTTCAGGTGAACTGGTCTGGTTCTCATTTCTAACATTACCGGCCTAAGACCAGGCAGATTTCTAGTATTATTGAGCTTCAACATACTTGTTGAAGTAACTTTCAAAATCCTACCGTAATCCTGTTATCTTCATCACATGAGGACTTGCCGACTCATTCTCTATGATGACTATTATTGTATCATCATTAGCAGTCATCACGGTGCAGAAGATTCTTACTTTCTTCCTTTGGTTTTTCTACAGAATTGTCTTAGGTTTTGATTTTGCTCTTACGGGATGATTTGTTATTTTAGAATTTTCTCTTAGAGCAGAACAGAGATTGGCCTTGAACCTGTCGGTTCTGGGACTAGCTTGTTCCAGTATAAGCTGTTTCTGCTCTCGATTTCCTTTTTGTGGATGGTTTTACACAGTTCCAGCCTTCCATGTTTTAGTCTTGGAACTGATCCGACTGACCCATGTTCATCCATTTTAAAACATCATTATAAGAGGAAGTGCCGACCGGCTTCGTCCGGCATGAAAAGTCAGAGTTCGGCAGGTTCAAGATGGTTGATCACCTTCTCGCTATCTAAATTATACTAACCTGGGTCCTTTTGTTCGTGTTCCCATCACGCCTCACATCTCGTGCAAAGCCTATTCAGACATCACAGGCTATGCACTCGCGGTTGCGGTGTCCGTTTCTCTAGAATCATGAAATACTATTTCCGTCACAAATCCACCACTTTTGTGGACACTTCCCGATGCTTGTACACCGTAGCTCAGTTCCTCAGGATCACTTCTCACATTGAAGAAGATCGGTGTGGGAAATGTTAGCATATATACATAGAATTATTGCCCCCTTCACCTGTCGAAGATAACTACGGGCCTGCACTGGTGAACTCTCAAAATGTATAATTATGTCCATGTTATTCCTCTGATTAACGAAAGCAAAACCTAAAGGAAATGACCCAAAACACTAAAGCCGACGGCTAAGAAGAATCAAAATGATGCCTTCACGGGTCTTTCACAGTTGATGAAGATTCCGGCTTCTGGACTCCTGATGAAACTCCTTGTTGCGTGCACATTGCATCAATGTACTTCCTAACCTCCTCCGCGATCATGCGCTTCATGATCATCACCAAGCAACTATCGTCCATCGCTGCTGCCGCACCCTTCACGTCCCCATTTCGCTTCAGCGCTGGTTCTTGATCTCCGTCATCGTGATTCGGTCCTGCCTTCTCGCCTTCCAGTGCAGCTATGAGGGTCTCTCCTGGCGGAGAGAGTGTGAGTGAAGTCCTCGGCCCCTTTGGCGGCCTCACATCTCCTTCACGACTATTCTCATCGGGCAGAACCCGCAGGCATTGCCTCTTGATTTCGAAGTCGGTCTCAGACTCGGCCGCGGTGTCATGGCTTGGGTTCTGCTTCCCGGAATTGGACTCAGACGACATGGACGACCGCTCACCTGAGCGTTTCCTGCGCAGGGTCGAGTTCCAGTGGTTCTTGATCGCATTGTCGGTCCGGCCGGGCAGGAGGCGGGCGATGGTGGCCCACTTGTTGCCGTGGACCTTGTGGGCCTCGACGATGGTGGCGTCCTCCAGCGGGGAGAAGGGCCGGTGCTGCACCGCGGGGCTGAGCTGGTTGCACCAGCGCAGGCGGCATGACTTCCCCGACCGGCCGGGGATGCCGGTGCTGATGAGGGACCAGTTGCGGGGGCCGTGCTGCTCGACGAGCTTGATCAGGGTGGCGTCCTCCTGCGGGCTCCACGAGCCCTTCACTTGGTCAACGCCATCGACGCTGGTGACTCTCATGTTTTGCCCGAAACACACAAGGATGATGGAGTGTTGGGGGAGAGTGGCGGATCTGTAAGGGATTGCTGTTGGGTTTGGGTGGCAACGATGGAGATGGATGGATGTGGTGGGAGGATTTAAGGAAAGGGTTGTTAACCGTCGAGGGAAAGGAGGGGTTGTTGGGGGCAAAGAGAACCGTGAAACCGCCCAAACCTTTGACATAACCACTTCAGGAGTCGCAACAAGAAAAGCGTTTGTTTCTGTTTCTGTTTCTGTTTCTGCTGCCTATTGATTGCAACATCGTCGTCGTCTTCTTCCCCTGTTCTTTGCATGAATGAGAGAGAGAGAGAGAGAGAGAGTTGGAAGTTGGGATTTGGTGAGAGATTATGGGGGGAGGAGTTATTAAACTTCCTCCAAATTTTCAACTGATTCCATCTAGTAACGGCTTTTCCTAGTATTGCTTAATGCTAATGCTAATGGAGGCAATTACACATCGCACGTTCCAGTCTCTTAAGTTGGGTTCCGGGCCATCATTATCATCCTAATCTTCGTTTGTCTTGTTATCCTATGTTCTTTGGATGCGCACCACGCGCCTTCTTTTAAATCAATGTTTGTTACATTGGTCTGTAATCACCAATTCTCATATGTGCTCGTGTCTTGTGCCCAAAGCACTAGTAAATAAGTTGATGAAATGTATTGATTTAGTTCGGAAACCAAGTTTCAACAAATTAATCCAGCATCCCATCGAATTTAGTTCATTGAGTTTAGTGCTCATAGCATTGGCCCTAGATTTATATAGCATCATTGCTAGGAGAACATGCCCTGTATCCACTTTCGGGCCAGAGCGGGCTTTTATATTTTAAGGCTTAGACCCAACTTTTACTGTTCTAAAGCGCTACATTTTTTCTTATTCATATCAGCAGAGTGTCAAGAACTCGGACATATCAACCAATAAAAAAACGAATCATCGTCGGGTACGTACGTAGCAAAGATATGCCGCAATCTACACCACACGGGGAACTTCTTCTGTCAACTCAGAACAGTACCAAGGCAGAGACAGAAAAAAGAGCATGGCCAAATTAATTCCTTGATATCAGCTAAAAGGATGACGAAGAAGTTGCGATTTGAAAACTTTTCTTGATTGATGGGATGTTGAATATATACCAATGCGGCCAATCTTATCTTTGCTTTACCTTTTCTTGCATTTCGGCCACACATGTCACAGTAAAATAGATATGTTGAAGATCTTTCTCTTCTCTTTCTTTTGAAGAAAAAAAAGTTCTCTTCCTACAAATGATTAATTAGATGACATCCCAAATTCATATGCAAAATATATATATACACAACCAGAACATCAATATTATTAAAGTCTGTCATAGATTTTATTACCGTAGCATGTTTAATCATGGCAATGGACTCTGACAAGGCAAGAAAAATCTCTGCCTCTTGCTTCTGATGCGACAGTTTGAGGCCATAGAAGAGCAAGCGATCCTGCTCACCACCACTTTCAGTGACTGTTTGAGCGAGCTCAAGCAAGCGCCTTTATCCCCGCCTCCCCCGTTGCCGCTGTCGCCGCACAGAACGAGGACGCTCTTGATTCGGCCGCCCACGGAGGCCACGTCGGCCTTCACCGTGGTCAGCTTCAGGCCCTTGATGACCCGGGTCAGCTCCGACAGCAGCTCGGGCCGGTCGTCGCAGCAGATAGAGACCCGGATGAGGAGGACGCCGCCGTCGCCCTTGTCGGGTTTGGGGTCGTCGCAGTCGATGATCAATTCGTCGACCTCGGACGGGAGGATGGTGAGGGACTTGCTGATCTCGGTGGCCTTTCGCTTCAGGTCCTTGACGTGGTCGATCACACTTGCTAGAAGAGCTGCTTTGTCCATCTGCACACATGATCAAACAATGTAATGCAAATAAATGATTGGAACATAGCCCCTTTCGAAGATCGGGGTCTTGGGTTTAGCTTATATTTAGCACCAACTTATGAGAAAGTCCACGAGAAAGTGATTCCTTGCAAAGTTCCCTGCTTTGATAGCCAGTCGATCTGTCATGGATCTAACCAGCAAAACGGCCCTAAATCAAGGACGAAAACTTGATTTGGTTATAATAAAGTTGGGTCTAAATAAGCTCGAGTTAGGCTCACGAAAGTTCTCGACTTTAGTGAACTAGCCTTAGCGAACTCATTTTGTAAGTTCAGCGACAATCAGCAGAGACAAAAATGGTAAGAATAGAAGTTCGACTTCAGAATGTTAGTGCGAATTCAACAGAGTCATGTACAGAGCCTGCTTTATGTTGTCTTTCTTCGTATCATTGCAATACAAACACAACTACAATAAGTGGTGATTAACTTTGCTTAGATACAAACATCGATCATTGATGGCCACTATGTAATGAACTAGACGGATCAAACGACATCGATGAACCAGACAAAAATCACGCAGACAATGCGTCTTGCTTTCTGATCTCTTGCATCAGTTCAGTCAGTGCGTGCGTGTGTGGGAGAGAGAGAGAGGAAGGGAGAGCGGTAGAGCGTAAACCTTCTCGGATCTGGGAATGAGCTTCCTCAAAGTGGCAAGCTGTGCATTGATTCTGTCTCTGCGCCTTTTCTCGGCTTGGCTGTGACTCTTGGAAACACTCGCGCTCGCACTCGCGCTCGTCCCTCTGTCATCTACTACTCCTCCATCGATGGGGATGAACCACGGAAAATTTTCATTGCATGTTTGAATCGGATTAAACACAGCCGGTTGAGATGGCATCGGATATGAACCCCTGTTCAATTGTTCAACCCAATCTGCTTCTCCTGACCAATCAGAGAACCAATTCAAGTTCTCCATAACAAAGCCAAAATCTTTCCCTGACAATTATCTCAAAATTCCTAGCTTTATATCTACTTCATCCATATGAAGAACCACTCTTCTTGCACTAATAATGCTGTGCCACAGGAACATGTACTAGACTGTGATTGGTGTGATGTGTTGGTGAAGAGAAACTCTACAATATGGTCAAGAAGATGGCGAATCAGCCATATCTGCCTGTCACTTCAGCATGAATTTTCTGGTAGGCTTTGGCAAACAACAAGGGCTCTCAGGAAATCTTGAAGAGTAAGAGAAGATATTGTCCGGGAAGAGTATCATAAATGGCCATGTCCACACTCGAGAGTGGACAAAAGCAAGAAACAGTAGAAGAGACATCGATATGGCCCGTTTGGGAAAAGCACATGTAATCATAGGTCTACCTAAACCAAACCCCCAAAAAGAGAGAATCACAGAGATTTCCCCAACAGCAATGGACCTTGAAACATTAATAAACAATTGAAGGACCAATCATAACCCTTTTTGCTGAACCATGTCAATTTACGACAGCTTCTTGCAACCGTTACGATGAAGAAGATTGAACTAACGCGCTTTAGCTCGTTTTTGGTGACTTATTTACAGGTCAACTGTGCAAATTAATGGGCTTCGAGAGGGGAAAACAGAAAAATAAAACTCTATTCCCTTTGTTTCATTCTTGTTCTTCAGTGCTCTCTAATGCCGCTTGTAATCTTATTCATTTTCATTTTGGTTCTTTTGCGCTGTCTACAACTCATAACCATCTACATATGTTTTTTCTTTTTCTTTTTTTTTTTTTGGGGGGGGGGGGGGGGGGGTGGTGTGTGGGTATTACATCTTGCTGTCATAGCCAAAACAGAATGAATTTCTAAATTACCTCAAAATGACATCTTTTTTCTTTGCCTTCTCGTGTTATTGTTGGCCAGTACTAGTGGTCGGCCTGGTGGACCCTTCAGCTTTTGCCGCAATTCTCTTTCAGTCTAAATTGTACAACTTTAAGCACTTGTGGAGAGTAGTTCGGCCACAACGATATGCAAAGCGCATCAATCAATGAGAGCTCATTTTACATGTGCCTCATTCCTTTCTCTCTTAGTAATTGTGAAGCCTCGGGTGGGATTGTCTCAGTATGTTCAGCAACACACCCTTCTTTCTTTTTCTTGTGAAGACATGGACTTCATATTGCTCTTCATGAGTCACGAGGATATGTACTGATTGAGAATCATTGGATCATGTTAATCTTACGTGATTCGTCGGTTGCGTGATAAAAGGCTTGCCCCTTCGTGACCCACCCAATGCTATCTTTTAGTTCCTTTTTTTAACTCATCGTCCACTATCATGTAAATGCAGGGGTCAAGAGAGTCCTTCGCAACAAAACAAACAGAGCCTCAGTGATAACAACAGGTCAGTCACTGGGTAGGGTCATGACGGTACACGCAAATACATTGTAGATCACCATAAAGAGTGACTTTTAACGATTGATATGACCTCAAATCAAAACCCCACTCAACTCTGAAGTTTTCCCGATCTCTTTCATGATTTGTGGTGACCATATTTTCTCTCTTTTCTTGCCTTTTTCTTATTCTTGTGAATCCCACTTGTCTGGGAGTCCCGCCGTGCAGCTTCCCTTTGGGTCCCAAATTGATTAAAGAGATGATTGGCTCTGGTTCATCCACCATAACATAGACTGGGTTTATGATGGAACCATTTGCTGGGTCTCCTTGATACAGGCTCATGAATCAGGATTTGTTCAAGAATCATTTCTTTCTTGATGATTTCAACAGGCACATATTCTTGATGAGTATTTAAATGGTTCATGGTACATTACAGATGGGCAAGATTGGTTTTGTGCCCAGAATTTGTACGAGAACAAGTGAGATGTCAATGCCCGGAAATGTTGCAAACCCCACATAAACAAACAGCAAGAAAAACGAGTTGCACCATGCAAGAGGTACCTTTTGAGGGGGAAACAACTGTTTATTCGTTAATGTGAAATGTCAGTGGGGTAGCTACACGGGAAATAAGCTAAAGTCAGAGATCAGGACAGTCGATTAATCAATCAAACTTGATCCCCCAAATCTTCCAAATTAGTTTTCGCTTAAATGTAACATACCTAAACTCTTCAATCTCGTATCGGCGGACAATCTACTCTTCACAACCAGAGCAACAGCTCAAAGACTAGAAGAGAACATCCAATTTATTCGAGTGTATTCTAAGCATCCAAGTATTCATAGCAAAGCAACTACATTTAGTGTTCTTCCGAAGACCCAAGTGGCATTGTTATTCGTGTTATCTGATTCCACTAGGGCAAAAATTTGAATCAAACCAGATCAGGAGGGGCTTCATCATCATCTTATCTGAGCCTCTCTAGCACATGCGCCACTGTCTACTTGAGCTACTGCAGATTGTAATGCCTGCTCTAATTCAAATATATACGTACAAAAACCCACTTCGATTCAGATCCATAAGCACCTACCTAACTTATTACGACTAAGAAGGACAACATAGCCTGTCATACCTCGAGTTCCACAAAGAAAGAGCAGCTAAAGGCATTGTCAATACAACACTTGCTGACCTCATTCCACAAGAGGTCATCATCGATACATCACAACACAGAACCAGAAAAAGAATAGACTAGGAGCACATTCAAACTTTTTGAAAGATACAGCTAAGTTTTCTCTATTCCTCTAGATTCAAGTTGGTAATTTAAATGCATTAATCTACATAGCAAAAGCTGCATAAGGTTGAACCCAACAATTTCTTCTCATCCATAAGTAGGAATGCTCAATCCATGGAAGAGCATTTCAAGTGCCTACAACTGGGATAGTTCTCCACTTCCATGCGCTCACAAATCCAAAATCCTATTTTCCGCCACCTTAGTACTCGTTAAAATGGATGGCACCGACTTTCCACACAAGGTAAGTCGTTGCGAACATCACTGTGCTGATAAGCACAAACGATAAGACGATGAAAAACAAATCCACACCACCTGGAAACTCAAATGTGAATCCCTCCTTTGGCATTCCACGCTTGCTGTCGTCAAACATGTTAGTAGGGGCTTCCGGAAGCCCGGATCTCCTCTTCCCACGATCACTCTCTTTGAGAGCATCCAATACTTTGCTACCCATTTCTGATTTAGATGTCTTTGCTTCTGAGTATCGGCTCCGAATTCGGGCTGCCCTCAGTCTCTCTCGCGCAGTTAAGGACGATCTTTTTGGTGTAGAGTGCAACTTGGCATTCAGTGACTGATTTTGGTCTGGAATTGAATTAGGGACTGGTCCATTGGAAGTTACGG
Source organism: Syzygium aromaticum (assembly GCA_024500025.1). Lineage (NCBI taxonomy): Eukaryota > Viridiplantae > Streptophyta > Magnoliopsida > Myrtales > Myrtaceae > Syzygium > Syzygium aromaticum. The sequence goes on along the minus strand of CM044894.1, from coordinate 10,584,681 downwards.
ATGTAAAATCCCCGGAGCTCTCAACACCAATTTCAGAAACTGATTTTTCAGCATCGCCAGAATTCCTAACTGCAGAGTCTATGGAAAATTGGTCACTCTCTGCAACTGAAAGATGCAATTCCCGACGTGCTCTGCCTAAGCGAGGCATACTCAAATGGAAGAGAAAGCTGTTTTGCTTGAATTCAGAACCTTTCAGATAAGATGTAGACACCTGCCGGCTCCTTACCTGCACCTTTTGAGAAACTTCCATCATATTCAAGAACTCAGGGTAAAGACAGAAAGTGGAATTTGCCAAATGACATGATCTATACATGTAATTAGCTTAAAAGTTTCAGTGCAACTGCATCTGATTCATGCCACTACTTCAGGAAGCCCCTCACGGAAGTCCACTATAGCCAGCTGAAGCTATGAATTGTCTATCATCAAAGCTCTTCAAGAACAAGAACGTATAATGGCAGCAAACTTAACGATTAGCTGTAAACTAGGTTGTGGGGAAGTCAATAGAGAGCATAAACTTCTGAAAGAAAGGCATGACTCCTATAAGCTTCCAGTGAAACATCTAATATTATGTAAATGTGGCAAGATGGAGATCTAGAGGAAGTAATTCGATATGTGTCTGAGGACCAGGTTTCATTTGAATAATTTTTATATGGTTCCAAGGATTTACAGAAGAAGAATTAATATATTTGGAGGATCCAAAGTTTTCAAAGTACATCAATCATTTTGTCCAGTTACAGTTATAAGCATCTTTCCATTAAAGCACAGGCAGGACAGACCATTGACTCCCCTAAGTTGAGCACTATCTTGTCATATGAGAACTCTGTTTTCAGATCATTACTCTCTAGCGTGCCTGCTATTTCTTATAAGGACAGAATTGTATTGATCCAAGCATATTTCTTCTTGTGCATTTCGATCTCGACCACTGTAGTGTTTCAAATGCTGCAGCTCAACTCCCAGACATGCTTACTTTAACAATTCCCGACACTTCAAATCTTCAACTTAGTCAAATAGGAACTCAAGCGCAAAGATCAACTTGATTCATTTGCAGCAAAATAATTTGATACAATCATTGAACGCAGCCACTCTTTCATGCGCCAAAATAATTTGAGTGATGCAAATGTGCTAAATTAACAACAGTTAAGCATGTCCGCGTGTCTGCTGATGCTGTTGGATTGAAGTCCTTAAACATCGAACACTCAACACCATAAGTCTAAAGAATTTCTAAGCAATACTTCATCTTCTTACGCTGCAACACGTAACCATCATAAATAAATACGGCAAACTTGCTGCCTAACAAAAGGATATATAATTCCATCTCGTTTTGAGAAATATGGCTATTATGAAGATTTAGATATCACCAAGAGGTTTAGTTCATCAACGAAAAGTTTCATCCTTTGTTTCCCACGTTGTCAATATATTACAAAGCTCTGGTGGGTCTTGCTCCACCCTGAATAAGTTAAAGCCTAAATTGAAATGCCCACCGTAGAAGTACCGCAAGATCACGACGGAAGAGAAGCAACCAGATGAAACACGTATATCTACCGAGACTTGAATACGGAAATAACAGGAGCAGAACAAACTCGCTCACATCAAGACAATCCACAGTGCACAAGATAATAAAAATCCAGTCTTTCAACTCGCTGAAGCAAAAAATCAAGAAGCGGCTAAATGGGTGTTCCCATCCAAGACAATGAAGACAAGCTCATGGGAGCAGAAACCCATGTCAAGAAGCAAGCGAGCGTCGGTTGTATCTTTACCTTGGAGCCGAAACCCAAGACTGAGTTAAAGCAAACGGCCATAGGTTGTCGTAGTTCTACGGTCGAACCATGGGACGCAGATAGAGAGAGAGAGAGAGAGAGAGAAGCTGCGTGTGAGGTGGTTGTTTGTGGCGGTAATGGAGTTTCCGTCTCCGCGGACTGGATGATCCACAGGGATTGTAGGAGACGACAGGCTTGACATATCGCCCCAGATGGATACCGCGCGTTGCTGACACCTCGGCCTCCTTTTTCTTTTCTTTTTCTTTTTTTCTGCGAGAAGAGTTTTGTTTTATACATTTGTTTGATGGACACAAATTAGGATCATTATTATTTTTTCTGAATTTCAGTCGAAAGAGTGATCTAATACGATGTTATATGTCGGTTCCAGTTGGCAATTCTTACAAGTGATTTTTAGATCACGACGTGTTTATGTTACTTGATAAACCACCGATAGAATGTTCATGTGTGAGAATCATAAGTCATAATCTTGAGCCTCTCGTAGAAATCACATTTTTCAATGGTGATAATTATTATAATATCATTATTTATGGCAAAGAGTAATACGTATTATCTTGCAAATGAAAAGAAGGATATGAATGAAAATAATTCGAATGGAATTCCAGTATATAATTTTAAGCATTAACATTCACCTAAGTCATTTCCATAAGAAAAAAAAAGAGAACATGCAATTTCCAAGCTATCATTAGTAAATATCCTATTCAATATAACACGTCTAGGCATTATAGCCACACAATGTATGAAGCCTTAACTCTCGATCTCTCCAACTTATTCAGTACAGGAGGTGAAAGTGGACCAGTTCACTTGTAAGTAATTCTAACTTTAGCCCGATGACTACTCAAGATAGTCTCGCTTTTTTTCAGTCAAGCTCGTGTATATTGTCGAGTCGAGCTTGTCAATGCTCATCTCGATAAGCTCGCAATGGCAATCAAGTTTTCATTATTCTTTTACAAAATATGTAATAATTATAAAAAAAAATCACAATATACTTAAAAATAGATAATATTCAATTGTTCATAAGTTCATCGCAATCGACTTGAGTCTCGTAGAGCTCGCATGTCTCGATTTTGTAATCGACTCGGGTAGATAAAATAATACTCCATCGTGCTCGAGTCGAGTTCTGAACATCTGACATAGGAGGCGGATAAAGCTCAACCGATTATCAACTCAACTCGACTTATACCCAATTATGTTCTCGTGTGCCAGTGAAAGTGGAGGCAACAAAAATGGCGACAATAGAGCCAGTGCTAAAGCACCAAAGTAATTTTGGTGAAATGCAACTCATTCCAGATTCATACTCGAAAGGATTCATGCAATAACTCGCATCCACAAAGCCAAAAGACAATTTCCGGAACACTTGAATCACATTTTTCAAGTGAACCGGTCAAAGAATTTCATCCAAAAAGTTCGCCCCCAGAACATAGAATTCATGTGATTCTCTCGGTCGTGGATACACAATGGAACGAAATTAGTTTTATAATACAAGAAACACCTCGGCTGGGCCTCTACAATAGGCCCAAAAGAATGCTGTCTTCTAGTTCTATCCCACCCACCCAAAAAGAATTATCAACAGCTAATAATAGACACACCATTTTGAAAGCAAAAGCAATTATTTCAAAGAAACCTTGACCCTTTCTGCAAAAATGAATAAGAAAATTTACCCTCAGCCACACGTCAATGAAGAACTCAAACTGCTATCCTGCTCTTAATTCCTGAACAATCTGCAATGTTCCTCAAAACTCAATAACTGCCCATGGGTGGCATGCCAAAAGGTGGCATTGGAGGCATTCCCATTCCACCCATGGGTGGAGGTGGGGCAAAGCCTCCCCCCATTCCTGGTCCTCCCATGCCCGGCATTGGCGGTGCAGGCAGAGCGAGAGGCAGCAGTTGGGCATACATATTCTGCAGAAAACATAAGAATATATGAAAAGGTAAACAGAAAAACAAAGGCAAGTATGAAATTGTTTGAGAAAGGAGTAAAGCTGTATTATCAAGATGATATCGACAAAGAGTGTAGAAAACTTTGAGAGAGAAATTCAGCTATTCAACAAACTATAAGAATTTCAGCACAGATTACCTGCTGTGCGATCACATCCTTCTCTTCCTTCTCTTTTGCCTTAACCTCATTTTGAGCTTCAATTCTGTCTTTTATTAGCTCATCAACTTTGCCCGTGTATTCACGGATAAACTGGAAAAAAAATGAACCAAGGTTAAAAACAATCAAAGACAAAAATGGTCAATCATTTTTGGTTTGTGCCTAATGAGCAATCAAATTAATAGAAAACCACAACATGTATACCTTACAAATGGTTTGAAAAGTACATAATTTCAGAATAGCGATTTAAATTACACTCCAACAATATTCTTGGAAGCAGGAGCTAGCAAATTGTTCAACAAGCATTAGTATTTACAAAGCGGGAAGTAATTACCTGGAGGAGATATGGGAAGGCAAAGTCAATCATATTGTTCATCCAAGCTAGCTCAAGAGCAATATCTGCTCGAATCAAATCATAGCACACAAATAGGCAAGATGCAAAGCATTCTTTCTTCCCCTGCAAAAGCACATAATGGCAAAGGATTAGAACTCCAAACAACAAAAGTATCAAGAGTCCATGAATGTCGATGCAATGGGGTATTTGAAAGAAAAGGTAACAGCAGAACTCCAAGAACTACTGTGAAAAGCCAAAAGTTTCATTCAATTTATCGATATCTAAACTCTAGCCATTTTAACAAAACCAACTAAACTAATTCTCTATGCAAAACCCTTAAAACCTCAATTTGCAGATACCCAAAGCAATGAAGGAGAAAGCCCAGTAACCTCATCTGATACATTAACAAGAGATTTAGTCAACTCCACCAAAAGTATAGTGTCACAGGCAACCATAAGCATAAAACTTTTCTGTATCCGAAGAACTAAGATGTTCTTATCTGCAACATAGTTTGGCTAGAACATCACCAATCACTCATAGCATACCTTTTCTATGAAATAAACAAGCAACTCTTCAGCAAGTTCACGTTCACCAGACTGAGAAGCTGTCTCCATTGCATCTTTGTAAAGATTGTCTTTCTTGGAAAGTGCAATTGACTGCTTCCATCGGCCAGCCTTTTTGTAAATATAAGCAGCAACTCTTCTCATTTCAAGAAGTTCGTGCTTCTCAATCTGCTCACGTGCAACAGCACAATGAGATTGAGGTTGCGTCAGGAGATAAAAGAAACAAAGTAAACCAACTGCATCTCACCTTCTGAGCCAAGCCTATCATATCAAAGTTATCATGCAAATCAATAGATTCGCGTAGTCGATCGTAGTCTTCCTCTTCCGCATAAATCTCATTCAAAGCCTCATTCACAGCAGACACATTATTGCTTTGAACTGCAACCATGTATGGCTTCACAAGACGCAGGTGACCAGCCTGCAATTCACAATTTTGCAGATCCCCTCTTAAAGTTAATATTAGAAGAAAGACAATTTGATGTCATAAAGCAATATTAAAGAATAAGCTAAAACCTTTCGCATGATGTCAACAACACGTGTATGGTCCACTCGCAGTGCAAGCACATTTAGAACATCATTTATCTGTTCTGGATGTTCTTGCAAGTAGAAGTGCACAGCCTTGTAATAGAGTTCAACATTAGCAACTTTGACAATAACATCTTTAAATTGCATGTGTTCCCATGCTTCTGGGGAGTGGTTCATTATGGTAGTCGCAGCATTATCAAACTCATCATAGAGAATGTACAAATAGGTAAGCTCCTTCCAATGTTGTTGCTCATCACAAGCTCTGATAAGCTTTGGAATGTTGAGACGTGTTGAGAAGAGCTTGATGTGCTCCATAAGCTTCTCAGGACGGTATCTAGCATAAAGAACTCCCAATTCAGTGAAAATGCCCATATGTGCACGTTCCAGCCCCAAACCACTCTCCATGAGTGAGATAAGCTCATTAAAGCATCCTCTGTTCTGATAATATTCGCTGACTTCTTCCAGGTCATCCACCTACAATTTTCAGAAGAGTGAGATCAAGAGTTGCTAAAGAGAGGTCTTGTCACTCGATACCTACGAAATCTACTAATAACACCTATGCATAGGAAAAAAAGAAAATCTACTTCTCACACCCAATCCAAGTATAATTTTCTCAAAAGGTCAACTGGCTATAGCTATATTTAAATGATAAAACAGAAGTGTGTCCACCAGAATCAAAATAAAGTCACAAAAACACCCACAACCCACCTGGACAATGATGTTCAAACCACATATTTGAGCTAAGCGGAACTCCTCAGCATCAACACAAGCAAAACAAACTTCCTTCCATGTCTTTGCACTGTTGGCTTTTCGTGCTGCATCAACAGCACCTTGGAATTGTTTCAGCTTCACCAGTGTGCATGCCAACTTGGCCCAGTTAGAGATAAAAGCAAATATGATCTTAGCAGCCTCATATAAGGCTTCATCAAAGAGGCGATCACCAACATTTTGCAGATTGGCCACATTAGGCATGAGAATAAATTCTTCAATTTCACCCAATCTATCAATCTTTGCATACGCATAGATAAGTTCACTGTCCACTTTTGGCTCTTTTGCCTTCTGCCTAACCATTAAAAGGTATCTCACCAAGTCATGGTAGACATTTGCATTCTCAGCAGCTTGAATAACATCCAAAAATTGAGTCGCATCATCTGCCCGAATGAACGACTCAATTGCATCACTCACCAGACCCTCCCTCAACTGAGCCTTAGCTACCTGGCTCCAGACAGCATCTTCTTCAACCCTGAATGCAAACTCCACAGCTCGATCAATGCTTCTAATATTGTCCAGTAAGACATTAACAGCCTGAACATTCATGTTGAACTTTTTGAAAATTGCAAAGGCTTCCTCATATAGTTGGGCTTCCACAGCGACTTCTCCAACAGCAGGTCCATCAAAGTTATCAAGTCTATTGACATAATCCATAACTCTTGAAGGGTCCGCCTTAATAGCAGTAAGGATAAGCAGGTTCTGTAGGTTAAAGTTCCCACTGAATGCAGAGTTCTGCAGGACAATTTTCTCCAAGAGCTCAATCAGTTCATGTGGAAGATCAGCTGTCATGAAGGCTTTAACAGCTGCAGACACTTGCTCTGGACTTTTGCTTTCAGGCAATGCTGTAGATACAACCTGATCAATCAGCTGTCTCCTATATTCATTCTCAGGGTTTAGAACCTTCTCCCACAGATCACCATCCATTCTCTCAACAACATACCTGTCATTCAACATAACAATGCGTAAGCAAACTTCAATGATCTAGAGAATTCATTTCAAGCCAAAGTTCCATTAATTGAAGAAACCACAGACCTGGCTTGTAACTTGAACAAAGAGTTCTTGTTAGTTACATTGATAAGCTCCTCATCACATTGGCCTCTCCGGTAAGCTACAACTGCTAGAGTGGGATCGCGTTTTTCACAGTATTTACCCACCACACGGGAATCATAGTATGGGTTGGTGGTGAGGAAGTGTTCCGGATTGTTGTTGCTGTCTATAATTATTTTACCCAGGGCATTATGGACATGTACATCTTGGCTTCCCTCACTCACAAGATGCTCCAGGAATTGAGTAAGTAACCGCAGACGATTCCTGAAGATACAAAATAGTGAGGATACTACAAAGCTAAAAGAAGGGGCAGAGAATAAGAACAAAGGAAAAAATTGAGTATAACCTTTTTTCACATTCCTCCACAAGGGGCTCCACCGGAAGCAGAGAACGAACAGACAGAATCAAGCCTTTGATAAAGTCTTCTGGACACTCATCATCTAGCAACTGTCCCACTACTAAGGGAGTGTTCCCAGGGTTCACCTGAAAGAGATGAACTTCCCCCATTAGTTAACCTGACAAAAAAGCACCGACTAGATAAAACAGTTTCAACTTCCAATGTTCATAATACCATACCTTCTGGACATAACCTTCAATATAACGGAGCATGTTGTTGGTATAAAGGTAGTGAGTGAGATCAGGCACAAACCCAAATCGATCACAGACATTGATAAGGGGCCGTGCATCTGGAAGCTTGGCCTCCATTAAGAAGTTCTTTGTCTTTTCTGCGTCATAGAAGTTTGACTCTCTGGTCACTCGTTCGACCTCTTTAATTTGACCGGTTTTAGCAGCAGCCTCAATATATTTGAAATGAATATCAGGATCCTCACTGTAAATGCAAAGGATTAATTACCAAATTGTTCTTCCCAAAATAATACAATCTAACAAAGTAAAAGAAAGATGTTTCAAGCGTATCACAAACAAACAAACAGAAAATAGTCATAGCCAAGCATATTACCTGGAACTCAAGTACGAACCCAGGAAAAAGTACAGTCCTTCATAAGACTTGAATTGCTCAAAAAGCTTTATGCAGGGCTCAACACCCAGCTGCTCACAGTATTCTTTGGCAACCTATAAAGCTGCAAGTTAGCACATAGTTGTATCAAGTAAAATACGAAAGAGGAAACTACAACTCACCTGTACTATTATCTGAAGGTTGCCACGGAGATTAACCAGTAAAAGGTCCTTCATGCATTCTAAAGCCCATTCCCGTGAGAGGGTGCCAAAAAACTCTACCAGCGACTGCAAAAGACTTAAAAAAAAATCAGTAGCTGTTACAGATACATAACATCTCATAAGATACCAGTAGAGGCATGGCTATTCATGATTACCTGTGGCTCGATAGCATGGGTATTCACAATTACACGTTTGATATCTGGGAGTTCTGAATAGTGCTGCAAGAAAAATTGGTACAGTTATGCTCTAGATCAATTGAGCTCCATGATGTAGGTTTAAGAGTTACAACATAAAGTGAGAAAGAGACATTACTTGCAATGCTCGAACATAAAGACCAGCCTTTTCACAAAGCTGGGCAATCCGAGGACGGTCATAGTGGCTAAACATTCCGTTGGCCAAGATTGCATCAGCAACATTAGGGAAAGTGACCAGATTGATTTCAAGGACCTACATAGATTGAAGATAATGTTCACAAACTGCCACAATGTGAAAATATAAATGGAAGCTAATCATAAGAGGACACTGATGCAGTACCTTTGTTTGAAGAAAACCATGTTCTGGAAGATTCGGCTTCAAAACATCTAACAGAAAGGCTGTTGCCTCACGGATCAAATTTCTCTGCATAACCGAGGTACCACAAATTTTCAACCAAATAAGAAATCCAATCTTGGCTTAACCACAAAAAGTTGCATCATCAAGATATTCTGTTGATGTAAATTCACAGATGCTGGTAAAATAATAACCGATAGCAACCAATGATAACCATATTCTGCAACAATGTGATGAACCGAATATAGTTCTAGAACTCAAAGATTTATAGCTACCAGTTTAATTATAGTCCTCAAACTTGCCTTCAATCTAGCGATAAAATTATATCTATTGTTCAATCAACAGGATACATCATCATTCTTTGCCATTATTTAACTGATTTCAGCATGCCATTACAACTGAAATGTTAAAAGGGGTCATAAAGATGATAAATGATGGCAAACTATAAATTGAAAAATAAGAACAATTCAAGCACCTAAAAGATAATAGCTACCACATGACACTGATATTTATTCAGAACACAGAGGGCTGTTAGGTTGTTGAACAAACAAACCTGAAGAAAGAGATCCGTTATTGTATTGTAATCAACTGGACATCCTCCCTCCATTTGAGACATCATCAAAGCAAAATTCAAGGCACCCTAGAATGAAAACACAGCAAATCAGCCAGCTAAGGTAAAAGATTTCTAGGAAAACCAACAGGAATATGCATAAATTGTCAAAACACAAGTCACCGCACGAGCAAAAAAGAGGAAAGACAATTCTGGGGCCTTAAGTTCTTTACACACCTGTGCATCTGATCGGAGGATTGTTTGCAAGAGAAACAAATAATCAGGGTTATACCCAACCTGCAGAAAGAAAATAAATTATGTCAATAGCAATAGTAGCATCAGCAGCAGCACTGCTGGTAGCAGCTGCAAGTGCAGCAATATGTAATGGAGAGATGACGCTATGTTATGTTTGATCTGTCTTTACCTGCTTGGAGTATATCAGTATTTTGTCAAACTCTCTCCGCTCAGCAAAAGCTGCAACAACTTTAGGAGTTGCTCTGGCTTTGATGTATATTTTCAAAGCAAGATCATTATCCACAGTCTGCAGTAGAGAAAAAGAACAATCAAACATTCATGCTGAGTATATCAATTTCACTCTAAAAGTTACAATAAAAAGAATTTCATCCAATTTAAAACCATAAGACCAACAACGTAAAACCAAAACGAGGGAAAATACCAACTAATCTAGAAATCAAACCTTCACAAGGTCTCCAAGTTCCTCGCTGCATTCTAGCTTGTCCTCTGCAAGCCAATTCTCCAATAGGTTCTTCTTGTTTTGGTTCACCACAAGCCGCGATAGTTCCAATGATTCAAATGCATTAAGTTTTCCTCTAGTAAGAAGTGTGCCAAAGTACTGCAACAGAGGTGGTGTCTGCCCAGATTGCACAGGGACACTCTACATATGGAGGAGAGACAGTTCGAAGCAAAACCACATTAAGTATAGAATCAACTCATTCACTCCCTTCCTTCAACTAATAAGCACAAAAGTTTCCAAATTGAAGCAACAAATATGTAAGATTTTGGACTTTTTTTCCTTAACACTTAATTCGTTTACTCCAAGTGAGCATCAGAAACTTTTTTGCAAATGATCCTGATAGCTATTACTAATAAAAAGTACTTGCGCAACAAAATTTTGTTTACAGCTAAGTTCCAAATAAATGAGGCAAAAGCAGAAAACAACAAAATTAATCCTTGTGGCTAAGCATTTAACAAGTTGCACTAGCCAACCTGATGGCAACTGAAAAATTAATACCTGAAACTTGGCAACCGTATCAGGGGTGCGTAAAATTCCTTGTGGAGACTCAGCAGCAAGCTCAGCAGCTTCTTTGTACTTTGTTTGGGCAAAGAGTTCTTGGAATCTTTGGACAACCTATGTATCAAAAATGGCAGATTGATTTATTTTCAAGTAAGGTTGTCAAAATTGCTAGTCTAAGATCTGAGCAGGCCTCATGATTAAGCATAAGGCCAATCTTCAAAATGCAACATTCTATAAAATTACTCGAAAATAAATCATTACCAATGTAACACTAACTTTAGAAGTATTATATCAGCTTATTAGAAACATAAGCATATCACCACCTGGTGAAGGGAAGGGACCAAGGAAGAGTTCAACACTGCATAGGGAACCAGTGGAACAAAAGAATGCTTGTAACTGCAAGCCACCATCTAATAGTGTTCGAGCAAAATGAAAAAAACCGATATCTTGAGGCTTGGTTTTTTCTTTGTTTCACATATATGGATTAAATGATCAGTGGCAGTGTTGTTTCCATATTGCAGTAATACCCACAGTTTTTAAGGCAGAAGGTAGACCAGTAGCTTCAAAGGCAAATTATTATACAATTTCATAAATATTTCTGATGAGCACCTTCAAAATGATCTTCTGTGTAACTTCCAGATTATATAAAATGAATGAGCATCACATATTTCACGCAATGGCACATGACCTTGACAACCATGTGCATGACAAAGATCAATTCTGAGCAATAACGAGTCACCATAACAGGGCAAAACTGCACTTATACTATGTTTTGTTGAGAGAAAAATATGTAATTAATTGTAAAACCATAACTAGGCTCAAGCTACCAAAAATCAACAAATTCATCCTTGCATGATCAAATCATTTCATGCAATTGAAGTGCAGCAACATGCTCAAATTTATGGATGGTATACACATACAAGCTGCATGTCGACCTTTCATGGAAGAAGCACATAAAGAGGGGTCATTTCGCGCAATTGAAGTGTTGCAACATCCTAAATTTTATGGATTGTGTACACATACAAGCTAAATTTTATGGATTGTGTACACATACAAGCTAAATTTTATGGATTGTGTACACATACAAGCTAAATTTTATGGATTGTGTACACATACCAGCTGCATGTAGACCTTTCACAGAAGAAGCACATAAAGAGAGGTTGTTTCGAAAAGATCCGTGACCAAACATTCGTAAAATCCATCACTAAATTTATAATACAAAATCTACAATAAATTACCCAAGAAAAAGGAAAAAACACTAAGGCCTTACCAGCTGCTCTGCACCAGGAAGATTTCCTCTTTTGGCAAGATTGACAGCAAGCTCCAAATTGTTTAACTGCAAAAAATAACCAGGTAACATCCAGATGTGACAATACCTACAACAAATTTTCAACCCCAGAATAACAAGGAAATAAAGACAATAGAAAAAGTAAACTAGTCAGTGCTCGTACCTGGCCACTGACAAAGGGTACAATAGTAGCCTCATTTACAGTAGCAAGTAGAACCTGTCCCCTTCTATTGATGGCATAAAATCCTCCAATAGACGAAGCTTCAGCTGTCAAAAATATTGGATCTGGACTTATTCTGTTTCTGTATACTGCAGTTGCAGTCTCCAAGTCATACACAAACAACAGCCCAAGCTTGGTAATCACATATATCAAGCCATACTGGTGAGATATCTGCAATCATATAGACAAGGACTTAGAGAAAGTTTGAGGTTAGTCTAGCATGAGATGCAAGTTCTAGTATCGTTCTACCTGCATTGCAACTGGAAAGTCATCAGCAAAATCTGGAGGAAAGAAAAGATCTGCCTGCTTTTTTGTAAAGGATGGCTTTCCTGATATAAAAAGTAATCGTAACATAAGAGCAAAGTGGGACATAACACAATCCAAAAATTGAACACTAAATAAAGCTGGCATGACTGGAAATAGAGCCCATGCAGAAAGTACACCAATAAGTGGGAATCAATAAGCATTTTCAAATCGCAATAAGTAGACCATAAAATAACTCCTACTGCCATAAGCCTGGAGTCAACATGTCGAATATCCCATCAGTCAGGCAATCATATCTAGTAGCGAATCTACCAAATAAAAAAGTAGGGATAACATAAATACACATTCACACACTCTCCTTGACAATGCTCACTGTTAATCCAGGTCCATGTTCATCCTCATCTAATAGTTCAAAACTAGCATAGCAAACCATTGTAATTCGCTTTTATCTTTCCATTTCATTATCCATCCAGTAACCATCAGATCCACATCTATACCAATCCATCCATTTAATTCGCTTTTACCCTCATTTATTTAAAATTTATTTGTGACACCATCAAGTCATAGAGATTCAAATATGCACCCTTTCTAGTCACGATACAGCCAAATCATTTTGAGGGCCAATATATGTTTAAGAATGCTCCAATATTTTTCCATTTGTTTGTTCTTGTTCATATGATCATGGCACCATTGACAACAATCTGCAACAGACTCAATGTTCTAGCACAATGAGCTAAGGAAAAGCCGCGATGCTGATGAATGAAACCGTCTCATGCCTAGTTTCCTTAATTAAGGGGGTAAAAGGGAGCAGGTAATCACCTGGCTGGGCGCCCAGTTCAATGACATGTAACTTTGATGCAACCTGTCCAGCATTAATGGTTTTCGTTGCAAAGCTTATGAGTGTAGAAGGATTCTCATTTCCTGGGACCTGTTCAAACCAAATATGGAGATATATTCTGCACATTAGAACTAAAAAGCCATGCAAAGGAATGAAAATCATGTATGGAGAAAAAAAGTCTCACTTTGAATGAGGCGAATGCTGCAGCATGCGCTTCAAGAGCTTGACTACGCTGCTGCTCCACGGAGAAAAGTTGCATGTTCCCCTTGACCAATTGTGGCCTCTACAAACAAAGAAACAGCAAATATCCAAATGAGAGATCATTGAGATACATTAAAACATCTCATTCAGAACAAGTATACAAGGGCTAGCAAATATTTATGAATCACATCAGCACCGAGTGCGATAGACTCGGATTGTTCCTGTTGTATAACCGAGAGAATGAAATGAACTCAAGAACATGTAAAGACTTCATTTATCACATTTCAATGAGCCTAAACTAGCCATATTAAGAAGAGGATATACTGCCAAGGTTAACCAAGCACAGAAAAGATGACGTTTTTACAAGTTGCTAAAGAAGAGCCTCAAGCTACAATGGTGATTTGTGATAGCCCCAAAAGGGAAGGGAGACACTTTTCAGGACATATAAGGTGGGATAGGACCCGTAAACTTCAAAAATAAGGTAAACATCGTCAGTGTTAATTCTATATACTGACAAATACAAAGCCTTTTATCTCTCACATTACAATATTTTCATCAGAAACTAGGCCTGCCGTTCCTTTCAAACAAATGTATGACATCATGGTGTAGAAAATTTTCATGTACCTCTGCGGAGCCTGGAGCAATGCCGATCAAAACCAACCACTTCTCAGAAGGATCACAACGGTAGTTAATAATCTGATTGCTCGCCAGATTAGCAGTTCTCTCAAACATTTTCACAGGCTCAGAATCACCTGCAGATAGGCTGTCCTTGAGAACCAAATGAAAAGAAAATTCTAAAGATAACGAAACAGCTATTAGCATTAACGATAATCAACCATTAACAATCCCAAAAAGCCGCACAAGCAAGGTAAGGTAAGTATGCCGACTTCACCTTCAATCGACCAGTGATAAACTGCGGTTTGTGTAACTAAACCCAACATCTTAGAAGTAATCCATTTCCAAAAGACAACCTATACCATAAGCAAGGAAAATTAGTGTTAGTGTAACCGGAAAAGATTTTCATCTCCAGAACACCAAATAAACAGATGGTAAAGTGAAACTTCGATGAGAGGTTAGACAGAAATTTGGCATTCACCTGCTCTGGCATTTGATGGGACTTCATTTTCGCTTTCATCTCAATGTTAAATATTTGCAAGTGATCTTGTGTGGTTCCCGTAAGTTGAGCTTCAAAAAACAAACATGGTTTATTAATAAACTCATTCAGAAAAGGAAAAGAGGACAAAATAGGCATCACGAGCCTGTGAAAGCTTCCCAAGTTTAAACACTTTATCATGCTAAAAGCCATATCAAAACTACTACAGGAACAAAAGAAAGGAAGGTGTCAGACATTACATCACGAATTTACTGCTGCTAAATTTTTTTATTACGGGCATAAGCCTTTGGACGAAGCGCGACACTTGATTAACAGGGTCGAGAAAAAAAATTGACTCGATATTTTCAACCTGTCACTTTTTACCTATCAAAGAAACAAGCTTCCATCTGTTACTTCAAATTCACAGCCCACGCAACCATGCTGTTCTCATTGATAAGAGGTAGGGGGAAGCAGCTGTCTTCCAGCTTTTTGAAGAGTATTATTTTTCACAAGAATATTAAAACTTTTCTAAAATGCTTGAGCTTCCAAATAAGATATACCTTGAACCGCTTAGATCCATCTAGCTAATTCTCTCTCCATTGCTTTCTTTTTAAAAGAAGCTAATACTCATTCTATAATTGCGCTTATGCGCCACATTTTCCTCCCAAGAATTAATAGTTAACAGCAAAGACTATGCCGAACAAGAATAAAGAACTGCACTAACAAGATCACATATTTTGATTAGTGTATCGGTTGGTTTGGGCTGGACAAAATGGATAGCAAACTTTGTCTTAGCATAGAAGTCAATCGATTACGCATCTGATCCCATGGGTTAGACTGGTAAACAACCAAAAAATAACGGGAACAAACTTCTAGATCGACAGATTCCAATGATGTACATAAGATGTGGCACGAAAACAAGCTACGCAAAGATAATAATCCACTCGAGCGGGGCAGATCATACCTTTAAGAGCAAGGATTCTAGAATTAGGGTTCATAAGGGCAGAGTCTGCAGTGATGGGCCTCCTCAGAGGCTGATTGGGCATGCTCATATCGATAATGACCACGCTGTTCTGAGGCGACGTCTCCCGAACACATATGTACTTGTCCGACTCCATGGTGACGTGGGTGAACGTGATGAACTGCGGATTGATGCCAATGCTCGGAAGCTGCAAACAAGAGCGGACGGCATGAATCAATCAATCAATAACCAACGAATCCACCGCGGGAGAAAAACGAAGTCCCCCCCACATTTCAACAGGATCGCAGCAAATTTCGAGTCCAACATCGCAGGGGAAGCCGGAGCAGGGCTCGAAACCAAATCCGCTCCCTACAGATCTCGACCAAGACGACCCCTAGCACATCTAACGGAGCCCCCGAACAGGAATTCTGCGATCGTCCATCCGCATCGACGGACATCCAACTCAAACTAACTCAGCACCAGGAAAAAAAACAAACACGATCGGCGCCAGCTCGATATCGGGCGAGCTCGCCGGAATCCAATCCGGAACGAGGCGAAAAACAAGGGGGGGAGTCGGGGGAGGGAAACTCCGGAACTGACCGTGAGAGCCTCCTTCATGGCGATGGGAGCGTTGGCCGCGGCCATGGCGGCGCGGGATCGGAGGAGGGCCGAGGGGAGCTCCGAGGCAGGCGAGATCTGCGACGGGGGGGGGGGGGGGGGGGGGGGCGTCGTCAGGTGGAGATAGCCCAATACGCGAGATCTGATGCAGCGATGAAACCCTGAGGGAGGGAGGGAGGGAGGGAGAGAGAGATCTGTTGTGCTGGCGTCGATGCAGAGGAGAGAGGTGGAGGGGGGGGAGGAGGTTATGAAGGAGGAGGGGAACGCGAAGGAGAACAGTGGCGGTGGCTGGACTGTAAAAATGGGGGAGATCGGAGGGGGATTATTTTAATGGAGGGAAGGGGTGGGTTCCGCTCTTCCTTCCGAAGCTCGGCGATGATAGCCTCCCTGTGGTGTGCGCTCGCGCTCCGAGGAGAGACTCCGGGTTTGGTAAATAACCCGACCCGATCCGATCAGATCCGGCCCATTTTTTTAAAAGTACCCAGGCCATTACTACGTGTGGGGGGCAGATTTACCGGAATCTTTATCGTTTGAGTTGCAGCTTTCCCAAATTTGTTCAAACTTGAAGCCCAATGGCTCTTTGGAATCGACCCGGGAATTGCTCGATTTCTCAGAGTTACCACCGCGTGCTAGTACTATCCTGTATATTATTTTTTTTTAAGAGAATGTTTTGTCCCGTGAAAAGACTATCGCGAATCTAGTTATTGAATGGTTGGAAATTTTATTAAAAACTCGTGCTTCGTTTGTTTCACGGAAAAGACATTTTCCTCAATTTCCGATTTTCGAATCGCTTAGGAAAATAAGTCAACGAAAAACCTAAATTTATAAATTCGGGAAAATGATTTCTTTCCTTGTTAAAAAGTCAACAATCATTTTTCAAAATATAACTAGATATCAATACTCGAATTTAAAACTCTGCACTTTGACATGAAAACCGTATGCTCGCTCCTAAGCCCCCAGCATTCGAGCCCCAGTCCTCGATGCCCAAGCCCCAATCCCCGATGCCAGGGCTCGAATCCATCAAGCTCGAGCTCGGAACTCTAGTGCCAGTATCCAAGTTGGCGACACCAGTGCCCGGATCCATCAAGGCCCAGCCTAAGGCCCCGATGCCCCAGCGCTCAGGCTCGGTTCCACAAAGGTCGAGCTCGAGACCCTAGTGCCTGTGCCCGAGCCCATCAAGGCTAAGGCCCAAGTCCTCAACACTCACAGTTCAGTCCAAGTGAGTGGATGGGTGGTTCCACACCTAAAACCGGACCTATACTCACAGTTCTAGTAAATTAGAATCGAAAACCGGACCTATCCTTATGGGAACTGCCGGTTCCGGGCTGGTTAGGTCCAATTCCGATCCGGTTCCGAGTAGTCCAAGCGGTTTCCGGTTCCTTTGCATACCCCTACTTGGGACCCAAGTGCCTATACTTGAGTTGAGGTTTATCTAGACTAGACCTGGGATCATGGTGCCCATACTTGGTTCATCGGCTGCCTATACGCAAGTTATTAGCGTCCAAATAGTGTATGTTAATTTGATTTTCCTTTTCACACAAAAATATATCGCTATTTTTCTAGAAAATGATTTTATGAAAAACATTTCCCATAAATGTAACATTTTTTGAGAAATGGACGGAGTCTTAGATGAATTAAACGATAAAATACTCATTCATCTCTAAAAGTGCATAAACCTAAAACGAAAATAACATCAAAAGTAAAAAGATAAAGAAATAAATCAGTTTTCACTCGTCATGTAAATCTAGAAATTTACATGGACATATCTCACACTACTGAGAGCATGAATCAAGAAGATACATCGGGGTAGAAATGGCAGAGAGAGAGAGAGGGGGGTGGTTGGGTTGGGGGTTAGATATTGTTGATAAGTTAGGACCTTCACATATTAAAATGTGAAAATTTCATAAAGCAAAGAGAAAGTTATGAATAATTACATACACGTATATTCACTTGGGGAATATTAGACGAGGTAACTTGTACCTTTCTATTGGGTAATCTGCATAGGTATAGGGTGGTATGACCCTAACATTGGAATTTACCATGTACTTTCCAACACCGAAACCTTGGAACTTAGAACTTATCTTACAAGTTCTAATACCCATACTGGAACCAACCCAACCTCGCTGGTTCCACAAGGTCCACAGGTTCCACAGGTTCTCTTGATCGCACCTAGTTAGTGTCGAGGCCATTTCCCAATTTCTTTTGAGTGCTGGTCAGGTTGGATTTCAAGCCCAAAACACTTTGCCCGGGCATCAGCGTGTCGAAATGGGTGTGGATCGACACTATTTGTGCTTCGCCCTATTTGGATCCAATTAGATGCATTGTTTTAGTATCCGTTTAGTATTGTCTAGTTCGAACAATGACTCGTTTTAGTTCAAAATTAAACTGATATGCCGATATTGCTTCTAATTCAGATCTAGTCGTGGACTAATTGGATGGATTTCGTCGTCGCTAATGCAACCATCGTGCCTCCATTTTAATGTCTTTTTAGTTCTCAGGTTTTGAGATGATGCATGGAGATCACGGGCAACTTAATACATACAGTAATTTACAAGAAAGTAGAAGAAACGAGGTCGATTATCCTTAATGAAAACTCTTCATAGAATTCATCTATTGTTTGCCCCCACGGAGAAATTTTGTTTATTTGATCAAGTATTTTAGCTAAGTAATAAAGCGTAAATTTCTTTTAATAACTTATGGGCATGAACCTAAGTATGCACTTTAACCCAACAAAAGAGAAAACGTGGGAAATGTCGACCAGAGGGAGAGATGAGAGTACGTATATTTTTACTTCAGATAAGATAAAAGTCGTAGAAGCTGATCACTAATCGATCTAGAATCAAAACTAAACATAGGAATAGTCAAATTTCACCTGCAAAACAAGACCGTAAGGTTCACATGACCTTAGATCTATGGAGACAAAACTATATATATATAAAATCTGAGATGATTCCCTAGAAGTTTGATTCGATCACGAGGTTATTAATATAACGCACGAAGATCATGCAAGAACATGGATTAAAGAAATTCACAGCCCCAATCTAGTTGCAATTTCTCATGAATCGTAATCAAAAAGCGCTTTTTCGCATTTTTCCTTTTCTTGTCTTTTGCTGAGTGAATCGCTATCGACGAGAGCTGTTGAAAGCATTTCAAGAACGTGTCGCCTCCACGTCCCTCGTCCTTCTCGTTCTGTTCCCAGATCTCCGACACGTGTCATTCCATGGCCTACGTGTCGCGTCTTTAACTCCGAGCTCTCTTGCCTTGTCACCAGTACACGTGTCACGCCGGCCCGCGAGCGCTCGTTCTCGTCCCGCTTCTATAAAGTGTCACTGCGATGTTGCTGGTTGAATACCGTCACATTTAGCGTCCGAATCATAACAACTGAAACTTTGTCTGAGCAGCGAGAGAGCTCGTCGGACGAGGAGGAGGAGAGAGAGAGAGAAGGAAGTCAATGGCGTCGCAGCAGGAAAGACAAGAACTTGACCACCGTGCGAGGGAGGGAGAGACGGTGGTTCCCGGCGGCACTGGCGGGAAGAGCCTCGAGGCTCAAGAACACCTGGCTGAAGGTGAAACTCTGCCTTTTCTTCTTCCTATCATAATTTAAGCGTCCTTTTTGAGAAATATTTTAGAGGAAAGAAAAGGCTGGTCGTTTCTGTTTATATACTTCCTTTTGGAATTCGGATGGCCTTAGGGTCTTGATTTACATGCACTAATAAGATTTACTGGGAATTATTGCAAACATGAAAATAAATCGGTAAAAATGTCACTTAAATTTATGTTAGTATACGATAAATTTATACGGGAATATGATTGTAACATGGACGACCCTTTTGTCATTGAAGGTTTAATCTTCGAGGTTGAAATTGGAAAGCCATGTTCGGTCGGTCTTATAATAGATATATGGAAGTTTTTTTGCCCTACAATGTAGCATATATGTCTTATCATTTGAATGTGCTTAGATCCACTACGTTATTGAGAATTTCATCATATAATGAACTGTGGCATTATATGGTAAGAAACACAATTAGGGCACAACTATCAAGAAATCTCAAGTGATGAGGTATGTAATGATCTGATGTCTTCAACATGCAGGGAGGAGCAAAGGAGGCCAGACAAGGAAGGAGCAGATGGGGACGGAAGGGTACCAGGAGATGGGCCGTAAGGGCTGGCTGAGCACCAGCGACAGTCGGGCGGTGAGCGCGTAGCCTGCAAGGGTATTCGGATCGACAGGTCCAAGTTCCGAACCAAGAGCTGAACACTCTCTCTCGTTAAGTACGGTTTTTAGTTAGGTTGGCGTTAAGTAGGAATTTTAGTTAGGTTGGTGATAGATGATGGTCGATGCACCCATAGGCACGTGGGTCTAAACCATGATGAGTACTTGGGAGGATGAATGAATGAGACTTAATTGCTAGGTGTGTTTGGGCTATGCACGATAATCATTCTGTGCACGAAAATAAATTATGATTAGAAATTATTCTTTTTTATTTTGTGTCCGGAAATAATTTTTAAGCATTTGAAGGCATTTGATAATTGTCCAAAATTTTTATTCATAGAATAGAAAAAAAATAGAAGTGTGTTTGGTAACTACACAAAATTTCATTTTATTAATAATATTTTAATAATATTTTGAATTTTTTCATATTTCTTTCTTTTCTTTTTTCTTTCTTTCCCTTCTTTTTCTTGACCAAGACCGGTCACCGGCGCCAGCGACCGACCATAGGCCAAGGCCAGCGTGGGTGTCGCGGCCCTCGCCGCAGCCCTCGATGTCGCCAACCGAAGCTACGGCAAGGTCGAGCCTACCATGGCGACGGCGAGGTCAGCCTCGCCTTGGTTGGGTGAGGCCTCGCCGTTGCGGCCGCGAGTTGCCCTCGCCGGCCCTGGCCGACGGGTGGCGGGCGGTAGGCTAAAGAACAATAACAAACCAAAAAAAAAGAAAGTACTGAAAAAGAATCAAAAATAGAAAAATTGTTCAAGAATCAAGAAGTTACTGTTTTTTGCTTTCTGATTTGTTCCAAAACTAATTATTCTGGGAATAGTTTTTGCAAAATTGTGCTTGGACACAAAAAATTTAACAAACAGATTTCTCCTCCCAAATTAATTCTGGAAACAAAAGAACATAAATTTTTACTATTTAGCAAGTTGCCAAAGAGGCCCTTGTTGAACTTTGCCCTAAGTTTTTGGACAATGGCATTGGCATCGACCTGGTCTGCACGTACGAGTACAAATTCAGATATACGATCTAATACGTATTTGTTGTGGGCTGCTGAACAATCTATGTAAGATATGAAATGCATCCATAAAGATAGGAAAAAGGAAAGACTAATTCAATATTTTCTTTGCTGGACTTATATAAAAATGGATATAGATACGTGCAGGAAGGTTGTCTTTTTTCTATCTTTTCATAGATGTTGGAGTAGTTTTCCTTCGCAATGATTTGATTTTCCTAAATAAGCATATACTACTCGTGCTAATAATTTGCGTTTGAATCGGTTATGGGCATTAGAGAATCGGGTTTGGCCTTGAATTTCGATTCAGGTTCCGATCAAAATTCACTTATTTACCAACTCTTCTATTGAGTTACCACTTTTATTTGCTTTATTCAGCAGTCATCTTTTACAAAGTTACCATCTAGTTTTACATTATTAACTCTTATTCGAGTTTTTATTAACGTTTATTGAGTTTTTTAATTATCAACTTATTTTATATCTGAAAAAAAATTCTTTTGTTTTTGGTCACTTTAATTTACCTTTCTCATCAACTCCTTACTTTTAATAATATGGAATTATCAAGCTTTATTTGAATGAATGATCAGCTTCTATCTCGATTAAGCAAACTCAACTAAGAAGAAAAAAATCAGATAAGCATTGGTAATTAACTCAAATGAGCATTGTTAACTCAAAATTAATTGATAACTCATGCAGAAAAAGTTAATAATCCACTTAAATAAAATTTATTAATTTCATATAAAAATTGATAAATTTAAGGCATAGTTAACGAAGATAAGCGGTAAAGGATAAAAAAAAATGAAACAAACAATAAAATTGGGAAGTAACTCATATAAGAGTTGGTTATACCAAACTAATTATAATTTGATCGGAGAAGAGTATGTAAGCGAATCCAATTAAAGTTGGTATTTTTAACAAGAGTTGGTAAATTTGAGACATTGTTAAGGAAAAAATAAAAGTTTGTAAACGATAAGAAAAGCCGACAAGTAAAAAAGAAAAGTAAAAATTGATAACTCATTTGAAAATTTAGTAAATTTGAAAACATATAAATGTCGGTAGGTGATTTAATGAGAGTTGCTAGCCTAAACACAATCGACAACTTCATGTTATAAAAGTTGGCAAGTCACTCTAAGGTAGGGGTGAGCGGTTCCTAGTTTGGTCCAATCCAACCCAAAAATCGAGAACCAGACTGGTTTCCAGTTTCTAGGATCGGGGACCGGATCGGCTAGTCTTGGGACTGTGGACCGTGAACTGTGCACCGGACCGATGATCGGGTGCCGTCCCATCCGATTCTAATGGGACCAATATTAAATATTATTTATGAACCGAGAATCGATTGTTCCGTTCTTTCCTATAAAGTTGTGATTTGATCCTATAAGGCCATGAAAAAAATAGAAAAAATATATAATATATGAAAAAATTGAACAATCGATTCTTATGGGACCTATATTAAATATTTTTCATATATATATATATATATATATATTATATGTGAACAAATTAGAAAAATATATATTTATCAGTCCAGTTCGGTACGATTCCCACCCTAGAACCGGGAATCGGACCTCCCGAAAATCGGTTCCACTTTTAGGAACCGGGAACCGAAATAATATTCCCGAGAACCGGACCAAATCAGTCGGTCCGATCCCGGTTTAGGCAGCTCATCTTGCTCACCCCTACTCTAAGGGTGGTAATTCCATATAGGAAATGGTAAACTTGAAACACTAGCAAGTGATATAAATAAATGTTGATATCGTGAGTACAAAAATCAATAGCTGCATAAACTATAAAAGGACTGGTTATTTACCAACAAGTGACCTAGAAAGAAGTCACCGCAACCATTTTTTTCACCATCGGTGTTTTGGCACTTGCTACCACTAATTGAAATTTACTAGCTTGGATCAAAAGAAGTGTGGCTAAAATGTTATATTTTCATACAAGCAGTTATAAAATGGTGATTTGCTAATAGAGTTAATAACTATCTTAAAATTATAAATTGCGTATATACATACATACATATATTCAAATTTTATGTACTTGAGACCGGTTTAGTTTATACATTGTTGAATGTATTAATGACTTGTCCTCATCTCAAATACAATTTTTTATCTTATCTCACCGTCGCGGTTACCTGCAGACTTGTAGTGATTCTAGTTCACCCACGCGTCATTCCTTTTGCACCTGCACTGGCCACGTGTCAGCTTTGTCTTTCCCTGTCCTGCCTCGTCACCTCCACGTGTCTCCATTCCCTTCACCTTCTCTTCCTATGTGAGGGTCGATCCATCGTCACTCGCTCAGCTCCAATCGTCCTTCTGTAGCTTTAAGGCTACTCAGCGAATTCATAGAGAGAGCGACGCAGAGAGAACACACACAGAAGTGTCGTCGGGGCAGCAAAGAGAAGAGCTTGACCGCCGTGCAAGGGAGGGAGAGACGGTGGTTCCCGGCGGCAAGAGCCTTGAGGCTCAGGAACACCTCGCGGAAGGCATATCAATGGATGTCGCTTCTGATAAACCTTAATTCTTGACTCTCCTTGTTCTTTCTGTAGACAAGGATACGACACTGTCGGGACACCGTGATCGTGGGTGTCTTCAAGTTTGAGTTTCCATATCGATAACGTGGATCACGAGAAGTTATTGTAGGGTCTTCTGCTACATGATTTATATCCCATGCGATGGTCTTTCATTCCACAGTACAACATTCGAGTCTTTTGATGAAATAAAGATCCCTCTTAACTGACAGAAAGGAGGACAAGCGCACGAGGTCCAACCGAATGATGCTAATATATAACCTAAGTTAAGGGAGGTTTTAAAGGAAAATGATCACATGTACATGGGTTTTGATCAATTTGTTAACAACAGGGAGGAGCAAAGGAGGGCAAAAAGGAGGGCAGACGAGGAAAGAGCAGCTGGGGAAAGAATGGTACAAGGAGATGGGCCGCAAGGACGGGCTCAGCACCACCGAGGAGTCCCGCGGAGAGCGCGCCGCCCGCGAGGGCATCAAGATCAACGAGTCCAAGTTCAGGAACCGGAGCTGAATCATATATCAGCAACCGCACTTAGCTAGGTCCTCCTTTTTTGGGGGTTTGCATGCTTAAGATAATTAGCATATGATCACCAGCATCTGTGCCGTATTGTATGTTGTGAGGAGTTTTGGTGCTGGTGCGGTGTGTGCACAACTAAGCTGGCGTCTGCAGTACGTGTTCGACTGTACGTATATAGGATGCGTAATTGTTCTCACTGCTCGGCATTTTGATCTTACTTCGGGAAATAATATAAAGATAATTTTCGTAAATGATCTTTCGACCGATCATTTCATTTCTAGCAAATCAAAATGCGTAAAAATTCAAATAATTAATTTACAGAAATTTTTTTTTATTCAAACAAAAACAGACCTTAAAAATTTTTTCATTTTGGTTTCTAAATAAGTAATTTAAGTTGGAACCCACTCGGATGCAACGGCAGACATGACATCCTCTAGTTTTGGCTCCTTACGCCCTTATTCCACGAAAGATCCATTGAAGAAGTAATTTTTTTTTAGCTCCTTAGCTCCGAATCATATATTATTACGGGGTGTTGCTTTCTTCGTTCGAGCTGCTCTCACCTAGCCATCTTAATTTTTTATGTCCTTTTGCCGTTTATTTCTTTATTTAATCGTTGGAAGCACCTAAGAGCAACCGGAAGCATCCCATCCATGAATATTATAAACTACACGAACTCATCTAGTAGTGCTTATTAATTAACTGCTAACATGTCAGATTAATCAGTGGCAAGCACTGACGAAACCAGCCAAAGTGGATGGCCATTTCCCCTCTTGGCCATTAGGTGCCCGATGCAATTTTTTAGTCGTTATTTGTCTGTAGCAATTAGGATTACGCCTCAATTTTTAGTTTTCACTGCACATACTTAATCTGGCGACCTAGAATGGACCCCCTTACTCTGCTCGATGCTATTGACATGAGAACGTTATAAGTGAGCCTGCTTGCTCCACAACCGAATAAGCAGATCGTTGGAGATCCGATGCGCTGTTATAGTAAACCACGCGGACATCATGGAATAACGCATAATGGATAGCTAATCGCTAGAGATGGGAAAATGGATGGTGAACCCATTTTGTAATTCAGATTCAAATTTAACTAGTGATGATGTGTATGAAATTACTGATGTCTTGAAATGAAAATGTTAGATTCTTCCACTGCAGGTGCTTTGCAATGAAAATTTATCGCAATTGATAGGAAAGAAAATTCATGTGCTACCTGCCTCTAAACAAGCTTGGCTTGTTACTGTGGACAGAGACTTATCATAATGATCATAAATATACCTGTAAAAGGTGAGAGACAGAATCACAGATATAGGACGTCTTACCCAGAAGGGTTGTGATCTTAGCAGTATCATAGGCGCATCTTAAACACATAGCAGAAAATACGGAAAACAAACTCCATCTCTCGATCTTAAATTGAACGACAATATCGTATCAACAAAAAGTAGTAGAACTTATCAGACATCCAACTCTTTAACACGGCTACTTCTGGTCGATTTTCCTCTTTTGTGGAGATCTTGTTGATCCAACGCTTGCAATACCGTTCCAATGCTCCGCCGCTTGTTTCCGCTTCTCTTGCTTCTTTTTTCATAGTGTCTTCCTTTTGCCTCTGGATGAAAGAAATGGATACTAGCAAATCAAATGTCAAATCTTTACATAACAACTCGTTTACTACCGTAAAGCTGTACCTCTAATCCCACTGTAGTGATATAATTGTGAGATGCGCTCTGTACCTTCTTAGCATTAACCCCACTTTGTTGGGTATAGTAGAGAAATGACTCTGACCACCTTTACCCATCTAGGTTATTAAGAACAAAACAATACTCGAGTTAAAATTGACACTTACAAATATTCAAGTTCATGTTCACTTACTTAAAGGTAAGGTTAAACTACCTTTTGAGTGGTGGCATTGTTATGATGCATATCTGTGACTAGTTGCTTGGCTTCTCTCTGTCTCACTATCTCTTCATCAAAGTCGAAAAACATTGACACGAACAGAAACTAGAA
The DNA here is from genome assembly GCA_024500025.1 of Syzygium aromaticum. NCBI lineage: Eukaryota > Viridiplantae > Streptophyta > Magnoliopsida > Myrtales > Myrtaceae > Syzygium > Syzygium aromaticum. The sequence goes on along the minus strand of CM044894.1, from coordinate 10,558,290 downwards.
ACACAGAATGAGTAAACCAAACCTTTTTCTTTTGTTTCAATGGATAATTTCCCGAGTTGTGGCCTTGCTTGATGCACAAATGGCATGTGACTTTTGTGCCTTGTCTTGACACTTTGAGTCCATTTTTAGATTCTCCTTCCTCTCTTATCCTTTCCTCTTTAGCCTACTAGGCACAATCTGAGGCGTTGGTGCCACAAAAGGTTCTCTGTCGAAGGCCAAAGGATTGCCTCCCAATAGTGATAGTATGTCTTTAAGAAGATATCCTTTCTGTACCAGAGGGAGAAAACTTTCTATCTCCTTCCCTTTGAATAGAATGACACAGATTGCATGAGAGCATGGAATACCACTTAAGTCTCATGCCCTGCAAGAGCAGCAGTTGTTTCTCGAAAACCACAATTAATACTTCAATTCCCGTGCATAGCACAGGCTTTGCAGCTAGTGAAGTACGATACTAGAGACGCAGAAATAAGAGAGACCTCCCAAAGTTTGGACTACAGCATTAGATCAACCTCACAACTGGACAGCTACAGGACTGAGTGCGCATCAGTAGTAGTGCCCAAGTGTTGGGTATGCTTTTTACCGAATTGAGCCACCCATGGCATTCATTCCTTTAAGTGCTACCGTCCTGCTGAAATGGTGCACGTTATCAGCCGATGCCAAATGAGCGGACTGATTTTTAAACCTGCAACTGTTAGTACACTTCAGTATCCAATTCGATATCATGCAAGCTTTAACAGACTTTTAACAAATAATATTTCAAGGGAAAAAGAAAGAAGAGAAAAACACAGGCAATTCGTCGGATCAATACAAGTCAAGAAAAGTCTAAGATCAGGAAGTGCACCGAACTAAACTGATCAGAGTGCAACTGGGATGATAAGCAATCTGAGCACATGAAGACTGCTCCAATTAATGATAAAGGGAAAAGACTAATTATTGGACATTAGCTTTTGAGAGATAAATTTTGTCAGTTGGATCACAAAATCGCAAGTCGTGAGAGCTGATCCTTCGTTACAAGCTAAAGCAACAACAATTGAGCTTCAATATCCCAAATAGAGCACAATCTTAAATGCACGTCACTAGACTCTAGCGAACTTGTCCTACACAGTTCACACCACAAACATTTTCATATTGGGTTTCAACACAACCTCTATCATTCTAATAGCAAAATCAACTGCAATAAGATCTCACCTCACAAAACTTTGATTCCAAGACTTCCAACTGCAGTCGATAAATCCATTGCAAGCCAACTGTGAAAGCAGCAAAATTAAGAACTTATTAACCCAACAAAGTTCAGTATGCAATACAAGCGATCATTTTTAGGAATATGTTTTTCAAATCATTCATTTTTCGCGAAGCAAACGGACAAAAGAAATTACAAACAGGCAATTCAAATGAAAATCTGACGATATATCTCAAAAGAGAAAAAGTAGCTTACCTGCTACATGCACTTGTGTTAGGAAATGTGGATTATCTCAACAATTTTGACTCATCCGAGTAGTCTTCTCCAATTCTATCCTTCCATGATCCAGTCAAACGGCCTTTCTTTCGTAATTTTGATAAAGTCGCATTCCAAATAATTCTGGTATTGTTTTGAGTGACTTGCCTCCAGAATTGTCCAATACCACTAGTTGCTCCAACTTCTTGAGGCCTCGAAGCTCAGTCTCTTTCTTGCAATTTTGCACAACTCTATTGATCGAGTTGGCACATGATGATGATGTCGACTCCTCAAAGCCCGGGATTTCCCAAAGTTCATGACAATTTAATAGGAACAATTTCCATAAACAATGAAAATTTGACAAGTTAGGAAATTTTGCTAAGGGCTTACAATCCTCAATCATAAAAAGTTGTGCAGGATGGGAATCTCTCTAGGCCTTCCAAAGGAAGTCCACCAGGGGATGTTTAGAACTTCCAAAGACTCCAATCTATTAAGGCCTTGAATTTCAATTAAGTTTTTGCAATTTTGAGCATTTAATATTTTTAGACCCTCAGATTTTGAAAGGTCCAGCTTTTCAATTGAAATGCATCCAGAGATATTTAGCTCTTTCAAGAAGTCCAACTTTTCAAGGCCTTGAATTCCGACTATATTTTTGCAACTTTGAGCATTTAATATTTTCAGACCCTTGGATTTTGAAATGTCCAACCTTTTAATTGAAGCACACCCAGAGATATTCAACTCTTCCAAGAACTCCAACCTATCAAGGCCTTGAATTTCGACTAAGCATTGGCAATTTTGAGCATGTAATGTCTTCAGACCCTTGGATTTTGAAAGGTTCAACCTTTCAATTAAAGTGCACCCAGAGATATTCAACTCTTCCAAGAACTCCAACCTATCAAGGCCTTGAATTTCGACCAAATTATTGCAATTTTCAACATCTAAGATCTCCAAACCCTTGGATTTTGCAAGGTCCAATCTTTCAATTGAAGTGCACCCGGAGATAATCAACACTTTCAAGAACTCCAACCTATTGAGGCATTGAATTTCAACTAATTTTTCGCAACATCCAACATATAATTTCTTCAGGCCCTCAGATTTTGAAAGGTCTAGCCTTTCCATTAATGCGCAATTAAAGATACTCAACTTCTCCAAAAACTCCATCCTATAGAGACCTTGAATTTCGATTAAGTTTTTGCAATTGTTAGCATCTAATATCTCTAAACCCTCGGATTTTGGAAGGTCCAGCATTTTAATTGAAGAACTACCAGAGATATTCAATACTTTCAAGAACTCCATCCTATTAAGGCCTTGAATTTCAACTAATATTTTGCAGCACTGAGCACATAATACCTTTAGACCCTCGGATCTTGAAAGATCCAGCTTTTCAATTGATGCGTGCCCAGAGATTCTTAGCTCTTCCAAGAACTCCAACCTATTGAGGCCTTGTATTTCAACTAACTTTTTGCACCACTCAGCACGTAACTTTTTCAAACCCTTGAATTTTGAAAGATCCAACCTCTCAATTAACCCACACCTAGAGATATCCAGCTCTTCCAAGAACTCCAACCTATCGAGGCCTTGAATTTCGACTAATTTTATGCATCCATCAACATGTATTTTCTTAATGCTCTCGGATTTTAGAAGGTCCAACCTTTCAATGGAAGCGCACCTAAAGATACTCAGCACTTCTAAGAACTTCAACCTATCGAGGCTTTGAACTTTGACTAATTTTTCGCACCATCCAGCATATAATGTCCTTAGACCCTTGAATTTTGAAAGGTCAAGGATTTCAATTGAAGCACAATGATAGATAAATAGCTCTTTTAAGAACTCCACACCTTGAATTTCAACTAAGTTTTTGCAAGAATGAACACACAATTTCTTCATGCCCTTGGATTTTGGAAGATCCAGCCTTTCAATTGAAGTGCACCGAGAGATGAGCAGCTCTTGTAAGAACTCCACCCTATTAAGGCCTTGAAGATCTACTAAGCTTTTGCAATTTTCAACATGTAATTTCTTCACACCCACGGATTTAGAGAGATCCAGCCTTTCAATCGAATCACACCTTATGGTGGTCAAGCTTTCCAAATATTTTAACTTGTCAAGACCTCGAACTTCAAGCATATTATTGCAATCCTGGGCAAATAATGTTCTCAGATGGTTAAATAGTGAAACGTCCAGTGTTTCCATGAGCTTGCAGCCACATATTGCCAAGATTTCCAACTTGAAGGGAGTGTTTAGGGATTTCTGCAATTTTGATTTTTCAGCATCCACCGATTGGGAGCATTCTGAAAGCTCCAATAGTGTTGACGGAAGCTCCAAGATACTCTCGAGAAACTCGCAATCAAGAAGATGTAGCTCCTTGAGATGGGTCAGATGGGAAAGTGAAGGCAATTTGCGACTTTGACAAGTGACGCTCAAATATGTCAAGTTGGAAGGAAGCTCCGGCAGTGATCGGAGCTCCGACAGCCATGGGAACTCCTCCCTAACATGAGAAAGAAAAAATTGCTCGAAAGAAAGATTATGGATGCATTCTGACATTGCCTCTTCCGGTTTTATGCACCATGAAACATCTAAACGTCGGAGCTTTCTCAGCCTTCTAATACCATTGGGCAGTTCTTTTATCCGCGTGCCGCTAATGTTTAGAATTTCTAGATTCTGCAAATCCCCTATGTTGTCTGGTAATACAGAAAAGTTTTGACAATTTTCTAGAAGGAGTTGCTCCAGCGCTTCTAATTTATCCACTTCTGCTGGCAGCTCCTTGAGGCCCCAACATCCCGTCAAGTCCAAGCGTACCAGACTCTTCATCTCTCCAATTGAAGAGTCAATTTGCTCCAGTCTCCGACAATTTCGGAGGATCAATACCTCTAAAATCTTAAAAGCCGAGAGGAAGAAAGTTCCTTCTAAAGATTGACAATTTGTAAGGTCAAGATATTTTAGCTTCTTTGCCATCTGGTAGAAAATGTAAGAAGTGTCCAGGGATTAGCTCGAAGTGATTATGATTGAACATACTGCAAAATAAAAAAGGGCGCGTACTTCCATCTTACCATGATGGAACTCCATCCTCGCCATTCTTGTGAAATCTTGCTCGCAGATAAATCGAGTGCAAGTAATTCCTTTACATGAAAATTGCTTGCTTCAAAAGTCACGGGACAATTCCACCATCGAAGCCATCTTAGCTCATCAATTGAGTTCTTAAAATCTCCCCTAAAATGTGCCCCGCTCATGTGAAGGAACCTTAGACTAGTTAAATTCTTGAATTGTTCGTCTGTGGGGAAATCGCCACTTTGGCCAACTGTTTTGCCAGATCCTTCTGAGTTGCCTTCGCTAAGATAAATGGCTTTAATCTTTTCTGTTCCCTATATATAAGAATTAATTTTCATTACTACCATTTATATCCACCTCAAGTAATCTAATATCATTTGCTCATATTAGTATTGAAATGCATCGATGTCTTTTACCGACTAGCAAAGTGAAGATGTGGTTTTCGTTTTCGGCCCATAAACGGTATTTGTGAAGGATCCAACATGCAAAAGACTGGTCTCCTTTTTTGAAATTTTAAAGTTGCGTTATTTTTGTCTCATGTGCAAAAGATTGTGCTTTTAATATTTGGCTGTATACTTTTTGTCCCGGGTCCAAAAGGTTGTGCTTTTTATTTTTGTCTCATGTGCAAGAGTGAGCTATATGAATGCGTTTCAATTATGATTTGAATGCCTTTCATTTCTGGTTTATTTTGTAGATTGTCCTAGTGCTCTTTTCCATGCTTCGTACTTCACATGGGATTTCTTTATCAAGGTTGACTGTATTTTTAGATGACATATATTTTAGATATTTTGATTAAATGAAGGAATAAACTTAAAAGAAGCTCTTGTGTCAGTTTTATGAAAACCACTTTGATTTCGACTTACGATAGTACTATGAATGAAGAAGCAAAATGAGCCCAGCAAACATAGTGAAATAATTACATCAAATAATGTACCTTTTTAGTTGCAAAAGTTAGTAATGACAGATTATTGAGACAAAAAATTTTACAGCATATTCGTTTTTGTTTAGGTTTAGTTTAGTTTATTTCACGATGTTGTACGAACGACATAATATATAGACATTGACTTTGAATTTGTTAATATATGAATTGGCTCTTGAGATTATAGATAGGTTGCACGTTGAAAATGCTAATAAGTGGTAGTCTTTTGAGCAACAACTATGGGTTGGTCCAACCAAATGATGGATTCAAAGTAAGAGAGCCGAAATTATGATTAATTTCACGAACAAAATACAATCACATACTTAATTACATACCAAACAGAATTTTAGAGAATTCATCTCTGGGACCTTTTATGTGGAAAAAATAAGACATTTCTCTTTTTAATGGTCATTTAATTGAATACGCTTAATCTTATGCATATCTATATATGTTCCTGTTCTATCATGTGAATTCTGGTAAAGGAATTCCTAACTTAATATTACATACAATAAGTACCCCTGTACGCTTGCTTAAAAAAAAATCTTAGGTAAGCTGCAATACAAGAGAGAGCAACCTCTTACTTTCAAGTCACATCAATGAAATAACATGAGGGCAATTATATAAGAAGGTTCTCTGTTCACCAGAGCCAGTATCGAGTAGGGGCCAACATCACTCTATCAAATGAACATGGACTGAGGGAGCAAAAGAAGAGAAACGGTTACCTTATTTCCCTTTAGCACTTTCAAGACTTCCTTCGAGTCCCATAACCTGCTACGGTACTGAGGCTCCAGCTTGTTTTCCTCGCGGACAATTTCTCTACCCAGATCTCTCAATTGGTCATGCATTATGAGCTCGTGATTATCTCCAACTTTTATTAATGACATAAATCTCAAAACTTCAATTCCCTCCTCTGGGAAAAAGTCACAGGCATCCCACATGTAGGATGCGATTCTTTCGTCAGTGCCAATGAAAAAACAAGCAATATCCAAAAAAATTTGTTTTTGTGTATACTCTAAAGCTTCGTAACTTATCTTTAGCTTTTCTCGCACTTTCTTATGAGGGACTTTTCTTAACTTGTTTATCGTACTTCTCCATAGTGTCAGCTCTTTTGCGCACAAAAATGAACCTAAAACCTCGAGAGTTAAGGGAAGGCCTCCGGTGGTGGATACAACATCATGAGTGAGGTCCTCAAATTCACATGGGGGAGAGTCCCTTCGAAACGCATGTCTACTAAACAAAATCAAGGATTTATCCTTATCCATTTCTTCATGTTCATAGTTGTAGTCCACCCAAGCATTGACAAGAATACTCTTGTTTCTTGTGGTAACAATGATCCTACTTCCCGAAGAAAACCAATCATGATTTCCGGCCAAAGCCTTCAACTGATCATCATTATCCACATCATCAAGAACGATAAGGACTTTCTTAGTTCCAAACTTGGATGAGATGAACTCAATCCCTTCATCCTTATTATCAACTTGATTTTTTTGCTTCAATACATCAGAGATTAACTGATTCTGCAAGTACGCTAGGCCATTATGCTTATAGGATTCCCCGATATCAGCAATGAAGCTACGATACTCAAATTGATTGGAGAGTTTCTTGTAGATGGTTTTAGCAAGAGTTGTCTTACCAATGCCTTCCATTCCATGGATGGCAACAAATAGGGTGGCACGAGAATTATTATCTACAAATTCCATAACTTTCTTCACGTGACTATCAATTCCGACCAAATTCTCAGGATTAACCAACTCAAACTTTTTCTTCAACTCGCTCAACACTTTTCGGATAATCGATTTCACCAATTCTCCTTCATACCTGTCAAATGTGACACAAGTTCAAATATGCGGCAATGGTAATTTTATATAGCTTATCTAATGAGGAGAAAGTAATAAATATATCTAAGGATAAATCGACAAACTTTAATAATTGTTTTTGTCACACCTCCATATTCTTTTATATGCTAAGACTAAAGTGGTAAATGATGATGGTCGCTTCACATAGTAAGCCCCGTTCCATCACTACTCCGACATAATTTATTGAGCCAGAAGAAACTTGAGGGCATCACTAATTAAACTTGTTTTTTTTATTAAAGACATTAGGAATGATGTGGACGTGAATTTGAAAACTTTCTAGAGCGTTTGAATGAGAAAAAATACAATAAGCTAGTCCAGTGCGAAAGTTCAACCATCAATCGATAAACAGGTCGTAACTTTTGATGCAAAAGCAATTCAGGTCCTGTAATACCAATCCGAAAAGTTGTTTAGAGCGCGAATTTGTGAACTATTGGAATACAATCGAGGGGATTTCTCCTTATTTGGACAATTCTACACGCTTACAAGTTTCCACTCGTGTTGTGAATCTAGTATCATTCAAGATTCACATTCTTATCAACTTTCATTGCGTCGAGGGAGGATAAAAGTTGGTACTTTATTTTCTTTTGAGTATCTATTTTCTATGATTTTGATTAATCTGCCATTGATTTTATTGGAAGTAGAAGAACAATTTTACCCCAAAATAAAAACATTGCCTCGATTTATGCAGGTGTAGGAGATAGAAATTTTGTGCTGAAGACAGAAAAATGCATTGAAAATTGTTGAAACAAACATCTAATAAAGATGATCCCTTTTCTTTTTATATATTTACCATCACCATATACACTCAATGAAATATTTCTTTTTCGAGAAAATTTTAGTAACAACTACTTGACGACATTAATGATTTAATGAATGTAACTTGGGAAGATAAAGAATTATGGCTTCGACAATAGCAGGCACGGTATATGATGTTAGGAGCTTTGAATAGGAACCACCAATAAGTTGTACTTCTAATATGTAATTAGAAAAAAAAAAATTTGTGATGAAGATTAATGGAGCTTATACTATAAACATGAAAAAAGAAATATTTGGATCTAAGAGTAAAAGTTCATTTAAAAAATCTTGAATGGGATCATTAACAACAACCAATCTAATTATAGATTGGTTAATTCTAGAAAAAAGAATTAATTTTTAGAACTCATGCATAGCACGATTTTATGCCTTTTAAAAAATAAAAATAAAAAGAAAATGAAGCAGCCAGGAATCAAAACAACCAGTCAACACCCACACAAGTTAGTAGAGAATATTTGGTGAAAAATTTACCCATTGGCTTCCCATCCTTTCAATGAACTGACTTCATTGAGCGCTTGCTTCCACTTCTCCAAAATCGTTGGGTCCGAATGCCTCGCACGCGTATGAAATGCGTCTCCAAAACTCCCGATTTGATGTCGCACGTGAGCCGGTTCCACTTTGTAGAATATAGGCAATATTACATGCCCCGTGTCATTATCCTTGCACTCCATCATTTGAACCAGCTCGCGGAGGCACCGTTTGCACGAACCATAATTCTCGGAGAGAACGGGGATCAGGATCTTGCTGTTCTTGATGGCCGCCAAAAGATCTGGGCCGATCTCCTCGCCTTGGCGAAGAAGCTCGTCGCCGTCATCTCTAAAAACACAGATTCCGGCACCAACGAGCCCGGTGTAGACATGATCGATGAAGCCTTTTCCAGTATCCGAGCCTCTAAAGCTCAGGAACACCTCGTGGCAGTTTCCGGTCGGCGCGGTCGACAAATTAGGTGCACCATTATCAGTTTCCGTCGGAGGCGAACTAGGCCCACCGGAACGAGTTCCTGTCGGCTCGGTCATCGAACTATCAGCATCTTCCGCAGTTCCACACACGCTGACTCTGCGTTTCTTGATGGGAAGATGCATGTCTCCTTTGCTCCGACTCTGCCCTTAGCTTTTCCTTTCAAGCCTGACGGCGAAGCAAAACCAAAATGCCCCTTTTAAGTTTATACGAAGTGCGGATGGCAACCAGAGTCGCGCCAACAAGTCAAACTTGTCAAGCGAGATATAAATTAGAAACTAATTGACACCACGCGCTTTGTACTCGACGCAGAGAGCAATGGAAAGAAACAAAACTTACGCACGGCTCAGCACCCGTCTCGGGTTAAACCGGGAACCGGACCGAAGCGGCCGGTTTCGGATGGTCCTAACCGGTCCGGTTCTGGTTACTTGAGCGGAACCGGTGCGGAGGCAAGCCTTAATGAAAATCGAGGAGGAGCGGCCGGGCAAAGCAGATCGACGGCCCCTCCCTCCCAAATGCTCCGCTCCCTCGTCTGCTTCGCCGCCTCCCTCTGCTCAGCTCCTCGTGTGCTTTTTGCCCCAAACGCTCCGCTCCCTCGTCCGCTTAGCGGAGCCTCGTGCGGGCCAAAAATTGAAAATTTAAGGAGAAAACGGAGATCAGAAGAAGCTGGAGGTGGGTGCTCTTCCGCTCACAAGCCCAGATTACAGCCAAACGGAAGCTGGGTGAGTTAAAAGATCCAAAAGGGTCCTCTGGTTTCTCCTTCGTTGCTGCAGACAAGCCTTTGTTTCAACTTGTGCAAAGAGCTGTGTATGTGAGAGAACTGTGAGAGAGAGAGAGAGAGAGAGAGGAATCTGATGTTGGGGCTTTCCATTCATGTTTGTGAATAATTATAATTATTATTACGCTCTCATTTGGATTCGGCTTTATCTGATTGTTTGGACCATATTATCCTTGACGCGTCCAGTCATCATTCTCTTTTTTTTATTATTTCGGTATAACGTGCTGTCCTGTCTTTTTTTACTTTCTCTGCTTTTCTTTCCTTGCGAATCCCACGTTCCTTTTTCTTCTTTTTATCTTTCCACGCCTTTAGCGTCCCCCACTAACGATCGTGTCCCTTCTTCTCTATTCCCCCTTTTTTTTTTGCGCTCGAAACGCGCCTTTTCGTTTCTCGGTTCTCTCCCATTTTTTTCCCCTCAAAAAAAAAACACTCAAACACAATACTAAGTTGAATGCTTCCTGCCGGTCCCTACCAAAAGCACTAAAGGACGAGCAAATTATGAGGCTAAATATCAAACAAACTTGTTGGCGTTACTGTTTGCTCCTCACCAATCGCAGCTTCTTTATCGGCACCGTTCTTCGTCTGTCATTTGTTTATACAAAATAGCAAATGATAAATGTTGTGTGGTGGCCCTTTTCCGTTTTGGTTCTGCGAATGTCATTGCCAGCTCGAGTCCAACGCGTTTACCACTTAGTGCTTCGACTTTTCATCGAATATCCGGAACTTTTGGCTCAATCTCTCTTCCATAAATCCTCCTTCTTGAGTCTAAACTTTGCTCCAAAAGGCTTGTCTGAAAGCGAAATATGTCGAAAAAGAGGGAATAGCGAGGGACAGATAAGAACAAGAAGAAGAGGAAGTGGACTCGCGAGGAAAGAAAAGATATAAATAAATAAATAAGAGGCAGGTCTATGAAATACAAAGAGGTGAATAATACTAAAAGGTAGGTTTCGTAAGGGACAATAGGGTCGAAACCTATGATAAATAGTGTTTAAGCCAAATGAGGAGTATAAAAAACGCGGCCCTAATTACAATGGCATGCACTTCTTATCAACTTTCGTCTTTTCGGTTTTGCTTAAAGCTGTGCCAAGTGTGAGAGTATGTATTGAACAAGGAAAGTTGAAAGTAGTTTGCCCCTTGCCGGTAAGCCATCTGTAAAATTTTTATCCCAAAAAAAAAAAAAAAAAAAGGTTGCGCCCAGAGCTATTCGATTCAGGAACCAATTCACTACGGAACAAGTGATCGAAATAGTTAAATATATACAAGCGTCGGGACTGAGGAGTCAATAATTTGCTCGGCAAATTAAAAATAAAAGTGCGGGGTCAGTACCTTTTTAAAAGCACAAAAATGTATAAATTTGTAGAGAACCATGTGTAAGATTGCACCTAGTAATAGCGTACCCAAAATCACATAAGCAATATGAAGTAGACGATGTATTGATTTAGTCATCTCGTGATGAAATGAATAAGCTCTTTCGGACGAAAATGAATCACTTTCGTGAGTAGGCGATTGTCTACTTATAAGATGTAAATTTCATTGAGTGGTGTGGAGGACTGGTGGTTTGTAGGAGCTGAGATTAAAGTGGATAGAAACCCAGCCTATGACTTCTTGAATGATGGTTTTAGCCGACACTTTCAAGATATGCTAGGAAACAACTGCTTATGAGTATTGCTTTCTGGAGGTGATTCATTTGGAAAAAAAGCTAGGAACGGGACGTATTTTAATGGGCAGGAGACAGGCCTTAGTGGAGTTGTCCCTACACGCCAGACACAGCTTTTCGAGGAGTTTGGAAGGCTTTCAAAAGCTTGTGCCTGTGTTGTGAAGCCCAAGTCCAGTAAAGTAGAAGCAGACCCTTGGGCGAAAAACCCACCAAGGGAGATTGGGTTAGGCTCCATTGCGATGGTGCCTAAATGTTAAAGAGACTCCTGGTGCTGCAGTAACATCGTGGCAACTGGCAAGGCGACTCGAATGGAGAGAGCTGATGGGAGGAGCTGCAATGCCACTGATTGCTGAACAACCCCCAAGCTGGTTGAAGCCTGTCGCTGTCTTGCGGGCCATATTGATTGCAGGAGGACCGGGACAATGTTTGAGACGAGACATGTCATGGAAGAGAGAAAACGTAATCTTCTGTATATCTCAAATGAAGAGTGAAAGGAACCCTACATGTAGGGCGAGAATGTAATTAGACTTAATAACAATCAGTATCAGCTTCAATTAATCTAATCCAAAATAGTAATATATCTCCAACAGTTGGTTTCGCAACTAATCGTGACATTGTTTGTAAAGAGTTGGCAAAGCAGGAAGGCAAATTGAATTGGATTACAAGACTCATTATTGATCACATGAAAATGAAGATCGCTTCGTTCCATAAAGTAAAGTTTTTTTTTGTTTCTTCGGGAAGTTATGTATGTGTGTTCATTGGGTAGTTTCTGCGATATGAAAGTAGGTGTGTCCTATGGATTGGGTTTAGAATCCCCATCTTCTGCAATAGCTCTGTTTGTGTCTGATGTTGGGAAAAGACCTCCGTAAGACGTATGTACAAATTTTATAACAGAGACGTATATAAAACTTTAGTCAAAAGGTTCTTGTGCTCTATTGTGACGATACATTATTTTAGAAGACAATAAAAAAGTAAGTGTTAAATTTATGTCTCGAGTTTAAACCTATTTACGAACCCGATTTGATCTGGGGGGGGGGTGGGGGAAAGAAAACAAAAGAGAAATGTGGATTGGCTGGGCCCTGGGTCGTCCTTTCCTTGAAGCCACAGCCGCATAGTAAAGGTAGGGTGGGCTCCCTCGGCGAGAGTTATAACCGCACAGCAAGGGAGGATTTCGAGGATGCCGCACGGGGAACTCCTCAAAGTCGTAACATGAGTTTCTTTCACTTGGTCGCGGGCAGAGCTTAAATATCCGATGCGTAAAATATCCGAACATGTAATTCTCCGATTATAGTAAATTATTCATCGCTGACTTTCTATGTGAATATAGGTATCATCACTTAGACAAAGCCACGTAAAACTTTAGTATTTTTTTATTGTTCATCGTTTATTTTTTCGATGTTTTTGCATTGACTTGAATCGTAAGGTTATATTTAGCTTCCACATTAAAATTACAACAATTGGTATCAAAGCTGAGGATAGGATTTTCTGGACTTTAATTTGGGGCTTTTGCTTTCGTAATTATTATCTAAAAATTCTGTTATTGTAATTATATCTAGAGGGAAAGTAGAAATTGAGAAGTTCAACAGGAGGAACGACTTTGGGTTATAAAGCGTAAAGATAAAGGCATTATTAACAACTCTAAGTTTGGCCAAAACATTGGAAAGCAGTTGAACGATCGATTGTATTTGTTGAAGAGAATGTTTCGGTTTAGACACTTTCATGGCTAGTTAGGACTATTCGAAAAATCAAATGAATAGCTGTATTTACTTTAAGAGAATGGTAGATGAGTCTTTGATTTATCTATTATTATACGTTGATGACATGTTGATATTATCTAAAAATATGTCTAATATTGATGTCTTGAAGCGGCAATTGAGTGTCGAGTTTGAGATGAAAGATTTAATTGTTGCTAAAAAAACATTGGATATGGAAATTTTGCGTAACAGAATTGCATGAGTTTTACAGCTGTCTCAAAAGATATATATTGAGAAGATCGTGGCATGTTTTAACTTGTAGTTAGCGGAATCTCTAAGTATACCTTTAGTGAAGCACTTTAAAAGTTATCACTACAGACTAAGGAGGATGAGGAACGTATGTCTCGTGTTCTTTACTCTAGTGTAGTGGGTAGTATTATGTAAGCTATGGTATATCACGAGCTGTGAATATAGTTAGCCATTACATGAGATGTCCCTGTAAAACTCATTAGGAAGTTATGATGGTTATTCTCAGATGTTTGAAGGGACAACAGACATTGGTATAGTGTACCAGAGGAATAACAATGGCAGTAAAACTACATAGTATGTGGATTTGGATCACAACAGTGACTTGGATAAGTGCAGGTCCTTAACAGGGTACGTGTTTACGCTTGTAAGTGGTGCAGTTAGTTGGAAAGCGTCCTTACATGACCATGTTGCCTTGTCTTCAATCGAAACCGAATACATGACACTAACGTTTATAGCGAATGAGGCAATATGGCTAAGGGGTTTGCTCTTAGATTTTGGGTTGGAACAGAAAAGTGTTGATATATATTATGATAACTAAGGTGTAATATATCTAGCATATAATCCGGTCTATCACAAGCGAATAAAGCATATCAACATGAAGTACCACTTCATTCTAGATATCTTAGTGAAGGGTAAGGTTGTTATGAAAAAGATTATTATAGCGGAGAACCTAGTAGACATGATGACCAAGCATGTTTCTTTGGAGAATAACATGGACGATGAACACTATAATTTGGCCGTTAGAGCTTTAGGAAAATAGTATAGATGATGAACACTATAACTTGACTTCAAACATCAAGCCAATGTAGATAATTGTTAAATATATATTTCGAGTTTGAACTTTTTTGTGGAACCTGAGCTGATTGGAGGATGTATATTGGAATTCTTAATCGAATATTTATTGGAGTCTAGCCAGCAGCGTTCAACCAAGATACGAGTTGTTTAATTTGCTTTATCTATTTTCTCTTGGAACAATGGCAAATTCGTAAATTACCTAATTTGTACATTGGATTTCTCTTATTACAGAGAAGGAAGAGCGAAGGCTTTTGACCATACAAAGAAAAACAAAGCAAGTGGGGCCAAGGGGGTAATTTGAGGAAAGAAAACAAAAGAGAAAGATGGGGTTCTCTTGCCTTAGCCCTAGGTCGTCCTTTCCTTGAAGCCGCAGCCACACAGTGTAGATAGAGTGGGCTCCTTCAGCGAGAGTAGTAAACGCATAGCGATGGAAGGTTTTAAGGATGCCGCACAATGAACTTCTCAATGCCGTGAGTTGAGTTTCTTTTTCTTGGTTATGGGCAGAGCTTAAACACCCAGTGTGAAAAACACTCGAATTTGTGAGTGATTGTAACTTTCATTCTCTAATTATAGTGAATTATTTACTATCAACTCTTATCATAAACGTAGATACCGACGCTCGGACTGAATCACGTGAAATTTTATTGTCCTTTATTGTTCATCGTTTATTTATTCGATGATTTCACATGTTGACTTGAAAAGCAAGATCCCGTTTAGCTTCCGCCTTAAAATTACAACAGCAGCAACTAAAACTTGAGCAAGATACAATTATGTACTTCTGTTTTATTCTTTTACAAGATGATGAGTGTTGACAGTCTAAGCAGGAAGATGAAATGTCCGAACTGTTGGGCTTCAGAAAATTTTGCCTTTCGGCCTGAGACAGGAAATCCATTTCATCTCCCGCCTCAGTCACCAGGCTGAACAAAGAGCCGAAGCCGATCATCTAATCCTAGAACCAGAGCAATGGGAAGCTAAGAGATTAAAGGAGGAAGTAAAAGGAAGAAATACACAGGATTAAACAAACAAATACCGAGGCGTGAATCGACACAAATTGCCAAAAAACAGGGGCGAAAAAAGAAAGTATGAATGAAGGTTAAGTGTCAAGAGTGTTGCAAAATGCGGGTGTAAATGAACTCGTTCCACGTGTCGGGCAACCCCGGAAGGCACCAATGGATGCAATCCGCGTAGGTTTGCGGGTCGGCCTGCTGCTCCGGCGTCAGCATCTTGCCTTGACGGATCGTATGCACCGAGGTGTGCGCGTCTTTCCGGTACTCCGAGAGGGTCGTGACGTTCATGAAATGGGTGTGCACTTTCATGGATCGGGTCACGTTGTTGGCGACGACGAACAGCCTCCGATCCGTTCCCACGTTCAGCGGGGCGGTCGTGTTCAATACCGGCATCGTCTCCTTGGCACATTTGATGCCATCTGGGTTGTCCCAGTCCAAGCTCCTGTTGCATGTCTCAATAATCAGCAATTGAAAATGACCAAATCGAGGACAAAAAGGGCATAACGTTAGCTCAACAATCCAACGCAACATGTAATACTTAAGCAATGGGGTTGGTAACCCACCAAGGATTAAAGGGCACGCAATCATTGACAAAATGCTAATCATTCTTACAAGTGAAGGACCCACTGTAACCACCTACACATGCTTACCTAAGACATGTGCATGTATACATGGTAAAAGACAACTTTGAGGAGGTGTGTGTTCATATAATTAAGGCTTGGATTTAGTGACTTGTGACTTAACACAATCACATCTGATAACCTAGAACCCACGCCCGTGGTTATAATGATTAACAAAAAATATTGAGAGACGATTTGAAAGAAGTGAGTCAACAATAGTAGATATCAATTCTTAATATATATATATATATATATATATATATATATATGTATGTATAGGGAATCGGATTGTGAACCGTAACGAATACTACCCAACTTTAGCTATAAAAATTATAGTGCTAGAAGAATCACTAGAGAGTCAACAGTGACACATGTGGCCTGTCATAGAATACTAATATTGTGGGGACTTGGTTCTTGTTTATCAAGGCCAAATATAAACAAGCTTTTCTGGATGATTGGGAGAACAAGCTGTTTCTTTAAGCTCCTCTTTGTGACCAATATGTCATTAACATAATATAGTTTAGCTTAATATTTCCTCAGAGAGACATAATTGGAAAGGGGGAAAGAAATGGGTGGAACTGGAATTAACCAATGGCTGCAAGAGAACAACAAAACAGCATGGATATCGAAATTAGGGTTTGATTTTGATGTGCTTGGACCTGATTGATTAGAGCCTTACTTGATATGAAGAGGGGACATGCTGCTGAAGAAGACCGTGGTATGGTTAGGATCCACATTTTGATCCACCCACTGAGCCCATGTCCTTAGCACTCTCCCGTACGCGACCGGCCTCTCGATCTCGTCGTACTCTGTCGCTCCCTCGTCGAATGACCCCCGACTATTTTGGTTTTGGAACCGACAGTCGAACAATCAGACACGAGAAAAACTTCAGAATCAACGCATACACAGAAAAAATGGGTGAAAAGGAAAGGACCAGAACACAGAATTGGGTACATACAGGACTTTCATGGAGAAAGTGTTCATCCACCAGATGTAGGTGTTGAAGATGAGGTAGTCCACACCCTTCCAGTTGCGGCCGTGCTTGTTTATCGACTCGGGCATGATGATGCGGTTCAGAATGCTGTGCATGTTCGGGTCATCCGAGTTAGATTCGACGAGGAATGGCGCCCAGTAAAACTCGATCGTGGCATTATAGTCCTAGACAATGATAAAAATGCAACAAGAAGAAAGTCAAAACACTCTATCTGAATTGGTCCACATAATTCCAGCCACGTCTCAAACCCTAATCGAGTACCCCTCCATGGGGTCCATTTTTGGCCGACACTCAAAAGAAGTCTCCAATTTGGCCCTGGAATTTCGGCACAATCCATGCACTGAACCCACAATTTTCCTACCAAATTTCGTGTTCGTTTTGCACTATGATTCTCACTCGGACAGCAAAGGAGTCTTAGGAATTCTCGAATTTATGGTCATATATGTTTCATGCACCTAGTGAATAATAAAAGGTTGCTTGTGCCCTTTTGCAAGGAGGAGCAGGTGGCCGACCACTTTACGTAAATCAGGAAAGGAAAAGGCACAGCGTTAAGGGTTTCCGAGGGAAAATTACACGCCTCGTGCATCGACGAATATGAACAAAAGAAATTTAAAAATGAAGGGCCCCAACGTCATCATCTGATCTTGGGATAAAATTAAATTTCCCACCGAAAATGTCCACGTAATGATGAATATAAATTAAGTAATGGTTGCACCTGCTCATTGTTTTATCACGGACTAAAGAAAAACATGGGCCCGCCCAAAAAATATGCCGTCACTCGAGTCAAGAAAAGACAGAGCCAAGAAATTGTCAGGATGCCGACCAGGTATCTCTCCTTGCGTGAGTTCAAAGGTACGAGTTTTTCTTTATATTGCCACTCATGATCTCTCCTTTATGGAGCATAAACATTGACTGCGTTAATGGAAACTGATCGAATGTGTTTAAACCCTGTTCTGCTGCGGATGACTTTTCAAGTGCAAAATGAAACCTGAATAGTGTCTGGTTGATTGCGGATACTGGGGAAGGCTTTTTTTGTTTATGGCGAAATCGAGAGGAGCTACCTCAATTCTGAAGATGTTGAGAGACCCGGTTTTCCTCAAGCTCTTCCTGCCGTGAGGGGCGACGGATTGAGCCAAACACACCATGGACTCCCACTGGTTTCGGTTCAGCGAGTCGCCCACGAACATGAGCCTCTTGTTCCTCAGCTTCTGAAGCAGCAACCTTGGCTTGAACCTTAAAAGAAAAAAGCAAGAACACCCCACGAATTGGACTCAGGTTCCAAATCAAGAATAACAAAGAGATCATCAAAGTTTTGAAGGAGTTTACTTACTTGGGCAGAGAGCAGTCTCTGGGTTGCCATCTCCAGCTCTGGTACATGGAGTCCTTCCTTCCATTCCTCATGCAGGTCACTTGTGCCGTGAGGAACTCACACTCGTCTTCTCCGTACAGAGGGTGCGTGACATTGTCAAAGACCCATTGCCCCGTGAAGAGGTCACACTCTTGTGGCGGCAATTCAACCTCTTCCTCATCCTCTTCGATCACTGGCATTTCGATCTTCTGCTCCTCCTCTTCTTCTTCCTTGTTCTGTGGTCTTGATTTTGCATCATCAAGAGCCTCCTGTTTTGTTGATCGAGTGCTCCCGGCCAGAGCCTTCTCTGCATTAAGCTTGTTTGGCCATGACCCTTCTTGGATTTCCTGATTCTTAGGCCATGAGAATGGGAATTCGGCAATCGACTTCACGTCCTCGTTGTACATGAAGACCCCGAACAGGAACATCGAGAACACGACCACAAAGACAGAGAGGTTGTTGCCCTTCCGGCCTCCCCCACCGCCGACCCCCGCTGCTGCGTGCTTCATGGCGGCCATCTCGGACGAGAAGAGCTTCGTCTTACGGCGAGGCGGCTGCATGGAAGAAGGGAAAGTTTGAGTGCTATGGTGAGATTGTGGAGGCGAAGAGAGGAGGAAAAATATAGAGAGACTAAATTGAGCATCATGGGTGGAGAGCAGATGCTTACATCCATTAAGTTTTTTGGTTTATTGAGGTTTGGTGGGAAGGTGTTTTCTTCAACAAGACTTGTTAGGGGTCACCGGCTGATGTAGATTGAAGAGTTGTCTTTCTCAGAAAATATTATTCCCCGCCTCCTAATCCATGGCTAACTACTCCATCTTGATCAAACAAGAATCGCCAGAGAGAGAGAGAGAGTAGATTCTAAGCTTTGAGCAGTTGGTCCTTTTTACAAGTTTGCTTCTTTGTTGCTGATTTGGACTTTGGACACAAGTAGGAAGGGTTGTGGCTGTGGCTTTGCTGGGTCCTCTTCTGGGCAATTGTTGCTGCTTCTTTATGCCTGTGATATTCTAGGAGAAGCTTCGATTCAGTGGTTACAGGTTGTAAGGTTCTAGTAACTTATTCGCTGATTGTATATTGAAGATTCTCTCTCCCGTGGAATAAAAAAGTCAACCGTTGTTTCACGTGGTATCCGTCTTCGTGAGGGTTAGTGGTTCAACGGCTGAGACTTAAGCGCTTGACTCTCAGTCATTTATGGGTCGTTCGTGTGATCATGCGGTGGCTCTACCCAAGTCAGAATGAAACTTCTACAGATCCTTTAGGACTTATTTAGCTGCTTTTGGCTCAGAAGTTACATTTAGAAATCATTTCCTCTAGTTCGTGACAACAAGTGCTGAAAGAAAAATAAGGCCGAACACTTTAATTCATGGGATCACATCCAGTTTTCAGTGCGCGATTTGCCGATCGCACTGCTGCTAAAATAAACTGATCATCACAGCAAGTCAACCATAGAAGAGTATAATCATGTGATCCTTAGCTTTACAATTTGCACTTGATCATCTTCGACAGTTCAGAGTGCTTATACTAGACTTATTTGATGAGGGATTCTTGCGGGATCTGGGATCGAACGGACCCGAGTCAAAAGGCACAAATCATTTTGTAGGTTAAATGATGATAGGCTTAATCTTCGCTCATGTGGGTGCGAGTCAAAAAATCATCTTGATCAACTTTCCATCTCTCTCCCAACGAAAAAAGCCCCATGTGGGAATTGTTCTTTCTTTTTCCTCAACAACTTTGATCATGACTTCGATCCATCGTCCAGCTCTTTCTCTAATTGTCGGCATAATTTTTAAGAGCCAAAGGACAGAGACCAAGCCTAGGACAATTAGTAATAACTTTATGTTTGAGAGAAGTAAAAGCCAAGCAACCTCTTTCTTCAATGTATTGACTACACCAACAATGATGTTGCTGTACTTGCCAGATCACGAACCTATTTTACCATCTCACTTGGGCCATTTTTTCCCATCCGACGTGTTAGTTTGATGGGTGCAACATCGCTTTTTTTCCAAGGCAAGGCAACTTATACAGACATAGTGTGGACAGTGTTCATGTGCCTTTCTCGGGTTGTCAGTTCACAACAGCAACAGGGAAAGATCATTCTCATATCAGAGTCATTTCGGTTTGCCTCTCTCTTTCTCTAGCTTCTGTGCCCCTCTTGTCAAGTTATGTGAATGCAAATATCATCCATACATGTTCCAACCATACGTCATCGCGCTGCATGATTAATTCACGTGGCCAAGATGTGTTGCTTTATCACTCTCGCTTCTCTTGAAAACGAGCTCGAATCTCTTCAAATTTCGTGCACACAGGGTCCGGCGAAAACGAATCTCATCTCTCTCATAAGCACTTCTGATGTTTATTTCCCGACATTTTTCGTGTTTAATCATCGTCAATCTTTCCGAATAACTGCAGGCAAAAGTGCAATCGAGGGACAACTAGGAAAAGGAAATCGTCAGCTGGACACACAAAGCCGTCATCTTGTGCACATTGTACGGAAACCATTAAAGAAGAAGCCTGTTGGAACGTGGGATTATAATCTCTTGTAAGCTGACATATTTTAATTTTCTGTTTGCTATTCTAGGACGAGCAAGCGACTAACCGCTACTTGACTAGCTATATTCTAAACTTTCGGTCGCGTTTGTTGGTATAATCTCCTTCATATCTGGGTTCCTTCTTCAATCACGTTATAAACCACCAAGCAGGTGCAATTTCCCTTTCACCACGACAGCTACTTCCCACTTTGGCCCTACAGATCACGTACACATTCAGGTCAATTGGGTATGGTTGCCACAACGTGGGCCGATCCATCTCCCTATGCAACAAGAAATTACCTAAATTACCACAGGGAATTGCTATGTGAAGTTATCCGCACAGAGAAAGAAAGATTGCATAAACAGAGCACTTTTCTCTGCACTAAAACAAGGAAAAAGCCTGCCTTGTTAAGTAAATGGAGCTAGAAGGTTTTGATGGTCCGAGGCAATTTTACAACTTCGTGGGACTATCTCGTCCCGTGCGCACGAGACTAATCAAGATGTTCCCAGGTGACAAGATTGACCCGGTCGAGCTTGGGAACGAATTGGTCGCCGACAGAGTTTTGCATGTCCGGCCCAGCCTCTCACCTCGCTGTCTGAAATTCTTCAAATCCAGTTTGAGAATTTATTTTGGGCCTTCGAAAGTAACAAATGTAGATCAAGTTTGAGAATTGTCGACCTCTTCTTAGGGTTTAATTCAGCTCTTGAGTGATCGATCTCTCGAGTGATCACTAGCGCAAGCGATTTCTTGCAGACATAGTTTAATAAAGACCGAGGGAGAAAATTACTAGCTAACAGTGACCAATAGAAAAAGAAATTATGTTAGTGAGGAGGGTTTTCGGAGCATTATTACAATATAATGTGTTTTCGTCGAAAAATAACGCGGGGTGTTGAACTTTATGGCTTGAATAATGCGCATGGAGTATCATATTCTCTCAAAGACCAGTAAAAATTAGGACCCATTTGTTTATATCTTATGTCACAACTTCTAGTAATATCTACACTCGTTTCCCAAGTATCAACGATCAGTCTTTCATATAAATTTGGATAGCTCCTCATGCTGCCAATCCAAAATAACCTTCAAAATCATTATGTCTATGTAAGTCAAATTATGATCCTAAAAGCTATATGAATTTTAACATGAGATGGTTGTTTATTCTACTCTACTTTTCATCATTTTCAATAGATAATTTGGGGGATTGCGAATTGCAAATTAAAGAGCGTTCTCCAGCATCCCTTAACGAGAAAAGGGTTTTCAAGAGGGGCAAACAAACAAATAAATAAAGTGCATGAATGAAGAGATGCATATGATCTCAAGAGTTAGTGGCAATGCGGTATCTGTCGAGCGGGTCTTTGGGCGAAGAAATGACTAGGCGCTCATGATACACCCTCCATGCATAGTCCTCGAACGAGAACGATCTGAACATCACCTTTTCTTTGTCACTTGCATTAATGGTTTCTTCCCCTTCTTCTCCTTCTTCTCCTTCTTCTTGATCAACATCATCTTGGTCACGGACGACGACTTTCTGCAGAGGAAGAAGGGGAGAGACTGTGCTTTCCAGAGGAAGGCTCAGGAGCAGCGACATGGTCATGGTGCTTGATGGCTTGCTGCTGTTGCCCTCGCCACAAGCCACCGGCCTCCCTCTCACCTTCTTCAGCTTCCCATTGCTCCACACCTGCCATTTTTATGTACTTGCATATGGTGAAGATTTGGATTGATCGAGCCGTGATTTTATGCGATATTCGTGTTATTGAGAAGGATCAATCATGTCCCGATAAAGATTAATTGATCAGACGCTTGAAAACCCCCGAATAATATCACATAGTATTGTCCAAAAGAATAACATCGCACTTCACCTCTTCGAGATGTTGATTTTCACGGACGAAGGTCCAAATCAAAGGGGGCCAATTGAGACTTGCCAGCTTAATTAACGTGGAAAAAATCTTATGACAGAATGACGTCACGAATGTGCATTTATATGGTCGGGATTCTTCTCTCTATTCGGACAAATGAGACCGCTACCACCTGCTGATGCACAAAGCTCCAATTATTTTATGATTGTGCGAATGCGTGCCAAAAAATTGACAACGCTTGATCGATGGATTGCCAAGAATTTCAAATTCCAGCGTCCATCAAGCAAGAATTCCTCATCCTCGTGGGGCCTCATTTCGTGTTCATTAATCCCACCATCTTGTCAAGCAGCCTCCATCTATCATTCTAATATTGAAGCGTAGGTTTCCTTCTTATCATTATAGCAGGCTATATTTGAACAAAAATCAAGATCACACATTATTGAGAAAAGGGATTCTGAAAATTTCCCCATAAATAAATCACCGATGTAGAGAAATGACGAATAAAATACGACACGGAATGATATGTTATACTTCATCTTCTCAGCTTATTAAAATGATCCGACCCGTTTTACCGAGTTCACCTACCCCAAAATTGGCTGGATGATCGAATTAAGTAAATTCTAATCCACTTCAGTGAGTCATATTAGTTTGAAGACGGAGAAATCTATCTGCAATGAAAAATGGAGGCGATCGCATATAGTTAGGTAGGGCTCACCTGAGCAATGTCACCGATTGCAACCATCAAAGAGCCGACCTCCGGCGACACCGTGACCGTGCCCGAATCCGCCAACAGAGAATACTTCTGGGTCCTGATTTGGTAGCTCAACCCGATTACGAACGGGTAAAACCCGCCCGGCATGACCACTGTCTCACGATCCTCGTCGGGGCAGCCCTTCGATATCCACATCAGCGAAGAGACCCGGGTCGGATCCGCCTTGACCGGGTTCTCGAACCCGATCGCCCGCGACATCCATTCTATTATCTCGCAGCCCACTTTCTCCATCGCAAGAGCTAGCTCACGGAGCGATTCTAGCTTCAGCTCGCCTGACTCGGAAGAGCAGGAACACAGCGAATCTAAACAAAACCACTCGCCGAGTCTGTCGTCGTCTTCGTCACGTTCGTATCCGAAAGGCCAGTTCTTCGGGAAGCACAGCTCTTTCTGGTCAAGGGGGAGGTCGAAGAGAGCAAGCGACTCCGACTCTGCCGAGCGAGCGAGTTTCGAAGATATCGGATGACCGGTCATCTGGAAGAACCCCGCAGATGAAGCCGACGAGAGGTTCTCGAAGAAAGAATCGTCCCTCTCATCCGAGTAGGACACGTTCGAGATGGCGGCAGGGGCGGTGGCGGCGGCGGAGTTGGGTTTATTGTTGGTTGTGGTTGGAGAGAGGCGACCGGGGAGAGAGAGAGCGGGCGGGAGGCGGTGGATGAGCCGCGAGAGTAAGTCATCGGCGGCGGCGGCGGCGGAGTCCGTCCCGGCGGCGGTGGGGACAGCCGACGGGGTCGGCGGCGGCGCCGACGTGGCGCCGTACATGTCCGGGAAGTGGTGGTGCTGCTCGTGAGCCGAAGATGCCATGTTGACGATGATGACAATGAAGGGCTTGAGCTAAGCGCAAAATGCGTTGAGAGAGATCAAGAGGCTGATGACATAAGAGTAAGATTTACACAGAGGGTCAATATACAGTGGGGGAGAGGGCCTTAATATCGCACGTGTGCAAGAGGCAAAGTTTAATTGTGTTTAGTGAGCCAAAAATTTGACTAGTGGCAAAGTATTTAATTTATAGAAGCTGTTTAGGGAGGTGATGAGCTGTCCTGAAGGAGGTTGCCAAAATCATGTCACCTGGCAAATATGATCTTGCGATGTTTAGAGTATGGTATTTTTTGCCGCACCTTAGACCTAGACATGGAAAGAGAGATCCGAAAGCCGGACAACCCAATTTGCTAGGACATCATATGGATTTAAACGTGAGTTTTTTCGATTCCTATGCAGCAAGAGTTGTAACGGCAGCTCTGATTTGGACGTATAGAACTGTATCGATCATCCCGCACGAATGTGATTAATGAGGCACGTGGAATCTATATGAAATCCATCAGTTTTGATTGATATGTATGTGTGACACTAAGAGAAACTAAATTTTTTATGTGTCCAAATCAAGATGTTTATTTTTCGCGATTATTTCAATTAGAGAAACAAATTAATTGCCATTCTTTTTGTGGTTGTGGGAGTGGATCCATCCAACTAGGACCGGGTGAACAGCTCATGCCTTCAAAGGGGGACATAATATACTGAAAATGAAATAAGAGCAACCACACCAATTATTCTAATTCGGGCAATTAAGGCATGTTTTAGAGCGCCTAATTCCGAAAAAAAGCACAAATTTTATCTTGAATGACAATTTTGATCCGAACTTTTTTTTTTATCTTATAAAAAATCACAAACTTTCACTTAAATTCCAAATCTTGCTCGAGCAATTTGAAAATTTTACATCACAGGGCCAGATTTGATAATCAAGTAAAAGTTGATACTTTTTATTGAGACAAAAAAGAGTTTGAGCAAGAATTGTCACTTAAAGTAAAGTTTGTGCTTTCTTTTAGGGTTAATACCGCGAAAAACTTAAAATTAGTACATGTGTGACAAATTTACCCAAAACTAATTTTTTTTATCGTAAAAACTCCAAACTGGTACACGTATAATAAATTTACATAAACTAATTTTTTGACTACCAAAAATCTCAAACTGGTATACTTGTAACAAATTTATCTTTCGTTGAACTAGATTAATATAACGAAAAATCGCAAAATGGTACGCCAATAACATACGGAAGGTAAAAACCCAAACCGGTACATTCGTCAGCTGTTACGTGTCATCCAACTCAGAAATTTGACAGTAAAATTTAGCGAAAATTAACATAGGCTAATTGTCACAGGTGTACACAGTTTGGAGTTTTTCGTAATAAAAAAATTAGTGTCGAGTAAATTTTTTACACCTGTACTAATTTAAAATTTTTCATAATGTTAATTATTTTTTAAATTAGCCCTTGTTTTGAAGTGGCATTATAGGGTTTTAGTTGTCCGAGGATTAATGTTGTGGTGCGTCTTGGATGATGGCTCCGTTTGGGAACCACTTTGCCAAGGGACTTTGGGCATCCAAAGTCCCTTGGGCTAAATTTTGGTGTTTGGTAATTATTTTTTGAAAACCCATTTAGCCAAAGTCGGCCTTCAAAAGACCAAAAGCCCAAGGCACCTCCTAAGGTGCCTTAGGCATTTCAGCATTTTCGGCATGCTACAGTGCCGGTAAGTGACAAAAATTTTCTTCCAAAACTACCCTCGTCTAATTTATGATTGTTCGGATTTAGCCTCGCTGCTACTGTTCATCATCTTCTTCTCTTGGACCTCGGCCGACGTGGCTGTGAGGGGACGGCAACCGCCGAAGGGGGGCTGGCGTGGTCGCGCAACCTAGCGACCGTCGCTTGGGCTCGCACGACCGCTGCGAGGGGCCGCAAGACTGCCGCGAGGGGCTGTGCGACCTAGATCCGTCGACCCAGGCAAGGGCCGCTGAGGTCGCGCAACCTAAACGACTTTTGAGGGCCACCGATGACCCAGATCCGACGCCGAACGGCCGTCGTCTGAGGTCGAACGAGCTCGGACAGCCTCGACGACCGCCTGGGCTCGAGTGACCCCCGACGAGGGTCGCGAAACCTAAGCGAGGGTCGCCGGCGATCCAGATCTGAGGTCGGCCTCAGATTTGGGTCGCCCGGCCCTTGCCAGCGGTCGCCGAGGCTATCCGAGCTCGTTCGGCCTCAGATGACGATCGCCCGGCGCAGAATCTAGGTTGCCGACGGTAGCCTGCCCTTCGCCAGCTCCGGTGAAGGGTTTTAACTTTTCTTTAATAAAAAAAAAAAAAGAGTTTTACAAGTATAATTTTTCTAAACGCTATTTTACCCAAAGTTGCTTTGCAAAGAACTTTTAAATTACAACTTACCAAATGTAATTTGCATTTTGAAAAACTCTTTTAACTTAAAGTTCTTTACATATTTCTAAAGACTTTCTCCTTAAGTATTTTCAAACGCAACCTATGTTTGGCACTTTTGGAGGAAGGAATCATTTGGACATAGGAAAAATGCCAAATGGAGTACTATGGCACCCTTTTGGCATCTTGGAGTTCGTGTCCTTTTTATTTTCTAATTTTTTTTTGGCAATTATCTAGCTCAAATTCCAAAAAATTCCTAGACCTTTGGGCAGATGAAAGTGGCAGCCTCTTTGCCTTGTTGTGAGGGAAGTTGTGACTCTCGTGTGGGGTGGCAGGTGGGGACTTGGCGCAGGTTGCCCATCACCATCGTTCTGACACCTGTCCCAAAACAAGGAGTGCTGAAATTAGGGAAGAAATTATTAAAATAAGAGCATAATTTAGGGGACGAAATTAATTCCTTAATCTACATAATATTAAATTTGATTCCTGCTATCCTTAACAAAATTTTAAAAAATAATAATTAAGAAAGGTTTAACATTTTTCTTTGATGTATTTCAATGGAAGAGAGAGAGGCACAAATGAATCATGAGTTCTCGGAGCTTTCTTTTTGTTCGATGTCTTTGGTGGCTTTTGAATAGAGTCGTTAGTACATGACATGCTACAGATTTATTAGTGTGATATACTCATTTTCGGGATAAGTTAGAGAAGGGATTGCAACATTAGACACTAAAAACACGACATCAATTGCGAAAATGGGATTTGCTTACCTGCTTAAATTTCGAGCCTATAATAATTTATCTAATCTCATTTGGGCTGTTTGGTTTCTATCAATCATTCGGTTTTAATTTTTTCCCTTTTTTCATATGAAGAACAAGTAAAACTACCTACTCATGCTTTGCGGGATATTCTTTGAATGAATGCCACCTTGATAAATAAGGAGTCAAAATTCTCACCTGGCAAGTCATCTTCGGTTGGAGGTTCCAATTTTTAATCCTAAAATGAATCTCTCTTGTTACTAAAGATAAGTGTATTGAAAGTCTTACAACTTCTCATGAAAATGTAATCGAGTCATAAAACTCGCAAAAGTGCAATTAAATTTTAAAACTTATCACGAAAGTATAATCAAATCTCAAAACTTTCAAATAGTTCGATCAAATCTTAAAACTTGTCAAATTGATCCAATCAAGTAATTTCGTTTTTGTTAATTGCATTTTTTGAAAATTTTAAGATTCGATTGTATTTTCGTGACAAGTTTTTACGACTTACAGTGTTCTTATTCCTGCTACCAAAAAAGGGCTAATGCAAAATAAAAAAAAGCACAAATTTTAGGTCGAGTGATAATTGTAGCCCAAACTTTTTTTTTGTCTCATAAAATATCATCAACTTTCACCCTTATTTCAAATCTGGTCATTCGTTGACTTTTTGTCTGAAGTCGTCATTACTTGAGAAAGAAGGTTATGATCGTGAGCTTGACGGATCTTGTCCATAGCTTCTATCGACCGGTGGTGATTTGCAACTTCAAATTATGAAGTCTGACTAAAGAGATTCAATTTTGAGATCTTTTTGACTTACCGGTAAAGTAAAGGAGATGAACCGTTTCACCATTATACTTCAAACTGTGGCTTAGAGAAGAAGACGATGAATACTACTTTAAATCCAGTCAGCAAGTCACGTGGATTTATTGCTGAAGTGGAATAGCCAAGTTGGATAATCAACAGAGGCCAAATTTGAAATTTAAGTTAAAGTCGGTGATTTTTTATGAGACAAAAAAAAGTTGGGCCTGAAATTTTCACTCGACGTAAAGTTGGTATTTTTTTACGAAATAAAAAAAATTAAAGTTAAAATTATCACTCAATCTAAAGTCGATACTTTTGGAATTAGGCCTACTAAAAACAAATCACGACACGCATTAAAACACACCGCGATTTCCCTTCCAAAGTCAATCCGGACAAACCTATGGACCGGGTTTTGCGTTCCGTCGATTTTATCAAAGGCCACTTCAAAGTTGCAGTGCCCGAAAAAAAATTTCGAATTTCTCAATCCCGGCCCTAAATTCCAGACCAGCCGGATATACCTTGCTTACTCAGGAAAAAATGCCTTAAAATATCCAAAAGAAAAAAAAAAAGGAGAAAAAGACGATTTAGTCAATGTTCAGCTCAAAAAGTCTACAAATCAACCGTCTCGATCAGAGAGAGGGAGGGCTGGCAAAACCACCGTGGTCGAAATTCTCCCATCAGATGATCATCGATCGTAATCGTCCGCGCCTGCGCATCCGGCTTCGAATTGAGCAAAACGGAAAAGCCTGACCTTTTTGGGCCACGTTCTTCCGGCGATCCGCAGGGGAGGGGTGGGGGGGCGGCGACGGAGCACTGATTCGCCATGTTCGCCAAGCGGTTGTTGCAGAAGGCCGCGCAGCAGCTTCAGCAGCAGCAGCAGCAGCTGCACCAGCAGCATCGGCGCCGCAGCGATCACGGAGAAGAAGAGCCGGAGACGCAAGCTCCTCAGGTTCCCCATCTCCCCCCCTCATTGCATTTCTCTCCTTGCTCGTGTTGTCGACCCGTCTGGGTTTGCTTGTTGCTTGGAATTTTTTGTCATTGCTGAATGGCGGAATTCCGGGTTCGATGTTTGTTCCCCGAGGTTTTGTGGATGAATTTCGTGCATGGGCAGCTCCTTCTTTTTTTCGCGTGTGTTTTACTCCTCATTTCATCAATAGACGAGGACGAATTCGATGGGAAACCGCAATCGGATGATAATTTGATTGGTTCTGGGTAAACGGCATTGTCCGGTTAGCCGAGAATTACAGGAGCATCGATCCCCTGGAGAACCGAGAACTTTGTTAGTGAGCATGCCGTTAAAATGATGCGTGAAGGCAATGGAGAATGAGCATGTATCGACGAGTTCGGTGTTTTTCCATCGAAAAGTCAACTCTTTGACGCCCCTGCAAAGATTGGACTTCTGCCATCTGCGCCCGTTTAGCCAGATGCCACGGCAAAATGGCAATGGCGAGGTCGCTGATGCTGAGTTCTTAAAAGATCCTGGTTATGGCTGCTTATTCTGACCTTGTAAAATGAGGATATTCCATGATGATGTCACAAAGTCGTGCAGGTGGTATCGATTTCAGAAGAGAAAATGTTAGATGGGTGAATTTACCATGTTGAAGATAATCGAGTTTGTGTGTTCTTGTTCCATAAACCAGGCAGCTTGGAGGGCATTTGGGCTTTTTTGGATCTGGGAGATTTTGTACTTAGATGGAGTTCGAGGAAATTTGACCTTTCCCATAGGCTTGAGATAAAGTGCAAAGTCATCTCACTATGCGGACAAAACTGTTCATTAGGTGGATTTGCCATTAAGAGTAATAAAAAAAAAAGTGTTTCCTTTAGAGGATGTGTTCTGGCATTCAAAATGCCACATGCATATGCCATCCGGAGTTCATCTTAGTATTCTTTGATCGTTAAATTTTAAGTTCTTCTACAATTGTTCCGGCAATTTTTCTACATCTGAATCGTCGTTCAGTTCGTATCCTGTGGATAAGGGATGTATTTGCAGTAGCACGTGAAGATCCTTGTCTGTTCTAATCTTCTATGTGGAACTCTGATCAGTCTTTTCCATTACTGCTTTCCCTTTCGCAGATTAATGTGCCACTCGGAGGCTTGACATCTATGGATTTGGATCCTCGTGTTACTGTTCACTATGGCGTTCCTTCTACTTCGTCTATTATGGCTCTCGATCCCATTCAGAGCCTTTTGGCAATAGGAACTTTGTGAGTTGGATGTCCTGTTGACTACGTAAATGAATCTCAAAGCGAGATGAAACTGTGTTTGTCTTTTTTACCTATTCCATCAAAGAATCATTCTGTGATTGTTAGTCCTCTACAGAAGTGTTTGACCATTGTCTCTCTGCAAAATATTGTGGTCGTACCCTCAAAGCGCCTACAGGAAAGTAGGCTGCTAGGTCATGCAACTCTATCCACTTTTGACCCTGATTCAATTCATTCAACTGCAGGGATGGTCGGATCAAAGTGATTGGGGGTGATAATATCGAAGCTTTATTTGTATCTGCAAAGCAGTTGCCATTTAAGCACTTAGAGGTCTGTCAATTTTTCTCTGATGGAGTATTAATTATCTTCATTTGCATGTTTAACGGCATTTAGAAGTAACTCTGGTGAAGTGTGTCATTCTGAATGAAGAATAAAAAGATGAAGTTCTGTTATCTCTGCAAAATCCATTGCCATTCATTTGCAAAGTTGATTCTTACCAGCTAACATTATTATGTTTTTCAACAGTTCCTGCAAAATCAAGGTTTCCTAGTCAGTATATCCACTGACAACGACATACAGGTTTAAACTCTTAAGTCCATGTGATCTTTTAATTCCAATAAATCAAATTCTTATCTGGTGTTACCTTCTTTCTGAGAAATGCCTGTTTGCCTTTCTCTTTTTCATTTTCTCAGTATAATTGTTGACACTTTTTCAATTTTATGTTGACTGGCTTAATAGACTGCTGACATTGGCAGGTTTGGGACATAAAGTATAGGAATGTTGCTTGTACTTTACAGTGGGAATCAAATATAACTGCCTTTTCAGTGATTCAGGGGACTGGATACATGTACAAATTACAATCTCTGGAAACATTCCATTATCAATTATTTTCCTTTATCTAGAGCCTATCATACTCATGAGATCTGATCTTCTGTACAGGTATATTGGGGATGAGAATGGTACGGTGTTTGTGCTAAAATATGATGCAGGCCAAAGACAGATCGTTCAACTTCCTTACCTTATTCCAGCAGATTCAGTCGCCGGTAATCTTTCAATGCATTCACTTGTAAATGGTCTAACAAATCCATGCTACTTCGTTTCGTACTCAACTTGTCTTTGCATTTCTTCTAGCACCAAACGGAGTCAATGAACTCACTGCATTAGCATTATTTTGAATCTTGGTAGCTTCACATGTATGGACTGTCCAGTTGATCTGGGCCATTTTGGAAACTGATAAGCTCAAGGTTTTGGTTTCTACTTTCTGGCATGAACTTTAACTCAATGATATGAAAGTTTGATTCTTGCATGAAGTAAACTAGAAGTATGTAACTAACTGTTAAACAGTTTTGCTGCTTTATCTAACCTCATCTCTGATTGACATGGTGCAAATGGATTGCTAAGATGCCTTTTCCCTTCATATTAAACGGCATTTTCTCCAAATCTGTGTCAAAAGAAAATATCTAGTCTACGGTTCGATGAATGATTTCACTGATACAAAGATAAATATAACTAAGCATTTTTCTTCATGTAGGGATAGAAACATGGTTTCTGCCATATTATTGTGATTTAAATAGTACTTCCTACTATATATGATTATTATAAACAGTTGACCTGGCTATGTATATATGGAATTATAGTGACTATTTATGCTTTGATGATGATGTGTCCCTATAGTTTCTTAGCTGTAGTTTTTAATTCCAATTTCCTGTCCGGCTTCCAGAAGCAGCTGCAATTTCTGTGCCTCATCATCAGTCTGTTGTGGGTGTTCTTACACAACCTCGATCCCTAGGATATAGGTACAATAAAATACACTCTATTCTCCTTATGGTTTTTTTATTTGATAGATTAGCCTGATTATATAGTTTGTCCAATGCCATGTAATTTGTTCACTTTCTATGTCATATCAAAGTTGCCTTGCAAAATGAAAACTCGATGGTGGCCAAATTAATGATTATGGTTTTTAGATCGGCGACTTGTCTTTGGATGATCCTGATGAGAGCGCCCACTTTCCCATGGGCCTTTGAAGGTTTACCATCTGTTTAACTATTTGCTGAAATGAACTTTGTTAAATTACTTCTGGCCTGGAGTGCTTCATTGTGGATGGCCTAATAAACTATGTCGCATTTTCTTTCTGACAATGTCAATCTGAATTTAAAACAACCAACTTCTAGCTTTTGAGTGCAACTTTGCTACATATGCTGAAGTTATAAGATTAGGAGATGGTACATTGAACTGTTATAAGATTATTACTCCTGTTGTGCACGGATCCCCCTGAACAGGATGACAACTTAGCCAGTACATAAGTTAATGTGATCGTGCATATACTGCAGTACAAATGCTTCAAATTGTTTTATATTCTGTTTTCCATATTTTAACTAAATACTAAGCTAGGTCAACAGTTGAGACTGTTATCTTTCTAAATGAACTGATGGTTACTTTAAGTTGTGAGATGTACGACTGTGTGAGCTTTATACACTGCCCTCTAGCATATGCTGTGTCCCGGGCTAATAAAGAGATTGGATTGCTTGCAGGCTGTTAATTGCGTATGACAATGGGTTGATTGTACTCTGGGATATTTCTGCAAATCAGGTTGTTGTAGTAAGAGGCCAAAAAGATCTCCAATTGAAGGAGGAAACAGTGATTACCTTGCCAAAAGTAGCAAGAAATGAGCTTTCCGAGGATATCTCTGACAGTGAACCGATGGACAAAGAGATAAGCTCTCTTTGTTGGCTATCTGCGGATGGGTCTGTTCTGGCTGTTGGGTATGTTGACGGGGATATATTTTTGTGGAACATGTCTACTGCTGTCTCCGGAAATCAGCATGGTGGAAAAGTGTCTAATGATGTTGTTAAGCTTCAGATAGCATCTGGTGACAGAAGACTTCCGGTCATTGTGTTACACTGGTCTGCCAGTAGATCTCAGAATGGTCATGGTGGCCAACTTTTTGTCTATGGCGGTGATGAAATCGGTTCAGAAGAAGTGTTGACGGTCAGCTTTTAATCCATATTGTTGCACCCTTTAATCATCAAGCTTCACAGGAAAATTTGTGTTTGCCATCAACAATTGAGCACCTCACCACAATAGTGTGATTGGGCAAATGATCTATCTCACTATGATGAAACCTTTCCATTTTGCAAAGTAATGATGGCCACTAAAGTTTAATGTCACTAAAATGGGAAAAGTAAAAAGATTAAAAATTGCTGATTGATTTCTTTTACCATTGTACAGGTTAGTTTTCCTGCTTTCCAGCTGTTTTTTTACCTGTAATAGCTCTTCGGCTGTTTGAAAATGCAAATTTAGTCTAATTTTGCTTTTATAATGGGAAATATATGATCGATGGTTAATGGAAGGTGTCAGTAACACATAGATTGTTGTTTATATAGCACTAATTAACTAGGTCTTGTATCATTGTTTCACCGAATTTTGCAGATTCTGAGTCTTAAATGGGCTTCTGGGATTGAAGAAGTGAAATGCATTGGCCGTGTGGACCTCAGGCTTAATGGTTCTTATGCTGATATGGTGTTGTTGCCTACTTCAAGTCCAATTGGTGGAGTTTATACTACGTCTCTCATTGTATTAACGAATCCAGGACAACTGCATGTCTATGATGAAGGCTGTCTCTCTGCCTTAATGTCTCAGCAGGACACAAAAGCTACTGTTTCTCCATTGCCATATCCAATGGTCATACCTACTGTGGAACCACAAATGATTGTGAGTCACCTTGGTTTTGTACATGCTGATGGGGCATTTTCTGGAGATTTTTCAAAGGTATGGCTTATTTCTTGCCTCTGTCTGACTCCTCAAGGGTCTGTTATACAGATTTCATGGAAATTTTAATATTCTTTCAACAATAATTTATCAATCTAGGTCTTCTCCCTTAACTAGATAGTTGCAGCTGCAAAACATCACCTGAAGAACAATGTTCCAACCGGCCATACTGAGTGGCCTTTAACCGGTGGGGTCCCTAGTCAACTTCACCTTTCAGAAGTGAATCAAGTTGAGAGGATCTATGTAGCAGGTTATCGAGATGGGTCGGTTCGAATGTGGGATGCAACATGTCCAACTCTGTCACCGATCTATGTTTTAGATCCGGGGGTATGTGTCTCAATGCAGTATCCCCAAATCATCAACTGTCATTGACTGCTCGCCTTTCTTACTTCCATAACTTTCTCAGCTACTGGTAGTCTAGCCTTTCTGCAAAGGCAATTCTTCATATGACGATATCATTTTTTCTTTTTGGGGAATGAGTAAACAGCAATATAATGTATTGTGCAGGTGCAAGATATCATGATTCCGGGCGCAAATGCAGCAGTGTCAGCCATAGATTTTTGCTCAACCACTTTAAGTTTGGCTGTGGGAAATGAGTGCGGTCTTGTAAGAGTTATAAATTAGTTGCATGATGTTTCCACAACCGTATGTTAGCAGTACACTGAATCTCTTTTCTCCAATTGTGATTGCGTAGGTTTTTCTGTACAAGTTGATTAGAAGTTCAGAAGAAACAACCCTGCACATTGTGACAGAAACAGAGAATAAAGGTATGATAGTAAAGTACTTGTGACTTGTTAAACAGTTTGGATCTTTGCGAACACTTGGAATATTTCTTAAAGAAAGTTTCTTGACTAGACACTAAATAAAGGAGCCGTGGATTTTGGAGCTGTATGAACAGGTTGAAGGAACCATGCAGCAAATTGTTTACCCTTTTGTGAAGGCACTAAGCAATTAGATTTGGTCTGGAAGTGTCCCAAAGACCTTTCAACATTTTTCCTGCCCCAAGATTAGCGAAAGTTGGTGATGGGGGTGCATGACCTTCCTAATAAGAATATCTCACATATCAATTATTCTATTGGAGGTTTTGATTCGCAACATCATCTATTTTGAAAGATGGAGAGTACTCTTTGAGAAGTAACTCTCTAGTCTTAACTTATGAAAGCATGCAATATCTCTGGACTCTTAAGTATTCATGCCCCCAGTTGGCAGTAGCTGTTTGCTTGTACTGATATCCATCTAAGTGGCTGAGCTAAGGTGTTGGTAGTTATGGAATGTTATTGTGTGTGTAATGGTCTGCAACTTTCATGCAGTTCAAAATTTAGTCCAAGAGGATAGGCCACAGTGCATAGCTATATTTTCCTTGCTCAATTCTCCCATTGGCGCTCTAAAACTTGGAAATTCTGGAACCAAGATTGTTGTTGGATCCGAATGTGGCCAGGTGAGGATCATCAATTGAGCCTTTGATGATATTGCTATCTTTTTACGTCCATTGGGTTCA
Organism: Syzygium aromaticum; assembly: GCA_024500025.1. Lineage (NCBI taxonomy): Eukaryota > Viridiplantae > Streptophyta > Magnoliopsida > Myrtales > Myrtaceae > Syzygium > Syzygium aromaticum. The sequence goes on along the minus strand of CM044894.1, from coordinate 10,522,691 downwards.
ATGTTTGACTTTTCCATCTTGGTTTTCAGGTGGCAGTGTTTGATGCTCGCACTATGTCAGTTCTGTATGTCACGGACGTGGCATCAGACTTGAGTTCCCCAGTCATTTCTCTAGTTGTGAGTTCATTTGCAGAATGTAGCAATTTGGTAAACAGTCCGAGTGAACCTGAACGCGGAGGTCTAGGAAATCCTGAAGAGCCACCAATATTCATATTGACTAAAAATGCCCATGTCGCAATATTGGATAGTTCCAACGGTGATATCATCGGTTCTCAGTCCTTCCACTCTGGAAATAACCACAGTGCTATATCTCTGCATATATTAGGCAAGAATTTTCATTTGTGAAGAAGATTAACTTTTGGCAATTCTTTAGTGGCAATTTCCTGAAAGTTGTTTCAACTTTGAACACAGACAGCAGCGATCTTGTTTCTGAAGTCTCTCTTGACTCTCATCTGGTGAACTTGTCAGAGGATGTTGAAGCCAAAGAGGGAAATGCCGGTTCTAAGTTTGACCAGGGAAGTAATCCCCTAATATCTGAATCAGCAGCCTGCTCTCAAGCTACGCCTCCTGGACTGGGACCAAAATTGTTTCTCGTACTCTGCTGTGAAGATATGATAAGCTTACATCCTTTGACATCTGCTACTGAGGTGCAATCTTTTTCTAAGTTATCATCACCTCCAGTAATGCTCTTTAATGTGAAAGTTTGTTAACTGGCTGTCTTGCAGATTGACAATAACTTCATTCGACAAATCAACCTCGTAAAACCATGTTGTTGGACAACAGTCCTGAAAATAGATGAGAAGGATTCTGGATTAGTAATAGTTTATCAGACTGGAGACATTGAAATAAGGTAAGGTGACTATTTGTATTCCTCCCTTCATATTACTGCTTGGGAATCTGCTGTAAGGTGGACAATCTTGACCAGCAGTAGTGGTTGCTGAGTTATGAATTGCTTTGCCTCCGTATAGTTTCTATTTGGTAGTATGTTTTGACAAAGAATCTCCAGTGATGAGAATTTTCTGATGGAAATGATCATTTATGGACAGGTCTTTGTTAAATTTGGAAGTGGTGGCAGAAAGCTCTTTGATGTCCATTCTGAGGTGGAACTTTAAGACCAACATGGATAAAATGATGTCCCCCTGTGGCAATGGGAAAATTGCCCTGGTCAGTTCTTTTCTAGAGTTTAGAATGTGACTTGCTAATTCTCCTTTAATATCAGTGCCAGGTACAGAATTATTTTCTTTGCCTAGATCCTTTGAAAGAGAGAGAGAATTCTTCATCATCAGAACTCTCATTTCTATCTTCAACAAGATCTGAATATCAGATACACTAAGATCTTTTATTGAACCAGAGTATGGAGCTTTTAAAATTTGTTAGAGCTACTTTTCCAATCTTAAAATGGACATTTATAGATGGTGAGAGAGTTTTCAAGGGAAAGCTTAAGGTGAAGAAACTTTACATGATTTATCCCAGGAATCTGATCAACCTATCTAGGTACCACACAATGACAAACAACCGTAGATGGAGTAAGCAGATGCTTCAAAAGGAAGAAGTAGCTTTGAAATGATCTTGATGGTTCTTCTCTCATGATGACATTTTTCTTTTTTCTTTTCTAGGTCAACGGTTGTGAGTTTGCATTCATATCTTTATCAGCCCATGAAAATGACTGGAGGTCTCTCTCTCTCTCTCTCTCTCTCTCTCTCTCTCTCTCTCTTGCACAGAGGTGTGGATGTGTGCACCCACTTAAGTTTTTAGTTTGTGACTTGGGATCACAGAAATCTATCTGTATTACAGTCTGACATACACAATCTCCTTCTGTACAATTCCAAACTTATATTCCAAAACGAACTCGTTGGATGAGAGTAAGCATTCTTGTGATCTTGTAGGATTCCTGATTCCTTGCCTTGCCTCCATGATGAAGTCGTCGCAGCTGCTGTAGGTGCAAGCACAAATTTGTCTCCAGATCAGAAGAAATTGCAGGTTGCCTTTATTTTACTTCTCTGTTACTCTAAAAATGAATACATCTGAATCTAAGAACTATAGCTGCAGGGAACTGCCGGTCAAGGGGCTCTTGGCGGAATTATTAAGGGCCTCAAAGCAGGTGAAGTTGACGATAATTCGTATCTTAGTGAAGCGGGTTCAAATGATCCTTCACTTCTCGAAAGCATATTTTCTGAGCCTCTAATGTTGAAGACTTCCATTCCAAATCCAACGGCTCATGATGAAGTCATTGAACTTAATATAGGTCAGAGATCTCACTTTCACCTCATTCCTAGCTCGATTTACCTTTCTTTGCCCCTCCTCTTTGACATTCAACTTATTATTGCAGATGATATTGAAATTGATGGACCCGTGACTGTCTCATCATCATCTCATCAAACCAAGCATGATGAAAGTGGTACGACATAATTTCTTTAATCTACAATAGTTCTATGTATTTGAAGGCAGTTTTTATAGTACCATTTTTGCTTTGCAGAAAGAAAGGGGGAGAGGGAAAGATTATTTGAGGGTGCTAGTACTGATACAAACCCAAGACCCAGAACTCGTGAAGAAATTATTGCCAAATATAGGAAAACAGGGGTAAATTGATTTGAGTTGGTGGTCTAGATTATCTCAATCCTCTAATACTTTTACATATCTTACAGTGGGTGTATTTCAGGATGCCTCTTCAGCAGCATCACAAGCTCGGGATAAACTTGTCCAACGTCAAGAGAAACTTGAGGTAGGATTATTTTTCTTTCTTCTCGTGTCTATATTCATAAATTGGATAAATCCCTTTTGAGAAGCAATTTAAGGTTGAGGAGACCTATTATTTTTCATTTGAAACATGCAGTATTTAAGGAGGAACTTTTGTTTACTCTCTCTGTCCCTCTCTCCCGCTAATCCGTACCCCCCCTTTCGAGTTTTCACCTATAATCCTCCACCCTGCATGTTAATAACTGCATGTGTGAATGATTATTATTGCCAAATTAGCCATCTACTTTTTCTTAAACGTTTAGGGACAATTGATTCTCGCTGTTTAACTTTTCATATATGGTTGTCAGGTTGGATAATGATGTTGTTTTCGCATGAAGGACCCTAAGTTACACTGTAGAAGATGTAGAATAATCCTAGATCACCTTGAAAACTGTTAAAAGCTTAATGGGCCAATGAGTAGATAGTGGAATGTCGAATTGGAGAATTGTCAATGGAACAGTTAAAATACTTAGAGGATTCGGTTTTGAGTTGGCTTCAGAATCAAATTTTCTCATCACCCGTCTCTGCAATACATTCCTCTAGACAGAGTCCTTATATATGGTAGGAGTCTTTTACCTTTGGAACGAATGTGACTTTGTCGCTATCTTTAACAGAGGATTAGCAGACGAACTGGAGAGCTGCAAAGTGGAGCTGAAGACTTTGCCTCCATGGCGAGTGAACTTGCAAAGAGAATGGAAAACCGCAAATGGTGGAATATGTTCTAAATGGTGGAGTATTAATATATGTATTGCACCAACCAGTACCTACTGCAATCTTAGTTGTCCTGGGCTTTTTTTTTATAACCAGCACATGCGAAGCCGTATTGTTTATAGGCATTAAGTTTCCCTCCATGCATGTACAGTATAAGAACACGAACAGGGGGAAACGGGGAGTAACTATGGTTAAAGTATGTTTTTTATGAAATCCTGTGCATTGATGTCTAAAAATGTAAATAAATTTCCTCTCTTTTACGATCTTTCATTTTTCAATGATCCTGTCTGCTTGTAAAGAGGCTTGCCTCATGTAACATTTGCTACGTAATGAATAGAAAACCAAGATTTTGTTTCATATTTCATGCCAAAAAAAAAAAAAGCTGATACCTGTGGCCGGATGCCATTTATTTTTGTCCGTCTCTAACCTTTGCATCCTGAGTTGTGTGGCTCACCCCTCACAGAACAAGAGTTTAAGCTCTGTTTTTATTTTTCCTTATCTGAGTGCGATTTGGGAAAGTTGTGATGATAACAGTTGAGTTTTATGCATTCATCGATCTATTGCAAGGACTTATTCAGTACTACTGAGCATTTCTAATCCTTGTTCCGTGAAGAATGGTTGAATTACCTTCTGTCTTGGTTAAAATGGTGCAGAGATCCAGTTGTTTGATGGTATAATTTGTACAGATGATAGTTCACAGTATCATCGCAGAAATCGGTTGAGCATATATGCTCGGTTTATTTTGCAGAAAATAAACGATTTGGAAATTTTTTTTCTAAAATGATTGCTCGTGTCGCTTGAAATAATTGATCAATGAAAAATATTTTCATCATCCACAAAAATTTATGTTTGTATATTTTCGTAAACGATGATATTATTTTCCTTCCATTCGTTTTTGCAAGCATTTGCCAGAGGATCTCCATGACGTCTTCCCCAGGTATGAACACCCAAAAACTTAATGGTGAGGACATGAATTCGTCTTACATTCTCCGACCACAGAATGTGAGAAACGTGCACCCGTTTCATACCGCGTTTGACTTTTCAAAGAGTGTTTTGGTGGACTAGGAATGAACCTTAAACTTTATGACTTGTTTTGATGATAGGCTAGGTTCCGTCCTACTTTTCGTGCTTCTCTGCGTTCATCGCGTTCCATTATTCAATTCATAGATCTCTCGCATGAGAGATGTGGTGTGAACAAAGTGAATAGATTATTGTGTTTCTTAATGACGAATATAGTACGTGATGACTAACAGTGGCGTCGACTTGACTTTGTACTATTTAAATGGTTTTTTTTTTGTATTGGAAAGTTGATGAATTGATTAATTGTGAAACCCGCTACAGGACAAAAGATTTATCAGTACATTGTGACGAATTGACAATATTTTGGTCATTTTATGGGAAGATATTTCGATCATGGTGGAGCGCAACCGTGACATCTGAACTGTGGAGGATATATGGGAATATCTATAGAGAGAAAACCTTCGATTAGATTAGTGAAGGAAAATTCTCGAACGCAAGAAATTAAAGAAAAATAGTAGACTCATTACATTTTTCCAATTCACCAAAAAAAATAAAGGGAAGGATCTATTGTGTCAAAATTACATCCTATTGTGATAGTCAAGTTACCCTATGAAACTAAAGTATTGCAAAAATATGAATTTCGCATCCATAAAATAAAAATACTTACCATATGTACTGCCCTCTCAACAGCAAAAAAAAAATCATTAAATTGTGATATTCATTTCTCAAAGCCATAACATCTTACATACTCTCCTCATCGAGAAAAGAAAACGCCGAATTTCAACACTTTCAACGGTGAATATTTTCTTGAAACACGAAGAACTTCTGACTTTATCCGTCACGATTCATCATAAGATTTAGAAATCCTATGCTCTCGAGGGCTTAGTCATGAAGACGATGTTACATGCCGCGTGTGAAGACGCAGCCAACGACAATCCTTTCGCGAGAGTTGTTGAGTTTGAACAAATTACCAAATCCCAGACAGAAAAGGCCATAGGATGAAAAAGGCATTTCGTTTGAGAATTGCTCTGTTCTGACTCCTCTAACCTATGACTATGACTATGATTATGATGACGATCAAAAAGCAAAACTCCCCTCAATATCATGTGCTTTTGAAGTGGCTTCTTGGAATGACCTTGTTTCCATCACGTTGAAAACCCCACCAATAGGATTTGAGAAAAACCCATCTGACTCCGCATGCAAATCGATGTTGGGAAAGGAGCCCTCAGCTCAGCAGCTGTATACATCTGACTTGAGACCCTTTCTGCACGAAGAGAATCCACGGGGCAGGTTTGACCACGTCAGACGCCTCCCCTGCCTTTCGCACGCGCGGGGCCCATCCCCAAGAACTAGTGGTCAAAGTGGGATTCTTTCCTTCCCCATTTCTCAGCAGCAGCAGCAGACACCCTCGCACTAGCGACAGTGAGAATCGACCCTGTACCGACCTCGGCTTCGTTATAACTACGTAGTTGCGGGTGATTTGAAGACGGCCTCGTACCATGTAATTGAGCATCTTGAGATCAGAAGAGACAAAACAGGGCCAGTTGCACACAGAACGCAGGGGGAGAGAGAGAGAGAGAGAGAGAGAGAGAGGGAGGACAAACAAGAAGCAGCAAAAATTTTCCGTGCTTTTTAACAGCTGGTTGTGGAGGAGAGAAGCCCTTGAGTTATCTCATCATATCCCTTTCTTTTCCTCTAGGTTTAAACCCTTTAACGTTATCTCTCTCTCCGTCCCTCCCTCCCTCCCTCCCTCCCACTTTCTCTCCGATAAATCAGAGAGAGACCCAGAAAGCAGAAACCAAGCATTCTTTTGCTTCTGGGTCTCCAATGGCAAGCTGGGTGCTATCAGAATGTGGCCTTAAAACCCTCCCCAGGATATATACTAACCCCAGAACTGGCCTCACGTCTGGCAGCGCCACAGCTTCTGCCAAAATCAGACCTTTTCAATCATGCAAGAAGCAAACTCTTGGCCTTTCATTGAAGACCTTGAGCGGGTCGAGGGAAAGAAACTGGGCACTGAATGTGAGCACACCAGTGAAACCCATGTCACTTGGTGAGGAAGCACCGGAAGAAAATGGAATCAATGGCCTCAGCGAAGAGCCGGGTCGGTTTGACCCTAGCGCACCTCCCCCTTTCAAATTGGCCGATATCAGAGCAGCCATTCCGAAGCATTGTTGGGTGAAGGACCCGTGGAGGTCAATGAGCTACGTGGTGAGAGATGTAGCGGTGGTTTTTGGTTTGGCTGCTGTTGCTGCTTATTTCAACAATTGGGTTGTTTGGCCTCTCTACTGGTTTGCTCAGGGAACTATGTTCTGGGCTCTCTTCGTTCTCGGCCATGATTGGTAATCATCACAAACACTTTTTCAATTCTTGAATTGTGGAAGAAATCACGATGACTTTGAACAAGAATCTTTTATCTTGAAGTCCTTGTAATGTTCTTTTCAACCCATTGAAATTGGCATCTCTTTGGCAACTCCGATTTAATTGAATCTGTTTGGACATTTCCACGATTACAGAAGATGTTAATTCTGTTTGCTTTGAGAATACTTTGCTGTAAAGCACGTGAATTTCCAGACATCTTGCATTGGGAATTCAGTTTCATATCTGTGTTGTAAAAAGTTTGGTGCTTGTCATGTGCAGTGGTCATGGCAGTTTCTCCAATAATCCGAAGCTAAACAGTGTGCTTGGACATTTGCTTCATTCCTCAATCCTCGTCCCGTATCATGGATGGTCAGTTACTAAAGAATTTCTGACTCATTCTGAACTAAATAGTCGTCCTGCTTCAATAAATTGTCTGATCACCGATTTGGCCTCATCCTCCATGAAAACTGCAGGAGAATTAGCCACAGAACTCACCACCAGAACCACGGACACGTCGAGAACGATGAATCATGGCATCCGGTAATTTAAACATGGGAAATTTCTTCTGTTTCCTGTCATTTTGGTTTCTGTAAATGTATTAACGAGCTTTCTCTTTTAAATCGTCTATTCAGTTGTCGGAGAGGATATATAAGAGTCTGGATAATATCACCAGATTGCTGAGATTCACCTTGCCATTCCCCATGTTGGCTTACCCTGTCTATCTGGTAAAGCTCTTTCTTCAGTTTCTGCTAATATTGTGGGGACTAATAATTTGCTGTTTCCTATGATAGTTAATTGGCAGGTTTTGCTAACGTCGTTTGTATGTTGGTGATGATGAAATTGCCAGTGGGGTCGAAGTCCTGGAAAGAAAGGCTCTCATTTCAACCCGAACAGCGACTTGTTTGTCCCGAACGAGAGAAAAGATGTGATCACATCAACTGCTTGTTGGATTGCAATGGTTGCAATCCTTGCATGCCTTTCCTTTGTTATGGGTCCCGTTCAGCTGCTCAAGCTCTATGGTGTTCCTTACTTTGTAAGCTCTCTCTCTCTCTCGCTCTCTCTCTCTGATTGTGTGTGTTCTCTAAGTGTTTGATGAAATTCTGATCCCGAATTTGGGTGCAGATGTTTGTCGCCTGGTTGGATGTGGTGACTTATTTGCATCACCATGGCCACAATGAGAAATTACCGTGGTACCGTGGCAAGGTAAACTTTCGGATACTCTCTACTTTTTAACCTCCAAAGCAGGAGAGCTGGTAGTGAAGGGATATCATACTCCTTTTTTTCTTTTGGCTAACGCATGATCTTTATAAGCCAATGAATGAAGAGTATGGCCTTTTTGCGATATCATACTCCGTGCCTTTGTGTAAGTTTTTGGAAGTATTTCTATCTTGAAGTAATGTGAGATATGAAAAGTCAGAGTGGGGTCGACTTCGAGCTAATAATGTCGTGCTCGATTCACGGTCTTGTGTACTAGAGAGTGAGAGAGATTGATTTTGGTGGTTGATAGACAGTAGATTGAGGTTCATTTGTTGTTATAGATATCATTTGGGAAAAGCTCATAAATTTGTCGTTCTCTGGACCACAGGAATGGAGTTATCTGAGAGGAGGGCTCACAACCCTTGACCGTGATTATGGATGGATCAACAACATCCACCATGACATTGGGACACATGTGGTTCATCACCTCTTCCCTCAGATTCCACACTACCACTTAATAGAAGCAGTGAGTAACTAGCAGTTAATTTCCTTCTTTTTGGCTAAATCATTAATCACTTATGAGTAAGAATTTTATTTTCTGAGTTGTTATTCCACTTCCATTGCAAGATAATCTCTGATATTTTGGCTCATTCATTTTGCAGACTGAAGCAGCTAAGCCAGTGCTTGGCAAGTACTACAGAGAACCAAAGAAATCTGGGCCTCTCCCACTTCACTTGCTCAGGGTCCTCACAAAGAGCATGAAGGAGGACCACTATGTGAGTGATTCTGGAGATATTGTATACTACCAAGCAGACCCTAAGCTCAGTGGGTCTAATTCAAATATCTGGGGATGAAGATGAAATGGACTTTTCTGGTATCCAAAACCAATGCCAGAGCCTGCTGATATGACAATTCTTTCAGACCATCCATTTAGCGTCCCACCTTTATCCCTGAAGACATGTAAACCATTTTGCCACCATTCATTCTTTTGTGTATCCAACAATGGAGAGCCAGATGTTTCTGAAGATTTTTCAGAGGTCTCTCTTGTTGCACAGGGATTATAGAGTTCGTCTTATGTAATTGGAGGGAAAGAACATCCCCAACTTTCTTTGAAGTGAAAAAGACAAAAGAAAAGTTCTTTCCTCGTCATTAGCCTCGCATAATTATTTCCAGGGCACCCTACAGGCAACCTTTTAAAGGACCAGTCTTAAGTAATGGCTCTCAATCCATCCATAATTGTCTTATATTCAAGTCACTTTCATCTCAGGATAAATAATTCCCTAATTGGCTCGCATTGATTGACAGAAAGGAGCTGTTAAGAGGGAATCGTTCATCGTTCACATAAAAATAAAAAAGGAAGTTACTGAGAGGAATCAGAGAGTAGAAACAGAGCACTTTCCATTGAGAATGAAAGACAATGTTCTAAAGAGAGAATTTGATTGTATGCAGATGAGAGGGAAAAATTGAAATGCTATAAAGTCTCAATACCAAATCTGTAGACAGAGAGCTCAATATTGCCCTATTCCTCATGAATCAATGACTCATGGAGTTCACGGCTTTCATGAATGAGGATATCAGTAACAAATCCTTCTGGATGCCATCTGAAGCACAAATCCCACTGCTAACATCGACACCATGAGGTTTGAGGGTGGCAAGAGCTTCACAAACATTGTCAGGATTTATCCCTCCAGCCAGGAGCCACCCATGCTTACTTCTGATTTCTGGTAACTTAAACTGGTCCCAATTAAATCCTTTGCCACTGCCAGCAAAATTCAGAATTAAGCAAATGGATCGGGTGCACCACATGAAGTAATATGCTTACAGAAGGGACAAAAAGAACACTCGCGATTCCCCTCCACAAGCAGCACACGAGCTCATACTTGCTCATTCCATACACCAACATGCACAGGAACACCCATACATGCGCTCTAAATATCATCGCAGTTGGAGAAGCCCCCATGAAGAAATTGATAACAAAGCCTCCAGTGAGATAATAAGATTCTTGCTAGGCAAGAAAGCTTCCGCCAATTGCTAACTAAGAATGCTTACGTGAGTACTGCTCTTACCTGCCACCTTTGGCACTATCAACCAGGATCCAATCAACTAAAGAAGATTCTCCATCGGAAATCTTATTCAAAAGGTGGCCTTCTTCATTTGCATGGAGAACATAGATTATCTGTTTCTCTTGGGCTAAAACTGAAAAGGCTGCCCGAGAACCACTCCCATGAAGCTGCGATACTTCAAAATGTTACCAGGTCACAAGTTGTCACATTTAACAAGATCGTCAGGATCGCATGAGCACATACCTGTACATATTCAAGATTCGTTGCATCAGAAGCTTTTAGTATGGTGTCAGCATCATCATCCACAAAGACACCAACTGGCAGAGCCCCATATTCTCTTGCGACTTTTGAAATCTCCTTGGCCATTGAAAGTGATATGGAACGCTTTGAGTTTGGCCATAGAATCATTCCGATAAAATTTGCACCAGCTTCTGCGGCGGCAGCAGCATCTCTGGGTGATGTGATTCCACACATCTTTACCAAAGGCCACCTAGTTTTTTGATCCTCATCTTTCGAGGAGGCTTCAGTTGTTGACTGAGCAAACCTGAAAGTAACTTTACCTTTCGCGTATGTACTCTTTCTTGACAAAACCCGTTCAGCGGCTTTTAAACCTACAAATACATAAAATAAGACGAAAGTGAATAAATATATTAAATAACTTGAAGGGATTTACTACTTACAAGGAGAATTCTAAACAAATATATATGTTCAATGAATGTGCATAAAGAGAGAGATGGAGAGAGCGAAGACAGGGTGTTGAACTTGAACTTTTGGAATAACAAAATGAGTAATATAACATTCTAATGGGTTGGACATTATCCGAAAACACATACCTGGGATTTGTGTCCTCGGTGTAATTACAACTTTGGGTTGAGCATACCCGGCTGCTAACCCTGGGGACGGCAAATTATGAAATAAGAGCGTTATGGTTTCATCCTCTAAATGTGGTGATGGCAGATGAGGAAAATCACCAACATAGCACGGTCACTCATTGTAGGGGACAGAGAGATGAGTTTGTCCGGTATTCTCCAGTCTAATGTGTTTTAAATCTGGCCCCATTTCAAGCATACAATCAACTGAAGGAATCATCTTCCCATGATCCAGCTTGTAAATGGTGATTCAAATGCCTGGAATTTTACCTTGTCAAGCTAACAGTACATTTTATGGCACTGATACTTATCAAAAAGAAGAAAAGAATGCCTCATGCTAAACGTAAACAAGACCTTGCATTTAGATGATTGTCGATCTCACAAAAGAAAGTGCCGATTCTTTTTTTTTTTTTTTTTTGGGTAAGGTGAAAGTGCCGATTCTTGTTATCTAGGCACTCCAAAGAAGCTCAAAACTTTCTGCAGTTGAAATTGCAGCTTCCTGTGACATCTTTTAGAGAAAGCCAAATGCAGTAGTTCTAATATTCTCATTGCAAATATGCCAATATAATCTCTTTTAAGATATAATTACTTCCATGCATATGAGGAGGGCCATTTGAATACTCAAACAAACTTTTTAAAATTTTCACAACTATAGCCATATAAGCACGCAGACAAGCATAAGGGAAGTTCATTTAAATCAAGACGAAACAGAGGGGGTATTCTGAGTTGTGCATGAAGCATTTACAGGAGGATGAGGACTGACATCACAATACTATTCCTCTCCTACATTGATCAAACAGGGTATACTACACTAGAGACAGAAGCATCGTAGGAGTCCTCCTAAGTTTCCTGGATAGATTTTTGAACCCCCCCTCTCCCAAAAAAGCATGAAAATTGGAAAGCACAAACGCTTCTTCATGGAAGAGCACGATGACAATATCACACCCGTTTCCTTATACTCGAGTTGATGCTTCCCCCCCCCATAAAACTAGCAAACGACACATTCGTTCACACCAAGAACCAAACAAGAGAGCACGATAAAAGGGTGGTGGAGATCAACGCAACGCCTCTCGGGAAATTCAGCAAACACTTGATGTGCCACAAAGAATGTCATCGGCACTCGTGCTTCTAACGAGCAAAAGATCGCCAAGAACGTCAGACCCATGATGAATCCATCGCAACGCGAGCGCGCGCGATCTCAGAGAGAGAGAGAGAGAGAGAGAGAGACCTGCGAGCATAGTTGATAGTTCGGAGCTCCAACGTTCGGGAGCGATGATGCTGTGCTCTGCTCCGCTCCGCTCCTTCCACGTGAATGTCGCCGGAACTACTCTCTATATTAGGTTTATTAATTAAATTCTTTGTTGGATAAAATATTAATGGAAAAGAAAAAAAAAATCTGATTTTATGTCGATCCCGCATATGGAAATGAAAATGCGTGGGGTAAGATAATCAAGGTGCATACTGCATACGGTGGGAGCAAAATTAATGCGTGGAAAATTACGATTTGCCAATTAATATGGTATCTAACTAAAATGATAAATTATATAGGGTCACCGGTTTGGCAAAAACCGGTGTACTTATATAAACTAGCGCGCTCGATCGCTCAGTCGAAACGACTAAATAACGAAGCAAAGCGTATTTCCGTCTAATTTTAAAATTATATCATCGTCCATTCTTTTTTTCTTATTATATATTGGTTGGATTGACAAATTTTTATTACTTTCGATTTTTTAAGAATGCGATTGCCACAATTATGGTAACGTTAGCATGACATGTTTAGATTATGCTAGAATTATGATTGGGGCTGTGTGACGTGGGGAGGAGGGGGATGCACGTGTGCAATCAATAACTCTATTTACAATGTGAAGAGAAATTAAGAAAAATCATCTATAGGAAGATTTATAATGCCAATTAGCAACACTAAAATAGGTCAAAACCAACTTAGAAGTAAGATGAGTATAGAGAGTGCGAAAAATTCTCCTTATAAATAAAATAAAATGATCAAACACCTCGTAAGCTAGAAGTCCCAACGTTAGTAATTATGAACACAAATGTGGAGTATTTTGTGATAATCTAATTATATAGTTTTAGATGTCGGTTAATACCAAACTGGATTAAGCGAAATCTCTACTCAATACCTATACAAAAATGCTCTTCGAACGACGCATCCACCCAAGTTCTTTAAAAATTTACATTGCTTCTTATCGAAAAAATCACGGTTGATACTGAAAAAACGACTTTAAATTGGTAATTTTGTGCCACATTTAATCCAAATTAATTTTCATGTCACATTAAATCTCAAACTGATACATCGATGCTGTATCTACCCAAACCGATTTTTATGTCACAAAAAATCTCAAAGTTTAGAGTAAATGTAGCACTACTTTACCACTTTGGAGTAAACGTGGGCTACCTTTTATCCGGAGATCCATTCTCCTCTTGCCTACCGCTGGCTTGCTTTCTTGCCTTGTGAAAAGTGCTCTTGCTCCGTCTCCCGTTCGTCTTCCTCCATCTTCTTCCTTGCTCAGCTTGAGCGATTCTGTCCACTAGCCAAGAAAATGGAGGCGTCAAGACAATTTACGCGACACGGATAGCCCATCTTGCGAATTGGATCCGAACCGATGGCGTGAGTTTACTAGTTCGGGACTTTCCGTGACAGGAAAGTTAAATTTGGAGTAAATCGGGTACGAATACACCAATTCGTGACTTTTTTGTGATAATGAAAATTAATTTAGGGTTAAATATAATGCGAGCATACTGATTTGAGATTTTTTGTAGTATTAATCCAAAATCATATGGTCGACGAAAACTACGGAACAAAAGAAAACAGTCACATGTCCTAATCGAGCCCGACAGGCCAAAAGCCCGCCCAAATCTGCGTTCTAAAGGGTCGTTGCTCGATTTTGTCCCTTCTCATTCTTTCCTCCACGTATCTCATTATTAATTATTTATTTAAAATATTTTGACAACAAGAAAGATTGCCCTAAAACCCAATGGGCCGAAGCCCAGATCCAAGTTCCAGATCTCCCTAGAGAGAAGGAGAAGGAGAAGGAGAGATCTCTTTGCTGTCCGCCCTTTTTCTTTCTTTTCTTTTTATATTTTAATTTATTCGAAAAGTTGCCGAAAGATTCCTGATCCTATTACATTTTTGTTAAATCAGTCACGAACTTTTTGATTTTATTAATTGAACCCTAAATCTTTTCATGTTTTCACAATTTGATTCGTCCTATCGATTTCAATGGGAAATTATTGCCGCGGACGCTGTAGTGCCACGTGGCACGGCCAGCGCCGCGCCGTGGACCCAATTTTTTTTGTATGTTTTTTTTGGGGTTCTGGGTCGTTTTAGCTCGGACAGATGAATGATGACGACGGTGCTGGCTAAGATTCCACTTCGGTTTGCACCTGTGCATCCCTTACTGGTTCGTACATCCTCAAAGAGATAGAAAGACACCCCCCCCCCCCCCCCCCCGGCGAAAAGAAAACAAAAAAACTTTTAAAAAGTTGGAGAGGAGGAATCGGTCAAACGGACAGTCACCTCCCTCCGCCCCCTCCCTCGGTTTGAAAATTCAACGCATGGGCGGCTCCTCCCCCCGCAAATTAAAATTTCCCCCGGTGGGGCCCCGGCATCATCATCGCCCCCACCCGCGTGCCGGGGGGGGGGGGGGGGGGGGGGCCCCACGCGCGGGTTCTGAATTTCCGACCGCCCAGAATTAAATTTAATGATTCCCGAGAAACTTTTTATTTTCCGAGGAAAAAAAAGGATGAGTGTGGGGTGGGGGGAGGGCGAAATAGGGAAAACGGAGGAGATTCCGAAGCGGAAAGATCTTTCACGGGAAAGTTGCCAAGAATCGGGTGGTACATCATCGCGCCCTCCTTGTCTTTTAACCTCGTCCACGTATTGCGACGTGGACTGTTCCTTCCCCTTTGCTCCTTTGATGTTCTTTGGGTACGGTAAAGTGGGGACGGATGGCGACGGGACAGGTTCCCGATCGGCTGTCTCCAGATCGAACCGGATCCCGACGCGACGTCGTCCCGAACCCACCCACCCCCCCTCCCCGAGACGAAGTCTCCCGAACCAGAGAGAAGTTTCTGAACGCAAGGTCAGGATCCCGTTTCCGATCATGCACTGGAGAGCTCGGAATCGGCTTTAATTGTATGTATCACGCGATCCATCGGATGGATGGAACACCGCTCGACCCGAGCATGGTCCGACGGTAGAGTGGCTCGAAATTATGATGGTGGCACGTTGATGTTGTGTTCATTACCGCGAGTACGTGCCTCTCGAGGTCCAATATCACGGGGGGAGCATTGATCAAGAACGGTGATCAGCAGGTGCAGGTGAGTCATCAACACGCACGTACAGAGGGGAGCAGCAGAGGATCCAGCTTTATGAATGCGCGAAATGAGGAGAGAGAGAGAGAGAGATACTTTCGAGAAGCGAGCTACCTTTTTTTGTCCGATGGGAAAGATTACGCAGCTCCGATTGAGAATTTAGACCAGAAAACAGGAGAGTAACTTCATATATTTTGCCTGATGAAAAGAAACATCAACACCCACCACCCCAACAGAGGATATGAAAAAATTAAAACAATACATACTAACAAAAGAATTTTGCCTTCATCATCGTCTTTTAAGCCTTCAAATAGCAATATCATCTAAAGATGGGCAAGAAACCAAATTCTCTTTCTTCCCCAAATTTTCCCTCTGTCCAGCTAACAGCCTGAATCTCAAACTCAAACTGTTTCCTCCTTCCACCTGCTACTCCTAAGAACATGCTGTTTGTAAGAATATAAAGAATGTCAAACGAGTCATCTTAAAGCCATCAGGAGAGAGTTCGTGTGGTGCTCTTTGCTTTTTAATTATGCCACCATCTGCTCCTGTTCTATGTACATATACTGCGGATATGCTTCAGGCGGAGCCGCATCCTTCACCAATGAACCGACCCACGACACATCCGGCTCGTCGGTACTGGGAGGTGCCGCATCGTTTGGGTTTGCCATACTGTTGTTTCTAAAGCCGAAGGAAGCCGACTTCCTAAGCTTGTTGAGCTCGTCTCCTTGAATACCCCAATCCAGCTTCCCATCAGGCGAGCCCCAGTCCGAAAGATTGGACATCCTAGGAGGAGAATTAGCAGCTCCCATGAGTCCAGGACGTTGACCCACCGCTCCACGGTCAATGAAACTCTGGCTCCGCTTCGTCATAGCAGCGGACCGTGAATTCATGACTGCCGCAGCAACCGCACTGGATGAGTCGAACCCAAACGAAGAGGTCTTCCTCGCAGGAGAGGACGACAGGCCGCTAGATGGGTAGCTCGCACGGAGTTGATTCAAATTCGAAATCTGAAGCCCCGTGGGAGACTGCAACTGGGTAGGAGTCGATGCTTTCATCGACAGCCCCTGCAAAGGAGACAAAAGAGAAGTCTCAAGAGATCCAAACACATCATCGAGGTTAGTGGGCCTCAGCTCTGCGGTTCTGCAAAATTCCTTGTTCCACAGAGAGGGCGACGAGAGACGAGAAATCTCTTCTATCAGTTGGTGCTGCTGAGAAGCTTGCTTTTCCAGCCCGAGCAATTCCAACTCCAGATCGAAGTCCCGCGCGCTCAGAGCCGACTTCAGCCGGCTGCCAGGAAGCTGCAAGCTTGGTGGGGTCAGGTTAATTTTGTTCTGCCACATGTTCATGCCCTTGGGAGAGGATGAGGCAGCCAAAGGCGACATGGGTGGAGTCGACGTAGCAGGCAAAGGCAAAGATGGTGAATTAAGAGATAAGGGGCTCAGGGTAGTCATGTCCAGGGCACTAGCCGAAAAGGACTTGGGCGAGGGCATAGCAGAACCCGTGGAAGCATACACGGGACGCAATTCTTCCGGCTTGTGAGCAAAGAAGCAGACTTTGCGAGTGCAACCGGTCTCATCCTTGCACAGCCGGGTTCGGTATTGCGCCGGGTGAAGCCACGACTCGAAGACTCCATGAGCATACTCACAAGAATCGCCCTTCGGGCACGAACCCTTGCGAAACTCAGGACACGGGACACAGCTGTAAGGGTACTTTCGTGGGTCCCTCCTCCTCGCGTTCTCCCCAGGGTGCACGAACGGGCACTCGGTCCAGTCGTGGGAGTAAGCCCTTGAGCAAGGCTTCACCTTGAAAGCATACATCCGGAAATCATCGGTACTGTAGAACCCGTTGTTTATGTCAGGCAGAGTGACGTCAACGGGATACTCTTTCCTCTCGCCTCCAAAGGAGGGAAGCGCGACCAGCTTCTCTTCCCCATCTATGTCAAAGGATTGATCACCTTCCACGACATAGTCATCGCCTCTCAGCAACGACTTGACCAACTTACTTCTGGAACTGCAGCGAGACTTCACGGGCGGGGGAAGCACATCGACGGGCTTATTTCCATTGCCATCTCTGGAATTAACATCCGCTGACGCCTCGATCAAGAGCTTCACGATTTCGAGTGAAGAACTGGACCCACCCGCGGCTGCACAGTGGAGGGCAGTCGCCCTGTCGGAACCACAGGACCTATTGACATCAGCTCTAGCAGTCTCGATTATGTATTTCAAGACCTTAGCGCTTCCAAACAAAGCAGAGATCATCAATGGAGTCCTCTCCTCGAAACCCATCTTCTTGGAGCCGATTCTCCTGCCATACCAAAAGCTGGCCTCATCAACGTCACAGCCCTTCTCTTCCACTTCGCTTTTGAACAACAAAAGATCGTCCGAGGCCGCCAGCTCGAGCAAGGCAGAGCATTTACGGGGAGCTCCGCCATCCTTGTTGCAGAACTCGCCCTCCATGACGAAACTCGAGGGGAAAAGTTTGCTCTTCGAAGAACCGTTGCACATAATCGACTCCTGCATGATTATGACCACAGGATATTTAACGAACTCCTCAAATCATCCATCGCCAAGATCAGCACACGCAAGCACGGCATCAGCGACTTACCCACATAGGAAGATGAGCTAACTCTAATTTCGTACGCTCCCAAACAAGAAACGAAAACTAAAGGGCAAACCAAATATGACCAAGAATCCCGCAGAAATGCCTCGCAACACCTTAATTTCTCAACCGAGAGACGGAAAAGTCGACGATACCAGAAGCAGAGCCGCAAATACTAAACTCCCTTAAGAAGAGTCAACCTCATCCGAAACAAAGACCCAGTCCAACAACAACAACAACATCACACAACCCGTCGACGTTCCTTACACGAGAAGGAACGGCAAGAAACGGCCCACGGGAGAGAGGAGCAAGTCCCAACAAGCAAACCCAACAGAACAAGATTCAAACTTTTAACACCCACAAACAAACAAAAAAACACCCCCCACCCCAAATCAAATTTCCTCGCTAACCCATCAACTAGGAAACACACCCTGAATCCGCCCAATAACAGACGCCCCGGAGCAAATTCAACACCCCATCACCGACTCGACGAGACCAAAGAATCAAAGGGGAGGAGGAAGCACCTTATGAGGGAACCGGGCAGAGGAGAGAGAGAGAGAGAGAGAGGGGCGAAAGCAGGCTCGAGCTTTAGCTCCAAAGGGGAGACCTCGAGCGAGGAAGTAAAAAGAGGAGTGAGGTGAACCGGGACGGTGCAAAGTCCGAGCTTTTTATGTAAGTCCGTGGGAGCAAGAGAAAGAGAGAGAGAGAGAGAAGCAGGGGAGGGAGGGAGGAAGGAAGGTGTGACTTTTCTTCTTCGATCCACGAGGACGAGGGGGGGAGGAGTCGTCCAAGTCAACAAGGCTTCAGAGGAGGGGGGGAGGGAAGAGACTCTCTCTCTCTCTCTCTCTCTTTCTGTGTGGACCGTCGATCGTTCCTTGCGGAAATGAAACTCCAGATGAAATGGAAATGGAAATGGAAATGGAAATTCAAATGCGGGATTGAATGATTCCCGGGGGGGGGGGGGTGGGGGCCCCACGCGCTCTTCCCGCATTACGTTGGTACCTAACCCCACCCCCACCCCCGCCCCCGCCCCCCCCCCCAACGGGTAGTCCGTCCCCAGCAAAACACTGCGGGGAGGGGGGGGCCGCCTTCTCCACCACGCGCCCTTTTTGGTTCTCTTGAGGATTGTCTTTTCCAAATTCTTGATTTTTTGAATTTGCTTTCGTTCTATTTCTTTCATTAGCCAATAGATGGGCGTGAACTTTCGCTTCCGGTCATTTCGCTCTAATCTTTTTCTCTCCTTCTTCTAATATTCCATGTTGATCATGTGATCTGGGTTAAACTCCGATTCGAAATTCTCATAAAAAAGAAATCGACTGATACTTTTGAGGGCCGTATGTAGTGAAGCTCGATAGCCGTTAGGGATTACGGTGAAGGCGAATCGTGCCGTAAATAAATATTTTGGCTCCCTTTTTTCGAACACGAGATCGGAAACTCTAGAGCGGTGGGGGCGGCAAGGCGCGCACGGGATTTAAGCCGATGAAGACAAAACGAGTTCGGTCAGGGGCACGGTATGGGTCATGCTTAAGTTTTTCTATACTGGAAAATGACTCGCACGAGCAAATTTCAATGTAAATACAAAAGGCGGACAAGCTCTTGTCCATTGGTCATAGCTTTCACAATGAAAGTTGGTGCATTACAAATTGATTGTGTAAATATATGGTTTATGTAAAAAGTCACCAGATGATATAAGAAGCAATAAGATCGATATATATATAAACCAGCTCTTTTCAATCAACACCTCTTATATGGGTAAGAAGATATTGTTAGAGTATTTAAATATCAAAATCATGCCTTCATTCGACAGTTTGTAAAGTTTTTGGAAGCATCGGAATTTTATCAGGCTATTACCGACTGCTCTAAAAAAGTTTAAACTGTCGACAGCGATCCCACGAAATCCTACGGATCTCGTCGCCATGCAAAATTCGGGCCCCGAGATAAAAAAACAGCGGGAATCTCGATTTCGAAGCCAGACGGAGGGTGGAAATAATCTCCAAATTTGCCATGATCAACAATCAAATGGTGCCCTCCTATATATCACACTATTCATCCGGACAATCGAAGAAGAGTAATAATAATAATAATAATAAGAAGGTAAGGAGAACTCGTATTGAAAAAGAAAGGGAAAAATGAGGAGGGGGGGAAGTGCACGCGCGATGGGAGCGAGTGGGGGGGGGGAAGAGAGAAGGGGAGGGAGATGGAGACAGAGAGAGACAGAGGAAGCCAAGTGGGAGTTCGGGTTGGGAGAGCGACGGAAAGGGCGTGTAAAGCTGTCATGCTCCATGCGCGTTTCTTTCCCCCTCCCATTTGCTTTTCAATTTATGTATATATATATATATATATATTATGTATTATTTCAAATTCATTCCTTTTTTTTTTCCATTTTCTTTTTATTTTATGGTTTTCTTTTTATATATGTATGTGTAGGTGGGAGACAGAATGCGCGTCCGAGTCATCCTCCACTGTGGAAAGTAAGGAGCTTGAATTGAACCTTCCCCCACCCCACCACGCCCCGGCCTCATCCACCTCCCTTCGGAATTCTCTCGTCGCCTTTTTGTCATCAGAAAAAAAAAAAGAAAAAAAAATCTCTCCCCGGCCCACCGCTCCACCGTGCGATGGCATCAGGGGGTGATCGGTTCCTAGCTCGGTTACTTATTGCACGGAACTTACGACGGATGTTGTAATTTGTGTTCGCATCGAATTTTATTATTGCTCACAGCCGCTAAGTATGCATCCTTTTTTCCTTATTTGTAATCAGCCCGGAAGTTTTGTAATTTTGTAGTAATCTGTTCCGGTGGAGAATAGTTCCCTGGACAAGGGAACGCTGTTTTTGCCTCTTCCTCCTTGGAAATGAAAATATGGTTATATCCCAAGTGACCGTCCATGAACGACAGAATCTTTTTCCAAAAAATAAAAATAAATAATAAATAAATACAAATGATAAGGATCTAATACGAACCTTGACGCTTGACGGGCGATAAAGGTAAGGTAAGGGACGGAACCAATGCCGTGTGGAAAGATGCATGGAGGAAACCTCTTCTTGGTCGAAAGCCGTCCAAAGACCTAAGAGTATACTGCAGCTTCCCTGTAAAGGGTAGAAAGAGGAAACGCTAAGCGAAAAAGGTGTTGATTACTTGACGAGCTATGGCCACTAGTCATTCGGAGTTAAATTTTTCTGTGTAACTAGTGAAGACAAAGTAACTTTTGGAAAGTTTCAGAGGAGGGGGACTGAAGTTTGATTAGGGTTTCACTTTACTTAATTTCTTGGAGAAATTACAAAAAATTAAAAATACATATATAGTTTTATTTTGTCCTGTCGGTCTAGCTCTCTATCAGAACCGGGATTTGGATCGGCGCTCCTGGGAACCGGACCCGATCGACCGATTTGGTCTAGTCAGGGCGGTTCCCGACTTAGTCGTTCCGTTTCGCTCACCCTTAAATTGCATCATCAAAACCCACACTTACTCCCCTTAGAACTTATGATGTAGAACGATTGACACGTGATTATCTTGACAAACGTGATCACCAGAAATCGACGCAATTTGGCCGTGATTGATGTCGGAGCATTCTTCGAAGACATCAAAAGCCATTAATGATCTCTTATATTTTCGAGAATAGTTGAATGATTTTAGATTTGCAGAATTCTTATTAGTTGTAATATGTCTTCTATGAATTTGTTAGGATCTCTATTTTCCAAACTTGGATGGTTGTTCCTTATTCGCCTATAAAATGATTTTACGATGAATGAGATGAACACGACTATCAATTGAATTTCAGAATTACTTTGGAAAGCTTTTTTCCAGCTATAGCTTACCCTGCGTCAACTTGCAACAAGAATTGATTTCGAAGAGCACATTGGTAGAGGCTCCCTGGAGTGGCGAGGACGAAGATTTCCCGCAGATCAAACGTGATAGAAAAGAAGCGAAATTTAGGATTCGTTTGCTCAAATGAAAATCGTTTCCCGAGAAAATCATTTTTTGATTTTTCGATTCTTAGATGGCGGAAAACTAATCGACATATGAAAAATGATTTCCATAGACTAAAAGCAACACGTTTACATTGGAGGAAAGCAACTTTCTATTTCCAGCAAAAAGGAAATCACGTCCCTAAACTACCAAATAAATAGAAAGCTAACCGTTTTCCCTGAAAATTATTTATTTTCAACGAGACAAACACACCATCTAAGAACAATTGATTATAGATCTGTCTATCGGTCCATTTTCTATAGATAGAGATTCACACCGACTTTACAATAAGTTACCGATATGAAGGTGACGGCGAGATAAAATATTTTCCATTCTAGGCGAATCGGGGCATTCGTTTTGTAACAGCTATGTCTCTCACCCATCTTGTTGCCTAACGTTGAATGGATGGCCAGAGGATAGTTGGTGGGAAACGTGGACAACAGGAGATTTGAATCCACAGATCCAATCACGAGTTGGGCAAACCCGATTGAATCGGACCGAGCCGGTCCAATTCGGGTCCCTCAAGGACTAATTAAGGTAGCCCATCACACTCGGGCCGAAATGACTGTGAAAGGTTCGAGTTAGGTGCGGCTTCGTCTAAACCGAATTTCTCCAATTCATTTCGGTATGTTTGCTAGAGTTCGCAAATTGCGCATATTAATTCACATCCCTACCATCAATTGATTACAACAAGTGATTTCGAGGTCGAAATCGCACACCTTTTGTAGGCGGAAATGATCGTAATTCACATCGTCGAACAGCCCGCGAATCTCTCACCGCCTGGAATCAAACTTGGCCAGACGGTAGAGGAGCATTTTCTTCCCGCTCGCTGGAGAAGGTTCAGATTTGCAAAAGGGACCGTGCAAAAGTTCGAGTTCGTCTGTTGATCACATTTCACGGTTTTCATGTAAGTTTTGCAGCAGATTCTGCGATCATCATGGGTATAATTTTAGTTGATCAATGGAAGCATCAGTTATGGAAAGTGATACAGTTAAATGATACAGACTAAGACCAACTGATTTGAGTAAGTAGAACCATACACAAGCCCCTTTGACTGCAGATTATACATCACAAATACACAAAAACCATAACCTGAAAAAGGACCCCTCCTCCTCCTAAAACTATGGGATTGAACAGGCCAAACAAAGCTTCCCCCCCACTATTGCACTATGTACGTTATACGCTACTGACATCAGTCTAATTCAAAAGAGAATGCGCTAATCTATTGCCTCAGTCGATGATGAGTTTCGAGGGAAGCCCGGTTTGGGTCTCTTGCTCTTCCGACAAAAAGTCGTCGCAGACTACAAGTTTCACGATGGAACGAGAGGTGAGCTTGTGCTGCCTCTGGACTTCTGCAAAATCCCTGCTCAGGGTTTGCTTCACCCAATCCACTGCCGTTCTTTCACTCTCTGATAAGTAAGTGGCCGACATTAATTGATCCATGACTTTCGAGTTGATTTCCATCCGGCATTCGGAGCTCACAGCCTTGCAGAAGCTCTCTTTGATCTCTCTGAGTATTTTCCCAGCAAGAGAATCGAAGTCGTACGGTTTAAAGACCACCGTCCCGTCCATCTGGTCCATGAAATCTAGCAACCACGCTTTGGAGTTATCATTCATCACATCAACGTTGGTGCTTTTATCATCGGCGTCTACCACTTCATTGCCCTCTGCTGGGAGATTCAAATCGAGATGTCTACTCGATGTCTTGTTTGCTCGCTTGACCACCTGTAAATTCTCGCGCAATACTACATTTCCATTTGAACCAGCGAGCTTTCTTTTGTTCACTTGTAGATGGTTGGTGCTGCTTATTCCTGATGTATCTGACACGAGAAGGTGATTATCAATCGCGTCGTCTCCAAGAGCATCCTCAACCAATATCTTCATTTGACAGCCCTTAGCACCCAGTACTCTCTCTTCCACAGATTTAGCAGATTCTTCCCCAGAATGTAGAACTCCGTTGACCTTAGTGAAAGTTGAAGTTGCCAAAAACACTGCATTTTTTATACTGATTTCTCTTCCATGTGAGTCTGAAAATTTACCCGTCCAACGGGCCTGGGACAAGCTACTCTGAACCTGTTCATCAGCCTTGTCCACATTTTCAAGCAAGACAACAGACCAGGGCTTCCTCCTCATCTCCCCAGCAATGATATCAACAACAGTTTTCCCACGGTATTTCACATCATACTGATTCATTTCTTGATTTAAGATTCTGTCCACGTAGCCATTTTCGTGCTGAGCATTTAGGTCCACAAAGATGAGATGTTCCTTGCTTCCATATAGTACCTCAGAGAGAGCAACGGCAGTTCTCCTTTTAGCAATTTTATCAAGACCAAGAAAAGTGAACCACATGTCCCCTCTAGAACTGGCTCTCGACCGATCATTGTTTCTTGATTGGCATAGAGGAATTTTTTCGCTGATGACATTTATTGCCTCGACTTGCCTTCCAATCTTCTGCATGAGAGCTCCAGAAAGCGCCTTGAAATCTCTATGGTGAAGTGGATAGCAGGTGTCAGGATAAGAGCTGGACGAAGATTCCGCTAAAGTTTTGCAAGTGCTTCCTCTGAATAGATCACCGCTAGTCGGTATTGTACAGTGACTGGGGTGTGGATGCTGCTTCGATTCCTTATCATCCGGGGGAGAGCAAATTCCCAAGCCTAAACTCATCGCCACAGAAGTCACAGAAGCAGGAGATGTTCGGCTTTCATCATCGACGACTGAGTTGGACCCACTGAATTTGGGGGATGCAGCAACACCCGAGTCCCCCTTACCTTCCACTATTGAAGGGTTCTCCCACATCTTGGACAGGAAACTCTCCTTATTAGTCTTGGGAACTGGAGGAAGGTGGATGCCGTAATGCGAAGTCATCATCTTACGGGATTCTGTGGACATGCATGAACTGACACTCTTGCATCCAGTCTCTTGTGGACATGAATCTGTTTTCAAATTGAGGCTTTGATTATCAGTGCTCTCCCTTCTCTCCTCAGCAGACTGGAAACCCACGACACTTTGAACTTCAGAACCCACCCGATAGACATTTTGAAGCGGTTGATCATTAGGAGAATGCCGGCAACTTTCATCTGATTCGTTTTGCAATTCAGCATCCACTGGGCTCCGCACTGGGCCATCATCCTTCCCCTGCAGAAAAAATAAAGATACAATATGGCCATCAAAACAGATAAAAAGAACGGTTTCACTGGATTGGCCATCCTTAAGATCTACAATCGAGACAGAAGCTTCAAAAACTTCAAGTGCACCTTCAGTTCTCTAGGCGAAACAAATTGCTTAAACTGGAACAACTTGTCATAGGCTATAGGCAGGAAAAAATAATGTTTTAAAAGTTCGATACAGACCCAAGATATTCCGGCGAAGATGTCACGCAAAAGGGACACAGAGAGAGGAAGCTATGCACACCTTCACGTCAGTTCCCTTTATGCCAAGCTCAGTCATCTGCAACCATGAAGGCAGACTATTCTGATACCGATCTGCCACCGAAGCAGCACATCCTGCTTTTCTAGCAGCTACATTGTCTTGTTCACACTTGTCGTCGTACAGATGACACGGCGTTCCATACTGGTATGACATGCTCATCACAGGACTATTGATGTCTGAAGATGTCGAGAAGAATCCCCCAAAAGGAACAAATGATTCCATCAAGCTGAGTCAAATCCAAGTTAGAGACTAGTCAAGATTAGCGTAACTACTTCAAAGTCATATAATCAAGAAAATGCATATTTTTCCACAACAAGGGCTACACATCTATTTGATCAAGGGCAATGGAGGAACTTACCAAGTGACTGTAAAAGTAAGGAAACTGTATCACAATTTTAGTTTCTCTAGTCAGCGGTACAATAATGGCTCACATGGCATCGAAGTTAAAAGTCCCATTCCTCTGTAGTGTCTTTCAATCTCTTACTTCAGCGTGCTGATACTTTTACATGTTTTGGATAACTTAGCAGAAATAATTACTTCTTCCGGCCTTTTGATTAACTTTCTTTAAAACTAAATCATTCGGTCAATTTATTTTTGACTTACGGAGGTCGACTGGTCAATTCTCAGCAGTTTTGAACAAATTTGTCTCTATAGCATAGTTTTCGGGGACTATGGATTAAATTCTTTTGAAGCACTAAGTTAAATCCATAAGATCTTCATACTCTGCTTACACCAGACGTGACCCGAAAGGAAAGGTCTCAGACCTTTTCCACTAGAGAAACGATGAGATAAGACATAACATCCCGAGAAGCCCAACAGTTCTGCTCAGGGTGGCAAGGTTTTGCTTTGTCTTTTACCCTGGCCATTTCCAACGGAGGAAGTCATAGCAGATGATATTGGTCTGCAAGTCACTTCATATTACAATTCGACAAAATATTAGTCTGGGCTTATATCTTGCAAATCAGGTCATCTAGCAGAAGCACCCGTTTTTCCTGACAGTAATCAGGCTAATTCAACCCCCTAAAAGAAAATCGTTGTGTTGTTTAAGCATGTCTCTCTGCAGCAAGGAGTAAAACAATAGCCTAAAAAAACCAAAACCGCCTTGCCTAGAGAGTTTCTTATACCTTTGTCCAAAGTTCCAAACTAACAGTATCACTTCAACTGAAGGTGATGGACAAGACGATGAAAAAGTTCAGAAATTTTCGCAAACAGCAGTTGCGTAATCAAAATAATGCGTGAGTTTGCCGGATTTAGTTCCTGGACTCTTTCCCAGAAAAACTAAAAAGCACTCTGACCAGCAGCAACTCGGCAGAATTCTAGATCCAAGCAACGCCTTAGCTGCATATTTTAAGGTACACTTGAATCTTTGAACCATAAGCCTAAAAGACTATGCAATTGATATCCATAAGACGACAAGGATAGATCAACAAGTCATCTAAGCACCATGGACAAAAGTATCTGTGTTCATTTAAATAAAGCATATCAAACTCAACTTATGAAAGCCTCTCACTCCCTCAGCATTTAAATAATTAACCGAACTTCCCACCAGTCCATCTCAGAACACGTTTTCACAAAAATCATGTGACGGTGATCGTAAAAGCACAAAGAGACACACACAGATACTACACACATGCACATGCTCAGGACCCTGCCTTTTCATATGAAAGAAAGATCAAGTAGAGGCCTCAGCCATAGAAACAGGATTCTTCAATCAAGACAAGATCAAAAACCAATGCTAACTTGTAAATCTCGATTTTTAAGCATCCCTATTTCCGCAGGTATATCAATCACTAGATAGCACAAGCAAGACAATCCACCGCCACTTACCTTGACCTCGGGCAAGATTCAGGCACAGACGGCCGCAGCGTCGTGATCGGCAGAATCTGCAAATCCCATTCCTTCTCAGCAGCTGGGAACTTACTCAAGAACTTCAAGTATGTGTCGTAGGTTGCTGCCGCCCCGATCAACCAGACCTTCCCCTTGTTCACCTCCAACAACCTCGTCAACCGTTCCACGACGTAGCTCACGGCTTCGCCACACGACCCATCGCCAGTCAATGTCCTTAAATCACCAAAACTCACCACGACACCGCTCCCCGGACACTGCCTTATCACACCACCCACCTCCTCGAACCTCACATCCGCACACCCTTTATCGAAACATTCTCCCACGAACTTGGGAACATCATTCTCGATGTCAACCATGCTCAGCCCAGAAATCTCCTTAGGCAGAGACGACCCATCTTTCCTCTTATCGAGACTCTCCACGAAGCTCCTGAGCGCGTCGTAAGCGCACACGCCCACGAGCAGGGGATTCCTGCCCTTGCTCCTCACCATGACCTCCCCAATCCTCCGGACATTCTCGTCCCCGTCCGAGAACCCGGGGAACACCGAGAACGGGAAGTTGAACCCGGGTCGGCCCGAAGCGGAGCCGGGGCCCGAACCCTCGCTCAGGTTACACAGGAACAGGGGCGGCGGGGCCCTGGATCGAGGGTACCTGAAGAGGTGAGGCAAGGGGCGGACGATGGCCAGCTTTATCTCGGAGCTCCGGAAACCCGCTTCCCCGAAGACCCGGCTCACGACCGGGTCGTCGAGGATCGAGAGCATCAGGTGCTGGAGCTCGACCTTGACGGCGTTCATGGAGGACTGGTTCGAGAGCTGGTGGTAGAGGTGGAAGTTCTCGGGCTGGCGGCGCTGGTTGGCCTGGGACCGCTTAATGGCGGCCATGAGCGAGTTCGACACGGGCGGGTCGTCGCTGGGCTGGCCGGACGGCACCCGTTCGAGGGACACGCTGAGGCAGAGCTCCAGGGCCTTGAACTGGAGGCGCGGGGAGTAGGCGGAGTTGCGAGCGCGGGCGCAGGCCTCCCGCAGCGCCGACGACGGGAGGGCGAGGAGGGCCGACACGGCGTGGAGCGACGTCGTCTGCGCGTGGCTACGGCGGCGCGCGACGCCCACGGCCTCGTCCAGCGCGTGGGCCGCCTCGGGGGTCAAGCATTGCCTGGCCACGCCGACCGGCGTAGGCATCGCCGGCGAGCGAGGGGGGGGGGGGGGGGGGCGGCGGGGGTGGGGAAAAAAAAAAATTCAGGAAAAAAAGGGGGAAATTTATACAAAAAAAAAAAAATTTAAGATCGGGGAAACTATATACAAAAAAAAAAGAAAAAAAAGAAAACGTGGAAAGGAATGATATGGGGAATTGAAGGTATATAATTAATCGAGCCCGAAAAATCCAAAAGAAAATTCTTTGGCCTTTTCTTCTGTTTTTCCTTTTTTTTTTGGGGGCCGGCGGAGGAGAGAGTTTTGGGTTCGCGTTTTTATAAAGAAAAAAAGAAAAAAAAAGGAAAGAATAGGAAGGGAAGGGGAAAGGGGAAATTTGGGCATAAATGTGTGTTTGCTCGGGGGCGGGTATTAATTATTTATTTAGGAGAGGCGGGGAGGGGTGGGGGAGGAGGAAGGAGATGGCTTTTTGGTGATGGTTGAGTGGAGGGCGATGGTGTGGGGCGGGGCCCGCCCCCACGTCGGATGGTCAGGTACCGTGGTGAAGGGAATGATACGTGCTGTGACCGACCAATCGAAAGAATTAAGGAAAAAGAAAATAAAAAAAGAGTTACCGGTGGAAGGGGGGTGCTTTGGAAATTCATTCGATGGCCGGAATTGATGGGGATGCATGTCGCCTGATAAATCGATCGGTCACTTTTCGAAGCGAGGAAGCGAAAGGGGAAAAACTCTTGTATTCGCGCAGGATGTGCAGATAAATTCTACTTATTTGAGCATTCTCCGGACGTCGCTTTCTTTATCGAAAGTTTATTATATTGGGAGCACGGTTCGTTCGTGGAGCTATCTGACTTGTTTCAATAGCCAATGAGTTAGGTTACATCGCTTTTATAGGCAAGTGCCTACAAAAGAGGTTCTTGTCATCCCTAATGTTTATTCGTCCGTTTAGTGACCCAACATCATAAATGATAGGGAGAACGATACAATTAGTCCATGGATTTTGGCCCAATTCGTTAGCAACAAGCTTTTAATTTATTCATTATAGTCCATAAACTTTCGATTTATTTAATGAGGTCCATGGACTTTTGGTACATGTTCAACCTAGTTCCTGCACTGCATGAAAAATATCCAACATTATCTCCGGACTTGACTTAATGGTAGGACGACGTTGAAAAATAACGTTGAACATTTCCATATAATTCAACGATCAAGTTGAACATGCACCAAAACTCCAAAGATCACATCGACACCGGATTGAAATCTAGGGACCACACTGAAACGAATTAAAAGTTCAGGAATCATATCGCACGCTAGATCAAAGTTCGGAGACCACTCGTGTGACTATTCCTAAATGATAAAAAGGGCAAGCCCGACGAGATAAATCCGGAACCAATTTGTCAATCCGAGAATCTCAAATCTATCTTCCTATCGGTATACGACTTTCTTGTTCACGAGACCGCTCGAATCGATCGACCGTTCGGAATCACTCCATTATATATCCCCGACGAAATCTCGTTAAATTCAATAGACAAAAACTCCGTCCGTTTTACTCCGGGCAGTAATATTATCATTATAAAGCATGCTTTCGCTTTTATATTAAATCCATATTATAATTTAATTAAGTTTTTTTCCTTTTTTTTTTGGGTGGGGGGGAAGGAACGGGTGGTGAGTAGAGAGTATAGATTCTACTATATCTCAAAGATCTTTCCGTGCACATCATCATCACCATGCTTTTTCGAGAGAATGAGGGACGAGAGATGCTGCGTCCACTTAAAACTTTTGAGTGGGCCCACCTGCCCCCGCCCCACCCGCACCTCCTCCCAATAAGTGTCGCTCTCCGCTGACGTGGAATTTCCATCCCCAAAGTACCATAGTCCCACCCCCCCCAAAAATCATGTACACGTCCCCCCCCCCCTCCTATGCTTTCATTATTCCTCCCCTTCACCAGGGACCATTTCGGGCTTCATTTTCCAAAGAATTACCGCGCATTAGCATGTTAATTCTCCTCCGGCGGATCGAGCAAAATCGCGGGAGCGGCGGGGAGGGGGGCCCCACGCTTCCCCCCCGGCAGAAGGCGGGATCCGACCGGGATTTCCCGCGGTGTCGAGAGGAGGACCGGTTGAATCGGGCCGGCGGGGAGTGGGGGGATAGGGAAAAAAAAAAGAAGAAGAGGGTTTTCGGATCTTCCATTCGATTTGATTGCGACGGGGTGAATATTTTATGGTATGGTCGAGTAGTGCAACCCTAAAGGTTTTAGCTCTTGCGCCCTTTGTTAAGCCGAAGACTTTTCTTTTCCCTCGGGGGGTCCAAAAGTGGACAGGGAAATACCTCGGAAAAGGTAAGTCGAAAGGAGACGCAACGGGGGGGGGGGGGGTTTCTCGGGAATCTTAACCCTCGTTTCCAGCCGAAGACATCCCCTCTCGGGTGCGCCCGGTTCATCGCGGGCGCGGACAACGCCCGCCGTCAGATCGTGCGGATCTCGCGTCATCGGACGCAACCGGGGCGGGTTGCTGTCCCAACGGTACTGCCCGGCCGGCGAAGACCAGTTGGGCTGAGTCAGCGAGCGAGTTCACCCCGGGGGAACCATTTCAATCTTTTTTGTAA
This sequence comes from Syzygium aromaticum, assembly GCA_024500025.1. NCBI lineage: Eukaryota > Viridiplantae > Streptophyta > Magnoliopsida > Myrtales > Myrtaceae > Syzygium > Syzygium aromaticum. Next base: position 10,491,817 of record CM044894.1, on the reverse strand, counting down.
AGGTTGAGAGCGACCGGAGGGGAGAGTCACCCTACACCCACCGCCACCACACACATATCCCTCATCATCATCATCATCACCACCACCACCACCACCTCTATCACACCGCACCGCACACCCCCCCGGATCGCGACAGCAGCCGGGGAGGGGTGTCGCCGAGGCCCAAGAAAGAGGGAGAAAAAAAAGGAGAAAATTCCGCGGCCAGCCCGCCACGCGGCGTCCCGATTCGGCGTCGCCGGACCGACCGGGTTCCCGCCCTCGCGATCCTGATCAAAGCTCTCCCCCCCTGCCTTATGGCAGATCAAATTATCCCGACCGGACCCGTGCCGAGGCCGCACCTCAGCATGTCCCGTGATATAATTTTCCGGTCGTCGCGGAGCCCGAGGCTGGTCCCCCCACCAATCAAAAGGATCTCTTTTCGAGCATCCTCCCTTTCTCTCTCTTTAGAGAAGCTACGGGACACGCCGAGGCGTTAAAAAAGGTGGTGATTTGATGTGTTCTTTTGTTGGCTACCTTCTTTTGTTCACTTTTGCAACCTTTTCAGCTTCTTTTTTCCCCTCCGAAAATAATTCCCAGGCGATTTGTCCTCAGATACTGCCTTTCCCAGCAAAAATCGAAAGTAACGTTGAACTGCAATGGCTTCCCATCACAACCACCGCCACGGCGACCGCCATCGCCACCATCACCGCCACCGCCACACAAAAAAAAAATAAAAAAGGGGTAAAGGTAAAGGGAAAGAAAAAAACAGTTGACTCGACCGAGTCAGAAGAACTCAGCTTTTTGATGAAATAATGGTAATCTGCTGAAAAGCTACTTAAGGACAGCGGGGCGTGGTGGTGGTTGCGGTTTCCTCCTAGGTTTTCAATGTTAGGAGTTAACTCGTACGACATCGTCCGTTGTGTCTTAATTGTCCCCATACAGTTATGTATACTTTCTCCAAAATATGTATGACCTGCAGTTCATAATCCTCGCCCTTTTTTACTTTTGCTTTTGTCGTCTGTTCCTACCTAAAATGACAGAGGCTCGATCGTGCGTCGATTTTCCCACTCGAGCTTCGGATTCGATCGCAATTTAACTCATGCATATGGAGCTCGAGCTTCGTCAGTTCGAATATCATGTGGTTTTTAAGGATTTGGTGCCTGCTTTTTAAGTATCGCGTTTTTTCGGAAAAAAAGTGAACCCGATCGGGCTTAATATCGACAAATTCGGGTTCGACCAGTCAAGATGTTTGAGTAACCGGAATTCTATATCGATTCGAAGTTGGACGGATCTATCTCGAGTAATTTATCGAGTCGGGTCCGAGCCATTCTCGACGAGCTAGGCTCTTTACACCCAATCGAGGTTAGAATTGGGTGCACAAGCACAACGAAGCAGGGAATAAAGGTGAGAAAGAGAAATTGAGACTCGGAGTTTATTCTGGTTCGCCAATAAATGAGGGCTATATCCCACATATGATTTCGCTAAAATTATTGCATCTTACCTCTCTAATTACAACTCTTAATTACAAGAGAAATAGATTATATATTTATGAATCAAAGCACAAACTACCGATAAAATATATATCCAAACTATGAAAGCTTCATGGCAATTTAGCAACACTGCCTTTGCGACCCCTAGATCACCCGCACATCGAGGAGCGGGGCCCCCTGTGCCTTCCTATCGATAGGGAGTGTGAACTCACAATCCAACAATCAACACGGAATGTCCCCGAGCCGCCGTGTCAACTTGGAAAACAAGCAACCCTGGGCCGAGCCAGATCGAACAAGAGGGAAGAGCCGGGCAAGTGGGAGAGTCTCTGTCCTCACAAGGTCACGATTTAGGATTTTAGAGAGAGAGAGAGAGAGAGAGAGAGAGAGAGAGGGGAAGGAAGATAAGGGCATGTCGTGCACAAGAGCGAGGGTGGGAAAAAGCCTAAAGTTAGAAGGGATTTGGTCTCGATCGGCCGGCCTGCCTTAGGTGGCGCTCGTCGCTTTCGACGTGCATTTTCGAGCGCTGTGCTGTGCTGTGCTGTGCTGCCCTCTCGAATGGCCAAAGGGACACCACCGCCCTCTCCAAACACCACAAAAGATTGATGTAGATAGGCAGAGAAAGAGAGATCGAGGAAAAAGAGGGGCTCGCGATGGAGATGTGGGGAGGAAGAAAAGAGGAGAATCTTGGGGTGTGAGATCGCTTTGGGCTGGGGAACCTACGCGCCTATTTTGCCACTTGATTAGTGTGTCCCTCTATATCGATTCCTTAGACCAAGGGGACTGTGGCCGGGGCGGAAAGGTAATGCCGCGTGTATCAAGACCCGTTCAAATAAAGCTTTCCACGTACGTGAAGCGGTGAGGAGCAGGGTGTCCGGACAAGGGAATCGCGTTCGGCGCTCGATAAGAATTCGACACGGTGTCGCTCTATGAATGCAATTTGTAATGCTAATCTTAGTATATCTGGCGTTGGATAGTTATCGGAAAGCCACAAAGGGACGAAAATAAAGAAAGAATACTTCGTGGGTTTTGATGGAACTAGGGTTATATATATATATATATATATATATATATATATAAAACCTGTGTCGAATTTGTAACTGTGAACGGCTCCCATCTTAAGGACGAATTTGAATTTTGTTGTTGATTGCATTTAGCATGGTGTTAAAAGGAATCCCGATCCGAAAAGTTTGTTAAGCTGGTAGACGAGAACGTAGTTTTTATTATTTAGGATGGCTTAATTCGGGACTAGGTATTAAATTTTTTTTTTTATTTATATAAGAGCTTCATAACTTTTTCAGGAAATTAGACTTCAAAACTATACATACGATGAAGTATGAAATAGCCAATACATATTTTCATGCTTACACCAGCTGAAAATAGAAATTATATCTTCGTAACAATGGAAAAGTTAACTTGTTAAAAGGATAAATATGTTCTTTCTGCGATCCACTTAGAAAAAGAATAATTGAAAGTAAGCGAGGGGAAAAGAAAAGAAAAAAAGAAAAACGATATGGCCTTAATTGCAAATCAATGTCTATATCTCCTTAAATGCAATTCTATGTCTATATCCATATCAGATATATATTCTTGTCACTTGCAATGCTTCCATATTCTCTTCAAAAGGAAAAAATATGGCTCAATCGGCTCTAAACTTATTGTACCGCAATATTTCAATATGGTCAATTTAGTCATACACCTTCACGTGAAGTTCCCACCTAGTCCTTGTGGTCAATTGCTACCGGAAATCGCCAATGCCGAGTGGGATCTTTGATGATGACTCGAAGTCACGTCGGCGATTTCCGGCGGAAATTCTAATCATCGTTAGCCATCTTACGTGGTAAACGACGATTTTCTGGCTGCTTGCATTGGGAAAATTAAAAGAAATTCAGTATTGAATTGACATCCGTACACTGAATTTAGAACTAATTATGCAATTATCCCGTCTACAAAATCTACGGTTATAATGTTCCCTTTTTTAAAACCTCCTTTTAAAAAAACGCTTTTTCATGAGCCATTTTGAGAAGCTGATTCCTTCATAATAATTTCTTCTTCTTTTTTGGTTGCTCTTCAAGGAGCAAATTTTGTTACTCAGCTTCCTGGGGGAATATCAGCGAGATCAGTTGAGTGCTCATCGCCATCATGCTTTTGGCATCAACGAACTTCCTGGACGAGGGCAACCAAAGTTAGGTCCTCAAGTTCTTCCTTTTTGGTTTTCATATAATTAGTTGGTTCGGCTTGAAAATAAGTGGGAATTTCTATCTTTTCGAATTGAGGAAAAGGGAACCGGAGGTTCTCGAACTTTTTTTTTTTTTTTTTTTGTGTCAAATTACACAAACGGGTCTCTACACCCTCTTCTTTTCGTGCAACCGGGTCCAAGATGGACCTAACGGACCGTTCAAAAGCTAGTGTTTTGAATATCATGTTAGTCCCACATCGTAAGAAAGGATGTAAAGCGGTCGATGTTTCGACTAGCCATGCTTTTATCGCGCGCGAGTGTTGCGTGAACCGTAATATATTGTTCATATAAGCGGGTTTGAAACATGCCCACCTATCAAAAAGAACGTATTAACTTGTGTGATCGATCTTTCGTGGAAAGCATGTGCGCAAAACATGCGACGGAAAGTTAAAAAGGCTCGGAGCACATACAAACAAGCGGGAGTCAGATCAAGGAGATCTCCATATCTGAAGGAAGATGCTCTCAGAGAGAGAGAGAGAGAGATCTAGAGTTCTACTATAATTCATTGGGAAATCATAGGGGACCATCTCCGATGCCAAGTTGCGCCTCTCGTGGAGTCGCCCACGACGAATTCTTTAATTGGAGCGTTCGCTTTGGTGCAACCATTTTCAAAGCTCCTCTCACTTTTGAAGTTGAAAAATTCGCAGCCCTTTACATACGTACATGCATTATCTATATCTTTATATATGCGTGATAAGAGTCGATGGGATTTGACTTCATTCTGGAATGAGCTATCTCTCGAATGCGCACGACCCTTTTAGTCAACCTACTTTCTTTACGTTGTTTCCCGTCTTACTTTCCAACTTTTTTTTTTTTTTTTCCTTTTTGGCCAAGTGGCTCTTCTTAGCTTGGGTGATGACATTGGATATATATGTTGCCTTGCGCCACGAGTGCATAATTGGCGTAATTATTGAAATTAGAAAGGGGGCTGTAATTTTAAGCGTCTTGATCGGATCATCATCTGGAGGGACGAGAGGGGAAAGACGCCTCCTGTAAGGGTGAGTTCCTCCCGTTGCAATTCGGTATAATGATGATATTTGCTTATGGGTGGCAAATTATAACGTAACAGAATTTGGTACGTCCATGGTACATCTATGATTACGTGTTCGTAGACTTTCATGGGAGGCCGATGTATTGATATGTGCAGATCCGTATGCTTTGGTAACAGCGTTGATAATGCCGGTTCGAAAACGACAAGGCTTCACGAGTTGTGCGCAAATACTCGGGAACAAGAGGAGCCATCACTATTGTTACAACAAGATAGGATGCCCCTTGGTAAGAACATTCGTACAAGAATACCACTTGATGCCAAATCGTTCAGTCTTTTCACGACCGAAAGGAAAAAATTCCTCCCCAATTCGACCAAACATTGATGGTTTGCCCTCGCCATTGCGGCATAGATGCCAATGCCATAGGCAAAAAGCAACCAAAAAGGATTGGCATTCAACATTTATCAACTCATTATCTATTAAGGATATATCCCTTGGAACATGGAGAAATTAGGCAACAAAACATTAATTAGGGGATAATAAGAAGGAGAGAAAATACCCAAAGAGCGAAAGGGTCGGTCCATCTGCGGACAAGCAACTTGTCCTAATTAGATCAACCTTAATATTCGGAAACCATGTGAAAAGGGGCAACGAAATAATAAAATTGAACAAAGGCAAGAAGCTGCGGCTTCTACGTGACCAGCTCCCACGGCCAAAATTCAAAAGGATATATTCAACATCGCCATCACTTGCTCTTCTGAAAATTGCACCTCACCACCGTGGCTTGCAGACATATATGCTTGTCACCAGAAAGGGTGGTCGGACATGACTTCACTTCCTGCCGTTTACTTTTCAATTTTCATAATTAATCAGTCAATTAGTGTCGCCCTAATCCGTCCTTTCATGTCTTTTACTGGTTCATTATCGTGTCCGAGCGAATGCCATTCTGGTATTCTTGGATTATTAGTTCTTTTGGTCATCATCCCCCAACAATGTATCATCCTACAAATGAGGTTCTTGCAGTTGGATGCACATGAATGTGGTTTGGAAGTAACGTGATACTTATCGTATTATTAAATACAAGATAAAAGGCCACAAAAAAAAATTTCAAAATATGCCCACCATGACGCGTTTATCATGAACATTTTTTTTTGCAACATCAAGGGCAAAAATCATCAAAAACCCTAGATTATACCAATCGTAACACAATTACCTTAAACTTCTTTCTATGACACAAAAAATCCTAAATTTGTACACGTGTAGCATGTTTATCCCTCGTCAAAGTTTTGTCTATGAGAACCATTACAAAATTCACCTACATGGATGCCATAAATCAAACAGTATTAACATGACGTCCGCGAGACTTAAGTGAAATAAAAACGATGTTATTTATATTAAAAAATCAACTAACAGAATCTTGACGGAAGGTAAATATGTCCCATCGCTACAAGTTTATAAAGAGGGTAAATATATTACGAGGGCATAGTTTAGGGTTTTTGATATATAAAAAAAATTCATGATAAATGGGTCACACCAAAAACCCAAAATTATGCTTATTATGACACATTTATCCTAAATATTTTCTTGCGACATAAAAAATCTCAAATTTGTATTCATGTGACACGTTTACCCTCTATTAATATTCCGTTACATGATTTTTCAGTTAAAATAACATCATTTTTATTTCATTTGAGCCATATGAACGCCGTGTCAATATTATTTGTTTTCTAGTGTCCATGTAGGAAGACTTTTACCACTTCTCATTGACAAGACTTTGATAGAGAATAAATGTGTGAATCATGATTTTTGGTATCACAAATTTTTTTAAAGCAAAACATAATTTATGGTTTTTGGTAGCTTTTGGCCTAAATACAAACATTGTTATTTTCTTTAGCTAAAGAGTTTAAACTTTAAGATTAAACAGTGGGTACTTGACTTTCACATGTTCTTAGAGTGTAAAAAATCTCGAGTTTGATTTCTCACGCTCCTTCGCCTTCGTGAATTTCCCGTCGTGTAGTCCTTCCGATGATGATCTCTGCCTCTTCTAAATTTCTTCTTCCCACGTTTCTCGGCCGTATACGCATCAAACTACTAAGTATAGGACATGTCTTCTTATGATGAAATACACGGTGATATCCTATACTTAAGGAATCCACGTGGGATTCAATTGTCGCGGCAATGTACGTGACTAGAGCTTTAATGATGGATCAAGCACAAACGAAACTCCCAATCTCATGAAATTACACAGATAACATAGAGCTTTAAATCCGAAATAGTTTGACCTTTAAAGAAGATTGATTCCACCATGTCTTGTCATGTGGACATATAATTAGACCCTTTCTTCTGATTATGTCGAACTCAATTATTGCATCTCGGAATATGTGCAAGTGAAAATGCTGCAACATGCACAGCCTCGCACGATCCAATGCCAATGCCCCTTCATTGCCATGCTTTCCTCAGACTTATCTCTAATGCAGAATCACATTCTAAATCCATTCACAATGGAGAAGAAGAAAAGCTGAGGAAGGAGACAAGTAGAGATGGACTGTTAATGCAAATAGAGATTTCCTATGAATGGATTCCCAATTGGTGACATGACCCAAATTTGACAGGCCAAAGAAGAAAGGAAGGAAGAGTGTGAACAACCAACGAGACACAGACAAGACATCAACAGAAGACCCCTTGACATGACGCCCCACTTACCAAAAACTAAGAGCACCCTCAAGAGAAAAGCACTACAAACAGCCCTCATAACTTAGGGAGATGGGTTTGGTGCAATGATGTATATCCACCAATGGCCACTCTGCACAACTGTGGAGGAATCTCCCCCAGCCATCGCCTTCACTTCCATATTTGGTACAACACTTGTTCTAAGCGCTGTCCTTTCTCTTGCCCCCACCTCCCAACCCACGTCACACTTCAGATTTCTGTTTCAATCCCTGTTAAAGCTTGAAATCAGCTGATGAAAACCCCATTCAAACACTAACACACTCCTCTTTCGCGTCATTATTCATGTGGGGTTCACCCTTGTTGTGTATGGAGGGAAGTAATGGAGTTACACCAGGTGTGCACAAAGAGCCCTCCAAAGCCCTATCAAAAGTTTGTGGGGCAGCCACTGGTTTTTCTTTTCCCTTGTTTCCATTTTACTCCTTGTAATAATAATTGTGGGAAATTATTTGGGAGGTTAATTAGTTTGTTTTTGCCACTAGCGCTCGTTAAAGCACATCTTCCACCACCGACTACCTAAAGATTTCATGTCAAAGTCTATTTAGTGATGCCCTGTTAATCATGCACATAACTGTTAATCATGCACATATCCTCATCATGATAAATCTTTTGACTTGAAATTAATTCTATTTTGAAAATGTGACTGTGTGGTGACCAACCTGAGGATGCTCAACACTTGCACGCATGTTGGTATACGAATCACTAATATAAAGGGGAGTGACCCAACTTCAGATAATGGGAAACCTTTGCTTCGAAGTCAGGAGGTGAGATTAGTTATGGTACATCAAGTGGGGGGGTTGCTTTGTTGACCCGATTACTCTCTCTCTCTCTCTCTCTCTCTCATTTTAGATGCTCTTGATAATTTGGAGTGTTGGGCTTCAGTTCACATGTGACTTGTCTATTCTTAAACTTCAGAACACAAGCTTACAACCATTGAAAGTGACCATGATATATCACAAGATTTTCCTTTTCTCTGAAAGATCTGGTTCAAAAAAGAAAATAAATGGAGAACTTCTTTGTCTACACATGGGTTGGCCAATACTGAAGAGAGAGAGAGAGAGAGAGAGAGAGAGAGAGATGGTGATGATCCTTGAACTGTGGAAAAAGTTGGTCTTTTCCATGGAAAGAAGCCATCATACAGAAGTGGAAAAAGGGCGAAAAGAAAAATTGAAATCTTGCCCATTGGATGGGTAGCTCAGTGGGCTACTTCTTGTTGCCACTTGGATTTTACTATTAATAGAAATTTATGGTTTTTCTTTGTTGCTGGGTTCTGTCCAATTCCCCTCTCCAAGTGGGGAACCTGGTTCTTTTGCCTTTACGTTGCTTTCCTGACTTTGACGAAATATCACTTCCTTTCATAAAAAAATAGAGTGAGCATTTCTTTGGTGCTGGAAAAGTGGCCACTTTGTGTGCTTGTGCGTGTGTGTGCCCATCGATCTTTTCGGATGCACTTAAAAGGCGTGTGTTTAGTAAAGCATTAGCAGAAAGAAAATCAAATGTCAAAAGCTAAGTCAATCATTCCCTCTATTTCTAGAGGGCGTATAAGTTGGGCCACCCTAAAGTGTACGGCCTGATTCATGTCTCCAACTTGATGGACTCGCTCATATAAATTAATGTCTGTCGAACGAAGGGCCCTTTCCCTTGACGTACAACACTTCTCCAGCTATTCTACAGTCTAGATTTATGCATATCCAAGGACAAATTTAAGCTTATTCATGGGGAGTAGTCGTTGTAATTTCATTTTTGGATAGAACAAACTTTCCATGCCAGCAAGAGCAGTCAAAACATTCCACAAAAAGAACCGGAACCTCAAGTTAAGACGATAAAGCGAAGACAACTCCGTTAATCACTATTTTTTGAATTCTAGATGGGACATTGTTAAAGAGACAAGAAGATGCAGTTTCTAGACGATGAAACGCCCATTTGCAAGCTCATGAACAGCACCATTGTTGGGTCTATGAGTTCACGTCAAACTCCTTTTCGGATTGCTACAAAGAAGAAAGCGAGAGTTCGAGACGAAAGGCTAAGTACTCTAAAAGTAAGAAGCCTTTTGTTGAATGGCATCAATTAATACCTTGCAATCATTTTAAAAAATTGCACAATGGATGTCGATGGACCAAGCAAATGCAAGCTAGAAGAAGAGTTGTAGCTTCCACTTCCATCGATGAGTTTTATCTTCCTCGTCTTGTCCAAGCTTAAACAACCACACCTCTCACCGATAATGCAATTATATTTGTGGCCCCTTTTTTATCCTTTCACGCACCATTTATATTAGACTTGAGCCCTTGATCAGACGGCGAGCCATGAGTGTGTCCTTTCCCCAAGAGGATTGGCTTCCTCACTTGTCCTCGCTCTATACCTTTCCATAAACATGTTCGAAAATTCCATGAATTCTTGTATGACCAGCTTAAACATCTGGGAAGGACTTGGAATAGTCTTACCATGTAATGTTGCATTTCTATGACGCCCCATTCTAATACATAGAATTGCTGCATAAAGGATGAAGAATTTGCGGTCCAAGAACCATTATCTAAGCTCTCTGCCTTGGATTAAGAAAGTGGTTTCCGGTGACCTGAAGTTCCAAACAAAAGATACAATACCCTATGGGCTCTATCTCCACAAAATTGGGACCAAGGGGCATGTAGTTAACAAATGGATTAGTTTTCCTCTCAGGTTTCCACACAACTGGCAAGAAGGATTTGCAATGAGAAGCACTCTACTCGAGTTGGTTTGACAAGGCAGGGCATAAGCCGCTATCCTCCGTAACAAGATCTTGTGCCGCTCATGAATTCTAAGTTTCCAAAATTTGTTTCGAATCGAGTTGCTACCATCCCCCGAACGCGAACTTGATAACCATGTAAGCAGTTTTAAACGTGAATGAACCCCCAATAGATGGTTGCCAAATTGGTCCGTCAACCCAAATGGAGATCGAAACATGGATCCGAAGAATGGATTGGACTGAGATAGGGAAAAACACCCGAATTAGACAATTTACATCCCAAGTTTTTGTCCCCAGGATAAACGAAGCCGTCTATCTTTCTCTACTTCAACACATTTTTCATGGTTAGTTCCTCTATTGTTGCAGTAGTTGAGCGCTATTCAGAATCTGAATTTTGCAAATGGGATTAATGGCCGGTTTGGTTCAGTATTGCAAATGGATTTTGGGACTCCAAAGTCCTGTAGACACATACAAACGGCGTTTCATTCGTTTTTTGCTCGACTCAAGGGAAATGCAAGGCCTTTAGCCTATGCCAGGTTTGGAGGTCCTCTTGGAATGTTGGACTTTTGGAATGCAAATTTTTTTTTTCTTCCAACTTTGCCATCGCCCAACGACCATAATTCTGGAAATGTCTCTACCTAATGCAACGTCACTAGTGAGGTTTTAGGCCGCCGGCCGGCGGGTGGCTAACGAGCATTCGGTGAGACTCCGACGAGGCCGTATGTGGCTGCTAGTTAGCTAGATCTGGCGTCAACAACCTGACCCTAGGCCGTATCACCTAGGGTTGCCGAACCCTAGGCTGAATCGCCCAAGGTCAAATAACCCAAGCGACGGTCCCTTAGTTGCGCGACCCCAAGCAACTGCTACCTGGATTCGCATGACTTACATGACTATCGCCTAAGGTAGCGCTCGACCTCAAGTGAGGTTGCTGGTGCTAGATCTGGTTCATCGATAGCTAGATTTAGCCTTTCTGGAGTATCACTAGCCTCTCATTGGTTGCTGAGTCTTGCTAGTTTTGTATTTTTCTTTTTTAAACTTTCAAAATGTGATTTTACCAAACACCATTTAAATTAAAGTTATCTTTCAATGCACTATAAAATTGCAATTAACCAAATACTATTTACAATTGGGATAACCTCATTAACCCAAAGATTTTTGTGTTTCGCTTTGTACCAAATGGGGCCTAAGTCTACGTTCGTAGAGTTTTGGACAGGACAAAATAGTTATGTGTCTGGGTGCTCTTCGTGGACAACTTCATGTCAACGATCAAATTTTGTATTGTGTCTAAAGTCGCAATGCACGACACCTGTCCGCTTTGTCGCAGTTACGTGAAATTCAAAAGACGAACCACTAGATTGCAGCTCTAATCCATCCATCAGACCATATGTACGGCAATTTAATCAAAAGCAATTATTAACAATAAGAGAATTTATAAAAATAAATATTAACAATGTCAATGTTATAGCCAGTCTTTTTATCTTGTAAATGCCTCACTGTTTGATAATTTATTTATTTCTGAAATAAAGATTGTATGAAAATATAAAAAGTCGATGCTCACCATCAAATTATCCAATCTGGTATTAGTAGTCTTATACCAAGATCCTTTGTCTCTAAATTTCTAACTTATATATTCCTTGTTTGCTTAAGAATTAACTTATGCTCAGCGAATGGCTATCCCGTGATTGATGTATTTTTTATCTTTTTTATTTTCAAATTGAAAATTTGTGTTCAATATCTTATCTGAATGATTTCTTCCTACATCAAAGCAAGGGAAAGAATCGTTTGTTTAAACGTCGTCTCCAAGCAATTACCACAACAAAAAAAAAAAAACACAAGAAGCTGTTCGCATCTTTATTTCTTTTTCTTATTTATTTCTTCGTCATATATATTTAATATAATATATCTATCTATCTGTTTTATACATTTAAAGATAGTTAACTACTGTTTACTTAATTTCCTTGTTTCTAAATAGAATAAAAGATATAGTTGATTTAGAAAAGGGTTATTTTCAATTGGAAATTCCTAACCCTAAGAAGAATAATACTGATTAGAATTGGGGACCAAGTTCAATTTCAATTGGGAAATACTTTGATTTTTTGTAACGTTCTCTGAAAAGAAAAGGGTTTCCCTTTGCTAAGAATGGGAAGGAAGAAAACGAATCGGTATTGCTAATTCCTCATCCTCAAATCCATCGTCCAACCCGGAACTAATATTCTAATGAAAAGCAGCATTTTAAAATGACTCCATAGAAGAAGAAATATAATAATCCACAATTAAATTAGTCTCATTAATGAGGAGGGGGCAAGTAGATAACCATTAGATTCTTCATAGCAGCTAATTCTTGTGGCTAAGACCAAAACTATGCTATCAGAACAGGAATTTGGGAGAGAGGGAGCAAATGGGTGTGCTTCAATGGGCAGAAAAATTGAAGATTTGGACGGCCCATATCAAGAAAATTCAGTCCATCACATGAACTGGACATCTCTATTCTAGGGGTTTTTTTTAGCTTGAATTGGACCAGGTCAGGGTTCAAAACCAGAAATAAAGGCTTGACCACACAAAAGAGGCCCTAAGAAAATCTTCCTATTCTTGCTTGAATTTGCTCTTTAGGGACACTTAACACTGTTCCAAACGTTACTATAATGCTATGTGATCGCCCGAGCAAAACACTCCATCGGGTCTTACTTAAATTTATTAGGAACCGATTGCAATAACCAGTTGTTATAGGTTAATCCCATTAAAAACCTCGCACTGGTTATTTTCGTGACGCATTTATTCTAGACTACTTTCCATCTCCCAAATCTCCGCCCATTAGCATTTTGTCTAATATTCCATTAAAATGTATGCGTGTTGGCACTCGCGGGTTTTCCATGTCGGATCTATCATTCTACCACATCAAATCTATTTTGCAGTTGTCTGCCACGTGTGTTGACGCGTATATGCATTTTGATGGGATGGCGAATGGAATGCTTACGGAGAGTAGATTTCGGAAAGAGTGAATGAAACTGAACACTAAAGAGAGGGTGTATGCAATTATTGAAGAGATTAAACGAGTGGAGTTGAAGTGCGGTCCAGTCTAGGGGCCTTTCGAGGGATCCGGGCTTGTCAAACTCGACCTCATGGACGGGGACGACTTCCCGCAAGGAGTGGGTGCTATTGGAGCCGTGGCCCGTTGCCCGCTATACTGGGTTCAAATAGTCCGTGCGCACCTGGACATGCGTCCCGTATTACCATGTGCTTTCTTCGGTTAGTCTATGATTCATGAGTTGGACCGGGGCACCATTTGTTTATCTTTGTGTGGTTTCTAAGCCAAGAGCGCTTTGTAGAAGTTTCTGGCTCTTCAACACGTCTCTTGGGGTATCGGTTTGGATTTTTGTGACTTGAAAATTATCTTCGAGTAGATGAGTTACGGGACACTAATTTGAGATTTTTAATGATATTAACTCTTTATTATAGTGGTCTTAAGAGTACTCGAAGCAATTAGCAATCGAGATATCTTTAAAATTGTTCACACGGACGGCTTTTTATTCTGAAAACAAAAACTTCCCTAACAAAACTAACCCACCAAGAGCTAACTATTCTGATGCTTGCATACTAAGTACATGATACATAAACTTACTGAAATACAAGCCAAGAACAGATGAATCCTAAAAAGGGGAGGAGAAAAGGAAAATGCATGCCAATCATAAAATTATATCTCAAAATAAACAAATTCTGAAATTCAAATTGAAATTCCTTTCTAGTATATAAAGCTCCTACAAAAGAATATTACCTAAATTTGGAGTATTTCTAGCCGTGGCACTTTAGTTGTGGTCTAACTCATCTGATCTAGAGCCATTCGAGACTAGCAAAGTTGAATCACGCGTTAAGAAACCGTGGATTGAAAGTGAGACCAACATTGAATCTCCTAATAACAAACATACATAACTGCCCGTAAAGTATTCATATACTCACAATTATTATCACTTTCTTCAAATTTTAGGTATAACTCTCTTCCTCATCCTCCTACTCCAATTTGGTAAATCTGCAAGTTTTGTTATGATAAATGTATTCAAACCTTTGTGTTGGCGACAGAATGTGGTAGTCTTGATCGATAGTTTCGAGCACAACCTGACATCGAGTGACATCAGTCATGATGTGCGATGTTCCAACCTTTTAAGTACTTCCCATGTGCTAAAATCCCACAGGGCCATAAGAGCAGGGCCCAGCTTCATGTTTGTGGTGTCGACATGAGTAATGCTAGAGACACTAAAACTCACGTGCTAAGTCGGCTTATAGAGTACTGCAACAAATCAAAACATAAATTACCACAGTACTTTTTAAACTAATCGAGTATTCCAGCCTTAATAACTCTTAACATTCAATTTTCCTTTTGTTTTAGCGGATAAAGAAAGAAATAAAAAGATAAATTCATACATATGATATGTATGGACCCAATGACACCCGCATGAAAGTGCACATCATGTTAGGAACAAAAGCACCGTTTTACAGGGTTGCGTGCCCTAAGCTTTTGCACTGCAATTAAAAGCAACAGCATGTAGAGGCTGCCTTTGACTCTTTTGCTTTCTCAAGGATGATCTCGTCTCCTTCATACTCTCTCCTGCCTATCTTCTTTCTCACTTATGAATCATATCCAACTTTAAGAGAAAAAGTTAATTAATGCAATACTTTTATAATCTTGTGCAGTGACTTGTCATCTATTTCACTCTAAAAGCATACGATTGCAATATGTAGAAAGAGATAATAACATAAATGGTTCATGAATTTTGGCTTAATATTCAATGTAGTCCATTAACTTTAGCTTAATGTGTAATATGATTCATGAATTTTTAATTTATTCAATATGATCCATGGACTTTTGGTTCATGTCCAATATAGTCATTGAACCATACAAACATGTCCAAAATTGTCAGAGAGACAATATTGGATATTTTCATATGGTTCAGTAACTTAATTGAATATATACCAAAAGTTCAGAGATCACATTGAACAAATTAAAAATTTATGGACCATATTGAATATTGGGCTGAATTTCAAGATCATTTATGTCATTTTCCAGTGTAGAAATGGTTGAGAAAACCCCAAATACAAGTATGCGCAAGAAGCATGCTACCTTTAGACCAAAAAAGAGACAATGATAAATATAACAGCCATGATTACACTCATGAGCTGTATGCCCCACATGTTGTTGCTTGTATTCTTCAATATTGAGGTCAAAGTTAATTTAGTACCCCGTATGTCGAAAGGGAAAAAAGATATATGAGCGTTTTACTCGTAATAATTTGTTATTTGTTGCTCTTCACAAAAACACGGCTTAGCTAAATACGTTTTAAGTAATGTCTCACCGGTTGAATTCCGAATACTTGCCATAGTTATTCAAAGTTACAACTACAAAGAGTAATAATAGTATGTTTACTAAGTTTGGGTCACGTTATTTGTATACTAAATAATATGGCAGATTATTATTGGGTGTTGGAAATGATGGCTCTCACTTACTTAAGCGCCCACTTTTGTCTGTAGATCAGTCTTGGTATACCTAGCATTGCTTTGACGACATATACTTTAACGAGTATAGGTTATGCCGGCATGAGCAACCCAAGTGTCAGTTTGACCATGTTGGCTTGGATTTGGTGACGTCGGCTGCTGGCAACTGTGAATCACATATAGTCTCGGAAAATCGCATTGCTCTAGTCATGCTGGGGACATGTTATGATAGTTTACGGGTACAACGATACGATAGCTTGCACATACTCCGTTTGAAAATCAATTCACATCGCTAAATATGTACAGCAATAATTTCCATTTTCCTCAATGTACTCAGGTCAAAATTGTGCTTAGTTGGTTGGTGTCGAAAGTACTTCAATTTGACTTGCATATGTTGGCTACAGATGCAACTAGGCCCTAGGCAGTTACCTATTTTATTCCCATATTCTTGCAAAGTGGTTGACAAGCTTTTGAATCATTTCGCTTGCTCAGAGGTTGTTCATATTCTGCAGTAGCCTATAATAGATCATTGCACAAACAGAGCTGAATAAACTATAGTATATAGTTAGAGAGTTACCCGAGGAAAAGAAAGGCTAGAGCTTTTATATAATTTTTTGGTGGGGAAGTCAAACTTCTTAATGATGAGAAGTACTTTCCACCCATTAAATATCGGTCCAATGTATTAACTAACTTGATGTCTATGTTTCAGCCGTCTAATTATCTATTGCACTTAACCTCTTGGAGTTGGCGATTTAATTTTCGATTTAGAAACCCGAGATTCCCCCTTCGAATATACTCATTCTGTGATAGCTGCAAAAGGGCATTTTGGTAAGATCGAAGAAATAACCTTTTAAAAATTTGGGCTAAAGAGCATTTTGGCTTCCCCGTTGTCGCATGAGAAGTTTTGAATGGGTAGGTTCTAAGCATTGAACCTTGAATCTACTCTGTCGAGATAGGTTCCTAGTTTGATGAACCTGAAACCTACCTTGTATGCTTCGGAGCTAATCCTGGAGCTGACCTTGTTGGTTTGCTCTGGTTTCAAAGTCTACCTGGAAACCGATCAATTACTTTTTCTTTTTGGTTTCATTATTTTAAAGGATAGATTTTAGTAAAACATTATCTTATTTACAACCGAGACAAATGGTAGTTACATCAAATAGTAGAGCAACAACAAGAATACAACATGTAAGGTAAAACTAAAATGGGAGAATTAGGGTTTTTCTGTCTGGTTCTGCATCTAGAAGGGGGAATCGGACCGGTAATAGCTGGATCAGTTCCCGAATTAGAACCAACCAGATAGGATCGGTTGGGTCTGATTCCAGGATTTATCCTTGAACGTTGTTCACCCCTACTCCATTGTATAAAGGCACCATCACTCGAGCAAACTTTTCGCGACGAGTTTAGAAAAATAGGCAAAAGCCAATAATAACTGTTACGTGGCGGAGCACCATTCTTTCTGCCAAAGCAAAAGCCAATAATTACTGTAGGTAGTGGCTGGAACGCCGGTTTATTCAATATAAATCGTTCATGTTCTTCTATATCATAAATTTAGAGGCTCAATGAATTATGTTTTGCTGATGAGAAGTTCAAAAATATCATGTAAAGAGACTTTTTGTCACCCGTGCGAGCTTTCCGTCAAAAAGGTCATAGGAGTTCCTCCGCTAATTTCTGAAGCTTGGGGGTATTCTACACGCAAAGAAGAAGTTGAACAAGAAATTTTCTGCTTGGGAGATTGACGGGAACCAACGTGTATGAGATGGTTCTAGCTAGGGGGAGAAAAAGGGTTGGAGAGGAAAGAATGGTTTATTTCAGAAATCTGGTGAGACGATCGAGATTTTGCGCCTAAAAAGGCAAGGTTTTTCGTTTTTCGATTCATATTTGACGCCGTATTATAACAAGGGAGTAATTCCTCGCAATTTCGACATGGATGTTTTTCTTCTAATTAGACCAAGGAGGCAGATTTAGTTTGATGATCGATGATCGCTACACAAAATTTAAAAGGAAAAACTATCCTAGAATCAATGGGTTTGTTCAAATTTAAACATTAATCACAGTTCATCTCGACGGAAAATCGCAGCATTGATGGAAATAAGATTAATCTCCGGCACTTAAGGCGAGGTTCAGCGTGCCATCTATTTCACCGTAGGCAGTTCATTCGATCTGAAAGTTATGTATCTAAAAATGGAAGATGAATCTCGTCTCTCAGCCACCATTGTTGCCTCCATGTCTCCATCCTTCCTCATCCATAAATCTCTCTTTGGCGCGCGTATAAGTCACTGTGCAAGGTGGCTGGAGGTGCGCCGCAGCGATCGATCGTGGCGGGCGAACACAAGCGGCATATTAGGTGGCGGTACGAGTTCTCAATCCAATAGGCTTTCGCCTAAGAAGTAGGAAGAAAAAAAACCAAAAAGAAGAGGAAAAAAAACATACGTCTCAATTATTGTATTTCACTTGGCCGATGTGTTGTTGATCGAAAGAGCCCAAATGTAGGAGACTCAATACTTGTACACCATGTGTATAAATATATACTGTTGAAGAATTTAGCACGAGAATGTTACCCAGCATAAGCATGTAAAATATGGGCCGCATGTTTGGGTTATGGAAGACCCGTCAAACGGGTATGTCTAGTCAGGTCGAAAATGATCTGACCCAAATTAACTCATTTAAACCGTTTTAATCAATTTCCATGCGATACATATCCAGTAACCAATAATCGACTCAACTCATACCTAATAGACCCGACTTGTATTATTAAAACATTCACGTATTTCATATCAAAACCGAGGTGAGGGCACGTAGTGGGCAACCAAAAGATCAATAGAGGGGCGAGAGAGAGTGAAGAAAGAATCATAAATGCAGATTAGGTTTAAGTAAGTTATGAACCCGTTCAATACTCATATATTATTTTTTACTTTATCATCGTAAACCTATTTATGGCATATTTACCGAATTTAATTAACACGCGTAACAATTCAGCCCATGAACTATTGGTTAAGAAGCGGGTCTGTTACCCATTTTTTTGACAGGACTAGGATACGGTCCTGGACCGGTAGCCTCCGGTCCAAATCGGTGAAACGTGCGAATGTCTAACGTGACAGGAGCGAGAAGAGATGGAATGGACCTCATTGGCTTTTCCTCTAACTTCGAAGCAAATGCCAAACTCACCCAGAAGTTTTCCGTAACTGTTCTCTCTTCTCATCAATGTTCATAAACTCTGTCCATCAAACTGATGCTAGTCAAATCCCATCCCCTGAGTTTTCTCTCCATCTCTCTCTCTCTCTCTCTGCAAGCCTGTGTTCTCTTTCTGCCTCAGGGTTCTTTCTGTCCCTCCTCTCTGTCTCTGTCTCTGTCTCTCTCCGGCAATGAAGCTCACCAACCCCTCAAGCCCCACCGCCCGCCGCCCTCCTAGATGACGAGGCCGCGGCTCTCCGCCGTCATCTTCGCCATCGCCGCGGTCGTGCTCTCGGCCACCGCCGCATCCCATGCCTTGGGCACGGGGTCCACCATTGCCGTCAGCTACTCCTCTGCCACCGTGTGCGGCATCTCCTCCGCCCAGCCCAAGCAGAGGATCGCATGCTACCGGCGGCGGCGAGTAGTGCGCTTGAGCCCCTACGTCTCCTTCTCCGCCGTCTCCGGCGGCGCCAACTCCGTCTGCGGGCTCCGCTCCGGCGGCTACAGCTTCCTCTGCTGGGACAATCTCGACGCTACCGGCCCCGCCCCCGTCCCCAAGAGGATTTACAGCAGCGACACTGCTCTGTTGGAGAATATTTCGGTTGGTGATTATCAGATTTGCGCACCGGTCAATGGTACGCGATCAGTCAAATGCTGGAGACGTAACAAGTCGTTCTCTTTACCTCCAGAGGATGATGAATTCGCTTCAATCTCATCTGGGTTCGGGTTTTCTTGCGGGGTTTCGGTGAAATCGACTCATGTTCGATGTTGGGGAAGCAATTCGATTGCAGGGGATATAGAAAATGGGTTTGGAACTATGCCGATGTCAGGTGTCGTGGCCGGTGGTTCTCATGTTTGTGGATTGAACACAACTGGGTTTGTGGTCTGCAGAGGAAGCAATGAAGCCGGGCAATTAGACGTTCCCTTCAATTCGGCGATGGAGTACTCACTCCTGTCTCTAGGTGCCAATCACAGTTGCGCAATCCGGAGACTGAACAGCACCGTGGTTTGCTGGGGTGGCGAAGGGCAATTTTTTGCGAACGAAACCGAGGGGATTTACTTCGAAGCGATTGCTTCGGGCGAGAGTTTCACTTGCGGGTTGATGACGAGCAATTTCTTGATAATGTGCTGGGGACCGGGATGGAACAATGGATCGGGTCCTGAGGTGCTTCCATTGACAGGGATTTTGCCAGGACCCTGTGTTCAATCCTGTGATTGTGGCATATACGCTCAGTCTCACAGCCTTTGTCACGGTTCCCGTGTTATTTGCAAGCTTTGCCAGGTCGAGCTCTTGCTGCCTGCGCCGCTGCCGCTGGCGCCGTCACCAGTCTCTCCTTCCTCTTGTCCATCCCGAGGCTTGAGGAAGAGGCTATTGGCATTTGCGATCGTCGGCTCTGTCGGGGCTTTTTCAGGCCTGTGCGCGGCTATCTACTTGTTTTATACAGGGGCGCGTTTTGGGCACAAGAAGGTACACAACTCAGTGCAGCCAACAATCACAAGGGCAAATTCAAACAATGCGGTGAACTCGAACAGCGGCAATCTCTTGAGATCATCGGCCATCCGGCGCCAGAGCTCGAGAGTAATGAGCCGGCAGAGGAGCGGGACCTCCTCTAAGCAAGCCGACAGGGCCGAGGAATTCTCGCTCGCCGAGCTCGCTGCAGCCACCGACTTCTTCTCCCTGGAGAACAAGATCGGCGCGGGGAGCTACGGGGTGGTCTACCGAGGCAAATTGCCCGATGGCCGCGAGGTCGCGATCAAGCGAAGCGAGACCGGGCCGAAGGCGAAGAAATTCCAGGAGAAAGAGAGCGCGTTCGATTCGGAACTAGCATTCCTGTCGAGGCTCCATCACAAACACCTGGTGAGGCTAGTTGGCTACTGCATGGAGAAGGAGGAGAGGCTCCTAGTCTACGAGTACATGAAGAATGGAGCTCTGCACGATCACTTGCACAACAAGAACAACGTGGAGATATCGAGCAGCGTCCTGAATTCGTGGAAAATGAGGGTCAAGATCGCGCTGGACGCGGCGAGGGGTATCGAGTACCTGCACAGCTACGCAGTCCCTCCGATCATTCACAGAGACATCAAATCGTCGAACATATTGCTCGACTCGAATTGGACCGCTCGGGTGTCCGATTTCGGCCTGTCCCTGATGGATCATCACCACCACCAGCAACAGCACGAGTCGGACCGCGACCAGAGGCCGATGAAGGCGGCCGGGACCCTCGGGTACATCGACCCGGAGTACTACGGGCTGAACGTGCTCACGGCGAAGAGCGACGTGTACGGCCTCGGGGTGGTCCTGCTGGAGCTGCTGACGGGGAAGAAGGCCATCTTCAAGGACAGGGAGGGGGAGGGGGAGGGGGCGATGCCGGTGAGCGTGGTGGACCACGCCGTGCCGGCGATAATGGCAGGGGAGGTGGCGAGGGTGCTGGACGGCAGGGTGGCGGCGCCGGAGATGGGGGAGGCGGAGGCGGTGGAGCTGGTGGCGTACACCGCCATGCTTTGCGTGAACCTGGAAGGGAAGGACCGGCCGACGATGAGCGACATAGTGGCCAACTTGGAGCGAGCATTGAGCCTGTGCGAGGGCGATAGCCATGGAAGCATCTCCGGCGCCGGCGAAATCTCCATTGTTGCGGAATGACCAAAAGTCGCGAAGAGAAAAAAAAAAAAAAAAACAAAAGCGAGTCGAATTCGATTTTTATTTTTCCGGAAAATCCCTGCCCAATTTTAATTGCTTTTTTCGTCTGATTTTATTCCGATGTAAGCTGCAATTTTTCTCTCTTGACCTTCCTAACATTTTGTAAAGAGTAGCTTCCTTTTTAACCTGACGGCAGATTTTTTGGGGAAATTCTCATCAATCTTATATTTATTTGCTGTTTCCCAAAATTGTTTTTCGTCTTTGTGATTTTCATATCGATAGCTTGAGAAATTCCTTATAATTCTGTCAATTGTTATGCTCTCCTTTTCTTTGTTCTAGAAATAATTGGTAAGAGTCATTAGCGCGCGTGCCGATAAGGGACTCACCATATTCAATGGTCGGGATGAGGTCCGATTTGTCCGATGCATGTATCGGAGTATTTTTTTTGAAGGATTGCGACGGTCCATTTTGTGTTCTGAGAAACACGGTCCACGCTCTCGTTCAACGTTTTGACTCCACGTCAACCTATTTGCGTGCAAGGTTACCCGTTACAGTTGCATTCATACAATAAATTTCTGGCTTAAATGACCATGCCATTGCGTGGATAATTTGCTCTAAATTTGTGCAGAATTATTATGTATTGACAAATAATTTGTAAGGCGCGTTTGTTTAGCATGAAAAATTCGTGATAATAAAAAATATATTTCATGGAACTCATTTTCAGGATAAATAGAGAAAGTGATTTCCTTCTTACTAAAATGAGAAATCGTTTTTCCCCCCCCCCAATCTAAGCGTGTTTTCCTTCCACGGAAAACGTTATACCGAAATGACGAAAACGATTTTCCAAATATAGCTTTCTTTCAAATAAATAAAACCCTCCCTTATTGTGCAATTACTCCTCACAATGACAACATTATGCTAATTGCTAGTTATAGAGCAAAGGGTGATTATTGTCAAGTGGTGGTGATAAGATGGGCCTACCTCTGGCCTGTGACTCACCAACAAACTTTTTGTTCTCTTTCATTGTGCTGTCACATAAAACGGCTGTTGTTTTATTGGCGGAAAACAGAATGGTTGACAGAGAAAAACAAATTCAACTTGCCCCATACTTTTCGACACCATATCAAATCGAATTTACAATGTTTTTTTTTTCTTTTTAAATTTAGGTTCCCATGTATGCACGAAGCTGGGAGTGGGTAGAAAGCAGAGGGGTAGATGCAGGATGGATGATAACTACAACAAACATTAAACGAAGGAATCATTATCGTCTAAGATAAGGCTTCTGGAAGAAGAGGGGGCCTTGTATTGCATCATCTTTGAATTCCTGCGACCAACTCCTGCGCATTCAAACTTGTGTCCTTTTGCCTCCTCCCTCCCCGCCCCCCCCCCCCCCCAAAAAAAAAAAAAAAAAAAAAAAAAAAAAAAAAAGCGGTCAGACCATAGAAAGAAAGCGCGACCCGAGGCTCACGGCGTCAACCCAAGTAGTGCTCGCTTTTCAGGCGTCCCTGTCTCGGGAACTTTCCGTGCTCTTTAGGAGGAATATGTAGCAGAAGACTTAGTGACAAGGTCGTGCAGCAGCGGACACAACTTTCGGACGTCAAACTTGGCGTGTTTGCTTCATCTTCACTCCAAAACGGGTCCTTGCCCCGAACCGCCGGCGCCGTCCGGATCAAGCTGCGCTACAGAGGAAGATCTTTGAGTGAGACTTGCTTTGTTTTTGGCCAAAAGGAAAAGGGAATGAATTTAGGCGACTGGCCCAAGATACAGACAGTCACACGAGCTTGCAAGGCGGAGCATACAGTTTAATAATTGCCCTATCCAAACCGACTGCAGCCGTAAGATTTGTAAGCAGTTTTAGGCCATAAGGCTAAGTTCGATCGTAGTGAAAATTTCAAGCGACGCGGACTTGGCCTTACAAAAAGGTGCGCTTGTACTCACATGATCTATTGATGAACTAGAAATTGTTTTCCCGACCAGCGACCTAGTGAAGTGAGAATTTGACCGCAGATGGAGGCGATGCTCCCAATGTAATATCTCTAGCTCTCCCAATGTAACTTTATTTATATGGCCATCATACTAAGTCTATGCAAACAAACAGAAACAGAAAGTTATGGATCGTGATATATCAATAAGTTCAAAAGAGACGTTCAGCTCCACGTGAGAAACCTCTCCTAAATAGAAAAATGCAGGCTAAATAACTAAAGATCTTTCTTTAGAAACATAAAGATATCGGAAGCTTCTGGCCAGCCCCAGCGAATGAGTGATGACCAGTTTTAGTGCAGCAGCAGGAGAAAACATCACATAGTAAGAAGTTGATACATTGTTACTACAGGGAAAATCATACAGAAACAAAATTCGTAAATACATGCTATTGCCCCTGATAAACTTTGTCCAAGTAACTAAGACCAAAATTAGCACGAGAAAACACACAAAAAAGGAAAAAGAAAAGAAGAAGCCCCACTTCATATCAAAGATATGTGCAAACAGGTTTTAGAGAAATTAAAGAACAGAAACAGACAGTTTGAATGGCAATACATAAAATTACTTTGCAGCACCCCCACCCCACAAAAAAGGAAGAATCTAATCTATGCAGGCGGACACCGTCAGTTATATTGCTCCCCCAACAAACTCTGATTTTGGGGAGGCACTGAGATCGGCAAATTTCTTTACCCTGATTTCAACGGACGAGCTCCATTACTCAATAGCAGACATGGTGTTGCTGCTACACTAAACTTGTCTATTTTTACATACCTAAACAAGGGTAAGTTGGAGTTTTGGCCGATTCGGCTGAGGCTCCACGACCTGCATGTGAATGTTCACCTTCTGCAAGACCCCGTAACTAATGCTTCCATCCATCTTTTTTATCTTCTGTTGCTGTTCGTCAACAAACCATTCCCCACCTCCCTTCTCACTTCTCTCTGTCAAGTACACAGGTCCTTCGATCCCGAATCTGCAAGAGTGAACGACTTATCAGTTATGCACAAAAGATGTATGTGTCATACGTGTAGACAGCAGATCCTTCCAGACATATATTACAAAAACCATGTTCTTTCTGCACTTGCCCACAATGAGGAGAGTTAACATCATATATTCTATTCGGGAGGGGGGATAAGATTTATCAACTATCACCATCAAGGCTTCTTTTAGCAACACAGTCAATATGGAAAGAATGACTGTCATAGAAAAAGTTGCCAACCCAATCAACCCATAGCCACATACGTGGAGGCAGGTCTGGACTAACGCCATCGGTAAAACTCCTAGGTTTCTCTAAAATCTATGTGGAAATCGTTGACCCACCATCAAGCAATTGTTTAAATAATTAAATGCTCCGACACTCGTCTGCACACATAAGCTGGAATTTCGCCTAAATTTGAAGAGTGAAAATTGATCATAAATGAGGAAACAATGAGGGCCCAAAGAGGTGCGAACACAAGCCTTCTTGAGGTATCATGTGGGAACTGCAAGACTATTCTACAATTTTTAAGGCGTATTTGATTAAGACTGCTTAATATTTACGTGTTCTAACAATATAGAGTGCATGCTTCTAGAGATCAAAGACTTTTTCTGTTCTCTCTAAGACGAGGATAGAATTTCTTACCAGCCAACTTTCCAAGGAAGAAGGTGCCCGCTTTTCTAATCGATGGAAAGATAGGTGTTCTAGCAAAAATATCAATTTGCTTGCTAGCCCATAACATTAAAGATGCAGTCAATGGGCTTCCAAGTCTTTCAGCTGAATGGTCAAATTTCCTATCTTCCACCGAGATGTGTCTCTTGCAAAGATTTTCGCATTTAGGGTATAGACTGAATTGGGCACGCACCATTCTTCTTTCACATACTAAGTCTGACTTTTCTTTCCATTTGACTCTTTTGTTACTTAATGTTGTTCTTGTCAGAAGGAGGAAGGCAAGAAGTCTTTGAATGTCATAATCGGTCAAAGTCTTAAATCCTGTGGTAGGCTTACCCATTGGATATGTGAAGAAAACTTGAACAAAGAATGAGAGCAGAAACAAAATCAAGGAGAAAGTCACTTACTTCGGTACAAAAACGATAAAGCCATTGGATCTAATCTTGACAATTCTAGCTTCGGTGTCAGTGGGCCTGCAGTAAATAATAGTTGTTTTCATAAGCCAGTCAGCATCAATGCATGCTTGGGTGTGCTCAATCGCGTGCAGGTGACCAAGCATAAGTGTAAGAGAGAGAGAGAGAGAGAGAGAGAGAGAGAGAGTACCGCTTCCTGAAGTAGATGAGTGTATGGAGCTCCACTGAGGCTCTACTAGCCATCTGAGCATTTCTATGTCGATAATTCAGATCTGGCAAAATATTATTGGAAAAGAAAATGGAGTCAGTAATTTGGAAGCAAAGAGAGAGAAGTGCAACCACAGAGAAGAGTTAAGAAGTAAACATTCAGTATATGGCTGTACCATTGATACAAGAATGTTCAAAGCTAGAAAAAAAAGGCAATGAAAAGGAACAATAATCAGCTCAGTTGGATCGTTCTCGTCTTACTGTCAGCAATACTTGTCAGCTGGGGTCTGTCTTGAAATATGGCTGGAAGCTTGTAAATTCCTAATGATGCAGCAAGCAACCTGTGCACAATGACATCTGCAAAATAGTTTAGTTCCAAAATCAGCATGTGCCATCCCTTTTACCACAAAGAGAAGCATCAGAAGAGAACTGCTTCCTTACCAGCATATCGCCTGATAGGTGAAGTAAAATGAGTATATAATGGGGCAGCCAGCCCATAATGATGGTATTCTGGCTGAGTCAAGTCGCCACTACAGAAATATACTGCCTGTATGACAAAGGAAATAGATCATATATAACAAGAACATAAAAAAGAAGAAATTTTCAGGTTTAGAACATTCAATTAAAATCACCTGTGTCATGCATCTAGTTGCGAGTATTCGTATCAATTTGTTAAAATATGGATCTTCTCCCTGTAGGATTTTATTGACAATAAGAGAGCGAAATATAGCATGGTAAGTTGAAAAGCACATAACAAGCTGGACCAATCCTGGGGCAAACCATCTAGAGCCATCAGCTTATAAAAGTGAACGAATTAAATCAGCAACGTAACTAGAGAAAAGAAACCCACTTGAGCCAAATTAGAGATGGTTAACATCCATATCTCACACAAACAAAAGGTTCACGGACTTCATCAGCTGAAAAAACAATGATAAAGCAACTCACCACTGCACGGTCGAGCGAATCGGCCAGTGCTTTTGATGAAGAGACGTCCAAGTCAAGACCAACAGAAGCAGCTGTACGCAGCAAGGGTTCAAGCATCTCTTTAGTCGGTATAGGATGCCGCCTTTGAAAGCAATCAACCAAAGATATTTGTTATATAGCCAGAACCCTCACAAATGGACATTAATCTGAGAGATACTATCAAAGCAAAGGAAAAAAAAAAATACAAGCGGTGATGTTCAATTGCATTGATATATAATCTCAGATCCACCTAAGAAAAAATACTTGTGGCTTTCCCTCTAATCACAGGGTATTTAGTATATCCAGTAACTTCATAAGGATCAGGCTTCTTTCAATGGAAGTTAAAATATAATGGGGGCATGGCATAGTAAGACTTTTACCCATTTACGAACTATAGTATTAGTTTATATTCAAATATAATCATCGTTTGAATTATGAAGCCACTTGCAAGGTGGTTGGACTCCTAAAAAAAGTGAAATCACTCGTAAAACCATCAGTAAATTGGGAAAAAACTAAAAGTAGGATCCTTCAGGAACTGAAGTACAGGATGATGCTCCATTTTTGTCATTATTTCCAGACATTTATACTCCAAAAAGCTTCAATAATAACCGCGCATTGAGTGATGCACCAGTGTCACTTACAAGTTGGAAATTGGAAAGGATGGCAATGAAAATAAAACAATGCCAACCGAGATGACAGCAGAAGGCAGGAAATCTAGGAAAGCTAATCCCAGATTAACATAACAGAAAACACCAGCTTACCTCAACAGGGAACATAGAGGATGGTGTTTAAGGATTTTTTCAGCAACTGAAACATTGGCAGCAAGCATGAACTCCTCCACCATTTGGTTTGCTTCTCGAATCTGATACATACCTGGAGATTTGCAGGTGGGTGGAAATGCAATTAGTTGTGAAATGACTACAATAACTATATGCTGGCTGTTGGTAAAAGCAACTGACACCTCCGCTTTCAAGTGCAATAATAAAGTGTTATCCGATTCATCCTGTAATATAGTGACTAAAGATGACCACACTGGAAATTGGCAGTAAAACAAGCTTCAACAATTTATAGAAGACAATTTTTTCCCTTTTAGTAGTAAGGAAGCCTATATACCAGTAGGTAAACCTCCTTTGGGCATTCTATTTAGATATAAAATCAGAACCATTCAAATGATTTCAAAAGGAGAGATGAGTTTTTAGAATTTTTGGTTTAATACACTTATATACAGGCCATGTTTCACTATTGTTTGCAGCCTTGTGTAATAACAGAAACATGAATGGTCATCCATTCTAAAATTTAATGGAGTGACACAGAATAGAGGGTATAACTAAAAAATTACATTTCAACAACTAGAGAGAAACTGTCTATCTTTAAAGTTTACACGACATACCAATATCAAGAGGGTCATGAGTCTCAGTGTCAATTTGAAATTTGACCTCGGCAGAAGCAAGTGTTAAGGCTCCTCTCTCGATACGCCTGTGCCTCATAATCTACATCATGAGTATGACGCACCGTTTAGAGAAAGCCAGTTTCCCCATTAAACAAGCAAACCAGGTCGAGAATGCATGCACACCTTTGCCAATGTATTCATATTCCTCAAATCTGTAGTTAAAGGATCCGCCAACCGACTATAAAATAAGATAAAGTAAGTAATCCAGCAATTACCCGAACAAAGTCCTTGCAGTAGTATACTAGACATTACCATGAAAAGCTCACCAGTAAGGATAGGAACTGCTGAATTATGTTAACATGAAAATTTATTCAACAGAGGATAAGTCATGTGGAAATAGCATGTTATTTAAATAGCAAAAGCATCAAAAGACGAAAGCGAACTAAAAAAAAGAAAAAGGATTTGGTATCTCTCATGGTCCAACTGAAGTTGAGTTCCCAATATCTGTCTAAGCATATCATACGCCTTTCATGACTGCCAATACCGATCGCTGTTCACGGTCACCACAAGGAAGCTTGAACAATATGATCAAACTAGATGGGACTTACAAACTGCACCAAGAATTTCTTTCTGCTAGTGCCACGCAATCATACACAACTTTTTATGACCATGTTTCAAAAATGTTATACATTGAATGGACAGTCGATAAAATCAAGCCACTTCCATTTTCTACTATAGGTTCATCACCAGCCGCCTTTTTCTCCCCCAACTGGGACAACAATGAACAAACCAAAAGGACCACAGAGCACCGGTATATTTCCGGCAAACCTCTTCACAACCAAGCTTAGAAATATCAGATGTAAAGGAGATAAAAGTTTTTCAGGTATTTCAACATGAATGTCGATAGGATGCCAGAGATAAGAAGTGAAAAAAGAACTAGTATGGACTAAGTGTTTCAAAAAACATATTATCAGAACAAGTTGAGTACATTGTGTGAGAGGTTATACACCAGAAATGAGCTCATATGAACAGAGGAAGAACCTACTCAACATTTATACAATTACCTGTCATCCATCCTTGCCTGAGCTTCAATATAAGACAGAGCTGCACATGATTTGATAATACTTTTTGTATATCTTGTGGATATTATCTCTGCTTCAGGTGTCATTTCCTGAAAATGGTCAGTAGACAAGATTGTTCTCCTTTTATGAGAAGATCAAACAATATACTTGTATACACAGGGCACACGAGATATCATTTGGTGTAGTCTGGTGATGGCAGCTAATGGACATGCAATCCTCTCATCCAAAAAGAGCACAGCAATTGACAAAGAAGGTAGAACAAGAACATACCCAGATAACAGAAAAAGCCAGTCTCTCCACATCTGCCCGAAGCGAACATATATCTGAAACATAAATTCACACATTAAGTTTGATCCTGGAAGGACTATGGATTAACCACAATCAGTCTTTTCTCTGATGTCAAAGAGACAATTTTACTGCTCTAAATAATGTATTACCTTCTGTCAAAGGCTTTGGAAGCATATCAATGCGGCGCTCAACAAGGTAAACAGATGTGCCCCTTTGCGCAGCCTCATCATCCAGTGGTGTAGAAGGGTGCACAAAGTTTGTCACATCAGCAATATCTAGGTGACTATCATTAAAGAAAAATTCCTGGCTTAAGTCTTCAAAAACCAAAAATTCAACTTGTTAAAATTGTTGGCCCTTGAACTCCTTAGAATGTGAAGCCAAGTTACTTTGGTGTGGAACAATATTGACTTGGAGCCCATCAACATGGAGTCAAACTGAACCATGCTCGAAAGATTGATAGCAAAAATAAAGCTTCTAAATCAAGTGACTCTGAGTTTTTCAGAAATTTTGGAGATGAAGAATCATCAAATTCAGAAATCTGAGGGGAAAAAATGTGCAGAAACAAAAGGCACAGGACTTATCTCTACCCAGCTCCAGCAAGGACCAAAAGAGGAGATTTAGAAGGACAAAAAAACTAAAAGGAACTTGGCCCAAGAAAGCCTCACTTGCTAGAATTGGCGAAACTTTCCTGCTAGACAATGCCATGGCAAAAAGGAAATGTTGAAGGACTCAGTAAAAAGAAAGGCATCCTTGTCAAGGCACGACCACCTCAGAAGATGGTGTCATTTACTACAAATTGAAAGAAGAAACTGTTAAATACTCGTTAAATAAGCTTGATAACAAACAGGGTGCAGCAGAGGAGTTATTCTTGGAATATATGCTCACAGGATAAGCATAAGTTCCATACGCAGTTAATCAAGATTAAAGAAAATAAAAATCCAGAAAAGGATCAGGAAGAAACAGAACCAGATGAGGTTTCTGACATGACATCAACTTACACTTTTGCTTACCTGATTACAAACCATGAACTTTCCTATGCAAACGACTCTCGAAATACCATTATGGCAAGATCAATCTTAACTCACAACCATGTTAAATCTAAATACGAAGCCCCGTGGAAGCCCAACTCTAAGGATACGAACTCCAACTTCAAAATTTCCACTGGAAAGGGCTGTGCAGTGCAGCGCATCATCAATATCCTTGCATCCTGCCCAATGCAGAAGTATACATTAAACATTAAGGAGTAGAAATGTCAAAAGGGAAAAGAATTGGAAATTAGCAAGCATATACAAGTAAGATACCTGGAGGGTCCACACTGAAGACACACAAATGCCGTAAATCTTGCCTGATGGGATTTACCAAATCTTCTGAGGAGACTGACCATGGTAATGGAGGCAAACATGCCAATACTTGGGAAGAAAATGGCCTTGCATCAATGTCATTCTCAATTAATACAACCTACACACACATTGAAGGAAAAAAAATGTCATATTCCATCTCACCTTCCATTGAGCAAAAGGACAAATGTTTCTTGTTTCTTTTAAAAATCAGTACTTACAACATAAAAATTTCAATCACTCTCCACAAATTTCTCGTCCATGAAACCAAACACAGCTAAAGGACACAAAACTACAAACAAGCGTGGAAAAACAAAAAGAACGCATAATCAGGTACCTCGCTTTCTGTATCTCTATCGCCTATTTCTCCGATTGTACGAACATAATGCCCAGAAGGATAGCGTGAAAGACGGTCCCAGGAGTCCACGGTCACGACAATTCTCTTGTTCAGAAGGTTCCCAAGCTGTCGAGTTTGGATGCGAATTTTTGGAATTCTCCTGTCCTTAGAAACAAATAGCGCATGTGCAACACCCCCATCTCCCGCCGGCATGGGCATAGGCTCCAAAGATCCACAATAACTGCTCAAAGTGAGTTAAGCCAATACCAGGGAATAGGTACATAATGGAGAAAGAACCAAAATATTGGAACAACCATTTTTCGGCATACAATTGGATGTTAACTTCACAAACTAAGTAGCGGTATTCATTCGCACCCAAAAGAATGAACTTCACAAGAACTATAAAGCCAATATTGGGGAGATAATTCTTTTTTTTTTTTATCGAAGGGAGATAATTCATGTATATGCTTCCTTTTAGCAGCGTAAATCAACTGCAGATAGGTCCACACACTTACTAAGAAAGACAGCGAACTACAATGTCGTTAAATCACAAAAGCTAATTTATCAGCATGTACAATTTACTCACACTATCCATATATTCAAAGACAGTCCAGACATTAAACAGTGATGGTCAACTGAACGGCAGAATGCATGCCACACCATATGGAATAAGATTACTAATGATGCAAACATGTATTTTATAGCCCAACCACCAAGTTTGAGTTAATAGCTCCATCAACAGAAAAGTAGAAAAGCTACTCCAGTAAACAAGTAACAGAGTTACACCATAAGAATCCACTTACGAATGCCAGTTCCTCTTTATGATACCAACAACCCGGCCAGATGGGCGAGATGGAGGTGGACCAGCAGCACCCTGCACCAGATTTGTTGTCCTAGGGGCATCATCTGCACTGCCTGGGACCAGATGAACTCCTTCTTCTTCATCCTCTGTAATTAAATAAAAATAATGATATTTAGAAGCAGAATCTTAGGATCCAAAAGAGCACCTGGTTGAAAGCTGAGCAAAAGGACAAGGCAAACATTCCTTAAAACAGGCACCATATAAACTACAATACCTTCATCTGCTAATGATAAAGAGTTCTCCTCATGCCACTGATCTTGAGGCAGTAGTTCCACTGCCACAATATCACCATCAAAAGCTCTATTCATATTTCCACGCCCATATATAATGATTTCATCACCAATACTTTCACTTCCAACATATGCTTCGAAAGAATTATATCGATTAACACGAAGCTTCCCTTGGTGAAATATTCCTCGATGCAACCCAGAAGTAATTTCAGATAGGGGCTTGTGCTGCATAAACGAAAAATGCTAAGAACAGCAGTATATCATGATGTTCAGCTCATTCAAACATGCCAACAGCTTACACCAATTTATCAGACGGGATGGTCTCAAGACGTACCTCAGCATATATAACTTTCCTCTTTGATGGTCTTAAATCTTCAACTTCTTCCATGTCTACATCCTCTGATGCAGGACGCACAAGCAAATCTAGCAGATCCTGGCGGTCCAGTGATTTCACATAGGCTTCAACTGCATCACCGCAATTAAACATAGGTTAAGGTTACAAACAAGCAGCACATTTACCATGCATACTCACCAGACATCACAAAACATTATTTATAGTTATAAAGATCTACATACAAGTCATGTCTAAGAAGCGGTGCACACAGAGGCAATAGTTACAATTGTCTCTGAAACTTAGAAAAGCATATTGTGTAAGGAATAAACTGAGGAGAAAGTAAAAAAGTTATAAATACTGGTCTCTGCTGGAATGCCCCCTTCTGTAGCTTTCCTCTTATTCTCCCTGTCGTTGGTTATGAGCAGAACCTGAGCAGCACCACCCAGATGATGCTGATACCACTGAGCCGCCACACGTATAGCTGAATTAGCAATTCTAGAGTGTCAGTTGGAAATTATGCAAACAGATGTGTCTGATGGAACACTAAAACAATAACTACTCAATGGCATTGTACATATTGAACAGGCAATTGAGCGATAACCATCAAAAGGCTGGGGAAAAAATTCAAAAGAGCAACGGTGCAAGAAAATCAGACCTCTATCATTCCTATCATTTTTACTTTCACCTGCCATGTCCTGGACGAACGTATCCCTGCATAAATATTAGCCGATATGCTTAATTGGAATAGCAGCAACATAGAGAATACATAAGAAGCAAAAATCAACCATAGTGAAAACTACCAACCACGTAGGGTTGTAGAATGAATTCCTAACCCATGACAATTCCACACCAATAACCTAGGAACAAGTAAAAAATGAAACAGATATATATATATATATATATATATATATATATATATATATATATATATATGCAGAAAGCAATGATGATTAACGTTCCACCTGTTAAAGCAATGTGATGTCGAATCTAATGAATCGCAAAAGATGGGTGGTCAATTACTCCCAAGAATGCAAGGGCCAAATACAGCTTAAGGAGGCCATTCGAATCAAGTCTCCCACTGTATATTATTGAATGAAAATTTATCTAAAAGCAAGTTTCTTCTACCTAATCCTGGAGAACCTTCTCATCTACGTCACATTAGACGAGCATCCAAATTACTAAAACTACCTCTCCCATACCAGCAATGATCCTCTTTATTAACATCACTAGCATCAGTCCCCTACACAACATGAAAGCTTGCTCTCCACTAGGCAATATAATTACAAAGCAAGTACTTACTTGTGGTGCTCATTCGAGAAGACAAAGAATTTCCTTGCCGGATTGCCGCAGAGCGCTCTGATTCTATTATAGACGGACAAATTCCTGTTCCTGACCTCTTGCAGCACGATAGACAGCACGACCACATCGTCAATCGCCGGATTCTCAAGCAAATCAATCTAAAAACAGCACCACCGGTAATCCCAGGTCACATTCCGTCACTCCAAACCGAACCGCGTAGCCACGCATTATTACCGACCGAGGCGCAGTGTTCACCTGATTGAGAACGACGTTCGTGTCGAGGACGAGGATCGGGGAAGCGGCGGAGCCGCTCAGGCGAGCGGCGGAGGAGTCGCAGGCTTTGCATATCGGGACTCCGCAGTAGATATCGTCCCGCAGATAGTGTTCCCTCACATTCTGCGGCAACCAAGTGGAATACAGAACAAGATCGTCAAACGTCAAACCTAACAATCACAGAAGACTCAGAGAGCGAGAGCGAGGGCGATAAACATGTGTCGAAGTGAAGGGAGAGAGACCTTGGTGATTTTGCCCGATTTCGTCTTCTTGACGAAGGACTTGTTGTGCAGCATGCTTCGGCGTGGTCAGCCCTCCCGAGTTCCTAACGCTCTGCCCCCCCGTTCTCCGCAGCTGGAACGAAGGATGGAGGGGGGGGAAGTCGCTTCACAGTTTCCACAGTAGAGCCGACGAGAGCCGACGAGAGCCGCCGGAGTTATCCGCGGCGGTGGAGGCGAGGGGGGGCGGTGGCTTCCGCGAAATCGAAGCGGCGGAGGTTGAGCTCGAGCTTCTCTCGCGGTTGATGAGTGGGCGGAGGGACGGGGGGCAGCAGTGTATCTCTTTCTGCCTTCGGAAGGCAGCGGTGCACCGGGATTGAAGAAGGCGGAGGCCCAATCCGGTTCGACCGGTCCACCGCCGGCTCGATCGGCGAAACCCCTCGCGACGTCCGCGCCACGCGCTGGCATCCCCTGTCTCGTCGGCGAACGAGGTAATATTTTGGGCAGTTTCCTCTTTTGGCCTCAAAAGCGTATCTAAAAGTACAATTTTGCCCCTTCTAAGGAGACGAAGCCTACTTCCCTCTTCCCTCTCCCTCGTTCCTTCGCTCGCTCGCTCGCTCGCTCTCCCTCCCTCCCTCGCTCGACTGCTCCGTTCCTTCCCTTGCGTGTCAATTCTTGGTCTGACGCCTCGATGGGGGTCGCATGACTCGCACCCGCATAGCAGCCCGAAAGGAGTGCCGCCGGGGAGGAGCAGCGGAAGCAGTCGCCGGAGCCAACGCAGGACCTCCGCTCGTCACCACCCCTGACGACGGCGGCGGCGAGCGGAAGCGGCAGCCGCTCGAGGTTTATTACGGAGGAAGAGAT
Source organism: Syzygium aromaticum (assembly GCA_024500025.1). Taxonomy (NCBI): domain Eukaryota; kingdom Viridiplantae; phylum Streptophyta; class Magnoliopsida; order Myrtales; family Myrtaceae; genus Syzygium; species Syzygium aromaticum. The sequence continues at coordinate 10,456,662 of CM044894.1, read as the reverse complement.
TGAGGCCTACAAAGCGAGGATGGCTCAGAAGAAGGCGATGCTCGTCGCGAGGAGGTTGAAGTCGCGGCCGGTCGCCGGTTATTCCAACGCTTCGAATCCTTTCGGCGATTCGAACCTCAACGAGGAAGTTCGTGTGGAAAAAGAAGATTGATGAGCGTGATTTCGAGGCGGGTGCGGTACTCGACATGTTCTCCGTCAAAGCAGAGAAGAATAGGCGGAGAGAAAGAATGGCGGAGATCGAGAAAGCGAAGAAGGGAAGGGAAGAGAGAGCGCTTGAGAAGGCTCGGCATGAGGAGGAAACGGCAATGCATGCCAGACAGCGTGCTGGAGCAGAGTTTCAAGATTGGGAGAAGAAAGAAGAGGAGTTTCTATTTGATCAAAGCAGAGTCAGGTGAGAGATCTGATTGCGCGGAGGACGCTGTATCGAAGCACCTCCATGGTTCAGATGATCAGGGTATCGAATTGAACGAACCTTACAGGGTCTTCGAGGGCTCGACGGCGAATGAGATGGAAGAGCTTCGCGGCGACATCGGAATGCATCTCGATTCGGACACGGCGACGGCGGTCCATGTCGAGTACTGGAAGGCCCTCCTAGCGGTTTGCAACTGGGAGCTGGCAGAAGCTAGGAAAAGGGCCGCAGTCGATCGAGCTAGGGTGCGCGGGGGAGGAGCCTTCCGCCGAGTTGCTTGCAGGAGAAAGGGGTGTGCATTCCAGCGTCAAAGCAGATGTGAGGGCTTATCTGCAGAAGAAGTCCTACCGAAAATTGGAGGGTATGCACGCCGGTGTCGAGGCTCGGCTGTGTTCCGGCGCAGCTAAGGTTGTGGAGTATTGGCCGGTTACCCTCAAACTCGTTCGCATATATAAGGCAAGGGCTTTGTTGAAAGAATTTCATGCGAAGACGTGGCGCAAGCATCAGCAGCCCGCGGATGCTGTCGATGAATCGGAAACTGCTAATGTTGATGAAGGATTGATATGTCCCCAGAACCCGAAGAGGTGGTGATGGAGTCAGCAGAGGAGGCCGGATCATTCTCTCCGCAACTGCTGCATCACGGTGATGGAACCGAAGGGGCCATCAACCCTGGAAGAGGACAGGGCCGCGTTCGAACGGAAAGAGAATGGAGGTGGTGGAAGATCGGCGAAGACGGATGCATAGAGCTATGGCGCCAAAGCCAGCCCCATCGATCAGCAGACGGTTTTGAAATGAAGGCCATCAAAGCCATGGGAGCCATGGAGGAAGGTGGCGCAGCTTTGGGCGCCAGGGCGGAGGTGAATCTGGGCTCCCCGGTTTATCGGTGGGACTACAAGTATCGGCCGAGAAAACTGAAGTATTTCAACCGCGTGCGCACTGGATACGAGCGGAACGAGAACAACCAAACACATTATGATCACGACAATCTGCCTCCGAAGATCGTGCAAGGGTATAAATTCAATGTCTTTTACCCCGACCTCGTCGGCAGAGCTAAGGCCCCGATATACCTGATCGAGAAGGACGGGAATAGCACGGAGACGTGCATCATCCGGTTCCGCGCCGGGCCTCCGTACGAGGACATTGTTTTTAGGATAGTGCATAAAGACTGGGAGAAGTCGCCAAAGAAGGGCTTCACACGCACTTTTGAAAGAGGGATCTTGCATGTTCATTTCGACTTCAAACGGTATCGCTATCGTCGATGATCGGTTTTTTTTTTAATTTTCTATGGAGACCATAGGTTATTTCAACTGTATAGACATATCCATGAATATAGACTAGATAGTGATCAGTTCACAGTTCTCAATGAGTATAAACATTTCTATGAATCACATGACGAGGGTATGAAATTCCATATGCAAGAGATTTGTGAAGATGAATTGCTGGGACGTACTTACATTTACTTGAGCTTGGTTACTGGAATCGAAAGTTCTTGATTCGAAAAGTGTCCGATATGACTTTTCTTGGAACCACTCACCGGTCCGTCCTCATCCGCTCTCCGGTTCGAGGCCTGCTGCACTAGGTTCTTCTCGGACTGGCTTTTCACCACCTCTTCCCTTATCATCGACTATGAACGAGAGGAACCGTCTGTAGACGGCTCGATCAAGGGCTCGAGGCAGAGCATCTCTCTCTGTTTTAGATTTTACTAGTGCGCAGCTAGAGAGAGAGAGAGAGAGAGAGCGAGAGAGAAAACACCGCTCGTCGTGATGCAAGGAGGATGCTGACAACAGAACACCCCGATAGAACACACTCCATGAATCATTCATTCTTTGACTGGAACTCTCGGTGGCAACCCGAGTAACTCGCTTTCTTCAGGTGTCATTGTCACCTGAACTTTTCTACGCTCTTTTAGGAGGAATGTTAAAAGAAGCTCTCTTGAAAAGGCTAAGGGTCCGTTTGGCAATTTACTAAGTAGTAACTGATTGATTCTGTTCTTTTATTTTCAGAATTAATTTGGGAACAGAAATCCGTTTGTTAAATATTTTGCGCCCATAATTAGTTTTGGAATAGAATCAATAAGCAAAAAAAAATAACTTTTTAATTCTGAAATAATTTTTCCGGAACTGATTTTTCTTGGTTTTCTTCCTTTTTTTGATTTGTTGTTGTTATTCGGCCCCACCACCTGCTGGTCACCGGCCACAGGCCAGAGCTGGCAAGGGTCCCCTTCACTGCCTAGGCGAGGGCAGATCGCGACCGTGACAACGAGGGTCCCCCTCACCGCTTGGGCATGGGCGGCTTGCGGTGGCGACGGCGAGGCCTCGCCCAACCAAGGCAAGGCTGACCTTGCCATTGCCACCTAGGTTCGTTGCTTGGGTGACGATGGGGAGGCCGACCTTGCCTTGGTTGGGCGAGGCCATCCTCGCCATCGCCACCTAGGTTCGAGGCTTGACCTCGCCCAGTTCTGGCAAAATCAACCTCGTTGTCTTGACCTGCAAGGGCTGCAATGCCCTCGCCGGCCCTAGCCTGTGGCCAGTCGTCAGCGGCCGGCCATGGCCAAGAAAGGGATGGGAAAGAAAGGACAAAAAAAGAAAGAAAAAAAAGGAAAAAAAAAAGAGAAAGAAATATCAAAATATTCAAAATATTATTAATAAAAAAATTTTGTGTAGTGACCAAAGGTATTTTTATTTTTTTTCTATTCTAAGAACAGAAATTTTGGACAGTTACTAAACGTTTTCGAATGTTTAAAAATTATTTCCAGGCACGAAATAAAAAAGAATCATTTCTGCCTTTTTTGGCACAAAATGATTGCCATGCACAGTTGACCTAATTCCGCTACTTTTGATTGGTCATGCAAAACAAGGCACGTACGTGACTTTCGGACTTCGAACCTACCGCACTTTACTTCGCTTTTACCGCAAAACAAAGTCTTGGCAAATCCTCGGCCCCATCCGAATTCAGCTGTGCTACAGAGGAAGATATTCAAAAGCTATCAACGACGTTATACGGTTCTCGGATGTTCCGAGCGAATGTAAAGTTAGTTCGAGACGTCACACGAAACAGTAATAGAACCACTGGAATACATCACAGTACAGCAAAGAACAAACATTATTTTTGGCCCTTATGATAAATATGTCAAGGTACAAGAATAAAAACCAGCCTAATCTCCAGGACTGGGTTTCTTAATAAAGTAAAAAAATACTAAAAATATAAGGATATTTCAGCGTTCATCATAGATTAGAACATGTAAGATTGTTGTTTTCGCATTTAGATTCATATCTAGTCGGTGGCATATTTCTGCACAGAACTTTATCTAATCTATGGCTATGAAATAGATGAAAGAAGACTATGGTATGTGCAAATACATTACGACTAGATTCAAGGATGTCTTCGTTGTCTTTGCCTATCGATCTCATTCATCCAATCGGAAAGCCTCAATAGACCTTTGTAACCATAGTAGCTCGCTGCGATCATAACCACCACAATGGCTAGACAAACAAGCATCCACCGCACAGCGCTGCCAAGTCTCTGTCCAACAACCAACAAAATATACTCAATCAACCAGAGAAAAAGAGTTACTGTCTCATGCAGGTTTTTGTCCAACAAAATTTATTACCTGCAGAGTCGAAGTTTCTCTCGTTTCTTGCAGCCTTTCACGTCGCTTCCGACGCTTTGGGGCAGACTTCCCTGAATCAGGCTCCTTGATCTTGAATAAAACGCAATATGTTATGAGATGCTTAGTCAATAAACTCTTCTTTTAGGAGAAACAAGTTCTTTAGTCAATATACTCATGCATTAAAGTTTCCCAATCTTTATTAGCAAGGATGTTAGTGTCACAGGTCACAAGTTAAATCAAGAAAAATTGGGAATAGACTGCGATACACATAGGAGGAATAGAATAATTTAAATCGAATTATACTTAAAAGAACCCGTACATTAGATAACAAGCCAAACTTAACCAGTTTTTTCCCAGCGTTTTAGTTTCATACAGAAGATTCAATTCCGAATTCATTTTAGCATCTATTTCTGTTCTATAGAAGTCATGTTTATATGCACAGTATCTGCATTTGATGCACATTAGATACAGCACATCTGAAACCTAGTCAGTGCTCTGGAAACAATCTGGAGTGCTAATTCCGGCTGCAACAACCTTGGTCTTACCTCCAAAATTTTAGGTTTACGTTGCTGCAAGTCTGATTGAAGAACTTGTACTCTGCTTTTGCAGTCAGAGTTGCAAGGAAGAAGTCCATGTCCAAATTGATTCTTAGATATGTCCTTCGCATCACGGCCAGCAGCACGATATGCTGCTTGGACATTGTGACAAGACCACTCCTTTTTCAAAGTCTGGCATTCACAACGAACAGTAACCTTGCAAAAGAGGATTTAGAAAGAGAAATACAGTAAATTAATTGCTCCAGTTGACTACTATATTCAAAACCTACCAATCAAGTATGCCATTAATAACTTCAATAAAGATGTCAAGGCGCCTTTCCATTTATTTGTACAAAAAGTAGCATAATACCTTTTTGCCACACTTCTCAGGAGATGGGCATGGACCGGGATGGCACTTCTCTGGGCAGAGATGGGTACAATTGGGCAACTTTCTGCACATCAGTGATAACAAGGTCTCATCAGTCATCATGGTAGCCCACAAACAACCATTTCAAACCACCACAGCTAAAATAAGCTTTTGTAGAAGAAACTTAAGACACAACTCATCACCCCATGAAACCGTAACCAGCTCATCAAAGAGCCTACCACTTTGTTTCCAGATAAATTGTTTCTTAAATGGTGCTAAAATGCACCTTTTAGTGTAATTTATTGATAACTTTTCTTTTGGAAGGAAAATGTGCAAACTTTGTTTTTCTTTTGCTCCCAAACAAAGCTTTTTCCACTTCCTAGAATATTTCAACAAAAGAAACTATCAGCTATAATCATGTTATGATCACACTCTTTGCTCATGAATAGTGATGCTCTCTGTTCAATGTTGATGGAGGTTCTCATCTAACTAACCAGCATTTGCTTGAAACTCTCTGAAAATCAAGCGAAGACCAAAAGTTACCTGTGGCAGGGTCCACCACATGATCGAACAGCCATTTGCTCTTCCCCTGACAGGGTGTTGTAATATATGCATTCGAAAACATGGACCAGGGCACCACAGTGACATGATCGCTTGACAAGAACTTTGCATGGTGCGCATTCACCAGGATGGCAATGGAGGGGACAGGGATGTGGACATTCAGGTGTCCTCTCCTGAATATAATTTTCCAACAATTGAAGACTGGTAATTAAATCCGACCAAAATTGGCCGAAGAAAATCCGACAAAAAGAAACTATGCAGAGTACTTGGCCAAGAAAAATTAATGACAATGACACGTCGTGTCAAGAGCTAGGTGCAAGTGTAAAAACCTTTTGGCAAGGGAGAGTACACTCTTCACAAGATTCACCACCTCGGATCGTAGATGATGTTGAAGATCGGCTCTTCAAGGCATGGCAAGTTTTCGTGCAATAATGATTGCCACAAAATAAAGGATTCCCACATAAGTTATCACATGAGAACAGTGTTCTCTGTGAGCATACCATCTGAATAATGTATCAAGCGAAGCATAGATGAGCATTAGAAATGTGAGTGATATCATAAAGCAATCAATAATAAAAAACAGCAAAACCACCAACCCATGAGTAAAACTTACCATCTTTTCCGCCCCTGCATGCTGTCCGACACATGATCTCCAGACAAGTTCAGGACAAGGAGGGCACAGAGAACCAGGAGTATATTCACTCTGACGAACAAACTTTTTCTTCTTCGGTTTTACTGTGAATTCTGGATTAGGAGGAGGTTTAGGGCCGTGACATCTGATTGACAATATAAGCGGTCAGAATTATGGTCACAATGAAGATTCAAATCAGCTCAGTGCAAAAGACTACGAACCTCAGTTTGCACCTATGACCACAAGGGTATTCTTCTTCACAAATTAGCTTGCATTGAGGGCATCCTCCGTAGTGGCACTTATGTGGCTGAGGACCCAAAAGACGAGAAATTAATGCTGAGATCACCCACAACTACTTGAAGTTAGCGCTTAAATAAAGAATGGACTTGTTTTCCATACCCTATGAACTCTAGCTTTTAAGGGGGCCAAGTTGTAAAATAAGGTGGTAGATGCAAAACTCAGATAACAAAAGACATGATAAGCTGTAACCAACTGAGGGAAAGCCTTCCACTCACTAGTCTTTCAACCAATAACCAGTTCTTTACTAAATCGCAACTGATCTTGTCTTCAGGGTTCAAACTCCATCATTGGGTTTGAAGAAAGAAAGCAAATGTAACGAAAGCTTTCGGCAAAAGAAAAAAAACAAAACAAAGAGGGGAAAAGAGAAGAAGAAAAGTTGCTTCGAGAGCTAGAAGAAAACCCCATAGCTCTTTTGATAATCCATACAATAACTAGATATGAAAGAGATTGAATGTTCTGACAAAATCCCAAAGGCTTAAGTGAAAATTGGAAAGACTTAATCATATTTTGCTGAATGCAGGAGACCCAATACATGTCTATGTTTAAACTCAGTCCATGAAATTTAGGAAGTCCTTTGATACACAAAATAAACAATAATACCTTGCAAATTGATGCATGCCGACAGAGTGGCGCAATGGAACAAGGTTTACGGCATCTAGGAGGTTTCTGATCCATTTCAGTACCACAGGGAACCTACGCATTTAAGCAGAGGATAAGCTATTTGCATTCCTACATGTTTCTTTGATTTTAAAAAGAAAAACATCATAACTTCTTCTCACTAAAGAAAAGTAAGCCTCAAAACTTAAATGCTTAACAAAATAATGTTCAATCTGGTAAACTAGACAGCTTCAAAAAATGGACTAGTTACGCTAATAAACAACTTCCAATCTTGTTGGCAATCGAACCTAACAGATTTGTCAAAGCAAATTTTGGAAGTGTGGAAGAAGCAAATTAAGCATCATGAAATAGCCATCAGCTTTTCTTAAGTTGCAAAATTTAATGATCCATAAAGATGGAGACTCCTTCAGTTGCAACCTTCGCTTCCTCCAAAATCAGGTCACTGCCCATAAATCAAGTAAATGACATAATAGAGAGCATTGTATGCAAAGCACATCAACAGGAAGTTTCACAGCTATAGGAATTAGCTTCCATATCCTTAATTTTTAGCAATTAGAAGCCTTCTAAATGCAGAGCAAGGTAATTCCATTGTTTAAACCAGTGCAATTATTAAAACTTCATGAATAATCAAATGATACAAAAGGAGGAAACAATTGGGTCAAGACTATTGTTTACAGATTAATTACACAATAACCACACCCACCTCAAACTGTGTTTCACCGCATGCACATGAAATTGTCACCATCACTGGGCAAGGCGCACAGGCACCTCTGAAAGATTGAAAGTCAAATTCAACATTTACATCCTGCTTTATGGGGGAAATAACGTGAATGGAAGCTTACCTAAGAAAAAAATCAGTAAAAGCACAAACTTCTCATTGCAAAGTCATACTCAGAAGCAGTAAGTTTCCAGTTCACCAATCTACCAATTTCAATTAGATGCCTTCTTTAACGAAGAAAAGTATGAAGACGCTCTAATTCAATGATTCCACCAAAGTGTCAGCTTCCACTTAGGGATATATTGGCTGCAGATCACTGTATATTTTGTGAAAACAAGTGAATATTTAAGTTTTTGCCATGTTGATTATGCTTGTGCACTTGCTTGCAGTCACTCTAATACTTTATTGAAAATCAGAAGTAGTTCTACTCCCAAATTTACATCCGTTCCTGCATCTTGTTTACCTTCTCCATTTAATTTCTACTTTTGTTTGTCCTCCATATTCAAGCCGCTCAATGACATTGATACTTTTCGCCCATTAAATCTTCGGCAATATTTGGGGACTTTGACTTTCTTGTTTCCTAGTTCAAATTTCATGATTACAAGGGACTCTGACCAATTTTTGTTCAATTCCGATTTAAATTAGGTAGCTTGTTAACAGAGAATAAGGAGATAACTTACCTGTGACATGGGGAAGGACATTTATGGTTTTTGCACCTAAGCCGCTTGTCGCATATCTACAGTTAAGAAAACATACCATCAGAGAAAACCTATAAATGCGAAGTGACAAGTTAAAAAGGGAAAAGAATTAATTTTTTATACTCACTCACCTCCGAGCATGGCGGGCAATCCCCATCGCAGCAACGACGCTTGCAAGCATGACGTCCACAGTCTCTCATTCTCATACACTTCCTTTCACACGACAAATCTTGAAAGCAAGGAACCTATTCAAGATTCAGTTATGCTATCCAGTTCGCATTTAAACGCCAATTAACAATTCAACATGATTTTTCACATAAAAGCATCAAACGTATCACCTCTTTCTTCAAGCTTCCACACCTACATAACTTGGTAACAACAATTCTACAAGTCTCAACGCAAGGTCCACGATGACATCGTTCCGGGCACCTATGATAACCGCAGCTCAGCATCTTGTTACACGTGGCGCCACACAATGGCGCGTCGACATCGCAATCCATTCCTTCGTACACTCTCTTCCTGCAAGGGCAAGTTCTTTTCCCTTGCACTGGGCAATCACCACATTCCCCAGCATGACACCCTTTGCTACACACATGCTTCCCACAACCAAGAGCTTTCTCGCATGGCACATCACACCGAAAATCTCTATCGCAACAATCTCTCTCTTCCTCCCTCTTCCCGCATCTGCACTGATACACGCCTCTCTTCCGACATGGCGGGCAATCACCATCATGACAAATTTCACCACACTGATGAATACCACAATCCAACAACTTATTGCACCTTTTCTTACAGGAAAAGTTCTTGAACCCACATCGGCGGACATCCCGGGCCAATCCGCAAAAGCACTCGGCCTCCACGAGCTGAGGGCAGCTGGGGCACGGACCAGGGTGACAAAGCAACAAGCAAGAGTGCCCACAGAGGGGCCTCAACGGCCTATTACACAGCTCACCACAAGAATGCGGCAAGATCCAAGGATTATCACCTGGCGGGTTATCTACCTTGCCACAGTAACAAAGATACGATTTTGGGATCTGGGTCTTGGAGTACTCGCACCTGCACTTCGGGCAGCCCCAGGAGGCCGCCTCCGCGGCCTTGTCGGCGGAAATGGAGAGGCGGGTGGCGGCGCGGGCTGCGGCGGCATCGAGGGACTGGCGGGCCCAGGACTGGATGCAGACGAGGTGGAAGACGGAGAAGCAGAGGGAGGAGCAGGACCAGGTGGGGTCGGAGGGCCTGATGCGCTCGAGGCAGATGAGGCACGACAGGGCGCCGGAGGAGGAGGAGGCCAGGAACGTCTGGATCTTCCAGAGGTCGACGGTGGTCGCGGTGTGGCCGGTGAACTGGAGGTAGGATTTGAAGATGGAGTCCGAGAGGTCCACGTGGCGGAGCGGGTGGGCGCCGGAGGCGACGGGGTCGGAGTCCGAGTCGGAGTCGGAGAGGAGCTGGTCGGGGCGAGGGCGTACGGTGGAGGTCGCCATTCAGGCGATGGCGGCGGAATGAGGTCGCCGGAGCGGAATTCTTCGGGGATCGTGGCGGCGGATCACGAGACCGCCACCGCCGCTAGTGCATGCTACGCGATGTTTTTCTCGATCGCGTTGGGGCATTCACAAACCAAAATCGGCTCCAAGTCACAATACAGACGAGATTATATAATGGATGGGAAAATGCAACAATCGGTTATTGAATATTGTCCAACGTTCAATATTCAATGCAATGTAATCCCATAACTTTTAATTTATTTAATATTATTTATAAATTATAGTCAAATATGTATTATGATATTTAAATTTTTAATTTATTCAATATAATCCATGAAGTTAAGGTACATATTTAATTTAATTTTCAAAGTTATGAAAATATTTAATATTGTAGTTGAGACACACATTGGCAAACTTAAATCCAACTCGACATCGACCCTAGGGCTGGGAGTGCCTTGTGGGCAGCACTCCATGCCAATGTGTCAAGGTGACGGATGGCCATGTTGTGATTGATCTTGACCTTGGACTTAGGATCGAGTAGATTCATCTCGTAGACCCGGACTTTGGGGATCGAGTAAGTAACAGTAGTAGAGCAAGTAAGGGAATAGGCTCTCGTGGCACGACACAAACTTGGTCAGCATCTCGTCATTGTTCCCCCTTAATTGGCCTGACGATGATGTCGTGCCTTGACCCTACCATGCTCTTCATGGATCGAGCTACGACATTACAGCCTAGGACCGAAAATAACGAAGTCGAATACACACTCCCTCATGAATAGGGCTCCTAGTTGAAGTGTCCATATGATAGTTTGCGACACCATAGCTGACTTGGCATCTAGTACGCCCGCTTCGTAAATCCAGACGTTTAGAAATGAATAACAGTAATAAACAATATAAGAAAATATAATCTGGTGACAGGCAGTGGGCTTGCTCATTTCATTGCCCTCGATCCTTTCGACTAGCCCAATTTAAGCCTCCCGCTTCGACGCTCTGGCGCTCTCTATGGATCAGACTATATGATGTCATGACCCAATATTTGAGGTGATGAAGCTTATCATGTCCTCGATGGATAACATGCAACTCTTGGTTTCTCCTTGGATCACCGCGCTCTCACACCAGCCTAGCGCGGGCCATGATCTTCTCCATAGCGGAATTCTCATTGGCATGGAAAATCTGCTGCAGATCGACTAGGTAACATAAGTTTGTGCCCTCCAGATAGTGCCGTTTGAACATAATTCCAATACGGTGGGAGTTGGTCATAACTCCATGGTTGTTGGAGTTGGATACGATTTGGTAGAAAATGGATCATGTCCCCAAGGATCGCGGAATGTCTATCCGAAATTTCCATATTGCCGTGCAAGTACCGTTCATGTGCCATTTTGTCCTCTTTTAAAAGGATTGTTGCCCAAAGTTTCTTTTCGATCTGAATTTCTATCTAGGACTTTTGTTAGGATTATGATTTTCAAGACTCATCAATTGTGGGTCAATTAAGAGGCATAAACAAGATTAACACATAACGACCGACTAATAAAATTATCATAGCTAACTAGATACATAATGAAAAACATGAGTGTGGACTTAAAAATCCATACAATAATTGACTTTCCTAATTCATATCGTCAAGAGTTGTAACAATCCCACTCAAAAACTATAGTCCAAATGCCTAGAGACTCGAAAGGAAAGAAAGAGTGAAAGAGAAGGTTTGTTGCGTGATTCCTTATCACATGCGCGCTGCGTACGTGTTCCCAACATTGAATTTTCCGGTCATGTCTATCCAATTGTTAGGACAGACACCAGTACCAAGTTCACACAAACTGTCTCGAAACGTTCAGAAAAAACTCGGGGGAAGTGCTTTCTCCATCCGGCTCATATGTACTTGTGATCCTGGCAACAAATTCAGACGAATTCGAACCGCATAAGAAGCCTCACGGATCGGTACTTCTCTCCCTCGTAGTTATGGAGCGGAACCGATCGTATCCCTCTTCGCAGCTCCCATACCGGTAGGCATGTTTGGCCTCCAAAGTCATCCTTTTCCGAAAAGTCGTAGTCATTGACTTCGATCCGAAGTAAAGCCAGTTCCGGAACAGTTAAAGGAAACTCGAATTCTTCATTCCAAACCGGCGTCCAATTGTCTTCCAGCGTTCTCGTTCTCTTCATTACAGTGTCCACTGGCACTCCAGCAATTCCTACCTGCATCGATGTTTGCTATTTATATTTCAAGTTTTCCCGAACATTTCCCAGGAATCAGTCGAAATTTGTCGCGGGGTCTATCGACTGCCAGTGCCTACTCTTCTATTCATCAAAGAAAAAGAATGTCACAGTCAATATCGAAGGGAACACAACGCTTCCGTTTAGACTGCTGTGGAGCTCCATGATTTGTCACTTGATTCCTACTGCAGAGACTTTGTTCTTTTTGGTGAATGGATGTAGCAAACTTGAGAGTAACATAAGAGACAAATAATGATCAATTATGTCTTTTCATGGCAACTGAGATAAATAGTTGCCGGAGCATGATGGCTGAAGTCTGCTCGATAGAGCAAGTACCATGATGATGCAGATAATGAAACTGGTGAACGACAACAGAGCATGCATGCAGCTACTGTATCGACTTACCCGGGTGTAAAAATCCGGAGGTGAGTATGCGTCGAAATGCGTCGGATGAAAATCGTAATACCATCCGTCTCCCATGTACACATTCACCTGCCAAGGGATAAAGGATGAAAAGAAAAAAAGACCTTCCGAAGAGAAAAAATTCCTATTGGAAACAATGACGCGTACTTGAAGACCCTTCACAACGAATATCCAAGCAAGTAAATTCACCGACCTTCAAAGTTGTTTTCACTGGAAGTTTGGCATTGGGATCAAAAACCTCATCATCCGGGCCAGATTTCATTAGGAATTCTGGTTTCTTGACATAACCACAACCACCATTTGCTCTGAACATTCCATGCATTAACCAGAGTGATTTTCCATGTCCCTTGTCGAAATAAGAATAGCTATCAAAACCTCTGTCACAGCAACACAGGAACCGCTATTTTTGTCCTCCCCTTTTAGTGAACAAAAAAACTTTCCGCAAAACCTTTGGCTCAATCTCATCTTGTTTCACCAGAATTTAGGCTCTCCTTTCACATCAAAACAAGGTCTACCAATGAAAGATCAGACTGCTCTACAGATAATGCCTTGGAAAAACAACTTTTACTTGGATCATAAAAACAACTTTTACTTGGATCATCTCTACGAAAGTGCGAATGATGCAGCAAAGGATTTTGTGACTAACGGCAAGGAAATAATCATACTTGCATGTTGAGTGCGACCATTTGAGCTCCGTACCTCCATCCAATCATTGGATTGTAGTTCGACGAGTCGATACGCATGGCCTTCGGGAATATCCTCAGCAAGTTCCTCTGGGTGAACCTTTCATAGACAGATCCAGTTAAAATTATTGTGAATGATTTAAAATAGATTATTAGAAATATGGGGGAGCTACACTCATGATTGGACATACCCAGATGAGTATATTGTCCACAACTGATGAAATTGTAACTTCATTAAATTTGATATTCTTTATCTGTGAGCTGAGATCAAGCATGCATCATTATAATTTTGACATAACCATTCCAGCCTTAAACCCTTTTGAAATAATTTTCCCCGGCATGCTTCCTCTTTCCTTTGTCTAGATGTTAAGATGTCGGCCGACTACATGCCCATGCAATACCTGATAATGTCTTTCCCATGGCCAACAACTGCTTTTTCGAACTTCTGTTCGTTTAAGCTCAGGCGCGTGACTTTATCAGGATTAATCCTCAGGTAATTTTTTAGTCCACCCTTTCGTTTCACTGCGTGGATACCTATAATCCTCACATATGCCAGCACCGCATCTCGTTGTGCTTTATCGCTGTCCTCAAGTATTTCCTCGTGATTATTGTCTTCTTCATCAGAATCACTCTGCCAAGAGACCACGATCAATCCGTGATTGAAAGAAGTCGTTTTGATAATTTATATGAAATCGAGAAAACAGAATCTTTCCAGCCTATACCGAATCACCAGCTGCAGAGTCCCCGCCTTCGAGTTGAGGTAATTCTTTACTCGTATCCTCTTCATCGGTCGCAGCCTTGCTCTTTTGCTTTTCAATTTCCTTTTCGTTGATTTCTTGGGCCTCAAGATACTTCTTAGGCAGTTTCGTCGACACTATCATATGCTTCTTGAGTGACTCCGGGGAAGGAAATTCCTTTAAGCATTCCGATTCGGGACAAAATAGCATTTCTCCATAGGTTTGAGTGACCATCTACAAAGAGATCTGAGGACAGTAAAAGCTATACAAAAATTTGATTTGAGGTACACATTCACGCACAAATTGTAAAAGGACTCACCTCGGCCACTTTGGCCTGAAGATCAGGAGTAATGTGATCTTCGAAGGTTATGATGACTGGATACTCGGATGCAATGAAGGCGTGCTCCTTAATAGACCTCAGACACGTTATAAGTTGAACTGGAGGGGTTAAAGTCCTAAACAGAAGAAACCAAATTAATACTAGTGCATACAGATGAAACATCAGATTCTGCAATCTATTCTTTGAGAGGAGCAAGTTTCATGTGCCATACATTCAGAGCATACCAGCATCATGCTTTTCGAGTGATTCGCACTATTATAATGTTTCGGGGAGGAAAATACGCTGGGAATAAGATCGGTAACAATTCCGAGCAGACGACACAAACATGTAGAATCATGTAAAGCTCGATGTTCGTACCCTCCATGGAGAACATTGATGTCGTCCTTAGAGGAATTTGGCCACACATCTAGTTCAATCACTCTAACACCTCTCTGGAGCGCTTTGATGATTGGAACATCGCTGGAGTCACTGCTTAGCTGATTTCCAGTTAGATATGAATTGTGGCCTGTATTTATGAAATAATGAGACAGAGGGGCATCCATGTCATGGTGCACCTGTATTTGATCCAACCAAAAAAAATATATTACCACCAATTATCGTTAAGAAATATAAAGGACAATGCAAGTCGACCGTGCATATATAACAGAAACAATCATACTGTATCACAATAGCTTTTGCTAAGATCAGTTGGACAACACCTGAATGATAAAACCCAGAAGAATCACGCTGTTGGATTATGTTTATTGTAAATATAAATCCTTGTTTCATATTAAAAGCGCTCATATCCTCAAGTTGTAACCATCTCAATCAAGATAAATGTCAGATGTCCAAAGACGCAAGAAGACAAGACCACAAAAAATAAAAAAGACACAAGAAAAAATTAGAAGAAAGAGTGGAAAAAAGATGAACCACTGATATCATCTC
The DNA here is from genome assembly GCA_024500025.1 of Syzygium aromaticum. NCBI lineage: Eukaryota > Viridiplantae > Streptophyta > Magnoliopsida > Myrtales > Myrtaceae > Syzygium > Syzygium aromaticum. Next base: position 10,441,422 of record CM044894.1, on the reverse strand, counting down.
ATGCGAACAGCACAGTGCAATGTATCATGTAGCATCAATCAGATTTAGTTTGATGTTTACGTTCGGAAATAGATCTTCATACGTATTATGAGGCAATTGTTCTATCAAATAATGGTCTGTTTGTTTCTCTATTATATCAGTAGTATAATTGTCCTCCATATGAATCACTATGGTTCTACTGCATCGAGGCATGAAATACATTCTTCATTCAAAGATTTAATCTGAACTAAATGAAATTACATTACAAGGTAAAAAAAAAATTATTACCCCTTGATTTGGAGAGAGAGGAGGATTGGTATCGCCAAACAGGTATCTGAAAAAGGCTTCAAAGCTAAGGCCCTTCCTGAGAAGTATGTTGAGATGCTTGAGCTCACGCAGACTGTCCACTATGGCCTGTGCGTCTTGTCTTGTGGCTCTCTCTTCCTTCTGAACTTCGATCAAGAACCTGTGGAGATGATGGACCGTCATGATCCCATTCTCCGAGTATTGCGCGAACAGGCGCTTGATCTCGTCTGGCGCTTCCTCCATGCGGAGGTTGAACCTCCTGCTGAAGCATAAGCACACCCGGTAAGTCTGTTTCCACATGGGTTTCGCAGAAAAACACGATCTCTTGTCTGGGAAGACGAAGCAGAAGAAGAAGAAGAAAATAGAACACGGAAAGTGTGAATGTTGGAGTCGATGACGAAGGAGCCATTTCTTTTCCTTTGTTTTTTTTTTTTTATAGCGGCCAACTAATAAAGTGATGATTATATATTATGGATTAACGATGGGGATTGGTCAAGTTTATACTTGAGAAAAGGGTGATTGTGAACTGTGCAGAAAGATGCTTTCGATGTGAGGATATATTTGTTTCTTATAGAATGTTGTAGAGAGGAGTTGCGTCTGTCCACGCAAAGGTAGTACTTTGTTCTTTTATTAAATTGATCACATGGCCTCACGTAAGCCAAAAAGAGAGGAACAGAGAAGCACGACAACTATCTTGACTACTGTAATGTTTATGGACCTGAAATTTAAGGTAAGATATGGCTACATCAAGTTTCGCGTGCATGATCATAATGCTAAGCATAGAGAAAAGTATCGAAAAAGTTTTAAATTCATTGCATATGTGTTAATTTAGTCCGAAACTTTTCAATTGTACCAAATGAATCATAAACATTTGACATTTTATCAATGTAGTCCATCCGACCAATTTTTGTTGAAAATTGCTGACGTGGATGCTAACAGTCCTATATGCCATGAAGGGTCGGTATTGATGTGGACAAATTTTGTAATTTTTTATTATTTTTTATGAATTTCTTTTTCTTTTTTCTTTTCTCTCTTTTCTTTTCATTCTTTCTCCACCGGCTGCTAGACCTTGGAGATGATAGACGACTAGCCAAAGGCGACAATCAGTGAGGGTAGCAACCCTTGTTGGCCTCTAACAAGGGACTCAAGCAAGGTCAAGCCTCATCAGAGGCCGACGAGAGAGTCTCACTTAACTAGATCCAGCGAGGTCAAGCCTTGCTAGCCTCGAGCAAAGCTTACCATTGCTAGAGGCCCAGCGACCTACAAAGAAAGAAGGAAAAAAAAAGGAAAAGACAATAAAAATATAATAAAAAAATTTGGAAAGGTTGTCCACATTAGTGCTAGTAGTGCTGCAGAGGACAACCGATGTCCACGTCCACGATTTCCAGCTAAAATTGGCTGGATGAACTACATTGGCAAAACGTCAAAGGTTTATGATTTAATTGGTACAATTGAAATGCCCAAGACTAAATTAGCACAAGTACAATAGATATAGAACTTTTTTGATACTTTTCCTACTAGACATGCAATAAACGAAAACACAAAATGGATTAACTTTATTCATAATAAATAAATAAAACACAACACAACCATTTACGCGGTTCGATAATAGGGATTCACCAAATCAAGAAACGTACTTTTGGTTATTTTAAAGAATCTTTACAAAACTCGATTCTACAATCTATACTTAATTGTCATTGAGTCCTATTACGAAGGAGATGACATACAGCCAAACCGAATGCATTTGATCGATCTCATTTCCATTATTCTACTATGAATATTTTTTTAAAAAGAAAGAAACTTGCTTTTTTCTAAAAATTTGTGGAACCAAGGCATAAATCGAATTAAAGATAAAACTGAGTTCGATTAGAAAAATCAGCATAACCTAAAGTATAAAATAATCTCCTTTCAGTGGCATCTTTAGTTTTGCCATATAGTAGTTTGCCATCTTTATTTGGCATTTGTTTAATTGTCTGAATTTGGAAATATGTAATTTCCTTAATAACTATACAGTCCGCATGCTCCAGTTTGATTCGGATTTTGCTTACGCGCTTAAACTCAAGACATATTCTAAAAAAGAGAATCCTAAGATGTCCCACACATTGCCTCTAATTATTTATGGATGGGCATCTAACCACTAAAGAATTGTGAGGAAACCTAGGCATCCAATTCCGAAACAAGAGTTTGATGAAATGCTCAAAGTTATGTCCTTACTATTCTCATCAGAATACACGCTTGAACAAGAAAAGAACATAACAAACTCTTCTGAAAACTAGCACCAACTAGTTAGGAAAATATCATCCACTGAGAAATAGGAATCAAAGTGTTGGGAATCAAACCAAATGAACTACCGTGGTGAATAGTTATGATATTCTTTTCAATTGTAACTCTAATGAACATTACTCTCGCGATGATTAAAATCTTATGATTAGATGCATATGAATGTACTACTTGATTGGTTAAAGTCAAAAAAATACTTGACCCACTCAAGTTCGGATTACTGTGATAAGAATTCGTGATATCTCGAGATTCAGTAGTCCAATTCAAATAAATTTGATATGGTTGAGAAACTCTTGGCTCGTACTACCTACTTATATCCTTTGGTCAAATATTTAAAAAGATTTTGTATTGGTTGATTGGGCAAATTTCCAAAAAGAGAAAGTCCTAGATCAAAATTAGGTGTATGAAACACTTTAGTGAAGACCTCATAAGTCCTGTTGAGGGTGTACCTTACTTTTCTTGCCAACGAAATAGATAACTATTATCTATAAATGGTTCTCCTAAGTAAGAGGTCAAACTACTTGGCATGAGGCATTGACCTTGGCATTCCTCGAGTGTTAAACATATAGAAGATATTTCCTCCTCTTAGAGAACAGAAAGATTTATGAGAGAATTAGGAAGTCTAAATGTATAGATACCGACACTTTAAAATAAGGAACGCAGATCTGTCAGTCCGCCAGATACATATACTTGGACAAGTGAGGCGGTTCCAATTGAAGTTTCAACTAAGAAGAAACCTGCAATCACCAAGGATCCAAAGAGTATCCCTAGTGTACAGGTTTCCTATCGACAGTGTACTTTGCTTTTCTTGCCAATGAAATAGATAACTAATATTAAATGGGCCTAATTCCAAAAGAAAAAAGTATCAAATTTAGGTCGAGTGACAATTATTGCCTTAACTCTTTTTTGTCCGGTAAAAAAGTACTACCTTTAGGTCGAGTAACAATTCTGATCCCAACTTTTTTTTGTCTTATAAAAAATCACTAACTTTAATTTAAATCTCAAATTTGGCCTTCCTTGATTCAGAACCATTGATTATTCAACTTGACTATTTCATCTTAGTAATAAATCCATGTGGTTTGCTGACTGAATTTAAAGCACTATCCATTATCATCTTCTCTGAGCCACAGTTTGAAAAATAATAGTGAAATTGTACGTCTCATTCACTTCACTGACAAGTCAAAAAAATCTAAATCGAATCTCTCTAATAAGACTTCGTAATCTAAAGTTGTAGACCACCGTCCGTTGATTGACGCCATAAACAAGATCTGCCAAGTTCATGACCATAACTTTTTTTGTTAAACAAGAGTGATTTCAGACGTAGAGTTAACAAGGACCAGATTTGGGATAAAAGTTTAAAGTTTGTAATTTTTTATGAGATAAAAAAAATTTATGATCAGAATTGTCACTCGACTTAAAATTGATGTTTTTTTTACGAGACAAAAACTAATTTGAGCCAAAATTGTCACTCAATCTAAAATTTATGTTTTTTTCGGAATTAGTCCTTTAGAACTGGAGGTATCGAAACACGTGGCGTCGTGGGCCTCGAAGACAACGATGTCACAAAGTCAATGGGGTCTGAACGTTTTCCAAAACAATCCCAAAACAAAATCACCGAACTTGTCAGAATATTCAAACAATGTTTAAAAATGGTTGGCATAAAATCCAACGGGTTTGAATATATTTTTAAAACAATCTCGAAACAAAATCCCATTATATCATCGCCGTAAGCTGACCGCACCTTTGCCAATCCAAAGTTATCTGAAGTTAATCACAAAGTACTTTTGCCAAGAATCTGTTGACTCTGTGCATTGGAAACGAGTTCATTTGAGTTTCCATCTGTTTCAAGAAACTAATGTCGTTCGGGCAAACAAATTCAAGAAAACCCACTTGCTCAGGTTGCATTTAACACTGCTCTACTCTCAGTTGATGTGTTAGTAAGTCTGAAGGTATATATAGGTCTAATCATTGTTTTTCAGTTTTGGATGCGTTCCCGTCACGTTAATTTTATTTGCTAATCTACGAAATTATGTAAGATAGAAAAAATGACATAAATAATTCCCAAATTTTGGTAATGTGCGATGTCGGCTCCAAACTTTTAATTCATTCAAAATGGTATCTGAACTTTGATCCAATATGCAATGACATCCCTTATCATAGACATTGATCTAATGCTTATCAATAATTCAAGGATCGCATTAAAACAATTAAAAGTTTAGATGTAATATTGCATGTTGGGTAAAAGTTCACGGATCACGTTATGCAAATTAAAAATTTAGAAACAATATTGTACATTGGATCAAAATTTATAGACTATTTATGCTATTATCCCTGTTAAGGCAAGGCTGAACGGCGGTACAAGGAAACTAATATGCCTTACGGTATTAGCAACTAATTGAACAAACTAACAGGTTTGAATGATTCTTAACCACACGTTCGTTGCACATGTATTTCCAGCAGTGAATTGCGGGTCACGGGATACAGGATACCGCGTTCACACCGACAGTCAAAAGTTTCAGGAAAGCCTTTTACAGAATCCAACTCATATTTACTGGTGATTCCGACGACAAATTCAAACGAATTCGAAGCGCATAAGAAGCTTCACGGATCGGTACTTCTCTCCCTCGTAGTTATGGAGCGGAACCGATCGTATCCCTCTTCGCAGCTCCCATACTGGTAGGCATGTTTGGCCTCCAAAGTCATCCTTTTCCGAAATGTCATACTCATGAACTTCGATCCGAAGTAAGGCCAGTTCCGGAACAGTTAAAGGAAACTCGAATTCTTCATTCCAAACCGGTGTCCAATTGTCTTCCAGCGTTCTCGTTTTCCTCATGACAGTATCTGCCGGAACTCCAGCAATTCCTACCTGCATCGTTGTTTGCTGTTATGTTTCAAGCTTTCCCAAACATTTCCATGAAATCAGTCGAAAGTTTGTCATGGTTCCGATCTACTGCCAATGCCTACTCTTCTATGCAACAAGAAGAAAAAACTGTCACAGTCAATATATCGAAGTGAACTTTTAGACTGGTGTGGAGCTCCATGATTTCTCACGTGATTCCTACCGCGGAGACTTTGTTCTTTTTGGTGAAGGATGCAGCAAACTTGAGAGCAACATAAGAAGCAAACAACGATTAATTATGTTCTTTCATGGCAACTAAGATATATGGTTGCCGGAACATGATGGTTGAAGTCGCTCAATAGAGCAAGAACCATGACAACGCAGATAATAACCTGTCAAATGACAGCAGAAAATCTATCTAGCTATTGCATCAACTTACCCGGGTGTAAAAATCTGGAGGTGAGTATGCATCGAAATGCGTACGATGAAAATCGTTGTCCCATCCTTCTCCCATATACACAGTCACCTGCCAAGGGATAAACAAAAAAATGGAAAAGGACCTTCGGAAGAGAAACAATTGCAATTTGAAACAATGGCAAGCACTTGAAGGCCCTTGGAAACGAAAAGGCGAGTGAGTAAACTCACTCACCTTCAAAGTTGTTTTCACTGGAAGTTTGGCCTTGGGATCAAAAATTTCATTATCCGGGCCAGATTTCATTAGGAATTCTGGTTTCTTGACATAACCACAGCCACCATTTGCTCTGAACATTCCATGCATTAACCAGAGTGGTCTTCCATGTCCCTAGTCAAAACAGGAATAGCTATTAGTACCTCTGTCACGGCAACACAGGAATTGCTATTTTTTGTCTGCCCTTTATAATGAATGAAAAAATTTCCGCAAAATCTTTGGTTCAATCTCATCTCATTTCTTATCTTCACATATGCCAGTACTAAATGATAAATGACGCCAGAATTTAGCCTCTATTTTCACATCAAAACAAGGTCTACCAATGAAAAATCAAACTGTGCTCTACAGAAAATGCCTTGGAAAAATAACTTTTGCTTTGAGCATCTCTACAAAAGTGGGAATGATGCGGGTAATATTCTAGGGAAGACTAATGGACTAATGGCGGGCAAAGAATTATACCTGCATGTTGAGCGCGACCATTTGAGCTCCGTACCTCCACCCGATCATTGGATTGTAGTTTGACGAGTCTATGCGCGTGGACTTTGGGAATACCCTCAGCAAGTTCCTCTGGGTGAACCTTTCATAGACAGATCCAGTTCAAATTAATGCGTATAATTTGAAATAGATTATGAGAAATATGGAAGAGCTACACTCATGATTGGACATACCCAACTAAGTATATTGTCCACTACTGATGGAAATTTTAACTTCATTTAATTTGATATACTTTAGCAATGAGCTGAGATCAAGCATGCATCATTATAATTTTGACATAACCTTTCCAGCCTCAACCCTTTTGACATAATTTTCCCTGGCGTGCTTCCTCTTTCCTTTGTCTAGATGCTAAGATGTCGGGCGACGACATGCGCATGTAATACCTGATAAGGTCTTTCCCATGGGCAGCGACTGCTTTTTCGAGCTTTTGCTCATCTAAACTCAGGCGCGTGACTTTATCAGGATTAACCCTCAGGTAATCTTTCAGCCCACCCTTTCGTTTCACTGCATGGATAGCTATAAGCCTCACATATGCTGGCACCACATCTCGTTGTGCTTTATCACCGTCATCGAGTACTTCCACATGATTATTGTCTTCTTCATCAGAACCATTCTGCCAAAAGACTGTGATTTCAGTGATCAAAGAAAGTTGTTTTGATGATTTTTTACAAAACGAAAAATCTTTCCATCATATACCGAATCACCAGCTGCAGAGTCCCCCACTTTGAGTTCAGGTAATTCTTTACCCCAAGCCTCTTCATCAGTCGAGGCCTTGCTCTTTTGCTGTTCAATTTCCTTTTCCTTGGTCTCTTGGGCCTCAAGATACCTCTTAGGTGGTTTTGTCGATATTATGATATGCTTCTTTAGTGACTCCGGGGAAGGAAATTCCTTTAAGCATTCCGATTCAGGACAAAACAGCATGTCTCCATATGTTTGATTGACCATCTACAAACAGATCCGAGGACAGTAAATAATACGAAAATTTGATATGGGGTACACATTCACACCCAAAATTTCAAATAGACTCGCCTCAGCCACTTTGGCCTGAAGATCCTGAGTGATGTGATCTTCCAAGGTTATGATGACCGGATACTCAGATGTGACGAATGCATGCTCCTTAATAGACCTCAGACACTTTATAAGTTCCACTGGAGCGGTTAAAGTCCTAAATAGATAAAACGAAATTAATAGCAGTACATATGGAGCATGCAAACAAGCTAGATCAAACATCAGATCCTGCAATCTTTTCTTTTGAGAGGAGCAAAATACTAACACATTTACAAGTTTCATGTGCCATACTTTTAGAGCATCTCAGCATCATGCTTCTCAAGTGGTTTTCGTTATTAAAATGTTTCAGGGGGTTAATATGCAGGGAATGAGATTAGTAATAATTCTGGCTAGACAACATGGACATGTAGAATCATGTCACGCCCGATCATTTTACCCTCCATGAAGAACATCGATGTTGTCCTTAGATGAATTTGGCCATAAATCCAATTCAATCACTCTAACGCCTCTCTGGAGCGCATGGATGATCGGAACATCGCTGCAATCACTGCTTATCTGATTACCCATTAGATATGAATTGTGGCCTGTGTATATGAAATAATGAGACAGAGGGGCATCCATGTCATGGTGCACCTGGATAAGATCAAAAAAAGAAAGAAAGATGTCACTACCAATTATTGTCAAGAAAAATAAGGGATGATGCGAGTCGACAGGGCATATATTACTTGAATACTCATGCTGTGTCGCCAGATACTGCATGCGGTGCTTATGTCAGTGAGACAACACATGAATGATAAGCCCCAGAACAACACAGGAATGGCACTAAAAGTAAGCCAAACTGCACCACCTCTTTTATGACAAGGAAGTTGGCCTAGGTAGGTGAATCTTGGGACATGAAGCACCCACTGATCTCACATGGTCCAATGCCCTATGAGTGGCTCAGACATAGTTTGTTCTCGTTAGAACTGGATCTGTCTCATAAATCTAAGCATATTCACTGAACTCCTAAGTTGACCTGTTGTATGACAGTGCTCCCAGTTCCTGTAGAAACTGAGTTCATTTCGTTTTTCTTCAGGACGTGCCTAGAGTTGAATGCAATGAAAAGGAAAGTACTGAGCTTCTATGAGGACTTTGAGTTTGAGCATCTTCAACGAAAAATATTAATAATGTGTACTGTACCCATTCTCTTTTAATAATAGGAATAAGCCAACAAAGACAGGGTTAACTGTACCGCAGATCCTTTTTCTCATCCTTTTGGGAGGGTACAATAATGGAAAGAAAAAACCCATTCTCAATGACTTTTCTAACTTAGCATCCCCAGAAGATTCACACTGATTGGAATATGTTTTTAGAGATATAAATCCTCGTTTCTTATTAAAAGCACTCATATCATCAAGTTCTAACCATCTCAATCAAGCTAAATTTCATATGTCTAAAGAGCCAAGAAGAAAGAGAAGATAAGAGAGTGGAAAAGGGTTCGAACAGTGCAAGGATCTCATCCAAACAACAAAGAATATTAAGTGATGGATATTCATGTAGCATCATATTTGGATCTTTAGATCAAATATAGATTTTCATAGGTCCAGAAAAACATTTTGTCTTACCCCTTGATTTGGAGAGAGAGGAGGGTTGATATCACCAAACAGGTATCTGAAAAAGGCTTCAAAGCTGAGGCCCTTCCTGTGAAGTATGTTAAGATACTTGAGCTCACGTAGGCTGTCCACTATGGCCTGTGCGTCCTCTCTCGTGGCTCTCTCTTCCTTCTGAACTTCGGTCAAGAACCTGTGGAGATGATCGACAGTCATGGTCCCATTCTCTGAGTATCGCACAAACAGGCTCTTGATCTCGTCTGGCGCTTCCGCCACATGGAGCTTGAACCTCCTGCGGAAGCAGAAGCACACTCGGTAGGTCTGTCTTGACATGAGTTTTGCAGCAAAATATGATCTTCTGTCGATAATCCGAGAAGACGAAGAAGAAGAAAGGAAACAAGATCAAGGAGCTTGATCCTCCTCTCTCTTTCTAGAGGGGGGAAATGTTAATGATATGATCTTTTGAGTTGACCCATTTCTTGTCGGTTGTTTCCTGTTGGGGCCAACTAATAAAGTGATGCTTGCATGTTATGGCTTGCCAATTGGGGATTGGTCGACTTTTAATCATTGAAAGTGATTCATGAAGAGGGAAGAGGTGATTGTGATCCGAGAAGAAGATGCTTCTTGCACAAAAGCTGATGTGAGGAGGATATGTTTTGCTTTTTGTAGTATATTCGTCAGAGGTGTTGAGCTCTGTCCATGCATAAGGTGGCATTTTCTTCTTTTATAAAGTCGATCGTATGGCCTCATGACAGCCAATAACAAAGGATGAGAGAAGTACAATAATTATCTTGACCATTGTAATGTTTATGGAACTGAAATTCAATGTAATTCTTGGGTATGTGAAGCTTCACTTGCTCAAAAAAGAAAAACAAAATGGATGAACAGGTTAAGGAAAAATCCTTACCAAAAAAAAAAAAAAACAGGTTAAGGAAAAACCTAACACTATCTACATAAGCTATGACCACATATGAGTGTAAAAGGGAGCTAAATAAAAAATCAAGAAACATATAATTGGTTATTTTTAAGAGTACCTACGAAACTCGATTGTACTATCTATACTCAATTATTCTCAAGTCATTTTAAGAAAGAGACAATATCCAACAAAAGCCTAATCACCTTCGTCCCCATCTTAGTCGTGATAATAGGCCGCGCGATGCCTAACTTTTCAACGCGTTTGATTGATCTATCTTCCATTATTCTATTATGAGTATTCTTAAAAAGTTAAGTTAGTTTTTCTAAAAATTTGTGGAATCAGATTATAAGAATAAACTACGCTCCGACCGAAAAATTCGATGTAAACCAAAGTACAAAACAGTCTCCCTTTAGTGACAACTTTAGAGTTGCCGTACAGCGATTGGCTATCCCTATATGTCGTTTATCCAGTCGTTTAAATCCAGAAATCTGTAATTTTCTGATCGATTTTTATACTCGATTTTCGAGTGAGAATGTGAGATTCGATTGGAAAGTAGACCAAGATGATGATGACGATGTCAGGCTCAAGTCGCTTTTGGAAGGAGCAATCCCAACGTGTTCCACACAATGCCTCTGATTGTCTTTGTCTGGACGACATCTAACAACTGGCAATTAATGCTACACCATATTTCCACCATAACAGGACGAGCTGCTTAGTGCTTTTCATGCAGTGCCAGCAATCAATGTGTATTGCTGTTTCTCGGGTCCAAAGGAATATGGTGATTGTAGGTGTAAGTCCAAAAGAAGAAGATCCACCGAAGAAAATTACTGTTCGGAGGAAAAAGCAGACGAAGAAAACGATGGTCTGACGTTATTTTCAATCTCAAAGAACTGCGTACAAATGACCACCGTCGGCCGAAACATGGATCAACCAAGCCCCAGCCAGTCATAAACCGGTGGCTGAAGAAGACACGTGTAATGCGATTCAGATAGGACACAGAAAAGGGACAGCAGAAGCAGGCATCTTTCTCACTGTCGGCGATGATAAGGTCCCGGGAGAGAGTGATTGCTAAATCCGGGCCAACTGAGAAAGCAAAGGATTCCCGAAAAAGAAGGAAAAAGGAGGAGGAAAAACTGACTCTTGCACCAATGCCATGAAAAATAACCACATGGCCATCGAGGACATCATTTTTGCAAGGTCAAGAGACAAGTCACCATTTTGGAACCACCCACCAACTCCAAAATGAAGCTGAACATGCAGAATGAAGAGGCGAAATTCGCAACTTTCTCTATGGCATGATAAGTCATTGTCGTTCATTGCAACTGCAGATTAGAAATCTCTACACAACAGCTTCTTCATCTGCGCAACAATGCAAATGAAATATAATCTAGTCCATAATGCGATGAAATAGGTTTCTGCTTATCTAATCATACGAATTGAAATCGCATCAGAAGCTTCACGGATTTGTACTTCTTTCCCTTCTTATCGTACAACGGGACTGCACGGATTCCAGTTTTTAGCTCCGATATGGGAAGACACGTCTGCCCGCCGAAATCATCCTTCTCGGACCTGTCGTATTCTCTTACTTCGATCCGAAGCAAGGCCAGCTCCGGGACGCCCAGCGGGAATTCGAACTCTTCGTCCCAAACAGGAAACCAGTCGTCTTCAATGATCCTCGTCTTCTTCTTGGCATTATCGGCCGGCACTCCGACAATGTGCACCTGAAATCGAAAGAAATCAGTGGCTTCAGGTTAATCAAGGAAATACTTGACAGTTCAGTTTGGTTCAGTTTCTTTTTTTCATCTGACTCTTCAGAAATATAAAAAGGTAAGTTCAGTTCTGAATTTTTGTCAGTCCGAACCCGAATAAAAGCTACCAAAGGAAGCCGAAACTTTTCGGCCTTGGACTACCTAACATTAGGAATTTTTATCGGATCTCTGCAAAATTTCTTCTAACCTTCGTGTAGAAGTCTGGAGGTGAAAAAGTGTCAAAGTGTGTCGGGCTAAATTCCAGGTGCCATCCGTCCCCCATATATACTCTGACCTGATCCTCCAAACACAATTTTAGGGTAATCCAACAATATAAGACCAAATTATTTGGTATATTAGGATGTGTCGCAAACCTTCAATGTCTTCTTTACAATGTGCTCTCGTTTAGGATCGTGTACTTCCTTGTTTGGACCCTGCCGCATCAGAAACTCTGGCTTTTTCACATAACCACACCCTCCGTTGGCTCTAAACATCCCGTGCATCTTCCAGAGCGATTTCCCGTATCCCTGCCACGTGAAAGCTCAAGTAAGCTCAAAAGAGGGTCGGGACACATCATTGTGTATCAAACAGTACTTACAAAAGAATCTGTTTGAAGACGAGAGAGATTCAGATTTGGACTATATCAGATAAAAACTGTTTCTTAACATTTCCGTGTATTTGCAACTGGATTCACATGCAAATGTTGGGTTTTCTGCCTAATCGAAAGCACCTCAATCAAGAAAAACCGAGCAATAGAACTACTGAGTACTTGATAATGGATACCAACAACCTAAGAGAAGTCCTTTGCCACATAGATTGATATGAGCAGAAACAATGTCTGGTCATAGAGCTCAATCTAGAAATTCTGATTCGTGCCAACCTCAATTTGTGGAAACGGAAAGAAAAGGGAATGAACCTGCATATTAAATGCGACCATTTGAGCGCCGTGCATCCAACTGAGATGGGGATTGTAATTTGAGGAAGTGACTCTTGTTCCTTTGGGATACACTCTTAAAATGTTCCTTTGAGCAAACCTGACATGAACAGCAGCAACCAAGGACAAATTATAAACAAAAGGAGCGAAAACTAAGAGCACCAAAACAACTTGCGAATCCACGATATGGGTTCTTTTCGACAAGTACCTCACCAAATCAGTGCCATGAGATGAAGTAGCTTTCTCGAGTTCCTGTTCGCTCAAACTTAGACGCCTGACTTTATCTTCTAAAACTCGTAACGCCTCCTTCAAGCCACCCTTTGGTTTCCCCGCGTGTATTGTGATTAGGCGTCTGTATTCGGGTGTCTGGCTGGCATTGGTGTCTTCACAATCTTGATCGCTCTCGCTCTGTGATGTATTTCAAGTTCTCTAAGGACAAAACAAAAAATCTCAATTTTAGGAAAATGACAAATTACGATGCCACATCTTACCCTGTAATCGCAATCAAACTCAGATGTAGAGTCAGGTGTTTCCTTCCCCCTAGCTTCGTCTTCTGATGAATGTGAACCAGTCGGTGAAAACGAAGACTTATCCTTTGAGCTTTTAGATTCAAGAAACTCTTTCGGTGGTTTGGTCGAAATGATGATCCGCTTCTTAAGCGACTCTGGTGAAGGGAATTCTGCTAAGAATTCTGCTGTTGGGTAGTACAATGTATCCCCGAATATTCGAGTGGCCATCTGCATTACAAAACTATCTGAGGCCATAAATGGATGATCAACAGCAGAAATGAATGCTAAAAAAAACTATGAAAGAAAAAGAAATGGTATACAACCTCTGCAACTTTCCCCTGGAGTTCCGATGTAAGATGATCTTCTAAAGTGATTATAACTGGGTACGGCGATTTAACAAAAGCGTACTCTTTTATGGACTTCAAACATTTGTCAAGTGTGACAGGACTCGTTAGCGTCCTGCAATCCAATATGAAAAGGTTTAGAATATCATCCTTCGACCTTAATCAGTTCAAACCAATGCAAAGCCATTGATTTATCGGAGAAGTTCGTAGTCATGAACTAACTCTCAGTCAATCTAGACAAGCTCAACATTCTGACACTAACTATAACTTCAACAGGAGTGAGGACTAGGCTGCACGAGGAACGGGAAAAAGGCCTAAGTTTTTGTACCTCCCGTGAAGAATAAGGATGTCGTCTTTGTCTGAGTTTGGCCACATGTCGAGTTCAATCACTCTCACGCCTCTCTGCAAAGCTCGTATAATAGGAGTATCGCTGCAGTCGCTGCTCAACTGGTTCCCAGTGAGGTAGGAATTGTGCCCTGTATATATGAAATAATGTGACAAGGGTGCAGTCATATCATGGTGTACCTGCCATTCGAGATGTCACCCTCGTCAAGGACTAAAATGCAGTCTAGATACATTGTTCAAAGGTTCATTTCAAATCGTACTCGCTTCAAATGTCAAGCTCTGCATCAATATAACAATAAGCATTGCATGTTATGTCTAGTATTTTGGCACATGTAGCCAACTGCAAGATTAATTCCTGCACCATCACATTGTGATGTAGACCTCAGTGGCATCGGATGCACATCAAATCGAGGCACGGCGATTATTCTTCCTGAAGCACAAACCAATAATGACCAGGGAACCCGACATTTTCTACGTTCCCTACATTTCATGAGCAGCACCATTGGTCAAAGCAAGCGAGCTCGTGATTGAGATCCGGGTACATGTAACTAGTCACTTAATTCGACGATTTACATGAGACATGTTCGGAAAAGACCGCTTGCAGAAGGATTTTCTTCGACCCGGAGTGCATCGAACGTATGCTAGTGGAGAAAAAAGCAACGGCAATGCTACCAGTGGAATGGGATTCGATGGCTGAAAAGTGTTCAAAGGGGGGAAAAGAAAACGTCAAAGAAACCATTTCTGCTAATCTTACTAGGTCAAGGGTGGGCGAAAACAAAAGTCACTTGCCACGTCCTCTTCATCGTCATCGTCCTCGTCCTACAGTATCTATCACCAAACTTTCCATGGAGAAAGAGATCAAACGTCGCAGTCCCCTGCTTTGGATTTTCCTCGTCTACCAAACGGAAGAACAGAGCATTTGACATTTCAACCATCAGAAACAGGGAGAGAGAGGGGAATGACCGCTGACCTGGCACGAGATGGGCCCATTGAGATCGTCGCGCAACAGGTAATGGAAGAAATCGTCGAGCGTGAGGCCCTGCTTGCGGTCGGGGACCAGCTGGAGCTTGGTGTGGAGGACCTGCTCCACCACGCGCTCCGCCTCCGACGCCGCCCCGGCGGCGCCCCCGCCCGGCTCGCCCTGGTGCTCCACCATGAAGCGCCGCAGCTGGTCCGGGCCCATGTGGGGCCCGCCGCCGGAGAACCTGTGGAAGGCCTCCTTGACGTCCTGGGGCGGCTCGATCTCGGTGATCTTGAACTTCCGGTTGAAGTACTTGAACATCTTGTAGTTGTAGCTCCCGTGCGACGATGCCATCGTGCCCCGATCGATCTGCTCCTCTGTTCCTTTCCCCTCCTCCCTTTCTTCGCAGAGATTGGAGGAGAGAGAGGGAGAGGTTGCAGGGGATTGGAGGAGCAAGAAGAAGAAGAAGGGCGACGAGGCCTCCGTTCGAGGAGTTTTTGTTGCCGAGAATCGTTGGATTTTCGACGTGTCCGACGTTAGCCGCGAAGTTTTTGCTTTACGTTCTCTCTCCCATTAAAACAGCACTTCAATGTTTTGTTTGGTTACATCATGAGATAATTAAATAAATGCTCCCCGAAACTTTTACCCAATCAATAATTCAGTCCATGACATTTTAATTTGTTCAATACAATCCTCGAACTTTTAGCCTAATATATAATTTGATTTCTGAAATTTTAATACACGTTCAATTGACAACATCGAACATTTTCATGCAGTCCATGGACTCAATTGAATATGTACCAAATATCATGGGATCATATTGAATAAATTAAAATTTCAAGGATGATATTGCACGTTGGGTTAAAGTTCATGCATCACATTATACATGGAACTGAATTTCAAAAATATTATTGCATATTAAGTTAAAGTTTAAATATCGTTGTGTCATGCTTCCTGACCGCCATGTAGAAATTAGGTCATGAGTTACACTTTTTTCCTTTTGCTGGCACGAAATTTCAACGTTATTTTATGAGGTTCTTTGCACATCTTTTCAACGTATTGTACCCCGAATATGCATCTGGTTTGTATTTTTAAAATACTGAGCGGGCGGATGCAGCAAATAATTATTAAACAAAAACAAAGAAGTTGTAAAGAATGCCGTGAATCAAAAATAAAAATAAAAATAAAAAAAGAGAAGAAAAACAAGAAAAAGTCCTTCCCGCTTTATCATAAAAATAAAATAGAATTAAAGTGGAAAGAAAAGACAACTCTTTCCTACCTGAAAAAGAAAAAATAGCCGCTAAAAGTTGTACGTGTGTCGGTACGCGACGACTTATTGCGTGGACGCTGAGGACATACCTCCCATCAACTCCATTGACCAAACCGATAAATTATATCTCGAATTTTTGCCGCGAAAGAAACTCATTGAGCAGAACCGAAACGATCTCACAAGATTAATGCGAGTTCCTCCCTCAATCAGTGAGCGAGAGCATTTTCACATTGGTGAAGAGGCCACGGTTCATGAGATACATAGTTTACAAACCCAGATTTGAGAACATGGAATGCTATGCACATTTGGACCATCATCGACAAGTCTTGATCATTCTTTTTCAGGGTTAATATCACGAAAAATATCAAACTGGCATATCTATAATAAATTTACCCAAACTATTTTTCTGACAAAAAAAAAATCCCATACTGATACACCCGTGATAATTTTATCCTAAACTATTTTTTTTACCATCAAAAACCCCACATTAGAATACCAGTGACAATTTTACCCCGAGCTAATTTTTTGACCATAAAAAACTCCAAACCGGTACACCTGTGATAAATTTACCCTCCGTTAATTTTCGTTAAATTTTACTGTCAAATTGCTAAGTTTGGTGACATATGGTAGTTGACGGGTATACCAGTTTGAGGTTCTACCCCTTTGTCTATCATAAGTTTATCAATTTGTGATTTTTTGTGATATTAATCCAATTTAGCGGACACTAATTGAGGGTAAATTTATCACAAATATATTAGTTTTTGGTTTTTAGTGGTCAAAAAATTAGTTTTTGGTAAAATTATTATGGGTATATCAGTTTAAGGTTTTTTGTGGTAAAAAAATTAGTTCGGGGTAAAATTGTTACAAGTGTACCAATGTAGGATTTTTTGTGGTCAAAAAAATAGTTTATGGTAAATTTGTTGCACATGTACCAATTTGAGATTTTTTATAGTTAAAAAATTAGTTCGGGGTTAAATTATCACAGATGTACCGGTTTTGGGTTTTTCGTGGTATTAACCCTTCTTTTTATCCTTTTGATTCCAAAAAGTCTCAGGGTGTATTTAATAACCATTCTATTTCTGAAAACAATTTATATTCAGAAATTATTCTTTTTAATCCCGTGCCTAGGAACAATTTTAAGCATTTGAAAATGCTTGGTAATTGCCCAAAAATTATATTTTTGGAATAGAAAAAGAACAGAAATACGTTTAATAGTTGCACAAAATTTATTTTTATTAATAATATTTTAAATTTTTTAATATTTCTTTCTTTTTATTTTTCTTCTTCTTCCCATTCCTTAGCCATAGCCAAGTCGCTGGCGCTAACGATCAGCCATAGGCCAGGGTTGGCGAGGGCGGCTCGTGGCTTGCGGCTTGGGCGAGTGTGGCCCTCGTTGGATCTAGCGAGAGCGGCCCTTGCCCAGGCGGCAAAGGTCTAGCCCTTGCCCTCGCCCTCGCCCTCGCCGGCCCTGGACTGTGGTTGGTCGTTAGTTAAAGAAGAAAAAAAAAAAATTCTTTTCCATTTATGATTCTTGTTCCTATAATCAAAAAACAACTTTTTTTTTGCTTTTTTATTGTGCTTCAAAACTTATTTTGGGAATAAATTTTTGCAAATTTTTGCTCGGAAACAAAAAATTTGCCAAACGGATTTCTGTTCCAAAACTGATTCCGGGAACAAAAGACTATAAATAATTACGGTTTGGCCGGTTGCCAAACGTGCCCTTAACCATTTGCACGTGTCGTCAACCTTTTCGATTTGTTTCAATTTAAATTAGATCAATAGAATAATAATGAAAACTATAATTGCACATTATTCCCCTTCGTTGTAACTGGGACGGTAGTTATATGGTGAAAATGAATCTGGTTCTGGATAAGTACACGTTGGAATGCGCAGCCGGCCAGCCAGGACCAGATCTAGATGATTACAACAATTTAAGTGCATATGGTGGAGTGAATATCTAGACCGAGTCTAAACGTCAAGAACGCCGGACTCAGATTTCGTTCATATGCAATTATTATATTGCCCGTTTTCATATTTGCTTATGCAGGCCACGTTGAACAAGTTAGGAGTAACCGCTCACGCCATTTCTTGACCCATATTAGATAGGTTGAGTTGTTATATATGTTGGTTATAATTAATAAATGGGTCATAAATGTTTTCAGAATGGCGAAACTCAAAATAATATAAGTGTTAAATTGACTCATAACTTAAAACCAACCTACTTCTGTGACATTCTCCCGCTCTCACTTGATTTCAAGCTTGCTTACTCCGTACTCTCACTTTAGTTTAGGTATGAATTTTCTTAAATTTTATTAAACGTGAAAAGCGTTTTGGTCGGTCGAGTATGGGTTAAGTATGTGTTGGGTCAGATATGGATCACTAAATCTGTATTGCATGAAAATTGAATAGAACGGGTCAAATAGATCAATTTGGGTATGACTATTTTTGATCAGATCCGACTCACCCATTTGATAGGTTTAGCTGCCATAGAAATGGTGCGTCCGCAGCAGAATGATCAGCGTGAGCCATAAACTACAGCTCATTTCAAGTGTGCCTATCCCCGTTATCGCCACTGCGGTGGTAATGAAAGTAGAGCCGAGGTGTCAATTGTTGAAGGTGCGAGCAGTAGCACGACATGACACGGGCCGTCAGGCATGCCCCCACCGCATTAATGGGCCGGGCGGGGCACGACATGGTTAAAGCCAGGTACGATGGGCCGTGGGCTGGCTGGCCCGGCCCGGCCCGATACTTCGCCCGTTCACCGTTCTTTGTCGAAAGACGAAGGCACGCCACCGAACCAAACAGTACGCGGTGAAAAACGGAAGAGGAAAGCAAGCCTGATCGAAGAGCTCGAGCTTCGCTCATGGCCGACCGTTGACCATCGTCAAACGCAGAGACGAGAGAGTTGACCCACGAACACCCACGAAGCCCGCGCTCTCCGTCGCCGCGAGTTTCGACGAATTCCTGGGGAAAAGGCGGGAAATTTGAGCGCGGAGGAGGAGGAGGAGGAGGAGGAGAGCGAAATCTGGAAATGGCCATGGCGACGAGGACGAGATGGGTCACGATCACGATGGCGTGGATCTTGGTCTTGTTCGGAACCCTTGCTCTCATCCAGGTGATTCGAAGCTCGACCTCGACCCGAATCCCACCCCTATTTCTCCTCCGGATAGTTCTGAAACTTCCTGACTCGTTTGTTTGTGCGTGTAGAACCGATTGAGCGACGCCGGAGCTTCGTCTGATCCGAAACTTATTCATCGCAAAGTTGGTGCGGTAATTCCTTGCGTCTAAGTAGATCGTTATTGATCCCATTTTGTCGAGAGATGTGATAATTTCGTGCTCTTTTTTTTCTGTTTTCGGGTGGCTACTGACTGAGTGCGAGAGAGAATTGATGATGATGTTGTTCATGTTTTGCAGGTACAGAAGGAGCCGGACGATTTGGAAGAGGTGACTCGCAAGGTTTATTTCGATGTTGAGATTGGAGGAAAACCAGTGGGTATGCACTCTGTACAATTTAGGCTCAAAGCTGAACAGATTCTTTGAATACTGCGCTGAATTAAATGGCACGTATCATCGTCGTGGTAGAAGTAATTGAGCTAGAATTTTGTGTATGAACATTCTCCTTTCTATGCACAGAAGTCAGTAAGAAGTAAGAACTGATTGAATCTGATTGCGATAGGCATCCTTGCGTAGAAATCTTTTCCTCGGTGTGGTTATTGTCCTCGAGTTAGTCAAATCTTTGGCGAGCCGGTTTCTTTTCCTTTTTGGAAATGCTGGATTTGGCAATGTGCTTTTCTGTTAGTTATGATTGGTCATTATATCCCTCGCTTTTAATTAAGGATTCACCCCCGTCTTTTTGTGTGTGGAAATCTTCTCCTGTGTGTAGTTATCATCCTCGAGTTAGTCAAATCTTTGGTGAGCTCGCTTTTTTCCTTCTGGGAAGTTGGGTTTGGCAATGAGCGCTTTCTGCTGGATTTGGCAATGTGCTTTTCTGTTAGTTATGATTGGTCATTATATCCCTCGCTTTTAATTAAGGATTCACACCCGTCTTTTTGTGCGTGGAAATCTTCTCCTGGGTGTAGTTATCATCCTCGAGTTAGTCAAATCTTTGGTGAGCTCGCTTTTTTCCTTCTGGGAAGTTGGGTTTGGCAATGAGCGCTTTCTGGTTGTTATGATCGTTCGTTATATCTCTTGTTTTTTTTTAAGAATTTGCACCCGTCTGTTGTGCCATGCTCTTCAGAATGAATAAGAGCCTGATTTTATATGAATCCATCTTTTGCTGCTAAAATTAAATTTCGAATCTCTTTGGTAGAAGGATCTTATTTCATTATGGTTTGTATGCTTCCAGGTCGAATTGTCATGGGTCTCTTTGGCAAAACCGTCCCCAAAACAGTTGGTAAGAACCTATATGCACTATGCTTCACAATGTCATGAATTATACGTCGAAATCTTATTTCTCCTTTTTCTCGCTTGCTCTACATCTTTGTTGTGCAGATAACTTCCGAGCTCTTTGCACGGGTAGCCAAGTGACATCTGCTTCCTCTCTGAATTTTCCTTTAAACCCCTAAACACTCATGACCAAGTTGAAGGAAGAGGAATCGGCTTTTCGCCGAATGATTTCTCTACAAATTAATAATAAGAAAGAATCATACATGTGTAGAGAAGAGAGAGGTATCCCTAAATTGTTCCTTCTTGCCTAAACATGTCAGGGTGTCTTTCCTAGATTATTATCAGTCTTATTGCAGGGGAGAAAGGGATCGGAAAGAGTGGGAAGCCCCTGCATTACAAAGGGAGCCGATTCCACAGGATCATTCCTAGCTTTATGATCCAGGGTGGTGACTTCACTCTTGGAGACGGGAGAGGGGGAGAGTCGATCTACGGGAACAAATTTTCTGATGAAAACTTCAAATTGAACCATACAGATGCAGGTATTTGCATAATTGGACTTCCTAGTGCTTTCCAAAGAATTGCGAAAAAGTTTGTAGTAACCCTGAAGTTAACTTCTTGTGCTGCGACCCATGAATAAGAACATGTAAAGGTTTAATTATCTATTATGTAACAGGGCGCCTTTCCATGGCAAATGCTGGGCCAGACACGAATGGGTCACAATTTTTCATTACCACTGTGACAACTAGTTGGTAATTGATCATCTTCCTTTACTCATTTCTTTGATAAGCAACATTGTCACCTAATTCGTGGGACATTCAGCTCATTGCTGTTACTGTTGGAGATGTTACCATGATTTGAATGAGCTTGAGGCTATTGTTAGCTTAATCTCAAGTCCTTGTAGGGAAAAAATGTGCGTATGCCTAAAAACATCTAGGCAACTTTATCATGGATTATTGTCATAATCTAGTTAATCTGAGTTCTTTTGGTAATCTTTTGAGTTGTTAGGTTGATCGTAAACTAACTCAAGGATTTGAACTCCTCGCAATCTCTTGTAGGTTGGATGGCCGTCATGTTGTGTTTGGAAAGGTGCTGTCTGGAATGGATGTTGTCCGCAAGATTGAGGCTGAAGGGAGACAGAGCGGCCGACCCAAAAGTACAGTCGTCATTTCAGACAGCGGAGAATTGGCTCTATGAGCACTTCGCTCCAGATTGCACACGAATGTAGAGCTCAGGAATCATGTACTGCTTTGGTGCGTATGAAGTTTTTTTATGGTGAAGAAAACGCGAGGCAATCTTGTTCATTGGATATTGGGGCATGCTTGAAAGAGCTTGGATAAGATCATAGAGGCCAGGAATAGAGAGAACTGCTCTGAATCTGAATTGGAAGTTAGATTAAATATAGCCAAATGAAATCTAGAAAACGGAAATTTTTTTTCTGAAAACTGGAAAGAAAATGATGTATTTCTCCTTTGTATTAATTAAAAATCTTCAATCCATTGTCCAAATGAGAAGAGTCATTTTTGGAGAATTTCATTTTATTAATAAATTCCAGCCGAATGAACGAGTAAAAACTGATGCCGACAGCAGGATATTTGCAACGAGTGAAAGCAATATTCGAACGGGAAACAATCTCTCTGAAAACGAAAGACAAAACAAAAGACTTCTGGTAAACCTAAAATGTTCCAGTACATCGAGAGTGGTTTTGTATAGTTCTGTGACCGTTACTTGATTTGTAAATTGAGAAAAGTTCCTCTGTTTTCGCAAACTGGATGTTGCGGCTCTTGCTGTGGATTCGGCGCTCTTTAAGATTTGTGTTGACCTCGTTTCCAATGTGTCACGATCCCGCTAAACGAATTACTGTCACGGATAAAATCCTGAATTGAAGAAAACCCCGTAGTGTAGACGAACCCGAAGAGCTGAAGAAGCAGCCGCGAAGAAAGAAACGTTTATTGAACGAGCAAATATGTTGGTGGAGCAGAGCTACATTGCGCCACTAATCCAACTTTTGCCAATTGAGAGTTAAGGATATACCCATCAGATTCAAGAGAAAAGTAAGTTCAAACTTATTGGGACATAAAAGAACAGCACGCTGGAAGCCGCTTAAGAAGTAAAATTGCAGTAAGAACACCCTTTCTGTCCATTGTCAATAACTTGAACATGCGACAATATTGTTCTCAACGAGGGCGAAAGAAGATCGTGCAAATACGCACCCTTATGCCAATAAAGAAACGAAGATTCTGTCCATTGACTTGATCGCCAAAGCAATGGCTATCACAAGTAAAGACACCTACAAACAATCGGGGCTTAAGCGCAATGACAATGGGTCGTCATTGGGAGATAAGGCCTTAAGTTCAGATCGGATGTGAGAAATTACACGGTTACATCCCATAATGTGAGATTTATACCGAAGCGACATAGCAAGTATATGAATACAAGTAAGACAGCTAGAACAGATCGAGCTCTTTACATCAGATCAAAGTTGGGCAAAAGTCATTACAGCGCTCCTAAAGCGCAATCCATCTGTTCTTGCCCAGCAAATCTGATGAAATCAACACCCACGAACAAAGATAGAAGCCGGAGAATATCTGTTCATGGCAAACCCTAGTCAATCGTCGTCCTAATTTGCAAACCCAAGGCAACTGGACCTTCAACAGCAAAGAATCGACTAAGAAATATCTCATGTGCATTAAATACAAGCGCAGGTGAATAACAGGGAAAATGACCCTAAGTACCACTCTTGATGTCAACAATCTCAATTTGCAAAAATGGATTAACGTTGACCTACCACCTCCCAAGAATTAACGACTTTTTGATTGGACCCCCATTACATAGGCTCAGTCACCAAACCCAAAGAACCGTCAACTCGCTCATGGCCAATATGAAATAAACCAAGAACTAGTTCTTTATATTAAGAGCACACTTGAGCAACATTCTGTCTGTGTCATGGCCAAAGCACAGCCAAATTTTGTTTACTTGTCTTCTGCATCATTGAGAGAGAGAGAGAGAGAGAGAGTTCTCGTGCGCCACATATGCTTATGTTCATTGCATCACCCAGGAGCAGTAATGTCAAAAACTTCGTTATCTAAGTGAAGGGACTTCTCAGTGCTGATCTACATGCTTCTCAAGTGGTGATATATGAACAGGCATTGTGAGGGTATCATGGTCTTGCCAACCATAGATGAATGAGATTAATTACTGAGCAGAAGAAAGATTTCCCTCATGGATGGCCCATGCATTTGTAATTACCCAAACTATACCAAATGCAACTACAAACCTATGAAGTGATGAGATATTGAGGTCAGTCCGAGAGCCAGATATGGAAATAAAACCAGGATATTTTAAACGAAGCTCGGTACACAACCTCCTTTCATGATTTTTCCACATAACACCTGCTACTCCTATCATTTGGAAGGACATTCTCCATAATGTCTTCACAGTGTTTTGAGCATAAGCTTGCAGGATGCTAGTGACACTTTCATCATCAGTGAGATAGCTCACACAAGGCAGTTCACACCTAGTCTATCCTAATTTGCTACAGATTCTGCAATTTTCACTTTCCACTCCTCCTTTTCAAGAAACTGCCCCGGTAGTAAAGGACACTCATAGTCATGACTTTTGTTTGCAGCTACTATAGCTAATCAATTTCCCGCTTTTGTTTCATTTGATTGAAGACTGGAATCGTAATGTGATCTGATAACGGATCCAGGACTGAGACAAGTTAAGATTCCAGCGGAGAGTATTACCATAAGATATGATGATGAGGATTGAGGACTAGGGATTCTTAGTTTCCATTATGTGGTTTTGGCTTCATCCTAGATCTAAGGACTAAACAGAGAAAGCATTGTTTTAATTAACCAAAGTCCACTGCAATCTGCATTTCTGACTTGTAGTAGAAACCAATACATAGTGATTACAGCTACCCCAGACAACTAAACATTACGCAACACCTATTAAAGAGATTGGGGGGTTTTCATATCAGGAAAGCTAATCACTTGCAGCAGGGCCTCTCAAGAATCACAATATCCACAGATAAAATCCATCCACAGATTACTTCAAGTCAGTCATCATGATGAGCACAGAATCTACTAAGAGCTATCTCCAAACAGCTTCCACTATCCAAGAAAAACCTAATCATGTAGATAACAGAGACGGGTCACCAGACTCACCGCCGTAGGATCTACTAGGGTTAAGCATACACCTAATGCGTATTATTCTTAAGATCTTTATCAAGTGGTTGGAATCAAATCATATTGAGATTTCAGAACAATCTGCCGGCATACTTGAGCTGGAGACCTAAAAATCCAGAGGCCTGAAACTAAAGCCTCCAAATCCTGCATCAGTTCCTAACACGTAGGTTAACATGATTGACATAACTCAGACTGCTTCCTTAGATCGCTGGGCAACTCAATCTACAGCGAAGGAGCCGACTTCAAAAAGAATTTAACCCTCCAACATCAAATCGTTCTATTGCCTAGTAAACTATCTACAAAAAGCTAAATAAAACTACGCCCTTGCCGCATACACTCTGATCAAACTTTCCCTGCATCTTCTTAGAAAGCCGAGCTCGGTGTGCATCAAATTATTGTTCATTTTTATCACATTTCAGGTTCACAATTACTAGAAACAGCAGTTACAGAGCAGACCCACGACACAGCCCAGAATGAGCATAGCAGAGTTTCTCTCCATCACTGACAACAAGACAAGAGGGACCAACACAGAACGACGGACTCGGACTCAGATACGAAGCAAAATATGATTTTTATTCCCAAGACGCTCAAAAGTCTCGTTAGCTAAGCACCAACCTTCATTCCTCCAGAAAAAAATTTTCCATTCAATAGAAAGAGTTTCGATAGGCCTCACGATTCGGGGCTGCTTTCTTTGGACGCAGGGTCGGCACCGTTCGCCTCTCGCCCGTGGAACGCGGTGGAGAAATCCGAGGAGAGATCGGAGTACAGCGAGACCACCTTCGATATGTTCTGGTTGATCTCCTGGATCAGAGCCACGTTCTTGACCATGTTGTCGGCGCTCTTGGACTGGTGGTTCTCGTTCACCTGCTGGATCAGGGCGCGGTTCCGGTCGAGCACGGTCTGCACCCGCCTGAAGCTCTGGTTGAACATCCGCCACACCTCGGGGTCGCACTCGAGGGCCTCGTCGGCCTCGTCGGGGGAGCCCCTCAGCGAGTCGCCGAGGAGGGCGGTGGTGGCGGTGGTGACGGTGGAGGGGTTGGGCCTGGCGGAGGACCGGCGGCCGCGGCGGCGGTGCTGGCCGGCGCCGGCGGCGGAGGCGGCGGCGGCTCCGTCCATGCTCTATCCGGCGGCGGAGGCGGGGGAGGAGGGATCGAGCGGCGGGGTCGTCACTCCGGCGGCGAAGCTCGGGCGGACATGTCTTCTTCTTCAGTTCTTCTTCCGGTGCGGTTGATATTTTCAGATTTTTTTATTTTTCATTTTTTAATGGATTGGGTGAGCTGGGCGGCGAGGCCGAATGCACGCGCGGGAAGGAGCGTGCACTGCTCACGCCCCTTATTTGTCGCCGGCCTTGCAGTTGAATTTTTTCTTTTCTCGTTTTAATTCGTGAATTTATAAGGCATTTTTGTCCATGACTATTAATTTTTCAGGACCTAATTTTCGCAAAAGCCATTTCGCACGATCCGTAATCCATTCTCTATTTCCTTGGCTAACCCTGTTTTGCGGACAAAATCGGACATGAATCTCTTTTCAATTTGGTACGTACGTTTTTATGAATGCATTAAATTTTAAAAGTTATGCATATGCATAAAAAAAAAGGATTTCTCTCATCCATTTTTTTCGCGGCTTGCAATTATAGGGGTTCGGGACTTTTTATCGTTTACCGAAACCCCGTTTTCTATTTTTGGTTGCTGCTAAAAACCAGTATTTCTAAATAATTAAATTAAAAATTTATATATATATATATATATATAGAGAGAGAGAGAAAATTAGGTTGAAGGATTTTGGTGCTGAGTGAAGAGAAGGGGACGCGCCGTGGCCGCGCGTGGGAATCTTGGGCGAGAGGGGGGGGATACGATCACGATGCGAGACCGCCAGAGATGAAAATATCTAACGGCGGCGTTCCATTGGACGAGCGTTGCCACGTCGACAAAAAGCGCTCCGGTCTCTCTCCTCTCCCTTCCCTAGAAATATCTCCCCAAGTTCCCCACGGCCACTTCAAGCGAAAACGACACGTCGTTTAACTGCTGCCCACACCCCCCCCCACCCCCTCCACGGGGCAATGATAAAATTTTGTATTCCTCGGCGGTGACTTTCCAACCTAGGAAAAAAAAATTCCGTTGGTAACTTCTGTTCGGGTTCGGACTTTACTAGAATCCAGAACCGAGCTCATCTATTGTTAGATTCCTGAAACCGTTGCGCGAAATGGAATCCCGAACCAAAATGAACCCTCAAGTCTCTCCGCCATTAATCCCAAGTCATTGATTTTTTTTTGTTTTCCATTTTTAGGTGGACATTGTTGGAGCGCCAGCCGATAATGCCGAGAAGAAGACGAGGATCGTCGGAGACGGCTGGTTATCCGTTTGGGACAAAGAGGATACGGCAAGTCCGAGAAGGACGATTTCAGTGAGCAGACGTGTCTTCTCGTATCGGAGCTGGAACTCCGATTACGCGCGATCCCTGTCGTACGATAAGAAGGGAGAGAAGTACAAATCCGCGCAGATTGCGGTGCGATTTCAATTTGTATGATTAGATAAGTAGGAAACTATTCCGTGCCGTTCCGGGCTGTGATTACATTATTGGGTTTGCATTGCGGTGCAGATGAAGCTGTTGCGTAGAGATTTCTCTATCTGCAGTTGCGATGAATGACGACTGCTTATCATGTGGTAGAGAAAATTTCGAATTATGCCTATTCGTCCTACACGTTCAGCTTGATTTTGGAGTTGGTGGTTGGTTTCACAATGGTGATGTGGCTACTTTTTCGCGGGTCTTCTTCGGCCCGCCGTTTTATGACCGGCTGGGGTTTGGTGGGTCCTTGTTTCGGGCCGATGGTGGTCATTTGCTTGCGGTTCTTTGAGATTGAAAATAACGCAAGACCATCGTCTTCTCCATCTGCCTTTTTTTTTTTTTTTCCTCCAGCAGTAATTTTCTTCATTGGCGTTCGTATGAAATCATCTTCTCCTTGTTTTGTCAACCGACCCATCAAGTTCAACGGAATTAACATTGTAAGGCATACCAGCACGCACTCACATTTTACATCTACCAGGACTGAGGGAACCACTGACATTTGATCGTGCGATGGAACTGTCAGGGCTTTCCCTATTCTCCTGAAAAGATGACTTTATTCGGGCAGCAAATGAGCGGCCGTTGAGTGTGCGAATGGTAACCATTCTGCTTCAAAAATCAAATTTTTGTCAGAAATTGATTTCTGAAATTCTTACCATAAATTAATTTCTAGAGGAGAAATCTGTTTGGTAAAACATGACTAATTCTGTTCTAGAAATTGATTTCTTGAACAGAAATCTATTTTTATTTATTTATTTTTTTGGCACCTCAAAAAAATAAATTTCACTCAAAGTGGGTGCTTGAAGGTATTCTAAGTCATTTTGTGAAGTTTTGAAATTTTTGATTTTTTGATTTTTTTTAACACCTCAAAAAAATTAAATTTCACTCAAAGTAAGTGCCCAAAGGTATTCTAAGTCATTTTGTGAAGTTTTGAAATATTTTTATATTTTTATTTTTTTGGGCACCTCAAAAAATTAAATTTCACTCATAGTGAGTGCCCAAAACTTATTTTCTGGAAATTTTTATGAATTTTTCTAGAATTTTTCAATTTTTATACATTTTCTGAAAAAAAAAATTAGTGAGAAAAAGAGAGAAAATAGAGAGAATGCATTCTAGAAAAGAGAAGCTATAAAAAGTAACTTCTCTTTTTCTTGCCAAAAACTCATTCCGGAATAAAAAATGCATTCTGTAATTAAGAATGCATTCTGGAATCAAGTATTTTTAACAAACGCATTTTTATTCCAGAATGCAAAAATTACTCCAAAATGTATTTCAGAAATTTTTTAATAAACGTATTTTTGTTCCAGAATCCATTTTGGAGTAGAATTTCTACTCTAGAATGGATTCCATCCACACCCTTAACATCACCTGTCCAATCTGGTAACACTCCATGAGTTCTTTCTCAAAAAAATAGATCCCTCGGGTGAGTAGACCATTTGCTCAGACAATTCTTCCTCTCTTTCACCTGGGCAAGGGCGAGCCCCGACGAGAGCTCCCTTTGCCAGATCCGGCGAGGCTGCTCTTTGCCCAGGCCACGACGGTCTCACCAGGCGTCACCTTCCCTTGGGCGACGTCTGTCGAGAGGAGCCCTTGTTGGGGCTTGCTCTCACCCAGGCGAGACGAGGCCAACCCTCGCTAGATCTGGTGAGGCCGGCCATCGCCATGGCCACGGCAACCTCGTGGGGCGTTACCTTCCCCTGTGAGACGACCAGCCTCGCCTCGCTTGGGTGAGGGCGAGCCCCAGAGAGGTGAGGCCGACCTTTGCCAGATTTGGCGAGACCGGCCATTGCTTGGGGGAAGGCGACACCCCGAGAGGTCGCCATGGCCACAATGACAGCTGACCTCGCCAGATCTGGCGAGGGCAAGCCCTAGAGAGGGCTCCCCTTGCCAGATTCGACGAGGCCACTGTGCCCTTGCCAGGGCTAGTTCATCCTCATCCAAGCGAGGGTCGGCCAGGCCTCGCCTGTGGCGAGCGACAGCGACCTCGTCAGGGTGATGCCAGGCGGCTAGCCATGGTTGGTGGCCGGCCTCCAGTCATTGAAGGTAGAAGAAGAAAAAAAGAAAAGAAGTAAAAAAATATTTAAAAAATCTAAATGTCAACATGGAAATGTCATGTAGATTTATTTTTTTAAAAAAGAAAATCCAACTAAGACTAGAATTTTAATTATAAAAGCCATGTATTAATTTAGTCGGAATTTTTGGGCGTTGGCACTTAAGTGATCGTTTTTCCTCCAATTTGACATTTAAGTGAGTCGGTGAAAACTTTTGACACTAAAATGAGCGCCGCACACAATTTTTGGCACTTTTAGTATTCTTCTCCCTTCATCCATCTGTATGCTCGATTGTGCTCCTTGGAAGGAGTAACATCTGCTGCTTTTAAGCAGATAGTATAAGAAGGGCCAACACGTAGTACTACTCACATCTGGCTTGCAAAGTAAAGAGCCACATCTTCCCATCCTCGATCAAGGAGATCTACAAGATGAGTACCAAAGTATGAATTGCCATTCAAAAGTAAAATGCACAATCATTGAATGTACCATAACATCTATCCAACCCATTATTGCCACAGTAGGAAAACTAGTGAAGAAATCCATAGGGTACGTTTGAAAGAACAATAAAAGGAAAAGGAACATATAGGAACACAGACGACTCAAGTCGAAATTTCAGCATGGACCGTAACTCCCACATGGTTTCTCTGAGCTCTTGCAGTTATATACGCACATATGGAAGCATGCATGCATGCTGTCAGAGGATAGAAAGCGATTGGGAATTGAAAATTGTGTATTACTTTCTTATGACAATACTATACAATTGTAGCCCTATTTATAGGACATACGGTTAAACTAATTAAAGAAAATAAGGATGTATAGTATAAAAGAAAAAAACAATTTCCTAGCACACGATATTCTAGTTTCCATCAATGAACTGATGAACATCAATTAGAATCAATATCAGGATTGAGATTAATCGATCGAGGCAACAATATCTTCAACACTCCCCCTTAAGTTGGCGGTCTATACACATCAAGGACACCCAGCTTGCTTAATAGATATATATGTTACCTCTGACGTAGTGGCTCAGTGAATATGTGTGGGCTGTTCCATCGTTCTTATCCCTTTTGTTTTGATTACTCCATCTTGAATTTTGTCTCTGATGAAATGACAATCAACTTCAATATATTTTGTTCTTTCATGGAAAACCGGGTTTACTGCAAGTTTAAGTGCAACATCATTATCACATAATAGGATGGTTGGTTCTTTTACCCATACGCCAAGATCTTGGAGTAATCCTCTTATCCAAACTATCTCATAGCTGGTCTTGGCCATTGCCCGATATTCTGCTTCGGTAGATGACAAGGAAACAGTTGATTGTTTCTTTGTTTTCCAAGAGAGTAACGAGTTGTCCAATTTGATACAGAATCCTGTGACAGATTTTCTACTTTATGGGGTAAGTAGCATAATTTGTATCACTATACGCTATTATCTCCATGTTGTTTTCTCGAGAGAGTAATATTCCTAAACCTGGACATCCCTTCAAGTACTTCACAACCTTTAGTGCAGCATTCATATGGGACTGTTTCAGATTATACATAAATTGATTGAGAATCTACACGGCATAGTATATGTCAGGTCTAGTCATGGTTAGATATATGAGTTTCCCGACAAGTCTCTGATAAGAAGAAGGATCCTTGAGCAAAGGGTCATCATTCAAGGGTGATAATCTCTTGTTATACTCAGCTGTCGTCAACTTAACATTCTGTTCAATTGGAATAATAGCTGGCGTGGATCCCGATAGTCCTGCTTCTGATATGATTTCTAGGACAAATATGCATTGACTGAGGCAAATTCCCTTATCCAATCGTGCAATTTCTATCCCAAGAAAGTATTTGGGAGGTCCCAAATCTTTGATGTGAAATGTAGAATGTAAATACTCTTTAAATTTCTTGATAGCATTTGCATCATTTCCCATAATAAGTATATCATCAACGTATATAAGCAAGTAAATTGATGATGTACCTTGACTCCATGTGAATAAGGCTTAGTTGTGTTTGGATTGCCGGAATTTTGCAACTGTAAGTGCAATGGTGAATTTGGCATACCATTGATAAGAAGCTTATTTGAGTCCGCATAGGGATTTACGGAGACGACATATTCTATTCTCCCCCTGTCTGCGTAAACCCAATGGAAGGTCCATGTAGATTTCCTCTTCTAGATCCCTATGAAGAAATGCATTATGAACATCTATTTGATGAAGGGGCCAATCACGGAGAGCGGTCATAGAAGAGAAGGTACAAATGGTGACTTCCTTCGCTACTAGAGAAAAAGTTTCTGTATAATCAAAACCTTTTCGTTGTGTGAACCCTTTCGCCAATAGTATTGCCTTATAGAGTTGAATGGAGCCATCCGCCTTATACTTGATCTTATAGACCCACTTGCAGCCAATAGATTTCTGATGAGAGAGCATATGAATGATATCTCATGTTTTATTTTCCATTAGGGCTCATAATTCATCCGCCATTGCTTGCTGCCAACGAGGGTCTTTTGCATCCTCATCATATGAAGATGGTTCATGTCCTTTAGATATTTTACTAATGTAGCACATATGTTCCGGTGAAAGCCGAGCAAAGCTAACGTATAAAGAAATAGGATATTGTGCACTAGATGAATCCAAGGTAGGACAAATATAATTTGCTGTCCATGTGGGTGGCTGTGGAGTGTGACTGGAACGTCGAGGAGTTGGTGTGGTGGATGGAATAATTCCATTTGACTCAGGAGAGATATCACCTGAAGAGGTAGGTGATCGAGAATTCGTGATGTCCTGTAAAATATTAGGAGCCGTATCGTGTGCACTCGATGACGCTGCATCATATTCAGAAGTTGGAGATGCCATTGGGGCTGATATATAAGGAATTGTCACCGGTTGAGGAGATAAGGAAAATTCTTCGGTAAAAAATGAGCGGTAATTGGTAGCCGTATTAGTCTCTTGATGAGAAGTTAACTTGTCCTGAAAAGGGAAAACATCTTCATGGAAGATAACATCTCTACTGACAAAAAAATGCTCGGTGGGTGGATGGGTCATAAACCAAATATCACTTCTGAATGGAAGATTATCCCATGAATATACATTTAAGAGCACAAGGATCCAATTTGTTCCGAGGGCCCACAATAGATACATAACATAAACAGTCAAAGACATGAAGATGACGAATGTTTGGACATTTTCCAAATAGCAATTCGAAGGGAGTTCTTCCATTAAGGACCTGAGACGGCATTTGATTGATTAAGTATGCTACTGTTACCACAGTCTCCCCAGAACATTTCCGGAATTGAAGCTTGATATTTAAGTGCATGGGCAACTTCGACAACACCGTTCTGTTGAGGAGTGTATATGCAGGAGCTTTCATGAAGGATGCCATTGGCAGTGAATAGTGAAGAACATTCATGATTGAAAATTTTTTTGGCATTATCTGTGCGGACCCGCTGTATAGATTTATGAAACTGATTTTTATGGCATTATCGGTGCGGCCCCGCTGTATAAATTCCTCTCATTTCCACTAGCTCACTCACTCTCTCCCTCTCATTTCCCCCAGTTCAATCTCTCTCACACTCTTCGACCAGCTCACTCTCTCACTCTCTCTCTCTCTCTCTCGTCTCTTCGCCGAAGCTCCACCGCCACTCGAGTTCATGGCCAGCCGTCCACCACCCAATGCCGTCCGACCAGCCGCTGTCCACTCCGTCTCCCCATTCCCTCATGTCACCAGTAGCAACCGCACGTGAGTCTGGAACCGCCGTGCCATGCCTTTCCTCTCCGCCAAGACCGCACGCCATGCCGCCACACTTGCCGTCAAGGTAAGTGTGCTCCCTCACTTCATACTAACCATGTTAGTGTGTGCATGTTGAGTTGGGTCTTGATTTAGACAATGTGATGGCTGGTTGTTGTGATTGAGGATAATTGATTGCGTAGTTATCAAGTAGGTTAGTTTGGATCTTTGGAGATGAGTTTTGTGGGTCTAGATTGCTAAATCAAGTTAAAAAGAGTTGTTGCATGTTGGTTGAACTACTGGCTTTGTGTTTGCTTGGCTGAGAACTCGTGGATATCAAGTTGAAGATGATTTCTCGAAGTTCAGCCATGGTTCCCAGAACCGAACCTACTGGACGCCTTCTGTTTTCCATTTTTATAACGCTTTTTGTGGCCCGAATCTTACAAAAAGATCTCCATCAAAGTTGTTCAGAAGATCTTGATATATAACATATTTAAATTTCAGATTTTCCTGAGTTCAAATGGGTTACATGATGACCCAATTACTTACCGTATCAGATCTGTTTTATCTTGTAAAACCAGCGACCTTTATGTCTTCTCAAATTTTTATAAAAATTTCCAGTTCAAATTTGGTCACAATTCATTCATGAAATTTGTTAAATAAATCCATGTCTGCAACATATAAAAATTTCAAAGTGTTTTGAGAGAATTTGGTTTGCGAAACGAGCGTTCCTCGTCGTTCGGTTTGCCTGTTTCGGTGGACCAGTTTTGGTCTGACTTGGAGCTATTGAAAGTGGCTGTTACATAAAGATTATGAGATCATGTTCTTCATAGAAAATATGTGTTAATGTCTTTTTTTATAACATATTCTAATTTTAGAATTTTTTAAGTCCATTTACTATGTTTTCGAATCTGATTTCTCAAGCAATGCAAAACTGCCCGGTTTTGCCAGACTTCAAAGTTCCATGATTTCCTATTTGAAAACAGTAGTATTTTGATTTAATGTCTTCTGGGGTCAAACTCTGTACATTCTAAACTTTCCAATAAGGTATTGATGGCATTGATATGATGAGGCAAAATTGATACTTGTGATTGGTTTTGGAGTTCGAGGAATGCGTGGTAAATGGTGAGATCCTTGTGAACTATGCGAGTTATGCATGTGATTAATGAAAAGATCGCTTGTGCGTGTGAATGTGTGACTAGAGATGCTTGATGTCATCGGTCTACGGATGACCATGCCCTGAGGAGCTTGTCGGGAAAGTGGGATGCCGTGGGCCGGTGGTCCACATTGCCTAGGAAGAGCCATGCCCTAGATATTTTGGGAGTATGAACGGGATGCTGTTGTCAGTAGACCTATGAAGCCCGCGGGCCATTTAGTAATCTAGCGTATATTGCAGCAAACCGGATTGGGCGAACTGGATCCTACTAGTCGGGATGTTCCTCCATGCATGGCCGGGGAGCACATCGAACATATGTCTTGGAGTAGTGATTAAAGCTTGATTAATGTCATACAACATTTGCGATGTGTGCTCATGTGAATGTCTCTTTATTGATGGACGATCTTTATGTCTGGTGATTAGTGACCGAATGAAAAAGGGGGTCTATGCATGCTATGGCTAGTTTGTGGATGGGTTTAGTTGTCTATCTAATTGACCTTCTTGAGGTGCATGATATTATTTGTTTAGTATGGCGTGATAGAATTTACTTCGCTGAGCTTTCGCTCACTGTTTATTGTTGACAACTTTTTTATAGATGCTTAGCCATGCTGATACTTCCCACTTCAACCTCTATTAGCTACGGAGTGCCCATTAGTTTTGAGGGTCATCTGTATGAGTTGGCGGACCCTGGTTTTCTGGGATTGTGTTTGTGAAGTGTATCTCCATCTTGACTATTGATATTGGGTCCCCTGTAGGATCCATTCTTTTGGGTTTTGTTGTTGTTTATGCTTGTGTTGGAGGATGATTGGTGGGACCACTCTCATATCAGGGACCTGATAGTGCTGATGACGATGCTAGTAGCAAGGTCAAGTGAGGGAGGTATCGAGGAGCAGGAGGATGGATAGTTTTTGGATAGACACGACTGTCATTTTTTGGAGATAGAGTCGTGTAGTGATGGGTGATAGTTTTGGTTGTTTTTTTTGACATGGTTGGTAGATCTCAGTGGATAGCCGAGTTGGAGTAGTTTTGTAATATCCCTATGTGTGAACTCACCTTTGTATTACCCATATTATTATTATATGAGATGGATGGTATTTTCCTAACTTGTGTGTCTTAATATTTCTAAGATTTTATGTTTTTATGTCACATTCATATTAAAAATACCAACATTTAGAAAGAAGCATTTTCCTTCTGCGAATAATCTTATGACTATAGAGAATTAGAGGATTCGGAATGAAAGGGGCAAGCCTGGGAAGCTACAGCTCAGGTCCGTCAGCGGCAGTCATGAACAAGGGATCTTCTGGCTCTGGTCGGCCACTGAAGGTACCTATGAAATCTGGGTAAGAGAAGGTTCCCGGACCCAAACCGTTTTCATTTGAGTAGAACCAACCCGATCAGGATCCTGGGTTGGGCTCAGTGGCAAATGTCGGGCCGCTTCTTGGCCCGATAGTTGGCCCACTATTTTATGCATGGACTCTCTCCGTATGGCCCATAACTTTATGGGTAGGTTGGACTTGAACGAGGATCCATTGAACATAGGTTCCCTGAAAAAATTGTCCTGGGTTGGGCTGAAGAAGCCCGCTGTTGAGCTGAATTGAGCCCGGGGGCCTCTCATTGGGCTGTTCTTGGTCTTCTTCATTGGTCTAGTTTTCGTCCACCAGAGTTGGTCGCGGATCCGAGGGTAAATTTTCCAACCCTTGATTGTTGGAAAGAACGTCCGAATCATCGGATGTTCCTGATTTCGAAGCTTGATTTCTTGGCATTATTTCTTTCTTTGTGAATGCGTTCTGATCAGAAAGTTCTTCACAGGTTGCGTGTGAAGAAAAAATGAAGAGGAAAGAAGAGGCTCTGTAGTTCGAAAAGAATCAGTATGTGTAAGTTAGGTTGAAAAAGAGCGGCTCTGATACCATGTTAGAGGATAGAAAACGATTGGGAATTGAAAATTGTGTATTGCTTTCTTATGACAATACTGTACAATTGTAGCCCTATGTACATAGGATTAAACTAATTAAAGAAAATAAGGATGTACAGTGCAAAAGAAAAAAAACAATTTCCTGGCACACAATATTCTAGTTTCCATCAATGAACCGATCTAACATCAATTAGGATCAACATCAGGATCGAGATCAATCAATCAAGGCAACAGTATCTTCAACACATGCATGTCTTAACAGTTGACAGAATGGGTACGGATCAATTTCTCTCGTACGGATCAAACATTCGAAATTTCTCTAGTTCCAAGCAGATATATGCACATCGACAAGCCAGAGCGGTGCCCAGACTCCCAAAAGAGGAAATTGTACCAACCTTGATAGTCATCCACGGTTAGGCTCTGCGATCCAAGTCGAAGAGGACATTAACAAGAAACGATTCGAAAGGGGAGAAATTGTCACTTTGCCAGCGCGAGCCGACACACACGCTCAGACGAAGCAGCAGATTGAAAACTAAAGACTAAGGCGATCAGCAATTCCAGCAATCGTGTGAAACCTCAACAGATGACGAAGCTGAAAAGCAAACCGAAGCGCAGCAATTTCCCAGTTTCGGCCAATCCAAGATCCGAACACCGTAGCTCGGGGCAAACACACTCCCTCACAACACAGGTAAAGAAACACAAGAAAACAAAAGAAAGAAACCAGAAACGAACGTATGGACCGGGAGAAACGCTGGACCCATTGCGAGATCCGCAGTACCCGCAAGAGCTTCTCCGCCGGCCGCAGTCCACGACCACCGTCTCTCCCCTGCCGCCCCCGCCTCCGCCGCTGCCGCTAGACTCGCTGCGATAGTTGACTGCCATCTCCCGCTCGGAAGCTCCCTTCCGTTCAACAATTACTATCTTATCGCCAAGCCAGGGTGGGAAACAGAGGAGCTTAGCGATGTCTCCTCTCTTTCCGACAAGCTTCGGATCTTGTTGAGGATGACAGCGACGACCAGCAGGCTGTGGTCCGTTTCATGAAATGTGGATTTAATTTGTGGGATCCTCAAGCTGAGTTGACTCCGCGAGTTGACTTGGCTAAATGTCCGCCGGCCGGCGAGCTCGAGACATTTCCGGCGCCGTGATATGGGCAATTATGTCAAAAAAAAAATCTGAGTAAAAACTAACAAATCCTAAATATGTTTTTACCACCAAAAACTCAAAACTGATATATACGGGACAAATTTGCTCTTCGTCAATTTCCGTTAAATTTTATCATTAAATTGCTGAGTTTGATGACACGTGACAGTTGACTGGTATACCAGTTTGGGATTTTACTTTTTGTTTGTTATATGTTTATCAATTTGTGACTTTTTTGTGATAGTAATTTAATTTAACGAAGTGTAAATTTATCAAAAGTGTACCGGTGAGATTTTCGGTGATCAAGAAATTAGTTTAAGGTAAATTTATCACATGTATACTAATTTGAGATTTTTTATTATAAAAAAATTAATTTAGAGTAAATTTATAATAGAATTAGTAAAAGTACAATATATTTAGACCTTCTGACAGCTTTCGGACAATTTTCTTAGAGTTTAGGTGACAATTTTAATGGTCTCCAAAAATAGAAAAAAAAATAAAAAGAAGGAAGGAAATGAGGGTGTTGAATAGTTTCGGCGTCATTTACGTATAGATTATATTTGATTAAATCATGTAAGGTAGACATGGGTTGACTTCACCTTCTTATTGACCTAGACGATCTCGACTTGCTTAAGTCAATTGGACGAAAATTTCCGTTCAAGTTCCTCTAATTGAAATCGTTGACCGTGGAGGAAGTCATCGCAATCAAACACAATATTTCCCTGAAAGAACGAGGGCTATTTCAAAGGCCTACCTTGTCCTAGAAAAAAGTTTAGTTAGCGTCGAATCATATCATCTTGCGGTCGTCCTCTTGCAAAAAGCTTGTTGATTTATCTTTTCCAAAACATTCGGGCCACACCCAGATTTCATCTCTTCATTCACTTCAATCTATCTGAATCATTTCAGTTCTCACCACGACGACGGCGGGAACAGATTACATCACCGCAAGAACACACCAGAACAGATTTTGTTTCACGAGCGATTTTATATAGAGAAGAGGATAGAGATCGAGTCGAGCTTATCGAATGGAGGTCGCTTGATGCCTATGTTTCTTTTCTTTTTCGATACTTAATGCCTATGTTTCAATCAGCCTAGGCAGATGGAAACCCGGGCTCGCCACTCTTTGGTTTCTTCAGAAGGATTGGGAAGTTTCAAGACTAACCGAAGAGACGCCGACTGCGACATCCGGGATCTTCGGGTATGCTATCTTCAGCAGTCAAGACTGCTT
Source organism: Syzygium aromaticum (assembly GCA_024500025.1). Lineage (NCBI taxonomy): Eukaryota > Viridiplantae > Streptophyta > Magnoliopsida > Myrtales > Myrtaceae > Syzygium > Syzygium aromaticum. Next base: position 10,402,879 of record CM044894.1, on the reverse strand, counting down.
GCACAACACATAAAATGTCTCCTCCTAATAGTAGCCTAATGTAACCGCTAACCTCAGGTCAATCAATAAAAACAATCTGATCTTAAGCTGTCGAATCATGACAGGACGACGCATTATTGAAAAGAAGATAATCTGGCAAGAATCAGGAACATACTTCATCTGTGCAGTACCCTACAATACCTGTTGGACATACTATTCTCAATTCCTTCCTTCTCGTGCCATCATACATCTCCCGTCAATATGGATCACGCAAAGCATGCATGAGACTGTTCAGCGACCTAATCCCACTGGATTGCCCTGTGGAATGTCCATTCCGATGGATTCAATGTTGTTTTTCCATCAGCAGCTACGAGATCATATGGCGAATCCTCTGCAAATTCGGTAGGCATTGACTTCCAATGCAGAGACGGCTCCCATTTTGCTTCCTTAAGCACCTTCAGTATCTCCTCCACTACCACCTTGCTGCCCTCAGCAGCTAAATGGACACCGTCCCTGTGAAGAAGAATAGAGAACTCATTCACTTTCAACGCATTGATGTGATCTAATCTTCAATCTGGACAAGAAAGTGATGGAAGTTGACAGATGATTGTGCCTGAATTTGACAGTGTCGTGCCTCACAAACCAATGATCTGTACAATCAGGACTCATAATTTACCAAGATGGTCCAAATTTCACGCTGTGTTTTCAGCAGTATGAGCTGACTGCAACTTTAGCTTAATGCTAATAATAGCATGCAGTGTAAACATGATGGGAAAACACACTTGACCGCATGAAGAAAAGTAAATATTATCACAGGACATACGTAAAGCATGTATTGAGCCAATCAGGTCTTCTCCGTATTGCATTGAAAAGATCAACAGCTGGCACCCCAATCTCCTCGCACAGCTTTAAGCATGCTTCCGAATACATTTGACACAACTCATTTGTGCGTACTAGCTCACTGAAAAACTCACTGTATTTCAAGATAAAGATGCCATTAGATGATTGATATTTAGTTAGAAAACCAGAGATTTGTCCATGCATTGGAGTACCTTGAGGTTTGACGAACTTTGTCTTCATTGACAGGAGGGCAGCTAAGAAATATAATTCGTGTTGAATCTGAAAGACTCTGTATATAAATAGCCATTAGAATCTAATTCACGTGATAGGATAGTATAAGGCTTCTTAAAATGCAGTGAATACTGAATAGACTAAAAATTCTAGGATCAAATGCTTGTGAAAGCATTCTTTCCTTCAGCAGAGCAAAAAATCTTAATTATGAAACTGGAGGAGTTTGGCGACTTTTCTCACAGATAGAATTGTCAACTGTATGATTATTGAGATCTTACTGAGACAATATAAACGCACACATCCTCAAAGAGCTAGTCCTAGAATTCAGATCAAATGCCTATGAATGTATTATTTCTTCCTGCACATCAAATAAAGCCGGAATTTCTTTCTTAGTGGACCTCTCATCGATGAAAGCGGAGAAGCTTGGCAAGCCTTCTCACAGAAAGGACTGTCAAGTTTATAATTCTCAAAATCTTACAAAGATAGTAAACACGTATACATCCCCAAAGGGCCATTCATCGATTATATTCACTGCTGCACTATAAAGAAAAAAAAGAGCATGTTCTGGCATCAAAGCACTACCACACTGTTGCAGTCATCACAAGCCCCCACCAAATACAAGGGCAAAATGAATTTCACAATGACAATTTCATCTCAGGATGCAAATTACGTACCTTGAGATGCTCTCCAATCGTTCTCATGTTTTCGACATATTCATGAAGAGGAACATGTGGGCCAAGGCCAGATGAGTGAGGCCCCATTGAATCATTACCACCAAAATAAACTATTATCAGGGAAGGCTGTACTGCTGCATCCTAGAAAAAAAATGAAGGACACACCAGTTAGAACTACGATGTGAGAAAGCACATAAGATCATCCCAGAGCACTGCACTTCATGAGCTTACCCTTTGTTCAAATACCAGGATTTAGGCAACACAGAAGAGATTTTTCAAAAAGCTAAGTTCGCTATATATAAGATGTCTTTACCAAGTACTTAAACTACACAGCTGAGATTCTTTAGGACTAACACAGAGTATACTACAGCCAAAACTCTGAAAACTACTGACCAGCAGTCTAATGTTATATGAGCAAGCTCAGTAACTGAGCCTTTGAGAAGAGATTCACTCAAGCAGACCCATGCCCCTTTCGAATTCCAAATATAACTACGCTCAATGCACGTAGTTCCTTATAAAGACAACCATTCTCAATTGCTTTGGAGACACGATGATAGCCGCAGATGAGAACCATTTGAAAGGTGATACTGTTAATATGCATAAGAACAGTCAAGGTACGTATGGCATCATCCATCAGGTTTCACTCCTCTGCAAAGACACAGATTTTCTCCAAAGTAATCCATGCCCATAAAAATTTTCCACTTCCTCTACCAGGCTAGACACATCGTAACCAACGGCAAGGACACAGTAAGTACAAAATGCACAAGTAATCGGACAAATGACATTTGATCACAGGAGGTGCTATATCATCACAGGATTAAGCTCCGTTTGTTTTGCGAAAAATAAGTAATTCGGAATATATTTTCCTAAACATTTTTCATCAAACTAATTATTTCAAGCGACATAAGCAATTGTTCTCGAGAAATCTTTTTCCAAATCACTCATTGTTTTCGCGAAACAAACGGGGCCTTAGTGCATAAACAAATTCCAGGAGACAAATGCTTGTGCATTACCTTTGGAAAAACTTGATCGAGGACCTGGAGGGCGCGGCGCGAGTTCCATCCATAGTATCCTCGCAGCACTATATCAGCCTGCGATGATCGGGTAATCATTCATCCATGAGCCAAACACCATGAATTCCACATGTTCAGCCCGTCAGATCAAGGGTTGGTGCGTACGGACAAATTCCCAGCACACAGAACGCCATCAATGCTCAAAAACAGACGTATATAGTCACACGACGAAACTGTCCGAAAATCGAACCAAGAACAGTTGATCAAACGAAACGGAGTGGGTAAGGATCAAAACGGCATCTTTTTTAACCTTGCGAGCGTAGACGTCGGAGAGGATGGAGCCCCAGCCGCCGTTGCTGTAGCTGAGCTGCACTATGGAAGAGCCGAACAGGACGAACTGAGGCCTCCCTGGTCCCACCATCTCCTCCACCTCCTCCTCCTGAAACACCCACCCCCTCTGTTTCTCCGGACGGAAGCAGTTCCGTTTCGGTGGTGAAGTAATTCACCGATTTTCTCGGAGAGAATGTGGACCGGAATGCGATCCGCTTTTACCGAGTGCGTTCGTGGTTGGCTGTGCTCAAGAAGAGAGAGAGAGAGAGAGAGAGAGAGGCGCGCGCGCGCGCACCGCTACGGTTTCGTCGAGTACGATACGTTCAATGCGATCATGGAAACTTTCATTAAATTTGGTGTAAGAATTGCAGAATTTGAGTAATTATATACATGTCGAGAAAAGAAATAGATTTAATGTTGTCATGCGCTCGATCGGGGCAGTTCCAGCTCCATAAATTGCTGTCTGTTTTGGTTAGGATGGGTCGTCGTCGTAAGGAGTGAGTGATGAAGAAGAGGTCGTGGTAAGAGGATTGTCGATGAATCCGCGACGCCGGGTACTGTTGTTGATGCACGCACCCAACCATCGGCCAGGCGCGTGCAAGCCTGCTCCAGCTTCAGCCGTCCGATCACGAGAGTCCCAGCCCGCGATGTTTCGATGGCCGAGACGAAACGGGCTCTCGCGCTCGCACGGTCCGGGCGCATAGGAGATTTTTGTTGCCCTAGCTAAGGCTGTTTGTCAATAAATGCAACTTATGGCAGTTGGGGTTGGTTGGGTGTTAACCGGGTCAGACCGGACCTTGGTGGGGTCTGTCTAGCGTCGGCGCTTGAATTTGGGGAAGTTAGACGTCAGTACCACCACGGCCACTTGCATTGTACGTGGGGTCTTCGAATCAAATCTCCGACGGTCATTAAACCGCCCCCCCACCAGCACGACTGTCGAGCCAGTCATGAGTTGAAACTGATGGGGAAGATGGGATGTGAATGTGATGTGCCTCCCCAATGATCTTGCAGTAAATTAGTCTTGTCGGGTCGAAAATGAGAACGTATTTCGGTATTTTTCAAGCAGTTTCGACAAAACAGATCCCTTAACCAGCGCGACGTTGTTGGCTTGTCATGCTACTAGTTCAAAAACAGTGGTTGCAAGGTTTTGAGTTCGACCGGTTTGCAATTTCCCGAAATTGAGCAATGAGCAACATGTGACACGAGAGTCCCGTCGCTTTCCAAAATCCATCCGAAGCCGGAAACTTCTAACAAACTACTTTGCGGACCGTAAGAAAGCTTCACACCATAAACTGTGAATGACAAAGACAGAACACATTCTCTTGAACGGCTAAGATCAAGCAATTATGAAAGCAGACATCTCATTTAACAGCGTCGAATATGAGTCCCTCCAAAAGAATCAAACTTGTTATTACAGTAGCTCTCCCACATCACCCCATGGGGAGATCTCAAAAAATGAAGAGTTGCAGATGTGCTACAAGGTAGATTGACATCAATTATTTGCTTGTTTCCTATATGAAAACTCGATCTGTCGATCCGGGTTGGAGAATCCTCCATGTGAATGAAGAGATCGTAACCATGGAGAGAAAGAATATAATTCGGGTGAAGGTCATAAAAATAATGTTCAGAGAAGGGTAAAAGACTACAACGAACTATCATTGTGTAAGTGAGTTATTATGGTTTCACCAGGGCAAAGCTTTTCTAAGTTGTAAAAGCCACAGGGCCAACTGCATTCCGAAAAGACGAGCTTCCACTGACATTTCCTCCAACCAGATACACAACCGGCGTAAGAGAGATCTTGTTTCGTACTTCTTTGCCTCAAGAACTGCTTCTGAAGATATCTTCCCAATGATAAGAAATGTCTCCAGTGAAGATCCCTGCAACTGTTAAAAGGCACAGCTTAGCTGCAGGACACACAATTAGTTGAACCTTTTTAATTTACATTATAAAGAATTCTCCAAAATATAAGCTGCAAAATACAATGACAATACGGTCCACAAAGACAGGTAACATGAGCGTCCTCATACCCCTGCAGCCGGTAATTTTCTCAGATATCTTGCTAATAACTTACCTTGCGGTCTAATGAGCTCTAAAACTGGAGATACCAATATCCTAGCAAAAGCTACAAGCTGTTTACCAGAGCAGTTGCATGGTCCTTATTCCTCTTCTCAGCAGAAAGGACATTCTCATAATACATTCAGCACATCAGAGAGCAGACCGAATTTATGCCAAAATCAGAGAGAATATCTTTATCATTTACTCTAATTCCAGGATTTTAATAGTCTTACTGACAATTAAGGTCAAGCAGTCCCATATTATGACAATAGGGGCATGTCCACTCTCATCAACCAAAATGCATATTATATGAAACTAATAATTCAGGATACATTAGTCAGATGAGGGGGACAGAAGGGAGGGACAGAAGGGGGATTTCCATAATTTGGCTTCATTTGGCTTACTACAAACACGACCAATATGACAAGTTCTACTACTGTCAACAGGAGACTATGTACATGGTACGGAGGCAGAAATTGCCCAAAAGGTTAAACAACACAACAGGATTCTATAAATGCAAATAAAGAGGTAGCCATGCAATACCAGTGCATTGTTTACAGCTCGTAGACAGTCATTTGTCTTCAGCATCAGCAGAATTACTCGAGGCAGTCTTCTCAGAAGTTCTGAGATCTCTGAGAAATACTGAGATGCGTACATCTGCTAGAGTAAGTTAAAGAGTGTCATGTTACTACCTGATAAAATAATCGTGCTGAGCATAAGTAAGAAAGGAAAAGTAAATACAATTAGAAGAATAAATAGATCCCAACAAGCACAATCAGTGGCATTCGGGAAAACAATCACCTGTATCTCTGAACGGTCACTCTCACTGCCCTGTATAACCAAATGGTCAACAGCACGATCAACAACTCTATTCCACGGCCTCATGGTCAAAATTCCTGCAAATAGTGCACAAAGGTCCTCCCCTGCTCCCAGCTTCACACTATTTTCCTTTATTGCTTTAGCATCAGCAAAAACCAGTGCCTACATTACACAAAATGTGAAAACATCATAAAAAAAAATCAACTCATGTATACCGCATTATGCAAGTAATGAGGTAATATACCTTCCAAAGAGCAGCATAGTTAGTCCTAGTAGACACATCAAGCTCCTTATAGAGACCATGATCTAGAAGTACCAACTGTGGTTTTTTGTTACCTAAATAATTGTAGAAAGAAAAGAGCAGAATGTTAGCACAAAGAACAAAAAACATAATATGAGACCTAGTGCTTTCATATGCGAACCTGTGTAAAAATTGCGATTTGATTTGTGAACTTTTTCAAGAGATGGATTGTCATCATTTTATACTCCAGATACTTAAGTGAATGTATCGAGTCCTCCTCATGAAAGTAAACAAGGGGGACAGACAACTTTGAACAGAGAAAGAATCTCAGATACAAGATGAAAGCATCAATAAAAGGAATTTGAGATTCTTATGGAAGCTAAACTTGTTCTTGTATTTAGCTGCTCATGACAAAATCAATGGTAATGTTAAGAGAACCATCTCATCATGGAACATGGCCAGGTGAATGTTAGAGATACATTGTTAAGTTTTCCTCTAATTGTTTACGATAACAAGTATGATATTGCATTTGTGCAGTGAAACAATCTTTCCGATCAAACTCAGAAAGGTCCTCCGATTCTTTTCTTCTTGATCTACAAAAAGTATATCGAACTACCAAAGTTTCACAAGGAAAAGCTCATGCTTCCTACAGGATAACTCAAAGTCTGATAAGATCCCGGATTATAAATTTAGCAGTCTTATGTGAGTATGCCGACAACATTCTGATTAAATCATCTATCTAAGTACGATCGAATCCCACAGAGCCCCCAAAGACCACATTTTCCCACCTTTAGTGATATCTGAACGTCTCTTTACAATTTATGAGAAATAAACTTATCAAATCAAGTAAATGTTATACAACACAGGAAGAAAGCAGATCACCTAAAATACTCCTGGAAGGCATAGGACGAACAATCAAATTGGCAGCATGCGGATCACAGTGGACAAACCCATGTTTGAACATCATTTCAGCAAAAGCTTGACTGACCTGCGAAATATGAGCCAAAAGTCATCCAAAGTTTGTGTTTTCTCTATCATCAACTTCACTTTCCACCAGCCAGGTAAAAAACTCAATTCCAACTAGTCTAAACCATGGACATACTTCGATCTCTTCCCTTTCAGTCACATTAAAAAGGAGTTTTCACAATTCTACAGTGACTTTTAAGAAACCAATTTATAGCTCCACTTGCTTAAAAGACCTCCCCGGCATCCCCCCTTTGCTAAACTAAATTGAAAAATTTTGTGGTTGTAACAGTGTCTTTCTAACTGTTGCACATACTGCATGTCTGGCAAATTAAAAAAAAAGATTTAGGCGACCTATTTTGTGATAAATAGTTGCTAAGAAGTATATCAATGCGTAAAAGAAAATTTGAACTTACTAGCTTTGAAACTTCACTTGGCCGAATTCCAAGCCTCTGAATGGTCTTCACATCATTTATTTGTGCACCATCCATAAATTCCATGATCAACAACTTTGAGGTACTTAGGTTCCAATATACCTTCGGTGCATAAACATAGTCTGCAATGTGGGGAGATAGCTTCCGAAAGTTATCCATACATTTCTCACTATTCTTTGCCTCAACCAAGAAGTCTAGCTCCTGATAGCCATATTTAGAAGAAATGGCAATCATGTGATACAGCTTCCCAACACAATAATATTTGCATGACAGTTACATGAATGCTACATTAGAAAAGTCTCCTTCCCTGATGAACAGATTAAAGGTGTAACATTTTCAATATCATGTTCCTCACACGATATTTGCACATCTTAATTCCCAACTGAAAATATTCCGATCTTGAGATTAGATGAAAAGATCCATAACCTTCCAGGTTTACGAGACAGCATGATAGACACTGAAGAGAGAATGATGTACATTACGGTGCAGTCACTCGGAAAAGAAATACCTCATTCCCGGCTGCACTTTATTTAAAGAGGTTTTTGGGAGAGTATTCTTCAAATGAGAATTACAATCAAAACTGGTGGAAAGCAGGTCTGAAAAGTTCCCTTAGGCAATATGCAGGCATATTCACATACTGTATGCACAGATAGAAGGAGAGAAACCTACGGGTTCAGAAAAGCTCCCAAATGATTGAGGCATCAAAACTCACAAGCAAACAATGTCAGAGGTGATTCTAAAAAATATGCCACTTATTTCTATATTTTGCAGCATCAGAGTCAACATAGCATAGATACGATGTTTAATTATAGTGTGCAGACAGTCCAGAGTTGGCCCTTGGCAATCCGCTTTTACAGTATTCAACTTCAGTAAAGTTTGTTCTTTGTAACCCACCATCGAGAAAGACATGCATTAGGAAACAGCCATGAAGCTCAGATGTCCTAAAACCAATTTACCTTTGGCAGACTTTCACGCATTTCATCAACCAGCCACCTGCGTGAGAAAAATGAGAGATCACATTCAACATTCTTGGGCCCAAAAAGCAATGTGCCTGAATGTATGATTCCGGTACCTTTATTAAGGAAATCAATTAAATTGCCAGAAAAGACAACCTATGAATGAAATCACAAACCTACATATTTACATAGACATTACATGTGGCAAGCAAAAAAAATAGATATTTACACATATGCAATCATATATTGATGCAGCAATAAAGACTCCTTGTAATCTCTTCCTCAGAAGGATAACATATATATTGCTAAAGATCTACCTGTAATCAAAACTGGGGAAGATGCGATGTAGAGTGTTCACGATTAAATCAACAGTAGCATGATCTGCAGCTGCAGTATCCGTCATGTGAGTGTGCTGCACCTGATCATCATAAATTTTGTCAAATCAGGTCAGTACATGAAGTATCTAGGAGAAGTATAAGAAATTGCATGACTTGCATCTTTGCCTAACATATGAAGATTGCGAGTAAACATGAAAAAAATAATGAAAAAATAAACCTTCACAGCAACTTTGCGGCCATCAGGAGTGCAGGCAACATGAACTTGTGCTAGGGAAGCGCTTGCTATCGGAACAGGATCAAATTCAGTAAAGATCTGGAGAAATAAAAAGCATAGTTCAGCAATACTAGAGAAACCGAGAAAAATGAAGCATCCATGTGGAAACTAATACGTGAGCTTATGCATGGGACACCAGTCAAACTAATTGACACAAGCTCAACATATGAAAAAGAGCATATGAGACCATAGGCAAATGCATATGATTCCAGTTAGGAAATATTACAACAAGAATACATACTTTGTCTGGTGTCTCACCAAGCTCTTTCTTAAAAACTTCCCGCACTTGATCATAGGAGGAAACTGGACATTTGTTCAACATAGACTCCCTCATTGTCTTGGCATACTCTTCAGGTACCAAATACTCCTGCATAAATTAACACAGCGGTAATGCTACTTGTTGATTTCCAATATATCCTACTCAGGTGTCTAAGATTATTGTGAAAAAGATACCAGAGGAAGTGCCGTGCTTAGATTGCCTAATAGCATCTAAAGAAGCAAAATCAATAGCATACCAACTGTCCAATATGTTGCCCGAGCTTGATATATATTCCTCCATTTTTGAAACATAATTCCTGAAGCTTAAGTGCTGATCTGAGATGAACTTCGTGCTTAACTCTTGACCTTTCTTCACTACCCTCTGGCAGTCCCAACAGGGAGTACTGGTAATCTAGTTACACAGCACAATTTAATTTACCAAAGAAACAAGAACCAATGTGTTTTTGAATAGACAACGAGCCACATCAATCACACTTGTAAATTATTAAACGAAACAAAATTTGGCTTGACAACAGAGTATTTGGAATGTAGTTACAGTTCCCAGCACAACTGAATGCATCAACAACACAAAACAAGAACCAATCTCTCTTTGCATGCTAATGCAAGTAGATGACAAAAATGGTCCATAATTATGTGAGACCGATAATATTTCCGGTAATACAAGATTTGGCTTGAATACAGCCCTTAATTCCACCTAATATTTCGTGTCAAACATAGTACACGAATATCACACGGCCAACACATCCAATTATCACACGAGCAGCCACTTCAATGATGGTGAAAATTCAATTGCATCAGATCCAATCCTTCCAAAGACCATGCCATTCCTCGCGCAGCTTATAAACTTCTCCATTTCATTGTCAAATCCCGCTTGCACAGCGATAACTTTCATCAAAAAGCATCATCAATACTTTGGAATTGTGCAGTCAAGAGAGGCCGCAGGCAAACAGCAGCGGGCGGTATGTGGTTTAAGCTCGCGTTTTCAAATACAACCACTCCACGCTGTGTCGAAACAAACATGTTCTGTCGTAATATAAGTTCCGAAGCAGTCGGCACACGAGTAATTCAGATTCTCGGATACGGCAAAAAAGGACGTAGTCATACAGGCAATAACGGGGGCGAAGGTGCATACCGAAGGCAATCGAGGCGGCGGTGGCGGCGTCGCGGGCGAGGCGAACGGGAACGACGGTGCAGAGCTTCAAGGCGGTGGCCGGATCGTCGGAGGCCGCGACCGCCGCCCCCGCGGCGCCGCCGCAAGCGGCGGTGCCGACGACCGCGAGGAACCTGGCGCGGGAGCGCCAGAGGGATCGCGCGGCCATGTCCTCGGGCGGTGGCGAATGGTCGGAACGCAGCGGCCCCAGCGCGTCGCTCCCACGAATTGAATCAGAGTTTGCACGCCACAGGCGTCGAGACATAAATACAGGAGCAATGCCAGGCTGTCGTGCTAACTGTTTTTCCTCTTTTGGCCAAAATGCTGACTATGTTTGACTTTCGTGTAAGAAAACCCCCCATCCGAACCAGACGTTTTATTTTTTTTACCTTTGCATAGCGCGGGATTTTTTTTATATTTTATTGGGGAAAATATAAAGGTGTAAAAGGAAGAAGAACCGATTGTTTATCATCTGAAAATAGCAAAATTAATAAACTCCGCGATAAAAAAATCATGAAATTGATATTCAAACTCAAAAATAATATCTGATAAAATTAATGTAAAGGAGGACAAAAACAATACCTGACAAAATGTTGAATTGAGAACAGCAAAAATTAAGCGATCATAATACTAGTCGGAATTATGCTAGTAAAATGAGCCTAGTTCCATGTTTTAAGATAAAATTGTCAATATTTTTAATAATTTAATAAAGTGAAGTTTCAAATTTCTATAGTACATTTCCAAACGGCTAAATATTGACTTCAAAAATAAAATTGAGATCTCATTCATCCTTGATAGCATCAAACAAATTAACAGAAAGTTGTTTTATATTTTCCGGTAAACGCCTCAAATTTTGCCTCTTATTTTCACAAATCATTATGTTGATCAAGAGTCTATCAAGATTTGGTCAAAGAGTTACAGGACTTGGAGTACATTTCAAATCTTGAAAATGGGTTTTGCTAGTCAAAATGAGTCTTTTTGGGCCACACGAATTTGGTGATCAATTTCAATCTATGGAGACCAATTACTCATTTTTCATGGTAATGAAAAAATTTGCAATTTTTAGATTTCGATTAAATATCTTGAAACTAGGGATCATAAGTATTACAACCGTCATAAAAAATTTAGTCAAATGAGAGTAATAACCATTCAAATTTCGCTCAATCCATTTGATCTGAAAAACAAGGTCCTAAGGCCCAAAACCATACCTAGATATTTTGAAATTGAACAAAACTTTATAAATTTATAAGTTATGGTAGATTATGATTGTCAAAAAATGGTAAGTCATCAAAACGATGCGCGATTTATAAACTTGAGCTTTAGATCTCAGTATGACGTGGTCTCTAAATTGTATTATTTTCTTTGTTCAAATTGATCCTTTCGTTTAAAAAGTATGACGCAGTTATTAAGTTGTCGTTAACTGGTATATATGTGCTGATTTGGGAGGCAACAAAGGCCATGCAATGATAGACTGACAAGAACTTGATGACCATCTAGGTGCCTGGGTGGAGTTGTCACGGCCACCACTTCCTCTCATTCTTCTCCATCTTCTCTTTTAAGATTTGAGGGATTGTATTGATTTTCTAAAATTTTAATCCAATTAGGACAAATTAATTTAGTTAGTGCAAGATGTCACTGACATGGCAATTTATGTCAGCATTTCAATTTGCATTTTTAATAGAATCAAGGACTAAGTTAAAAGAAAAGCATAGCAAAAAAAACAAGAAACATTAATGAGAATGAACAAATTAAAAATTCACTGGATTAATTAACAGTTTCATTATTCGACAAAAATAAAGTAAAACTTACTGCGGTGGAAAAGCATGTAAAAGAACCCCCAAAAAAGAAAAGGGAACAAATAAAGGAAATAGAAAACCCAGAAATCATCGCCCAGGGAGAAAGCGAAACGCCGCCGAAAATCCGAGCCGGCAGGTCGTACGCCGCCGCCCGCCACCCTCCGCCCTCTTCCCTCGCCCCCCGCAACACCAGCAGCCCAAGCTGCGGGCACATGCTCCGCCGTTCTCGCGCCCAACAGCTCTCCCCTGCGGCTGCCGGCGGGCTACCATGAGGTTCAACTTCAGCTTCGCCGACTCGACTCCGGAGCCGCAACCCCGATCCCTGACTCCGAAGGAGGAAGCCCGGTGGCTCCCCCTCCAGACCCACCCGGTCTTCTACCCCTCCGCCGCCGCCGGCCCCTCCGCCCCGACCGATCATCCGGCGCCCCGGAACCTCCTGGCCTGGGACGGGTCCTCGCGGCTCTACTTCTGGGACAAGGAGCAGCGGTGCCTCCATCGGATATCCGTTCGGCTTGGAGAACCCGAACCCACTTCTGTTCTCGCCGCTTCTCCCTCTAAGGTTCTTCTACCGTCATTTTGTGTTGTGGGTTTTTTTCAAATTAAGCTATGCGTTTGTATGTTGAAGTCCTCTGTGGTATTTGTTTGCTGTTTATTCCGCTGATGGAAGAAACTGTGGTTTTTGGCGGTATTGCTGCGTGAACTGGTGCTTTCGATGCATCTATATCGCATTCCACGTTAAGCAAATGCAACATATAGGATAGGTGAATGGCTTTTGTTATGCTAATGCTATAGCCGTGGAACTGGAAACAAGTTCTCAGCACATTGAATGCCGAGGTTCCAGTGTTGTTGGCTTAGCAGCAAAAATTAGTGTAAATTTGGTCCTTTAAGAGTTTGCAAACTTGCTTAGACGGTGGAAATCGAAAGATTGAGAATGGTGTTATCCTGTGAAATAGTTACATTTTTGGTCCGTCTTGCTTATATCGGTCGACATTGTTCATTAAATAGGTATTACGAGCAGATTTGGAGATCAACTTTGCGGTGGATAAAATCTCCATCAACAGGAACGGATCAGCATTGCTTCTTGAAGGTTCAGATGCCCTATGTGTTATGTACCTTTATGGGCGTAGTTCTGCTGCTGACGACATTATTTGCAGGTGTGCAGAGTTTGTTGTTCTATTTTTATGTTATCAGATTCCATGTTAGCAGCATTAAGAGCATGTTATTCCATTTTTGGGACTTTTATTATTTTGATTTTGTCATTCTTCAGGGACAAGCCTAGACCTCATGGCTTTTAATATCTGCTAAAATCTTTGTCCTTGTATTTTGTTATGGTCCATATTTTTTTTCTTTTTGGGATGATAAATTCTCATCGTGAACATTTGCCTCGAAAAAAAATTATGTAGTGCTTTTTTTGCTGAAGGACTTCTAATATGTACTGTGCTGTTTCCTCTTGACAGAACTGTTTTAGTTGGTTCTGAAATTTACTTAAATGGAAGCAATGCCTTGAGAGTTCTACGAGCTTCATGGCACCCATACAGTGACACCCATCTAGGAGTCCTTTCTTCAGATTCAGTTTTCAGGTAAGATCCCTCCTGCTTTCAAATTATGGGGTTGTGTATTGCGTGTACACCTTTGCTTTCTAGTTTGGGATAGATCAAATGTTATGCTCTTCTATTATGGCCAGGTTCTTGGGTCATGTACTTTAAATTCAGTTGTGACTTGTCCTCTCTTCCCTTGTGCAGCCAAATGGCAATAGAATAACAACAACAAAATGAATAATAATAATAACAATAATAATAATAATAATAATAATAATAATAAAAATTCCAAATGATTATTGAGGAACAAAGGGTATGGTTCTAGTGAGTATACGACACGAGGGACTTATTTAGGGAGATTTGGGGCAAGCGGAAGAATGCCCCGAGATGCTTTATTGGAAAGATGTAAATTTTTGGGGTTGTGCATGTCAGAAGTAGTAGGAAAAACCCTCTCAAGATAGGGACGTATATCCCAAACAATGGTATTTGCCTAGCTTTGGAGGAGACGTTATTGAAAGGGCACAGTAGTGTAAAGGACAAGCCTAAGACTGGAGGGACTTTTTATGGTTTTTATTTCGGTAATCTACTGCAAACGACTTTCCTCAAATTTTATCTCTTTTTGGGTTACTAAGCATGTTTCACTCTTCTTTTTTGTACTTCAATGACTACATTCTGATTGTTTCCCACTGTTTTGTTTTTTTGGTCAAGACTGTTTAATTTGTCTGCCAATGCCATGCAACCAGAGCAAGAATTTTACCTACAGCCCGTGGAACCTGGTAAATCAAGAAAAGCTGTGTCAATTTGCGCTGTCGATTTCTATTTTGGAGGTGATCACTTGTGGGACAGATTCAGCGTAAGTCATGTGGAAAAAGATTTTTTAGCACAATTACAGGGATTAGATGCAGTCCTATGCTTACCTTTGTTTGTCCGATAAATTGCATTGATAGCCAATGTTTTTCAATGTGGAGGAAAATGTTTGCGTCTCATTAATCCTTCGGCCAATAGTATTGCCATAATGTGTCTTGGAGATGCAATTTGCTGCCCCTTTTTGCAATTCTTCAGTTGATTTTGTGAGACGCTCACAAGAATTATGCTTGCCATTCGATTTTTATGTTGATTGCGACTTTGACTATAACCCCGTGATCTTTGTTTTTGTAGGTTTTTGTTCTGTTTACTGATGGTTCAGTTTACATCCTTTGTCCGATAGTCCCATTCAAAAGGTACTTTTGTGTCTTCATTTTGTACTCAAAATTTCATAGTCGATGTCATAACATTACTGTTGTGACGGGAAGGTGACCGGTTTGCATCGTTGAATCACCTCGTAGCAAAAAATACAAGGTGAGGTTGCACGTGATAGACAACCCTCCCCTGACCTTCACACAGTGGGGAGCCTTGTCCACTAGGGACGCCCTTAACGCTGTATAGTTTCCAGTTCATAATTTTAGCATTAGAATTACTGACACGTGTTAAAGGGCTTAGGGTAACTATTTTTTAGCTTGCCGAATTTTTGCTTAGTAAGACTAATTGAGTAATATCAACTTTCATCAACAGTGCTCACAAATGGCAATCTATACTGGAGATACATGGTGATGCTCATACATATGGTCTAAAATCAACAAATCCAACTGCTGCTCGCAACTCTAGCATGGCAATATCTTGGTTGGAAGCTACATTTCCTGAATTAGCTCAGCAAGAGGCAGAAGGGGGAAATCCAGCTACTGTAAAGGCACATCCTTATGCATTGTTTGATGCATCTCTTTCTTTACAGGTATGTTTTGTTACTGCCTATCAAGGATGTAAATGTCCTTCTGAATCCATGATGTGTGATAACATCAACAGCTGACGAGCAATGGATATTGGGAGATGCATGATTGACCTATACTTACTCAAACATCTACCTAATGAACATTGCTTGCATGGTGAAGATAATGTGCTCACACCCACTTATGTGGCATGCACTGAGGTTGCCTTGGTATAATGCTAATTTTGCCGAATAGTTCCCTCAATAAATTTACTTGCGTCTAGAATATACTTTCCATCCTGTGCTTAATTTTTTGCATGGTGCAGTGAACTGAAAAGAAGTATTGGGTTGTTTTGGTCCTTTTTTCGGTATAAGATATTATGATACATGTATTACCCCATCAAGATTATATGTGTGTGTGTGTGTGTGCGTCTGTCTGTCTGTCTGTTTGTGTATGTGTGGTTTTCTACAATCTAATAGTGATTTAGGCTAAAGACCCATTCTGTTTATCCTTTTATTGATTTCCAGGGGCCTCTACTTAAAGCCTGTCATGGAAGGGAAGATGATCTGGCAGTTAGGGGTGCAGAGTGCGAAGGCTGTGCAGTCAATTTTCTCTATAATTTAGTTAGCAAAGATTCAATACTTGTGACAGCTTGGAGTGGCGGTCAACTGCAAGTGGATGCCCTAGCTGATGAAATTCAGCCAGTTTGGAACAGAGGCAGTCCACCTCGTCTGCGGGTTGACTCCTTCGATCGGATACAGGGTCTTGCTATGATTTGCGAGTCAACCTCTGAGGAACCTTCCAAGTGGAATATTAACAAACCATTAGAACACACGATTTGGTTAGGGCAGCCTCCTCCTCTGCTAAGATTGGCGATTGTGGATTTGGCTTTGCCTCAACAGACCAACAGTGACGCACAAATTATGATGTTCACTGATCCCCTAGTGCCAGAAAGGATCTATGCTCTTCATACTGGAGGAATTGATTCAATAGTATTGCATTTTCTCCCCTTTACGAGTCAAGCGAATGGCAAGGAGGAAGTTGTTAGAACACCCTCCATAAATCCTGTTTTGAGCACCTGCCTGGAGGAAACATCCTCACCAGCTCCTCTTTGTGGTTCTCTCTCATTATCTGATTCATTTGGTTATTCATGGATTGTTGGAGTTACTTCCAGTCGGGATTGTATTGTCCTAGAGATGAAGACTTGGGATGTCTTGCTTCCCGTTAGTGTTGATACAGAGAAGAAAGATATAAGCCTGGAAAAGTCAAAGGAGATGGATACTCCTGCTATGCTCAGCAAAGAACTTATAAGTGGTCCTAAAGTGGTTCTTGTTCCACAGACACCATCGAATCTGCGATCTGTTGCTGCTGATTCTATTGAAGGCCGGTCAATCCTTCATCAGTACTTTAAGATTTTCCATGAGAATTATGTGGAATATGCACATAAGGTAAGGACATATTCTTTAATTCTATGAAAGAGAATAGTGGGTTTATTGGGCCTTTGGTGTTTCATTAAGTATGTTGGCATGCTCCTTTTCTTCTCTTTCCCAGGGATGTGTATGCCAGAAACCCTATTTGTAAGCCTCATGAAACGCATTTGTTCTGTGCTTGTGTGCATATTGGTGCGTGATTGCCTAATGTTTCCAAAAAGAACTTTTCAAGTTGTGAAGATCTGCTCCCATCTTTAATTTTTCAGGATTCTTCACTGGTTGGTTTTTATTTTGTTTACCGGCCAAATGTCCTATATCTACCTCTTGATCGCTCATAAAGTTTCTAAAGCGTCATGGAGCGCGCACTTGAATGCTATTCTATTTTTAGTCAAGTATTGTGAAAAAGGGTAGTGCTTTCAGGAGCTCATTGGCAGGAAGATCGAGTTACTGATGATTACATAAATTTTCTCTTCCAGGTTTACTTTGAGCTTAAGCATCATGCCCCTCAGCTAAAGCGAATAATTGATGACCAGCATGCTCGTTTAGTCGAGGCACAGGAGCGACTTTTGAAAGTTGAGAGAAAGCAGACAGAGTTAGATGAAAGGATGGATCATGCCATCCTGCAGCATGAGATTCTGGATGAACGTTTAAAATGTTTGAGGAAGCTACCTGTAGCTCACAAGAAACCACTTTCTAGAGCAGAGCGAGACTTCAAGTGCGAGCTTGGTAATCAATATTTTTGCAGCTTCTTAAATCTTTAATTCCGAGTCATCAACTGTTTTATTTGCTGAGATCAAAGAGACAACTTGCTCAAGTATCAGTTTCATCTGCTACCGATATGTCATGCATACTAGCTAATTGTCTGCAATTGTACCTGTTGAGTTGATTCGAAGCCCTTGTTTTTATGAATCACATTTTTTGTGGTTATGCAGATCATTTTGCCGGAGTGGAGTTGGATGCTTTGCATTCATCTATAGATTCTATATCTGCCAGGCTACGAAGGTACACTCAATTGACAAAGAAAGAGCAGACATCGAGGAAGAAGTCAATTGTTCAAGACAACCAGATCTCTCAATTAAAATCCTCCCTCGAGAAGCTTTCCCTCGTCAACAGTGACAACTTGAAAAAGGCCAAACTCGTCGAAAAAGCAATAAGCAGCAAGGAGAAGCAGTAGCGCATGTTCTCTGGTAGAATCACTCAGAAGCGTCTCAGTGACCAACATGACAATTCAAAATCTCAAAGGGAGATGCCTTTCATTTTGGTCGGGAGGTGTCTTCGTGGTCTATGCCGCAGGACACTAGTATTTGTCCCGGCTTTTGTACTTATACCACATTCTCTGCAGATGGCTGGCTTTTTTATTTGGTCTTCATTTCGTGTAATGATCTTGCAGGCTTCTATTTGGGGCTTCTCTTGTGTTACAATTATTATTCTGTAGAATACAAGCAACGTAAAGCCAGCGTGACTCAAAAGAACTGTACAAGCGCGGTTAACCGTTGATGAATGTTTCACGAGAATATGAAATTCATTCTTCAGTGAGGTTTCACGAGTGTCGTCATGAAGATCGCATTAAACAAGTCCTCAGATCAGATCCATTACTGTGCTTAGTAACTGATTGTGCAAGCTCTTAGATTTGGTAAAGTGACAATACTATATGTATCATCCATGCTAGAACGCTTTCCCTGATTCGATTTCAGGATATTTCGTTCGATAACCGGGAAGCTTCATGCAAACAGTAGCAATAACCGTCCGATCTTTATTTATTTTTATTTGATAGGAGCGAAGTACATCGCATGATTCTGAAGCATGACAGTGTCAGGGCAACATGCTTCCAGGGTCATTATAACATCTAGTTCACGGGTCCGAACCGGGGACTGCAGGCTCCCTGGCGGTGCCGGGAGACGTCTCTGGTGGGGTGCAGGGTCCCCAATCCGGCAACCCGGGATTCACGGGGCTGATAACGGGGCCTGAATCGGGAACCGCAGGCTCCTCTTCGGGACTGGAGTAGGCTTCGTGGGGGTAAGGGGGTCCCAATCCTGCAACACTTCGCCTTTAGCAATGCATTAAAGGCTTAAACCTTCGCAATTCAGTCTAAACAAGAACGAGAGGGTAGAGAATCCAACACATCACAATCGCCCTGGATGTCAAATTACCTCGACACCACGACTTGTGGCCCACTTGGGGCTGGGGGGACGTACGACGCTAGAAGGCTTTACTTCACCCGCATTTGGAACTTCAGGTGTGGTAAGAAATCTTCGTGCCTCTGATAAGAATAAAAAAGATTTCAGTTGCAATGTTTGGGACGGTACAACAGAACTGAATCAAGAAGAGAGGGATAGCGTATTGGAAGTGACTGGATACCTATACCACCAACGGAGCAGAAAGCGCACACGATGAGGATGATCACAAGGAAGTGGCTCGCCATGGATCTTGCACACGATAGAGATTCACAATGTGCTTGCTGTGGGGGAGTTGTGGGAGCTTAAGAGCGATGATTTTTCTGCTTAAATAGAGAATGTGTCGATGTTCTAGTCGGAGCTTATTGCTTGCAAGTAGAGAGTGACATGAGTTAATCACAACTGTGCTTTACTAATACAGGGCACTACTATTCTTCGTCGACAGATCACAGAGCCCTGACAAGCATTTACGTTTCCTGTCTGTCCAGATTTCGGCAACAGTTCGGACTTATATCCTGATTAAGTTAGACAAACTCACGTTCAAGTCGAGCTTGATCTTCTTTTCTTGTATTTAAGGGCAAACAATGGTTGACAGAGTTTATCTCAACCGTGTCTATGTCAAGAAAAAGAAACAGACAAGAGAATAAACTGTGTTTGCACAAAAAAACACCTCGCAAATCCATATTTAGAATGGTTGATGAGGCTAGAGATCACATGTACTTAGGAGTGCGACATAAGTAGCCAAGCTTCATGACAGATGATGATGATAGGTACATTTTGTAATCCGTAGGATTAATCGAATGGAAGTTTCAGTCAAGTTGTGTTAAATAGAGGATGACTCATCGCTCTAGTCGGAGTGCTTTACTCATACATACAAGGCACTAATATTCTTTGTCGACAAATCACAGAGCCCTGACACTTTCATTCAGTACACATTTTACGTTTCCTGTCTATCCAAAATTCGGCAACGTTTTGGACTTATATCCTGATCAAGTTAGACAAACTCACGTTCAAGTCCAGCTTGATCTCCTTTTCTTGTATTCGAGGGCAAACAATGGTTGACAGAGCTGATATCAATGCCGTGTCTCGTAAGAAAAAGAAACAGAGAGAGAATAAAGTGTGTTTGCACGTAACCACTTCGTAAGTCCATATTTAGAACCCTTGATGATGCTAGAGATCACATGTATTTAGGAGTGTGACATAAGTAGCCAAGCATCACTTAACATGACAGATGACGATCGTTGCATTTTTTTTGCTTTTCAATATAAACCAGTGTCGAGATTTGAACTTAATTTCAAGTTTAAGTTTTCAAGACGAGTTTGCCTTGCCTTTACAGGAAAACAAAAAAGGCGAAGAATTATCGAACATATCATGTACCGGGTAAGATTAGGGTTATCATTACGATTGTGAATATTTTTTTTTCAATTTTTTTTAATCCTCATCTAGAGAAGAGAGAGGAAGGGATATGCGTCAATGAAAATTTAATTCAGCCTTTGATAATTACTTTTTCCCTTTTGCCTATTCTAGTTATAACGTCAAGAGTGATATTTACCCAACGTATTTGGAATAAATTAAAATATATAAAACATTAGCGTTGAATGTTGACGTAATTTTTTGTAAATTTTGGGATTAATACTACGAAAAAATTCCAAACTGGTACATCAATGGCAAATTTATCCATAATTAATTTTTTGGCCATAAAAATCCCATGTGATACACCTATAACAAATTTACCCCAAATAATGTATTGACTTACTTTTCTTTTGTAATTTTTCTTCGTGTCACAAAGAAAAATTACAAAAGAATTAAATCAATACATAATAAAAGAAGAGTGTTACAAAAGAAGCAAAAGAAGAGAGCCAGGCTACCAAGGTACACTCAATTGATGAAGAACAGAGCAGACATCCGAGGAAGAAGTCTCTCGTTCGAGACAACCGGATCTCTCCACTAAAATCGTCCCTCGAGAAACTTTCCCTCGTTGACGGCGACAGCTTGGAAAAAAGTCAAGCTCGTCGAAAAAGCAATAAGCAGCAAGAAGCAGTAGCGCATGTTCTCTGCTAGAATCACTCGGGAAGCGTCTTGGCGACCAACGTGACGATTCAAAATCACAAAGGGAAAGATGCCTTTCATTTTACTCCGGAGGTGTCTTCATGGTCTATGCCACAGGCCGCTTGTATTCGTCACGGCTTCTCTACTTATACTACAGTCTCCGCGAGCTGGCTGGCTTTTCGATTTGGGTCTACATTTCTTGGAATGATCTTGCAGGCTTCTGTTTGGGGCTTCTTTTGCGTTACATATAATCATTCTGTAGGATACAAACAATGTATCAAAGCCAGAGTGACCCAAAAGAACTGTACAAGCGCAGGTAACTGTTGGTTGAATCTTCCATCTTTTAGAGAGGTCTAGTGTGGCCCATCTCATCTTTCGAGCGATTTGATTCTTCCTCTATGGAACTAATCTTAGACTGCAATGACCACAGTCTTCTCCTCCTTTACCCTGTTCCCTGCATTCTTCTGCACTTGAACTTTCTATTCAAACCGATTGTTCCTTGGGGTATTGCAAATAAAGAAATCTCTTCGGGCTTAAATGCTTAATCAATGCAATCGATCAAGTGCGGTTGAATGAGTCATGATTGCTTCCCACATGTGCATTACATAAAGCGAAAGCAGAGGATCTTTTAGGGGCTCGAGGGGATGCAAAATCCAGGCACTAATAAAGGCAGACAGATAGATATTCATAACTCTGCCAAAACAAAACGAAAGAAGGGTCGATATTCATGTTTTGCTTGTGCTAAAGAATCATAAGCACAACTCCCTTCTCCCTCTCTCGTTCGTGCATGTGCATCGCTAACCAATGAACGAAATAATCTCGAGCGTGCTATATTATAAAATAAGTAAACCTGATTTCCTATTGGATCCAACACATTGAATCCCCCCTTACATCTCTATTCTACGACCGCTAACTTCCTTTGACTTCGCTGCGTCTCGGATGGTTCGCCTCCCTGCCATGTACATTGCCCGACCGCACCGTGCCGACGAACATAAATGGGATACCGCTTCTGCGTCCGCGTCGTCGGGAAGAAAACCAACTTGTCTTCCTCCGCCGGAACCCAACTGTCGCGCGAAATGAAGAGTTCGCCATTGTTAATGTCCACTTCGCGTGAGGAAAAGAAAACATAAGCAAAGAGGGGGTGCCGTGTTTAGTACCTGAAACGAGTAACTAGGTGGTGAAGGAATACGGATATCTCTACTCTAGCTAGCTCGTATCCGGGACAGAGCCGAGGCCCTCCTCCGAATGGTGTGAAGATGTTTCCGGGGGTCGGCGAGCCAGAATTGTCCTACACATTATCCACAATCAAAGACCGTCAAATGACCATAGATTGATTTTTCGAGATCGAACTGAGAATTGCACGGAGCTACAGAGAAAGAGAGAGAGAGAGAGAGAACGCAATACCTGCCATCTCCACGGGTTAAAAGTTCGAGCTTCTTTGAAGTGATCTTGATCTAGATGCACGGCGCGAAACGAGGCGAACACTTTCCACCCTTTAGGAATCGTATAACCTGCTCCAATAGAGATCATGGTAAGAACCAATCGCCTTTCCGACACGGATAGGCTTTTTTACTGTCTCTTTAGTCTACCGATCGACTTCACTCTTTACCTTTCACGTCGACATCCGCCATCGCTCGCCTGAACACACCGCTAATGATGTTCGCAACCCGCAGAGTCTCATTGATAACCTGAAACCACATCCACAGCACCCCCCGCGTTCAAGTTTCGGGAAAAACTAATCAAAAGCCGCCGGTTGTGCTTTCGCCAACGCAATGGCCATGAGAATGCTGTCGGACTTACGCATTGTGTGAAAGGCATGGACTTGTAGTCGTTCCAGTCCAGGCTCTCGCGAGGATACTTGTCGGCCCTGATCTTGTCGTGCTCTTCCTGCCGTCCAGGACAAAGCCGCCGCCGCCGTCGTCATCAATTCATCACCCCGTGGGATGGAAAAATAATAATAATAATAATAAAATGATAAGACTCTTAACCCGATAATTAATTAAGAAAAAAAAGACGATTAAGAGAACGTCAGTTAAAATGAATGTGATCTTTCGGAAAAGACGAGAGAATCGAGGAAAATTCAACGGGCGGGAATCATATGATGCGTGTGGGAACAACATCACGTGAAAACACGACGGCCAAAAACCGCCCCTTTTTACGAGATCTTTTCGATCCTGGCCCTTGGACTGAGCGGCCCTCCTCCCACAACGCACGGTTCCCGATGCAACCCCCCGACGTCGGGCCCCACCAAAAATAAAAAGGAGCCACCTAGTAAAACCTACGTTGTCCCCGAAGCGCCCGGAATGTCCGGATCGCCCTCCGGATCTACCCCCACCGCCGGCCAACCGGGGGGGCGGTTTTGGTCATTCGACCCTCCCCTCCTCCCCCCCCCGCCCCCCTCTTGGTCCGGTCAAAGAGAGGATCGGAACGGGATTGAAGATCTGACGGTGGTCAGAGGAATCGTCGTCATCATGACGTCCGGTTCGGACGAATTGTCCCGCTCCTTCTTCCCTCCTCCCCTCTTTCCCCCTTTGACTTCACCCTTTGTACCTTTGACCGCCCCTTTATTTAACTTTTGCTCCCTCATTTGACCCCCCCGCTTCATTCAACTGAATGAACAAATTCAAAATAAAAAAAAAACAAGAAAACCCAATTCTCGATCACACTTCCCCAAGCTGCCCACCACTCCCCCACCAAAAAAATAAATAAAAAAAATCGACGGGCAATTAACTAGTACCTCGAGTGTTCTCTCGCAATGCAACATATATATACATAGTTCATGAAGGATGAAGCATCGAGTAAAAGTCGTTATTAGCATATGCCCTTCGTTTTGTAGGGTTTTTCGAGCAGCTAAGCAAAAGGAAGGGCAGGGCAGGGCAGGAGGAGTGACATGCAATACTCCATTATTGCCACAGGGCAGGGATCGTACTGGACTTATTCGGGGAGGAGGGGGAATAATTGAAATCTCCCGATGGGTTGTGACACGTTCTCGGTCTGACGTGACATATAAGGGAGCAAAATACACACAAAACAATAACGATGGGGCTTCAATTTTTATCTCTCTCTCTCTCTCTCTTTCTCTCTCTCTCTTAGCAGTAACGCCACCAATGCCTATCCTGTGAGGAAGTGAACGGCTGAGAATTAGATAACGAGGTTTAGAGGTTTCGAAAGTGGCCAGCACCTTTGATAATGGCCATCAGGGTCCACCTCCATGGAAAAAAATTCCATGGACAAAAGACGTCGTTTTCGGCCTCGATAATCATGGTTTACTCGCGTCACCCAAAAGATAAAAGAAAGAAAGATGTTGTCGAGAGAGTTTGGGGATTTTTTCCATGTGTGAAAAGGATTTGCATGCATATCTATGGGGGTCGATGTCATCCAATCATCAAAACTGATAATGACGCTCGCTTAGAAATTGGGACGAGACTTTTAGTTACCTTGAGCTGAGCCAAGGCGCGGGGCGTCTCGGTGAGGAACTTGACGGCGAGGGTCATGATGGTGGATGTGGTTTCATAGCCGGCGACGAGCAGTGCCACCAAGAAATCGACAATCTGCTCGTCGGAGAAGCCGCCGCCGGTGCCGCTATCGCCGTCCAGGAGGGCCCCCAGCACGTCGCTCTTCCTCGTGCCCGCTTCGCACTGTTTCCTCCTCTGCCCCACCACTAAGCTCAGAGCTTCCGCCACCTTCGTCCTCGCCTTAAAACAATTAATTAAACCCTTAATCAGCTCAATGCACAGAAACCTAACGACGAAGTTCACGAGAATGGACATTAGGCTGATCCAACATTATTATATCATTGTCGCGTCGCATTAGGGTCAATGTTCATGTGAAAAAAGGCCCAGCATCATATTAACGGAGTCGAGGGCCGAAACAACAACGATACGAAACATATAAACGACAAAAGCTCCATCATGGTGGGCATTTAATTAAACCACTAAATCAAAGCCCGATGGATACAGATACCTGATTAAAGGAGGGACGATGACGGCATTAACAATCTTGCTAGGTGACAATCAATTGGACGTGCTGTTTTAACTTTAGAAAATTCCAATTCCAATTTCGAGACAAAATGTCCTATCATTGCAGAAAACGTCGCTATCACACGTGCAGTCGGGTCATAAAAGATGCCCTACCCCTCCCTCCCCCCGTCTTCCTTTCTACGTCCAATTTTGTCGCTCCCCTTGTTTTGTATCGCGGAAAAAGTTGACCTAGATTTTCTCCTCTTCCTGTAAAGCTATAGCCTCGCTTTTCTTAGTCCGGATTTAACCCATTTAACTTATACTCTCGACATCGAAAATGTAGTTTTCGGTAGATTTTTCTAATATATCTTGGACAGCAGTATTCTCGGAAAGAATGAATTACTTGGAGGAACATGACTTTTATCAAATATAAAAGCTTTAAGAGAGAGAGAGAGAGAGAGAGAGAGAGGGAGTACTTTAATGGCTCTGCGGTAGGTGGTGGAGAAGATGGGCAAAGGAACGCTGAAGAACCCTTCGATCACAAGGACGTACTCCTTCCTCAAGCACTCTGTCCAGTCACACGGGTCGAAACTCATCAGCTGCTTCATCGTGAGCTCGAACGTTATCTGCAGCAAGAATTTTGCAAGCTTACTCAGTTCCGAAAGAAGGAACAACCGATATCTAAACCCTTCGTTTTCCCTCTCCCCAAATCCCGAGCGGGTTAAATATATGGATGTGTTGCGGGTAACAAAAAGGGAAAGAGGGTGGAGAAACGATAGATCCGAAAGGGGCTTCGACACACGTGATGAGAGGATGATGATTCACAGCCTCTCGTATGTTTTTTTTATTTTTTGTGTCGATGCCTCAACGTGAAACCAACATGGTTAACACCATTCACCATGGAAATCCGAGTCACCAGCTCTCCTTTATGATAATAAGTTGAAAGATGTGTTTCCATTGAACAGTGACTCTTGTCTCTAACTCAAAAGGAAGAAAAGTATCTGCACACTTTCGTATTAACTTTTTTCAACGCGAACTGGTGACGCGTTTCTTACGAAATCTAGTTCACAGACACCAGCTGAAACTAAAGGGAAAACCCGAACGACCCTTGCGCATGGGGTTAACTGATGAATATTAGTAAGTAAAAGGAAAAATTGACTGACAGCAACCAGACAACGAGATACTATAACCCGTATAAAGCTCCACAAAGTACCACAAGTTTAAGTACATGAAGAAGCAGACGATTAAATAAATAAAAAAACGGTATACCTTCAGCTAAAATTAAAAATTATCACAACAACTAAGTCAGAACTAGACGGTAAATCTCATATGGGGACGCCACAAATTACTAAGACGGGTCAAAAGTAAACTTCTCTACTCAAAGAAGACTCCATCTTTTGGAAGAAAAAAAAAAAAACCATTGTTTTCCCTTTATCCTTTTTTTCGGGTAAGGATTTTCCCTTTATCTTTTAGACATGCAAAACTGGAAAATCACGCACAGACAAAGCTCACCTTCTTAGCCTCCTCCATCAGGAAGACCCGGTCGGACCAGGACTCCAGGTTGAGCCGAATCAACCGGTCGATGTCCACCAGCAAGTGGTCTCTAATAATGGAAGAATTCCCAAAGCTCATGGTCAGCGAATGCATCCTCTTGTGCAGACTCCCCTTCATCAGAAGCAACGAATGCTTCCCAAGAAGATTGCAGAGAGACCTCGGATAGCTGCACTCGAAGAGCTTCCCTTCGTTCTGCAGTATGAACCGGTTCGTCTCCGGGTCGGCCGAGAATACCGTCGGCTCTCCGAACACGTGGGTCGCGAACACCGGCCCGAACCGCCGCACCCTGTCGTCGATGAACGGCTCGGGGTTCTCCGTCTTGTAGGCCGCGATGAGCTGCAGCGTCTCGCCGATTATCGGCAGCCCCAGGTTCCCGGGCGGCAGCCCGCGCCTCCGTCTGCCGGAGGCGCGGAGGAGGAGGACGAAGGTGAAGAAGAAGGCGGTGGGTATGAGCAGACATGTGAGGCCACAAGCTTGGAACAACTCCATGCACATACTGAGCCAAGGAGCAAGATTATTATTACAAACTTTTATCAAAACCAGACGATGTAGCTCATATATATATAGACACAGAGAGAGAGAGAGAGAGACAGAGACAGAGAGTAAAGGGTGTCTGAGAATCTAAATTGGAAGAGAAGGTAATCAAAAGAGAAGAGATGTATGTATTTTTTTAAAATCTGACAACTCACTCTTCTTCTGTAGCTAGACCGTGTGAGGACAAGACTGTGTGAAGGTAATGGAAACTAAGGCTTTAAATAGGCAATTGGAAAACAAGAAATGGGTATAAATCTTTTGGATTTGGGAAGTAATTACTTTCTTGTATTGTAGCATAGTATATAATCGACAATTATGGAATTAACAATCCTGTTTAGATAGAAAGTTTTTTTCATTATAGTCGCAATCGATATACTAAGCCAATTTTTGTTAATTGTGATATAATTGCACGGTGTTTTATGGTGATAAATTCATAATGATTTGTGACATCTGGGATACACGATATATTTCTCCGCTATGCATCGGCAAGCAGTAATTTGAGTTGAATTTCTAAATGAAATTTACCCTCAATTTTTATTTTTGTCAAGAGCAAACTATTCATAATATAAAAAGGTTATTCATCATATCAAACCGTATAAGAAATTCATTTAGCATCTTTCACATTTCTACAAGTGCCCCAATGGCTCTTGATAAGAACCGTTAAAAACATCGGATATATTTTTAGCATGTAATTTATGAAAGTACAAACTTCAGCAGGGGGCTATCACGACTCATCTATGGGCAGCGAGTCCGGTGGTAGTGTCTGTTTGCTGAAAAAAGCAGCGAAAGAGTCTCGAACAACTACAGACTTAACAAAAAAAGGGGAAAATGTGCACCGAATATACGGAAGAAAGAAATACTTAATTTTTGTACGTTTATGTATTAAACAATTAAAAGTACATGAGATTATTTATGCCTTATTAGATGATTATTTAAGGTAACTATATTAACTAAGGCATGCACAGTTAAAGGGAGATATAAACGCAATTTTAAGAGAAATGGAGAATAAAGAAAATTATTTTAAATATCTTCAAATGATAAAAATATTCTAGAGAAATATCTCTAACAATAACGAGGCTTATTTTTGTGGTTCGTGATGGACTAGTAGCATGTGCAAAGCGTCCAACATGCTAGCTTGTGCTTATACATATACTATGCGCGCGCGCGCACAAATATTATCTCTAAGACAAAGGAACAAAATAATTGAGGCTAATAGGTAAAAAAAATGTTGTTTTTTGGGAAGAGACAAAGGGCAGTTTGGACAGCGACATGCATGCAAGCACCAAATCATATTAACTTTTTAAAAAAAAAAACATTTTTATTCGGGGTCGGATATCCATATGAGGTGGAGAAGCATAAGGATCTTTTAGCGAAATTGGAAAAGGAAGATTGATAATATTAAATGGCAATTGATTAGGGAAACAAGCAATTAGGTTCATTTGAATGTCCAAAAATTCGCGCTGAAATGTTCTCTAGATCGGTGTTACGCTCACCATTATTAGCTATAAGCCGAAAATTAATTATCCGCATAATATATCACATAATACCCTTTAGCAAATTTCATGTTCCTCCATAGAGGAAATGAAATTTCAAGCGAAATGTTTTATGAATTCCAAGTGCAATTTTTCTTGTCCCGGACCCGAGTTTCGCATTGGGATAATGACAACATCGCGACGGGGTCCACGTCCAATAACTGAGTTGTGCAATGTCGTTTTTGGAAGAGGAATCAAAAATCATGGCCAAAAAAACATGCTCCGTATTAAAAAAATTGTTACACAAGCAATGAAAAAAACATCTTTACCTTTTTTATTAATTATAAAATTTATACATCCTTTTTGGGAGAAACTTCTGTTTGAATCCAAATGGCATAGATCAATGCTTGCTTATCAACGCTTCCAAAGTGTATTATACCAAGTCTTTTTTTTTAATCTGCTGGATTAAAATCATATCTTGATGCTTCACAAATGCACACGTATATCATGTCGTGGGGAACTGTATGCTGGACAAATAATTCTTTCGGAAATTAATAGTTAATGTCGAAATTAATAATAATAAATATATATATATATATATATATATATATATATATATATATATATATATATATATATATATATATATATATATATGTTATTTGACTGCGAGTGATGGCCCACGATGGTACCCCACGACATGGGAGAAGACTATATATATTTCTCAAGAATGTACACAGATACTAGAAACTAGGAGTGCAAACAACCATATCACTGTCTCTTAATCTTAATCAATGAATTTGTTTTGTACCCTTTTGCGTATCAAAATGAAAAATCACGATTGTAAATGGTTCCCGAGTTTCGAGTGAATCGATGTGCGCCACACTTTCACTTGCCTCCACGACTTATATTAATTCCATATGAAGCATGTGCAATGTTGGCCACGAAGCGAGGCTTTGATTGTACAAGTTAAAAGAGTGAACACCCACTTTTTTTTTGTTTATTGAATTGTGACTTGGGATACAGATAGGTGCCATCATGTGTGCAGGTGATGGAATCAAATGTTCTTTATCAGGAAGTATATGTTTAAAACCCCAAATTAATTAACTGAGGGGGGAAAGATTAATTTGCACACTCCCACTTTCAAAAAAAAAAGTAGAAATCAAATACTTGAAATTGCTACTTTATTACTAATCAACATGAAGATAGATACTGAGCAAACAATGAAGAACACTTAGGCTCCGTTCATTTGGTGGAAAATATTCTCCCGAAAAATATTTTCTGGATTTTCCGGTGTTCGGGAGGCAGAAAACGTTTTCCGTGGGAAAACATTTTCCTTCCTCCCTTTACAAAATAGCTTAAGTCTATAAAAAATGACTTTCGCTTCTGATAAACGGAAATCATTTTCCGCAAAACTCCTCATTTTCCCATCCGGCCACCACAGCCGCCGGTCGCCCGCCGCTGGCCGCCGCCACTGCCGGCAAAAAAAATTTTCCGAAACTTTTTCATATTGGTTGTCAAATACTGGAAAATTATGTTCCGAGAAAACATTTTTCAGGAAAATGACTTCCAAGAAAATATTTTTCAAAAACACAATATTTTCCGCCAAACGAACAAAACCTGAATAGCCTTGATTTACTGATTGTGAGCACGACAGAAAGACTACCGCTCGGTTGCATGATTTTACTCTGAGTATAAGTGGTCACGGATCATACAATATGCAAAAGAACATATAGTCATCAGATCGGTGAGATTTTTAATAATCAACGATTATGAATTTACTTGTCTAAAGTTAGTTTTTTTTTTATCGTTAAAAGAAATTGAAAATAAGATTTACTAGACAAAGAGTGGTAAAATATCTCTACCATTTTATCCTAACCCCCCACTAGATCTATCATGCTATTTAGTGGGCACATCCTCAAAAGTACCATCAACCTTTGCTTTGAATAGTCATTATTATCCTCATCATAGAGAACTAAGTTAAATCTACATCCGATCTCCCCGAGCACCAATGGTGTGAGTTGCCAAGATAATGAAGCTTCTAAAGAACAAATGACGATAAAAAGGATAAGCACAAAGCACTCAGAAAATCAAGAGGATCGTACCATGCAATAATTATATTGTGCTCAATATTAAAACGGTTGTGAATGTTGATGCGACCATGTTAATCCACATGGTCCCCAATAAGGGATGCTCGAGCTGGCTACCCGCTAGACAAGACCTCGAAACAATAATGGTCCCTAAGAAAGCAAATGGGCAATCCCCCCACACGCAAACTTTTTACAAGAAAATGAAGAGAGGAAAAGAGAGGTGAGAATCGATCACATCAATCATGGGGTCTTGTACTCGATCCACACTTGCATCTCTAAGTGGTCAGCACTGGAAACATTCTTAAACCCAATGTTCTTGATCTCCATGTTGTTAAACAATATGATGTCTCTCAAAAGCAAAACTGGGTCTTTTGTTTTAATGGCGATAGGGTTTTGTTTGTTTTTTTATTTGTCATCATCAAGATCTGCAAAAGGAATGTCAAGTGTGGGAGGGTTTGTGTTTAATGGGTGCTTATAATTAGGTCAGTTGATTTTGGGACAGAGACTGTATGGAGCTCATGATTTTGGTGATCCTTAGACAAATTGTTTAGTTGCTGCAGGATGTATCTATTCGTGATGCATTCAAAAGCGAGAGAATTAAGTCATAAATCTATTATAATTGTGTCAATTTAATCTTAATTTTTTTTAATTGAGTCATAAATATTTTGCATTTGTATTAATTCAGTCCATCCGGTCAATTTTGACTCGAAATCGCTAATATAAATAACAGTCATTTTATGTTGCGTGGTGGGCACTGATATGAATATTTTTATATAATTCTTCAAAATTTTCATTTTCTTTTTTCTTTTTTTCTATTTCTTTTTTTTCTTCCCTTCTAGCCCTTGCCAATGGCTAGGGCCGGCCAACCTCGCTCGCTAGAGGAAGAAGGAAAGAAAAAAAAAAAAGAAGAAAGAGAAAGAAAAGAAAAAAAGAAAAAAGAAAATAAATAATAGACAAATAATTGGAATAATTATTAAAATATTATGTAAAAATGTTCATGCCGACTGCACCACATAGGTGGCCAAAGTCCATGTTGGCGATTTTCAACCAAAATTAGTCAGATGAATTGAATCGGCACAAATGCAAAAGATTTATGACTCAATTGGTACAAAAAAAAGATATATGACTGAATTGTCACGATTGTAAAATGTTTATGACTTTTTTGATAATTTTCCCACTCAAAAGCTTAATATCATCAACGTTCTACATCTCAGAAAATCACATCTGCTTGGCTAAGGTTTTCCATTACTAATCTTGGACATGCATTGCTTCCAGGACACTTTTTCCCCCTCCTTTTTCGAGCATACAAATTATGGAAAATTAAGTAAAATAACTCTCGAGAACATCTTACCTTATCAAAAAAAAAAAAAAAAACTCTCGAGAACATCGATCAAAACCCATAACTAATAATAAAAAATGACGCGCTTGAACTAAAAAGGAACGTGAGATGCAATCAACGAATCATATCACACACCGTGTCCGTATATTATCGAGTTTCAAAACTTTTCTTCGTTCGCAATTTCATTTTTATAGATTATCATACGCAATCTCCATATATCACACTACTTTCATATCATTGGATTGCCTTAAATAGGGCACATATGCAAGTAATTCAAAACGTTGCATGCAAGTAACATCCCATGATTTTATTTTGTTTCTTCCTTCTTTATTTTTTCTTTTTTCTTTTTTTTTTCCTTTAATTTCATTCATCTAAGTATCGTTGTGTTCGACATGCCAATGAACCGACACCTCCCCGATCCCACAAAACAAAAAAGACAAACTTTAAGTGTCGGCCTTCGCAAGAAATTTACCTACCTCAACTTGCTCATCGGACTTTCCCTTTTCCAGATGTACTCGTCCTGTTCATTGCTAACGTGATCAACAAGCAAAAAATTTCACGAAAAGAAAAGCGAAAGGAGTTAGAAACATCACCAGCATAACTTGGCCCGATCGTGGCCACCGAACTTGGACCAAACAAGCATTTCATCTTCAACATCTCATGGATGCTCATGGCGACAAACTCTCGAACGTGCGTTGCATGAACTTGGCAATTGTACGCACGCAAGTGTGTGGTGACCTACTCGAACGTTACGATCCATGTGCGAGGTTGACATTGCACGGACGCATGTTCCATGTCGTAAGTACTCCCGGGGTCCATACCATATGACATACATTGACAAACACTCCGCTGTTCTGGTCCATCCCCCACGTACTTCGTACGGCCCACCGATGCTTTGCTTCTGCAGCTGACTCCACCACATTAACATCGTACGTGTGGCCGGAATTCAAACCATGGAGTGCACCACGACGTTAGCGTACTATACCCACCATTCAAAAGTTGCACACGTGCGTGCGTGCGCACACAAATCTTTTCTAAAAAAAGTTAAGCATCGCAAGAAGGTGCCGTGAACTAAATTTTAAATCTCGACGAAACGGATTGAGAAAAGATTTATTCAGATTGCTCGTACATGTGGTGTCGCGCACAATTATTTGTGAGGGAAGTACAATGAGAGCGAGCTCTTGAATATTGTTTTCTACAAGGTTTAAGGAGATCAAACCAAGAGTTTTGACCTATGAATACCCTTCTTTTCGTTCACTACGTGTTCAGGCAGTTGGGCAGGTCTAAAACACTATGCAATGTACTTGGAGGGCGATTTTAATGCAATTGATGACATGATCGTCGATCTTGTTGGTAAGTGGTCGGTACATTTTTTTTTAATTATTTAGGGGTTGGGGACGATTTCAAGGGTTTGAAAATCCGTTCGTGGCTCCTTCACAGCAACAACGTAGCACAATGGGAAAGAGAAAAGACCAAAAATATAAGTATTAACAACGACATAATAACCGAAGCATTGGTATGTGGCAGTTGATCACTCGCCGACACAATTTTCTTTTTGTCTTGGAAGGAAGTTGTAACATGTAAGGAAGGCTCCTGCTGCTTTCGCTTTTTACCATTATTGCCGACACATCTTTGAAACTCATGCACACGCGTGAAGTGACTTCATGCAAAGGACTCGTTAAGGCTCCGTTCGTTTGGTGGAAAATATTATCCCGAAAAACATTCTTCGGATTTTTCGGTGTTCGGAGGATGGAAAACGTTTTCCCACGGAAAACGTTTTCCTTTCCCCCCTCACAAAATAGCCTAAGTCTATGGAAAATGACTTCCGTTTCTGAAAAGCGAAAATCATTTTCCGCCAAACTCCTTTTTTCCCCCTCCGGTCGCCGACCGCGGCCGCCGCTCATCCGCCGCCACTGCCGCCGGTCGCCGCTGGCCTCCCACTGCCGCCACCACCGCCGGTCACCTGTCGCCGCCGCAGCCGACGCCCCCGCTGGTCGCCGACCGCCGCTCGTCGGTCGCCGCCACCGCCGGCAACCGGCCGCCGCCGCCGGTCGCCGCCGCCACTGTTGGCAAAAAATATTTTCCGAAACTTTTTCATATTAGTTACCGAACACCAGAAAATTATGCTCCGGAAAAACATTTTCCAGGAAAATGACTTCTGGGAAAATATTTTCCAAAAACATAATATTTTCCGCCAAACGAACGGAATATATATGTAACTTCTCTATATGTGTAACTTCTCCGTGCAAAGGGCTCATTTGGATGGTAACTTTAACGTTACAATAGAGCCAGATTTCAATTGTTCATGACACATATAATATATGGTTTTACTATTCTCCATTCATCAATTACGCTTGTCATTCTCAGTCCGATTTGCACGCACGAGGAGGCACTAAAAAGGATTACACTTCACTTGTTTGCGAGCCGTGACTTGGTCTTATGCGCATCCAGTTTCTCCACCTAATGGCTTCAAATTTTTGGAAATGTGTTCGGTTAGTTATAGCTTGTATCTCATTAACTAATTTTTAGAGCTTAAATTTTATTCTCTCTTTTGTGATTTTTGAGCATGAGGTTTTAAAACTCCAATAATCGACGTAAGGAAGGACTTGATTGACACAAATGCAATTTGACTTTTTTAAAATTTGAAACACTTTCATTTATAATGTAGGAGCAGAAAAGTAGAGACCTGACTAATTGGACACCCATAAAATATCTTGTAAGTCCTATGAACCGATTAATCCGGGCATTTTGGCTCGTGTAGATGAACCTGACTCATAACAATTTGCTCATTGTTGGTGTGATAAGAGTATACGTCCTCCAATTCCTATATACGTTGGAAATTCTCAAACAACCCAACCAATGGTGCAACCCTGAACGGTTAACCCAATGTACTTTAAACTATCACAACATACACATATTAACATGCAGATTCACTTATAATTTTTCATAATTTTGGTAATTATTCTAAACTTTGGGGGGTTTTTATTTATCTTTAAATGAAATGGAAGGCGCTTATTGATGCCTACCACTGCCAACTAATTATGCTGACCTTTATTGCACTTTTTTTTAGCCGAATTAACAGCACAAGTTTCGTTGCTTGATATATATATATTCTCATTTGGTCCACGAAGAATTGCATGGCATTCGCATTAAATATATTTTCTTGCTACCCTAAAACTAGGGCCTGGGCATGGGATGAGGGATACTGACACATTCATTTTTCTCCATTGTAGCTGTCAACAAAGCAGGAAATGGACCACGAAGATCTTATCAAATCTTACACATAATTAATACCTGCCCCAATTGGGACCAAAAAACAAATATATCGATATCTCTATAAAACGGTCGGTCGTTCCTTTATCTTCCCTTTGGTTATGATTGAACCATGCAAGCTTCACTCCCTTCTTTCCTAAAGATATCACCTCTCGCAGGATAATTCAGACTCTACTTCCACTAGCATCTTTGTAGAACGATGGATCCATTCCAAATGAACGGTAGATATGACTCGAACAAAATGTACTGTTGTGGATGCGGAACTCCTATGATAACGCTCGGGGGTGTATCGAATACCTTTAAATAAATAAATAAAAAATTAGAGTTTAAAATGAAAATGTGAAAACAATTTACCCAAGCGAGCTTATCCGGCATTGCTTTTAGGGTTTTTACAGAAACCATTGACTATTTCTTTGGCTATCCATCGAATGTGAAAAGAGGTTGCTTGCGAAATTTTTTCTTTTACACGGAAAGTGAGCTATAATTAGTCAAAGATATCGCCACATTTTTTTTTATTCTATGTTCAGTTACTTGATTCAATTAGGATGAACCTCGAAAGTAAATAAAAGTTATAACAAGCTTTTTTATGTAAAAGCATTTTTTACATGATTTTCTCCTTTTGATTGGAATAACCAGCTTGCTGAGAAATGTGTATTACTCTTTGGCGCAAAAGAAAGAAAGGAAAATATGTTACTCGAGTGCCAAAATTTAAAATTTTGATCTAAAGGTGAAGATGAAGAAACTTTGTCTAACGGGTATCCAAATTTTCTTATGCGTTGGATAAGGTAAAAATTTAATTGATCAAATCACATATCCTTGTCAGGCCAAATATATGAAAAATCTTATCTAAATGCGATTGCATTTGAACTAGCTAATCAACCTCATCGTACTGCACGAATGTATATATTCATTAATATTTAGGTATACAAGTAAAAGAGCGAGCAAGTACTATGGCAAAATGAGTTTTCTTTGGGACCCTTCAATGAAATTTAGTGATCAAGTACTCTGATGATACAACAACGTACGTTCTCATTATTGGCAGACTAAACTATGCGATGCATGTGTTTTGCTTCTTTAGCTTTTTTTTTTCGCTAAATGTTTTGCTTCTTTAGCTTGCATCAACACTACGAATGACAGGATCTTTTTTTTTTTTGGTCGATATGAACGACAGAATCTGAAAATTAAAAAAATGAACGAATCCAATGAAAATCATACAGATGATTCGTCGACACGTGTCTTTCTTCTTGCTCTTCTTTCTTAAAAGACATTTCTCAGTCTCACGTGCACCTAACAAAGATAGTCACTTCATAGAGAAATTTCGCAACTTCACTTACTTTAAGTGCTAGAAATTGTCTCATGCATTATCATGCATTGTAATGATCTTGGAGCAAAGATGGGATGCGAACCAAACATGTGCGTCCAATTGATCACATCACTAAAATTAGCAATGATAGGGGGTCAATTAAGCTACTCATAGACTAATTATAATATTCAACCTAGGCATGTGCTCTAGTCCCCCAACGTCCCTTTCATGTGTCACGAAATTTGGAAAAAACTATCGCGCGCTCACAAGGTGGTCCGTCATAACTTTTGTTTTCATCAAACAAATCAAGCGCGATTCGGCCTAATCTAATCTCTTCATCAACCAATCAAGTCAAATCAATCAACCCGCCTTGTGCCATCATCTGCACCTTCTTCTCCCTTGCATATCTACCATGAGACGCATTGGATGACCAAGCTCCTGTGGACTCTTGCGAAATCGAATTCGTCTTTTGTCTCATTGAGTTAGTCAATGCAGCAACCCGAAAAACCAAATCAGGGAATAGGTTGGCCCGTGGGTTTCTCACCCATGATTTGCCCGGGTCAAAATCAAATTTCGGGTGGCAAAGAAACAAAATATAACTCCCAATTTTCTTCCCTCTCTCTCTTATCTTTTGCTTTCTTTCTTATGGATCTACTACACTAGCTAGTAGCTATGATATGAAGAATGACCAAACCCGCAAATCACTGTACTTTTGGAGAGACATTGGTTACTGGTAGAATCATGCTGTCACAGTGGAGAATCAACCACAACAGAGCGACACGTTCGTTTTTTACAACTTCATTTTCAGAGGAGACCTCTTGACCAGGGATATTTTGGGATAGGTGTTTGGTAAATAGGTAATCTCACGGTAGAAAAAGGAGCTGAAACTCTCGCATAGATCTTCACAACCTGTCCGTTTAATATACTTTGTTAGGGACTCTCTGCAAATGCATTTATTATTTTAATATATCGATACTTACATACCCTACGTTTTCAATTTTTTTTAAATATTTTATTTCCTTAAAGAAAGGGAATATCCTTTTATTGCTTTATATCATTATGATCTCGAAATTCGTATATGACTTAGGATAAAATTCTTTAAAGACATGCTTAAGTTGTATGTTAGAAATCACTTGTGGACTTTTATACTTGAAAAAATCAAAGATATGGATTAATCCCAGGGCCAATATCCAAAAAAACTCCAAACTTTAATCTTTGTCCCAATTATATCATAAACTTTTTTTTATCTCATAAAAAACTTTAAATTTTTACTTTTGTCCCAAATTTACTTCCGTTAAATTTTACGTCTAATATTATCGTTAATAATTATTTTTTTGAATTTTTTTATTTTTCCTTTTTTTTTCCCTTCACTGTTAAATTTGCCTGTGTTGGGCGAGGTTGGCCTCTCCTGCCCCTGATGAGGTTCATCCTTGCCATGGCTTGGCCTTGCCCAACGCCTGCAAGGTCGAGCCTTGCCAGTGGCCAGTAGGACTGAGCCCTCGCTAGGGGTGGGCAAGGCCGATCTCGCCTAACGCCAGCGAGGTCAAGCCTCGCCCGCCTCTAGCAAGGTTCGTCCTTGCCCGCCCCTGGCAATGTTCGTCCTCGCTGTGGTTGGCAAGGCTTGGTCCCGCCAGCTAGTGGCGAGGTCGAGCCTCACCGCAGTCGGTGAGGACGAGGCCGCCGGGACTAAACCCTTGCCAGCATTGGGCAAGGCCAAGCCTTGCTAGTCACGGCGGAGACGAATCTCGCCAAGGGTGGGTGAGGTTGACCTCGCCCAATGCCGGCGAGGTTGAGCCTTGTCGGCCAGAGGTTGACGGTGAAGGGAAAAAAAAAAGGAAATGAAAAAAAAAATCAAAAAATTCGAAAAAATAAAAAATAGTCATTAACGGTAATATTAGACGGAAAAATTAACAGTGGTAGATTTGGGACAAAAGTAAAATTTTGAATTTTTTGTGAAACAAAAAAAAGTTGAATACATAATTGAGATAAAAGTTAAAGTTTGGAGTTTTTTTGGATATTAGATGGTAAGTTTGAGTTTTTGATGAGATAAAAAAAATTATAATATAATTAAAATAAAAATTTAAAAAAAATTAAAAATTAGAATTTTTTTAGGTATTGGCCCCTTGATCCCAAGACCCTTTGGTCATTAGGGTTCTTCTTCTTCTTCTGTTTTTTCTCCCTTTCTTGCGCGGTCTGGTCTAAGTTGTAGGGATCATGATGGCAAAACGAAGGGAGGGAAGCAAAAGCAGAGGGAAGGAAGGAAGGAGACATTAATGGCGGAGTGAGCGGTGGTCAACCACGAGACACGAGGTCTGCGCCACACGTGTGCAGCCGACAGACCGCGGGGACGACACCAAAGCGTACGAATTATAAAAGAAAAAGGGGAGGGGTTTGATTTCACTTCCCAACGTCTGTCTCGCACGAATGGGTTACACGACCACCCAGGCTTTGCACGTGCGGTACAGACTGGTACGGCCTCAGTCTGAAAAGTCAGTCGGACAGCGACCTCTTATCGCCGAGAGGGGGTTCACATGGACTTTCGCTAGCTACGACACATATCGTGTTGTCGTATTGACAAATCATTGAACGTCGTTCTCAGTCATCGAATGCGTAATACTTTTTATTACTCTCTTCATCGACGCAATCCGACCAAGTTCTCCGGCGAAGCACCGGCACGTGGCTGAATCTTCTTAACGCCGCGTCGCTGGTTACGTGCGCTCGCCGTGCCGTCTCCATTCGAGGGTCATTCGATTTCCGATCGAAAAACGCTGGGCGGGACGATGGAAATCGAAACTCAACGCGCTGTTTCACGCACGGTGCTGCATCTTGGTCACATGCATGCGTTGTCTGGTGGTAGAAACAACAGTTTATCTGCATCTGGCGAGATGTGTTTTTGGCATTCAACAGCAGTTCCCTTTTGCGCTATAAACAGTAACGAGGAAGGCAAAGATGCGTCCGTGGACACTAGGTAATGTTGCTTGTGCAGTGAGGTGCGTTCGGTCCTGGAAAGTGTCCATGGCGCTTACCCAAAAGAAGAAAGTTAGAAAAATGGAAGGCGTTCGTTCCCTCTCTTCTTCGAGAACCCCAAAGGAAAGGGATTCGTTCGTCCCAACGGTTCAGTCCTGATCTAATGGCGGAAGTCCGGCTGGTTGAGAATAATTCGTACGTATGGCTAAATTCAAATCAAAGAAACCGATCTGGTTGATCTAACGAATGAAGAGTCTGCTTTGAAATCAAATGTGGCGAGTGATGCTTTAACGTGAATCTCGTTACCTTGCAATTGGGGAGTTTTAGTCACAAGGAAGTAAATGTTTGCGCATCATCTCTCAATCATACTGCGAATGGCGGGGAGGGGGGTGGCGTGGAGTATTTTGTTACCGGGCAAGAGAAGTGGACTTAATCTCACACTCGGGTTGGGGGGCATTGAGTCCGATTTAAGGCGCGCGAATCGGTTTAGTGGCTTCAATCTCTGGCCTATGGTGGCGAGATTGAGAACCCCCCTTTCCTTCCTAATTTTGAGAAGTTGGAACTTTGCAACGTATAGAATTCTGGGTAGAACTGATTTTGAACTTGCTTAAAAAAAAAATGGAGCTTTTATGGTTGTTAGAGCTGTAGGTTCCAATATGGACATACGCCGACGTGAACCGCCTGACAAAGAGGTGACAGAAAATGAAGAGAGTTTTTGTATTGTATTGATCCGTCCATATACATGTACACTCTGATCTATTTACATTGTACGAATGAGAGAAAAGAATAGGAAATAATATACAAGAGATTACAACGTCCTATTTACTAAACCGATCACCGATTGACTAAATCAATTAGTCCATAATTAAAATCAATGCCCATAATATGAATCTTCAATAATATCAAATCATATCTCCAATAGTCTCCTCAAGCTGGTGGCTTATATATGTCAAGGACGTCCAGCTTGCTCAGTAGGTTGATATGTTGTCTTTGACATAGCGAATTGGTGAAAATGCCTGCAGGTTGTTCCATAGTTCTAATACCTCTTGTGACAAGGATCCCTTCTCGAATCTTATCCTTGGTAAAATGACAATTAACCTCTATCTACGTTGTTCTTTCATGGAAGATTAGATTTGCCGCTAGTTTGAGTGCGCCGTCATTGTCACAAAATAGTTCACTTGGTCCATTGACCTGCACTCCAAGATGTGAGAGTAGTCCCTATATCCAAACTATCTTGTAGACAGTTTTTGTCATGGCTCGATACTTTAATTCAGCTGATGATAATAACATAGTTGATTGTTTTTTCGTTTTCCACAAAATTAAGGACTTTCCCAATTTGATGCAAAAACCAGTGATGGATCTTCTGGTCATTGGGCAAGTAGCATAGTTTGTATTACAATAAGCTGTCATCTTCAAGTCGCAGTCACAAGACAATAATATACCAAGTCCTGGGCATCCTTTCAAATATTTTACTACCTTCAGTGCTGCGTTTATATGGGACTGTTTCGGTATAAGAATGAATTGTCAGGTCTTGTCATGATGAGATATATTAGTTTTCCAACAAGTCACTGATATCCCAATGGATCCTTGAATAGTGGTGAGCAAGATGGACTGCCTATACCAAGACCAGACCGGACCGGATTGACCGGTTTGGTTCGGTTCTCGAAAATATCAATCTGGTTCCCGGTTCCTAAAAGTGGAATCGGTTTTCGAGCGATCCAGTTCCCGATTCTAGGGTGGGAACTGGACTGATCAGACCAGACTGACAAATATATATATTTCTAATTTTTTCATATATATAATATTTAATATATATTTAAAATATTTAATATTGGTCCCATTGGAATTGATTGTTTAATTTTTTCATATATTATAAATATTTTTTCGATTTTTTCCATGGCTTTATGGATCAAATCATAACTATAAATGAAAAAACGGAGCAATCGATTTCCGGTTCACATATAATATTTAATATTGATCCTATTGAAATTAGACCAGACCATCAGTCCGATCCAGTCCACGGTCCCAAGACTAGCTAGTTCGGTCCTCGATCCTAGAAATTGGAAACAGTCCTCCTGGTCCGGTTCCCGGTTCTTAAGTTGGACCAGACCGGACCAGGAATTGCTCATCTTTATCCTTGAGTAATAGATCGTCCTCGATAGATAAAGACGAACCCATATCATACTCTCGTGTTGTCACCTTGGTATTCTACTCAATTGGTATGATAGTTGGTATACATCTTGACAATCCTGCTTCGGAAACAATCTCTAAGATGAACTTTCGTTGATTAAGATTGATTCCTTTGTCAAATCGAGTAATCTCAATGCCAAGAAAATATTTAGGAGGTCTCAAAGCCTTGATGTGAAAAGTAGAATGCAAATATTCTTTGAATTTCGCAACAAGAGAGTCATGATTTCCCATGATAAGAATACCACCAACATATATCAGCAAATAAATTGATGATGCACCTGCAGTCCATGTGAATAAAGCATAATCATGTTTGGAATGCTAAAACCTGCACTTGTTAGTGTAGCAGTGAATTTAGCATATCAATGCCTAGATGCCTGTTTTAGCCCATAGAGGGATTTATGGAGATGACATATTCGATTCTCTCCCTATCTGCGTAAACTCTATGGAAGGTCCATGTAAATTTTTTCATCGAAATCCCCATGTAGAAAGGCATTGTGTATATCCATCTGATATAGTGACCAATTGCGAATGGCAGCAATTGACAGGAACGAACGGGTGGTTACCTCTTTGGCAACAGGAGAAAATGTTTCATGATAATCAAGCCCTTCTCGTTGTGCAAATCCTTTAGCAACAAAACGGGCTTGTATTGTTCAACTGAGCCATCGGCTTTGAAATTAGTTTTGTACACCCATTTACAGCCAATTGGCTTCCGATGGGGGAGGGAGGGAGGGAGAAGGGGGGGGGGGGGGGGTAATGGAACAGTATCCCAAGTCCTGTTTCCCATGAGAGCATTAATTTTAAACGCCATTACGTCTTGCCATCGAGGATCATGTGCTGCTTCATTATATGAAGATGGTTCATGTTCTTCCAAAATGTGACTAACACAACACATACGATCTACTGATAGTCGTCTAAAGGAGACATATGAGGATATAGGATATTGTGTACCTGAAGAGCTCAGAGCAAAACATATGTAGTCATTTGTCCATGTAGGTGGATGAACATTCCATTGAGAGCATCTAGGTTGCTCCGTTGGTGGTCGTTCAGATAATGCTGGGGAAGATTCTTTGGCAGGCTGTCGTGGAGATGAGACCGCCATGGGTGAAGCAGGAGAATGAATATCCGCAGATAGTCATGCTAGCAATTCATCTGCTTGTCTCAGAGAATCCCTCGTAACTCGAACATATGGTTCCAATGGAACAAGGACATATGGGGAAGCCACTT
This sequence comes from Syzygium aromaticum, assembly GCA_024500025.1. Lineage (NCBI taxonomy): Eukaryota > Viridiplantae > Streptophyta > Magnoliopsida > Myrtales > Myrtaceae > Syzygium > Syzygium aromaticum. The sequence continues at coordinate 10,359,669 of CM044894.1, read as the reverse complement.
GTAAATCCTCATCTAATAAGAATGGACGGATGTTTGGTAATGATAAGGATGATTGGGATGAAGATGTCGTCTCTTGGAATGGGAATATGTCTTCATGAAATATAACATCCCTGCTAATAAAGAAATGTCTTGTAGATATCTCCATAACTCTGTATACTTTCTGAAGATGAGGATATCCCATGAAAATACATTGAGTGGCATGGTGGCCCATTTTATCTGGAGGGCCCATAGTTGTCGCTTAACATAAACAACCAAAAACTCTAAGGTTATCAATTTTTGGTTCTTTTCCGTGAAGAATCTCAAAAGGAGTTCAACCATCAAGAATTTGAGTTGGCATGCGATTAATCAAATAAGCTGCAGTGACCGTACAATCTCCCCAAAAAATCTCAGGAATGGGAACTTGGTATTTTGGTGCTTGGTACTTCTAAAAGATGTCTATGCTTGCGCTCAACAATTCTATTTTGTTATGAAGTGTAAATGCAAGAGCTTTTATGAAGTATTCCATGGGAAGATAAAAATGATTTGCAATCTGAAGTGAAGAATTCTCGTCCATTATTTGTATGAATTCGTTGAACAGATTTTTGGAATTGATTTCTAACCAGAGAAAAGAAATTCGATAGAAGGGAAAAAGTCTGGCTCTTAGACTGCATGAGAAAAACCCAAGTAGCACGTGTATAATCATCAACGATTGTGAGGAAAAAACGAGATCCATACGATAAGTAGTGTGATAGGGACCCCAAATGTCCATGTGAAGTAAGGAAATGGCATTGTTTGCTCGAGATGTTTTAATTGGAAAATATGCTTGAGATTGTTTGGTCAAATGACATATTTGACATTTTGAATGAGGGAAACATGCACTGTGACCTAAGCGTTGATGAAAAAGGAGATTTTATTGTGAGTGATTGCATTACAAGAAATGCTTTTATTCAATGAATCTAAATCTCCCGAGGGATCTAGCCAAAAATATAGTCCTTGTGCTACATTACCCAAGCCCATCAGTTTCCTAGTCAAATAGTCCTGAAAGAAACAATTTTTTGGACTGAATATGGCACAACAAGAATTATCCTCACAAACTTTTGAGATAGAAAGGAGGTTGAATTCAAAGTCAGGATTATATAGGACATTTTTTAGGATAAAATTGGGACCAAGATGAACGGTGCCAATTTTAATAACACAAGTGACATTCCCAATTGGAAGACGTACTTATATGGATGATTGCGAATCATTATGAATATGGGAAAATAAATGCTTATTGCAAATTATGTGGTCACTTGCCCCAAAATCGATTATCCATGCATCAACTGAAATCGAATTCTTTTTGTAAAGAAAAGTACCCGAGAAACCCGCATTCTTGTCATTAGCCTTCAGTTGACTCAGAGCCTTCATAATACTTTGCTATTGCTCTTGAGTAATTGTTTGATGTGCCCTATCAATTTTTTGTGCAAAAACCCGGCAAGTAAAAAATTCCTTTTCCTTTTCGTCCTTATCATTTGGTTTTCCATGCAGTTTCCAATATGTGTCAACAGTATGAGGTGGGCGCTTGCACTATTCGCAATATTTATTTTTGAATTTAGAAATTTGCCCCATTAACCTTTCCTAATGACGTGGCACCTCATGAGCCATAGGATCCTTTATAAGCTGGTGCTGACGTGGCTTGATGGGGGCCATTACATTCGGCTAAGTTGATGGACAAATACGAGCCGTCCGATCCTGTCCGTCGATCCCAGCCGTCCATGCGTGAAGACCTAGGGTAGCCATCGTTTTTCTCTGGACGCCGCAGCTGCTCTTCGTGTCCCGATGCTCCCGAGAGCTCCATGACCTCTGGCCGTTGATTCCGTCGCAGCAGTTCGTTGAGGCGCGATGTTCCCGAGACCTCCTTGTCCTCCGGCGGTCGATTCTGCCGCGACGACACCACATGGGAAGCCGGCGAGGGTGACACCTTCACCGATTCTTGCATGCTCGGACGCGGTTACCTTTTGGCTTTCCTCCTGGCTGGCCAACTGATAGATCCGATTGAGCGACCGCGCGGATTCCATCGCAAGAATTTGTGACCGGAAGGATGAGTAAGAGTCATTGAGTATCAGTAAGAATGTCGTGGCTCTTTCCCTTTCCTTGATTTCTTTGTACTGACGAAGCGTGGTTTCGGGGTCCCTCAAGCCGCTCCTCGGCCGCCTCGAGCTCGTTCCACAGGGCTGAGGGTCGGTTGAAAACTGTGGGGACCGAATGGTTTGACCCGCTTCAAGTCGGATAGGGCTTGAGCGAGAGTGAATAATTTTGCTCTATCTAATTGTCCGTACATCTCCCGTACGCTCTCCCATATCGTCTTTGAATCTTCTGTAGGTGGAAGGCCGACGGCGACATCGGGCGTCAAGCAGTTTCCGATCCAGGTGCGGACCAGCTGGTTGCATCGTCGCCACTGCCGCTGCAGTCGCTCTTCGGTCAGAAAGGGGATGACTCCATCGATGAAGCCGTCCTTATCTTTCGTAACGAGGGCTTGCCGGAAGTCACCGGCCCAGCCGGTGTAGTTGTCCGGTTCGGCGAGCTGCATGTTTATGAGCCGGAATTCTGGTCCGTCGGCCGGCGAAGCGTAAAGGGGATCGCCGGGTTCTGGGCGGCCGCCTCAGGCTGGAATGGTGTACGGAAAAAGAAAAACCGGGTTGGAATCCAGGTTGAAAACCCAGGTGGGGGATTCGTCCCCAGGCTCGGATAAGTGGATTCGGGTTTGTGGCCATGACCCATCCAACCCCGATCCATTGTTTTGGTCTGACCCAGGAGTAAAGGGAGCCGGCCCACTTGCTTGGGTCTGAGTTCCAACCTTTGGGCCTCCATCTTCTTCCGGGTGGCCCATATTGAGTCCAAGTCTGACTTGGCCTAAGTTGGCCATTGGCCTTGAATCGGAAACCATTGTATCAGTGGCCACTGAACTTGGCCAGAAACTTGAACTGAAGCAGGAGCAAAACCGGTTGATCGTCGGACGGAAGCACGCACTTCTTCGGTCAGATCAGTCTGAGGTGAATTCGAGGCTTCGTCCATTGAAGGGTCACGAATCTCAGAGAGGTGTTCTTATATTTTGTCATGGTATCGAAAAATTTGAATTCCTACTCGTGTTGCTGATTTGTTCAGCAGGATAGGGATTGCAACAACAAAACCAGAAAACAAAAAACGGAGGCAATTCTAGAGTTGCGAAAGCTAGGCCAGGAATGAAGGCTCTGATACCAACGATAGAAAATGAAGAGAAGAATTGGAGGAATTTTGTATATGTGCCCCTTGTGATTTGGGCCGGGTCGGGTATAATAGAAACCCGACCTGATCCCACTTTACGAAATGTCGGGTTCGACATTTTGTTGCTCCACGGTGCATCTAGACCGGGTCGACCGACCGATCCCACTTTACGAAAATCATTTGCTTATTCCTTGTGGCAGGATCAAAGAAAGATGTAGAAGCTACCCTAACTAATATATGAAGGTGTAATTTATCATAGAAGGCTACGTGTAAATAAGAGAACGAGAATGCTATGAGAAGAAGGTAAACATTTCATCTTCTTATTTGCCTTCAATATTTTGGAGACCCTACTTCAGTCTGTTCATGTAGCCACTGGTGACCAACCAAAGAACAGAGTTTCATACTGACAGGTTAGAAAAGACATGGCTAGCCGAGAACCAAAGATCAGATCACAATCGTATCAGACTGATAGCATACTTTTCTGGGTACACAGGAATAATAATGTGTAGGCAAGCAAAATCCCACTGGAATCAAATTAAGCAGAGCTAACCTAGACATAACTACCAATGAGAAAGGAATCACAATCACAAGTGTGGGTGTGAATGTTCGCCTCATTTCGAAACATTCAAAAGTGGAACCACAGCCAGATTCTGCTATACGTGGTCAGACCGTCCCTCATGGTCCACAGTTTTTAGACCGATGGCATGCACCAAACCCGACAAGCAAAAAATTTTCACCAAAAAGCAAACTGAGCTTCATCAAAACCAAGATTTCAGTTAGGTTGCGACCAGTTTGGTTTGGTTTTTGGGGCGCACCGGGTATTTTGTACATCCCCAATCATATAAGTTCAAAAGAATTACCCACTGAGAATATTTCCGACTGAAACGCTAATTTATCAACAATCCAACAAACTTTTTACAGCATAAATTAAACTAATAAGCAATTTATGTTCTGCGTGATAAACAAAAATAACTCTAACCTCAAACACCGTCTTTAAATTTTCTGAAATGTGGATGCAACTTTTTGAGTAGAATTACTAACCGTAGGGATATGTCAATTTTAGATGTATGAAGATCAAAAAATTAACAAAGGCATGCATAAGACCACAAGAAAGCTTCGTTCATCAATAGCCAACTATACACATTTGTAACGAATTTTGCAACGAATGTTTTACGACAAATTTTCTAACGAATTTTGCAACTAATTTAGTCACGAATTTTGTAACGAATAATTAGCCACGAATTAATTTTCTGTTCAAATTACCAACGAAAATTCAAATTTTCGTTGCAAAATTTTGCGAAAAGAAATTTCCAACGAATTTTTTTGTTTGTGGCAAAATACAGGGTTTTTCAATTTCATGGGAAAATTCGCAATGACCCTGTTTTCGTCGCAAATTACCAACGAAAAGTTAAAATTTTTTGTCGCAAAAAATTTCCGACACCGAATTTTTTTTCGTCACTAATTTCTTCGGAAATTCGTTTTGCCACGAATTTTACCACGAAAAATTACTGATGAATTTTGCCACAATTTTTGCAACGAATAATTAGCGACGAATTTTCCAACGAACTTTCCGACAAATTTTCCGACGAAAAAATTTCGTCGCAAATTACCAATGAAAATTTTAATTTTTTGTCGGAAAAATTTGCGACGACAATTCGTTGGAAATTTGTTTTCCAACGAATTTCGCAAAATTTTTCGTTGAAAAATTCGTGGCAAAACGGCGGTTTTTTTGTAGTATTATTGACGAATTTTTCCACGACTTTTCCAACGAATAATTAGAGATGAAATTTGCAACGAAATTTCCAAGGAATTTATCCATGAATTTACCCACAAATAATTACCGACGAATTTTGTCACGAGTTTTCTAACGAATAATTAGCAACGAATTTTCCAACGAATTTTTCAAGGAATTTAGCCACTAATTTACCCACGAAGTTTCCAACGAAAACATTTTCGTCACAAATTTCCAACGAAAATTAAAATTTTTTGTTGGAAAATTTTCCGACGACAAATTACCCACGAATTTTTTTTCGTTGGAAAATTTGTTGAAAATTTGTTTTTCAATGAATTTTTCAGAATTTTTCGTTGGAAATTTCGTTGGAAAAAATATGTTTTTTTGTAGTGAAGATTATGGGGGAGTATATATTGAACAAATGTCCAGTTTCCTCCTATGATCAGGTGCACGAAGTCTTTAAGAAAGAGCTTGGCGAGACACCCGATACTGAATTTGATCCTGTTTCGATGGCAAGTGCTTCCCTAGCTCGAGTTCATGTTTCCCGCAGTCACGATGGCCACAAAGTTGCCGTGAAGGTTTTTTTTTTTTTATCATCTTTTTCATGTTTACTCACAATCTTCATATGCCAGGAAAAGATGCAAGTCATGGAATTTCTTATACTTCTCCTAGATACTTCATGTACTGACCTGATCAAACAAAATTTATGATGGTCAGGTTCAGCACACTCACATGACGGATACTGCAGCTGCAGATCAGGCTACTGTTGATTTAATTGTGAACACTCTACATCGTATCTTCCCCAGTTTTGATTACAGGTAGCGTTATCTTTAGCAATATATATGTTAGCCTTCTGAGGGAAGAGATCACAAGATGTCTTTATTGCCGCATCAATATATGACTATATATGTGTAATGATCTTTTGGTTTTTTTTGCTCGCCACATGTAATATGTAGGTTTATGATTTCATGCATAGGTCGTCTTTTCTGGCAATTTAATTCATTCCTAAATAAAGGTACCAGAATTACGCATTTAGGCACATTGCTTTTTGGCCCCAAGCATGTTGACTGTGATCTCTCATCTTTCTCACGCAGGTGGCTGGTCGATGAAATGCGTGAAAGTCTGCCAAAGGTAGGTTGGTTTGAGGACATCTGAGCTTCATGGCTTTTTCCTAATGCATGTCTTTCTCGATGGTGGGTTTCAAAGAATGAACTTTATCAAAGTCGAATACTGTATAAGCAGATTGCCAAGGGCCAACTCTGGACTGTCTGTACACTATAATTAAATTCACCTCTGATTGCTTGCAAGTTTTGATGCCTAAATCATTTGGGAGCATTTCTGAAACTGTAGGTTTCTCTCCTTCTAGTTGTGCATACATTATGTGAATATGCCTGCATAATGCCTCAGGGAACTCGTCGGACCTGCTTTCCACCAATTTTGATCGTAATTCTCTTTTGAAGAATACTCTCCCAAAAACCTCTTTAAATAAAGTGCAGCTGGGAATGAGGTATTGCTTTTCCAAGTGACTGCACTGTAATGTACATCATTCTCTCTTCGGTGTCTATTGTTCTGTCTCGTAATCCGGGAAGGATATGGATCTTTTCATCTAATCTCAAGATTGGAATCTTTTGAGTTGAGAAATAATATGTGCAAATGATTTGTGAGGAATATGATATTGAAAATGTTACACCTATTTCTTTATTAAAAATCGTTAATGTGTTCATCAGGGAAGGAGACTTTTCTAATGTAGCATTCATGTCACTCTCATGCAAATATTATTGTGTTGGGAAGCTGTATCACATGATTGCTATTTCTTCTAAAAAATATGGAACTTTTCAAATTGTACATACATATATATATATATATATATATATATATATATATATATATATATATATATACACACATGTAGATTCATATTTAGTGTTTCATAGTTTTTTAAAACTTAATCTTTTGAAAGATTTAAATTTTGAAAGTAAAGTTAAATGTAAGAAAAATTATCTTATATACCCTTGATATTACAAGCTCTGTATATACGCCGATTAAAGTGATTGGTGCACGTGCGTAGTTTCTTTCCTATGCTTAGAACCCAATTTCCTTTTATTGATGCATCTGAATAATATATAGCAAGTGACTATTTTAATTTATTTTTAAAAACTGGTGAAAAAATGTGGTCCGGTTTCCATGAAATATGAATGGTCAAGAATGCTCCGTTATTGGGAAAAAAATGACGGAGCCATTATGCTAGCAATATCTTATCCTTATATAATATAAGGTATCGGGCCAAATAAAATAAGTTATATGGTCTAAAGATATGCCAACGAAATAATTTTCCATTATAATTATTATTACTATTTTTACCGTACTTTTACATACCGACTATGTCTTCAACAAACTGTACCGGCGTTAATTACCATTTATGTGTTTTTAATGAGCAAACGAGAAGTACTAGAAATGTGGCGAAAAGGAATACCTTAGGGAGTAATTTTCAATGGCATGGTTCCGTAGGTTGCAATCAGCTCATTCTAAAAAGCTCCAACGAGATTTTTGCTTTGTGTAGCCAAGAAAAATCGTCCTCCACTCGAGTATTGCGATCAGCGATATCGCCTAGGGTGGGATTGGATTGAGCTCACGCGTCGAGTCTAACTCCACTTCAAAGCATCTAATTGTACATAAAAATTGCTTACTTATTTTTCGATTTGAGCTATTGGGGTGTGGTTTATACTCCCCAGTGATAAGACAGCATGGAAGTTCCTAGTTTAAGGGTGAACCAAGATAAAACTTTGCGTCTCAAATTTTCTTTCTCGCTTTTATACTCTATTTTCTTTGTAATTATGCGGCGAATCCTCACATGAGCGAGCTATGCTTAGGCCAAATTAGGCCCGCCGAGTTGCCACCCCATTGTCATATCTAGGACCAACTACGAAAGGGTTCGGTACCTTAGGATGGAGATTAATGAATCATTAGGTGTAACTCTAAGTATAAATTCCTTTATCTTCATTCAAAATGATGATATTTTTCGTGTAGGGACCGGCTTGCGTGGATAAGAATGTTGGGCTCCTAAGGTACTCAAAAATGTCTTTGATATTAGAAACAAGACAAGATCTAGCCAAGAGAGGAGATATTCAGATGATAAAGCGTTGGAATGTGCACTTCTCTTAAGATCCCTCCCGGAGTTATAGATGCATGGAGATCTTAATCATGGATTAAACAGAGATAATTGCATGTTGAGGGTTTTTTTTTCCTTTTAATGGAAATGATTTGGCGTCTATCAGATTTAGCTGTACATAAGTTAATGTTAGCTAATGAATTATATCGAATTAGAGATTTAACCGGATTTATATATCAAATCACATTCGCCCCTTAACTCTTAATTCCAGCGGATGGTGACTCATGATCAAATCTAGTAATAGCTTATAAATGTCATGTAATTTCAAGTAGGCCCGGCCATTCATGTTATTGTCGTGCTAATCATGTTGTGACGAAACAACGGTATGGCACAAATATGGCTAACCCGAACAACTAGACACGTTTATCTCGACACGATTACGACACGCCTAATAAAGCAAATTAGGACCCGTTTAGTAACGTGCTAAACAGTAAAAATTTCTGTTCTTTTGTTCCCAGAAATAGTTTGGGAACAGAAATACGTTTGGTAAATTTTTTGTTCCCGGGCACATTTTTGCAAAAATTTGTGTCCAGAAACAATTTTGGAAGAGAAACAAGAAGTAAAAAAAAAATTGCTTCTTATTTCTCGGCACAATTTTGAGAATGAGTTTTTTTTCTTTTTTTTTTCTTTTCTTCTTTGTATTGTTCTTTTCTAGGCTATGGCCAGTCGCCGGCGGCCATGAAAGATATTATTAATAAAAGAATATTTTATCGGCCATGGCCGGCGATATGGCAAAAAAAGGAAAAAATATTTTAATAAAAAAAATATTTTACCGGCCATGGCTTGCGACCAAGCCACGGCAAAAAAAAGGAAAAAAATATTTTAATAAAAACTTTTAATAAAAAAATATTTTACCGGCCATAGCCGGCAACCAGGCCATGGCAAAAACAAGGAAAATAAATTTTTAATAAAAAAAATATTAAAAAAAATATTTTATCGACCATGGCCTGCGACCAGGCCATGGCAAAAAACAGGAAAAAAATATTTTAATAAAAATATTATTAATAAAAAAATATTTTACCGGCCATATTCGGCGACCAGGCCATAGGAAAAAAATGAAAAAAATCTTTTAATAAAAAATATAATTAATAAAAAATATTTTACCGGCTATGGCCGGCGACTAGGACATGGAAAAAAAATAAAAAAAAATATTTTCAATAAAAATATTTTTTATTAAAATATTGTAATAAAAAATATTATTAATAAAAAAATATTTTACCGGCCATGGCCAAAAATAATAAAAAAATTATTTTTTAATAATAGTATTATTAATAAAGAAATTTTTTACCGGCCATGGCCAAAAAAAATAAAAAAATTATTTTTAATAAATGTATTATTAATTAAAAAATATTTTACCGGCCATGGCCAAGAAGGAGGAGAAGAAAAAAAGAAAAGAAAGAAATATTAAAATATTTAAAATATTATTAATAAAAAGAAATTTTATGCCGTTACCAAACGCATTTCTGTTTTTTTACTATTTCAGGAATAGAAATTTTGGGCCATTACCAAACGCTTTCAAATGCTTAGAATCAGTTCCCGGGCACAGAATAAAAAAGAATAATTTCTAACTAGAATCTATTCCCGAGCACAAAATAATTGTTATACGCAGCCTTACATGACATGATTAACGCGATTATTGAATGTGTTATCGTACCCGGTGCCGATGTATATTAACCTGTTTAATATTATAAATTAACTAGTATACACAATAAACATGCGCAATGCGTTTGCACATGGTAAGTTACAATAACACGAAGAACACGTTTCCCAACAATATCGCATTAGTCTAGAGTGTACTATTGCTTTTAGTTTTCCTTTCCGGTTGATGATTTTGATATCGCAGTTCACCCCTCCTCCAAGACCATAGACGAAGAACATAACTCTGGTCTCTATTCTCAACACTATTAGCATTATTCAATGCAATGACATTGCCATGTGATGTACATTTATTATTTTCTAAAAGCACGAAGATCGGCATGATATGTGGCAATCCATTTTCTTATAATCGCAACCTCGGTTTTCCGCTGCTTGACCAACCAGATAGGATCTTTTTCAGTAGCTCGAATTATGTCCAAACAATGAGAACCTGCATGTAAGAAATTATTTTTACGGCATTTATTTCAGCAATCCAATCAGCTTCTATAAATCTGAAGATGGAAAGATAATCCATTCCATTTGACTTTGTTTCGACACAAATCGAGTTAACAAATACCTTTAGCTGTGTGCACCGCGACAACAATAGCTGAAATATTCTTCAAGATCCTATAATTGATGATACATAAGAATTATTTTGAAATCTTATCCAATTTAGTGATGATTTCATAGAAATATATAAGTTTTGATGCTACTCGTACCTGCTCCTGCTAAAAGGATCTTGAAGCCCATTGGAGAAAATAATGTTGCTAGCGAACCTGTGCAAAACAAGGTCTATGTCCTGCAACTTTCCATAGTCAATAAAGAAACGAAAGAATGTCATATGGTGTTTAGTGTGTGTGTATATATATATATTATATAAGAAAATTAATGGAGTATCATATATATATGATTTTATTTTTGTGACCGTACTTGACCACCGTAATAAGTAGTGGCCCAGTGTGGCCGAGGTGCGACGCCAAACTTTCTCTTGCAGTTATTCACGAGCTCATTTAGGTCGAAGGGTTGTGGTTGAAACATGGTATTGTCGTTGGTGATCTCATTAGCACTTAATATCTCCGTACATGTCTGCAAAGCCAAACAACCACCATTTTCTTAGTACAATACAAAACTCGAAGATTGACTAATTATGGGGAAAAAGTTGGAAATTGCGTTCATGACTAGATCCACTAAGCACGTCACTATTAGGTGTAGCCAATTAGGACTTATGAATCAAACCATTCACAAGCTACTCCTGCTCGACCATTAGACCACACAGATTTTGCTCAGAAATACAAGACACACAAAATGCCGAATCTTGGTGTTGTTCGTTTGTCACTCGAGTTTGAAATTAGTTTTGTTTGTTCATAATCAGTTATGAATCTTGGTGTTGTTTGTTCATGACTAGATCCACTAAGCACGTCACTATTAGGTGTAGCCAATTAGGACTTATGAATCAAACCATTCACAAGCTACTCCTGCTCGACCATTAGACCACACAGATTTTGCTCAGAAATACAAGACACACAAAATGCCGAATCTTGGTGTTGTTCGTTTGTCACTCGAGTTTGAAATTAGTTTTGTTTGTTCATAATCAGTTATGAATCTTGGTGTTGTTTGTTCATGACTAGATCCACTAAGCACGTCACTATTAGGTGTAGCCAATTAGGACTTATGAATCAAACCATTCACAAGCTACTCCTGCTCGACCATTAGACCACACAGATTTTGCTCAGAAATACAAGACACACAAAATGCCGAATCTTGGTGTTGTTCGTTTGTCACTCAAGTTTGAAATTAGTTTTGTTTGTTCATAATCAGTTCGGGTCGATTTCAACAGAGAGTGTTAAACTAAAATCTGTTCAGCACATTGGGCAATAGTGTGTACCTGCCAATCCCAACCCAAATCAGTTTGAGATGGTGAAAAAGGTCGATTGATGCAGCATGTCGAATTTCTGATCAACGCGACGAGGCCTGCGAAAATCTTCCCGAGGATGTTATTTTCTGGAGAAGCTCCATCAATGGCATCGCACATCACTTTCACTCGACGTGTGAATGGATCATTGTACCGAGCAGCATTTCCATAGAGCGATATCAAGCAGTCCTTGAGCTGTGACGAACTTTCTAATGGTCTAACAAAAGATAAAGATATGCATAATTAGATGAATATTCGTCTATAAAGCATATCCTTAAATATTTTTTTAAACTAATATCAGAGCTTGAAGCCATTATGTCATGTGAGACGCATTCACTTTGTTAAGTAAAAGTTCATGCTATTATGGAATAAATTGTCAGTGTAAGAAAAAGCTTTTCACTTACCGTCTTATATGCCCTAAATTTGATGGTAAGTGAGAGAGTTGATAGCTAAAACTCTCAAATCAAGAATGGATAAACTGCTTGTGTAAAGGTTTTTTTTCACTGTTAGTGCATGCTATAAATTTTCAATTAGATGTATCTAACAACTTTTTTATTTTCTAAGAGTTACTTATACTATAGAACATACTGAAAAGTTTCCAAAATACAATATGATGCATGAACTCAATGCCATCGTCCCCGCACCTGCAAGTTTTGAAAGTTCTGCTCAATTTCGTGAGACCATGAGGCTCAGAAGCAACTCTACCAATTTCCTCCCAGGATCGTCTTATGGTTCGGTGGCAATAAAAACTAGTTTTCTGAAAAATCACCCAAACAAATATTCAAGTGAACGGTTTGATCACAGAAAATGCACCCAAAAGGAAAACGTATAAATCGAGCAAATTAAGATTACCAAAAAATCTTTTGCGACTACTGAATAGTATGGGTCCCGACGTATGATGTCGGGAAAGTCAAGAATTGGAGCAGATGATGCCAAAGCCCCGAGCGCCACATGGGGTTACTTCAATCGGAACCATGAAGCGAGCACTGAAAATAAATTATAGGGAAAAAACCACTAAAAATTCCAAACTTTGCCACACGTGACACATTTACCTTGAATTTTTTTTTGTAACACAAAAAACTCCAAACTTTACTATTTGTGACACATTTACCTCAATGTACTTTGTTAATGGGCATTTTCGTTTTTTTTATTTTTTCTTTTTCTTTTTTTACTTTTTTTTCCTTTCCGGTGAGGGGGGCCCTCGCCGACGTCGGGCGAGAGCGGCCCTAGCCGGATCTGGCGAAGGGGGCCCTCACTGGCCACTGGCATCGAGCAAGGGCGGCTCTCGCCGGCATCGGGCGAGACTCGCCCTCATCGGATCTAGCGAGGGCGACCCTCGCCAGCGTCGGGCAAAGGGTCACCCTTGCTCGCCCAGGTAAGGGCAACCCTCGCCCGATGCCGTCGAGGGTTGCCCTTGCTGGATCTGGCGAGGTTGACCCTCGTTGGCGTCGGGCGAGCGAGGGCCGCCCTCGCCCGACTTAGGCGAGGGCCGCCCCCGCTCGACGCCAGCGAGGGCTGCCCTCGCCAGAAAGGAAAAAAAAAAAGAAAAAGCAAAAAAGACCAAAATGCCCATGGATAAAGTACATTGGGGTAAATATGTCACAAATAGCAAAGTTTTCGGTTTTTAGTGTCACAAAAAAAAGTTTAGAATAAATGTGTCACAGGTGATAAAGTTTGAGGTTTTTTGTGGTTTTTTCCCTAAATTATATGAATCAATGGGAATCGTACATCAGAATTGTTCTCTGCGATGGAAGTAGTGGACTATTTTCTTTAATTTCAATTTATAGCTGTAGTCATATTGCTGATATCTGAAAATATATTCACTTCCTTCCCCCGTATGATCCTCCAATGACAATTATCGGAGAATGTTTGGCATTCAATTTCTGTTTGAGGTATACAATGATTTCCGCGTAATCCGAAAGAGCTTGCGCCGAGCTGCAATATCCGCGGGTGTTCGCGTCACTTAGTGCTTTTTCGAGCGTCAATCCGTACGGGATTGATTCACCATAAAATCCATGCTGCAAGATTTCAACTTTACGTTCGTAAATTGCGTGAATATGTACATAGGCACGCCAAAAATAAGGGAAAAAGAAGGTACAACTAGGCAAATTATATAGGGCAATTTAATTACCTCTACATAGATCACAAGCGCTCTAAACTGAGCCGCGCTATCCGTCGGCAACCCAACTTAGGCCATGTCGATGTCGATGGGTTCTTCTCCACCGAAATAAACGAAGATCGGGGCACTTGCATTTGTGCCACCCCAGTATTTAAAATTGATCACATATCTTTGTTTGAAAGTAGTGTAGCTTTCCGGCCTGTAATTAAATGATCGAGGGTTTGGTTGTAAAAGAAAGTCTGGAAGTCCTTTGACGAGACGGAAGCCCGAACCTCCCATGTAGGATCTTGAATAAATGTTCGGGGGAGTACGCTCAGCTTTGGAATATAGTAACCATCAAAGTTCTTCCCGGTAGCAACACAAGCTGAGAAAAGTACCAGAATGATCAAAAGGCTATAAAGTGTTGAAGGCATGATGGGGTGTGTGGTTATTGCTTAGGCTAAAGCACGCATGCGAAGAGGAGGATCCTTGAGATGTTTTTTCGGCTTCAACCAGTTCACATTTATATAGAGCAACCCACGATCCCAATTTGCACTACTATTTTCTATTCATTTGGAGGATGTAGATTGATTTGTTAAACCAAGTATATAGGAAAAGAAAAGGAATCCCAATGGATCACTACCTTATTTGGATTAAAATTTCCTTTCTTGAAGGGAACATTAATTCACGTAACGATTTCTTTCTTGTTGGAAAAAACTATCCTTGGTTGCCGCATCAAAGAAATAACTTCTTGGCTGGACGGTGGATTTCTTTCTTAACATGTGAGTCCGGTCAACAAGATTTAAATTTGGAACAAAGAAAAACAAGGACAACTTTTTGGTTAGATACTGAGGACTTAGGTAGCAAATGATAATCATTTTATTCCGGAATGAGTTCCTGAATCAGAAATAGATTTTTTTATTTCTGGTTCCTGGATGAGTTTCTGAGAAAACAAACCCGTTTGATAACGACAAAAAATTTCTATTTCTAGAACAGAAATCCGTTTGATAATAGCACAAAATTTCTATTTCCTGAAACAAAAACCCGTTTGATAAACAACAGAAAATTCTATTTCCAGGAACAGAAATCCATTTTTTTTAGAAATGGATTAAAAATAATAAAAAATCCGAAAAATTCATAAAAATCTTTAAAAAAATTCAGAAAATCCCAAAAAATTGAAAAATTTCAGAAAAAATCATCAAAATGTCGAGAAAATAAAAAAAATTCAGATTTCGGGAAAATATGAAATTTGTTGAATTTTTTCAAAAAAAAAAAAAATCAAGAAATCAAAAGTTTCAAAACTTCACAGAATTGCTTAGAATACCTGTGGCTACCCACTTTTAGTGAAATTTAAATTTTTTTAGATGCCCAAAAAAAATCAAAAAATCAAAAATTTCAAAACTTCACAGAATAGTTTAGAATACATGTGGCCACCCACTTTGAGTGAAATTTAAATTTTTTAAGGTGCCCGAAAAAATTCAAAAACTTACAAATTTCAAAACTTCACAGAATGGCTTAGAATACCTGTGGCCACCCACTTTGAGTGAAATTTTAATTTTTGGAGATGAAAAAAAGCAAAAAATCAAAACTTTCAAAACTTTACAGAATGACTTAGAATATATGTGACCATCTATTTGGAGCGAAATTTAAATTTTTTTAGGTGCAAAAAAAACATAAAAAATCAAAAATTTCAAAACTTTACAAAATGATTTAGAATACATGTGGCCATCCACTTTGAGCGAAATTTAAATTTTGTTAGTGTAAAAAAAACATAAAAAATAAAAAATTTCAAAACTTCACAGAATGACTTAGAATACATGTGGCCATCCACTTTGAGTGAAATTAAAATTTTTTTAGGTGAAAAAAATATAAAAAATCAAAAATTTCAAAACTTCGCATAATGACTTAGAATACCTCTAGCCATCCATTTTGAGTAAAATTTAATATTTTTTAGATGTCCAAATGGTATTTTTGATTTTTTTTAATTTTTTTTGGTTCCTAAAGAAAATTAAATTTCATTCAAAGTGGATAGCTACATGTATTCTAAGCCACTCTGTGAAGTTTTGAAATTTTTGATTTTTTGCTTTTTTTTTCGACACCTAAAAAAATAAAATTTCACTTAAAGTGGGTGGCTACAAGTATTTAAGCCATTATGTGAAGTTTTGAAAATTTTTCTTTTTTGTTTATTTTTTTTTCAGACACCTAAAAAAAATTAAATTTCACTCAAAGTAGGTGGCCACAGGTATTCTAAGCAATTATGTGAAGTTTTTTATTTTTTATTTTTTTCGGCATGTAAAAAAATATAAATTTCGCTCAAAATGGATGGCCACATATATTCTAAGCCATTTTGTGAAGTTTTGAAATTTTTTCTTTTTTTCTTTTTTTTTAATTTTTTTCGGCACCTAAAAAAATAAAATTTCGCTCAAAGTGGGTGGCACAGGTATTTTAAGCCGTTCTGTAAAGTTTTGAAATTTTTACTTTTTTGCTTATTTTTATTTTTTTGGCATATAAAAAAAATTAAATTTCACTCAAAGTGGGTGGCCATAGGTATTTTAAGCTATTAAGTGAATTTTTGAAATTTTTTATATTTTTAAATTTTTTCGGCACCTAAAAAAATTTAAATTTCACTCAAAGTGGATGACCATAAGTATTCTAAGACATTCTGTGAAGTTTTAAAATTTTTGATTTTTTGCTTTTTTTTAATTTTTTTATGCACCTAAAAAAATAAAATTTCGCTCAAATTGGGTGGCCACAGGTATTTTAAGACATTATGTGAAGTTTTTAAATTTTAGATTTTTTGATTATTTTTTATTTTTTTTGGCATCTAAAAAAATTAAATTTTGTTCAAAGTGGGTGGCCATAGGTTTTCTAAGCCATTTTGTGAAATTTTGAAATTTTTTATTTTTATTTATTTATTTTTAGTTTTTTCGGTACCTAAAAAAATTTAAATTTCACTGAAAGTGGGTAGCCACAGATTCTAAACCATTACGTTAAGTTTTGAAATTTTTCATTTTTTGCTTTTTTTTTTTTCTCATCTCAAAGATCGTGACTTCCATATGAATATGTGTGTTGAAGAAAATGAATTCCTCAGAAATGGTTCTCACTTTTGTTCCAGAAATGAAAAACCAACTTTATTTTTGTTCTCATTTATGGTTTAAGAATCAGTTTTGGAAGCAAACTTGTCCCGGAAATAGAAAAATGAAATTGCATTACCAAACGGGTTTTTGGTCCAAAACTGATTCTGGGAACAAAAAACCAGTTTTGGACAGAATCAGAATGGTTTTCATGCAGCACCTTAGTCTTTTGTTCTTATCTATTATTGAAATCATCGTATTTTTTTGTAATAGCAATTCAGCATATTTCGCGACTGACCTCTCATTTTTTTTTATCGAACATGTAAAAAAGGGGGGCTCGCCTGGTACGTGCTAAGTCTAGGCTTATGATTTAACTCGGGCTCTCTCAAGCCCATACCATATCGCGACTTAGGATTTAGATTTTTTAACATGCAAGTGATTTATAACAAGGAGTTGCCACTAATCGATTCGTGGTGGGTCGATTAGAAACCCAAATAGGGTAATGGGAGAATCACCTTACTCCTACGATCAGATATTAACTGAGTTCGGGGACTTGATTACACTAATTGGATAACTAATGCCCTTTCGATACATTTTTATCCTGTTCATTTTTGAAAACATTTGTCAGACAATTTTGATTGATTTTATGACATTTCTCATAACATATGAGCTGATCAAACGAGTGCATAATAAAAAACGATTAGCAGTTCAAAACAAATATGCAGCCTAAGGTTTTAATCATAACTAAGGCAACCAATATTTAAAACACAATAATTCATGCAATTATAGTTTAATTAAAAACATGCGTGGCGATAATAATAAAACAGTAGTAAAGATAACATGCAAAGTACTACTGCACAATCTTATAGGCTTGTTTAATTAAAACATGACGATTTATGCAATTAAAATAACATGCATAATGATACAACAATGAATTAACACAAATAAACTACATAATTTAAATTAAAAAAATTGAAAATAATAAATAATAAATAAAACGAAAGAACAAAAAAATTAAATTTTTTTGGAATAATATAATATTAAAACCGGGTTGGGTCGCCGAATCCGGGTCGATCGAATCCGACCTGGGTCAACGGATCCGACCCAGGGCATTGACCCGGGTCGGATCGGGAATGGACCCAGGGCATTGACTCGACCCAGGGCATTGACCCGACCCAGGGCATTGACCCGAGGGACTTTCAATTAGAAAGGACTTTCCGTTTACTCTTATTGAAAATGGTTGTTAGACGGGAACATCGAAAACTCTCAATTTAACCGTCATTATATCAAAAAGGGTCCGAGTTTTCTCGCAAGCGGTATGATACGAACAATCCGAGAGGTCTTCTTCAGGGTCGTACTGCTGGCTTGGTCAATGGCTTAACAAAGGAGACTGTCCAAGTCAATGCCATGAAAGAAAATATTCTGCAATCATCTCTAGGTTTACAAGTCAAGAACCCTGCAAAACGAGATAGAAATGGTCTTGCTCACACTTTCTCGAACGTTGTTTATAAACATTTGAAATTCCACGTTAATTCAATTACCCTAGTCAGAAGAGACTTTATGAGGGATGTAATGTAGGCTTGGTTCACAGGTTGAGGAACGAAATAATCGTTGGGCTAAAAAATGTGTGTAAAGGTGAGAATTTGTAATCATCTTAGCATTGTCACTAGTCTTTTTCTCCACCATCAGGATCTTTTTGGAAAACTCTCTAGGTAATCCCGTGCTTTGACTTCTTGAACAGCCTTTTCTTGAGGAGCTTCTGCATCAAGCATTTTCCTGGATACCATTCAATCTCTATCTCAATTGCTTTGTCCAGAATAGGTTCATCTTTATCTATCGTGTGATAGATTTTCGTCAAGACAGAGTTCTTAAAGTAGGGGTTTTTGTCAAAGAAGAACTCAAGTTTAAACCCTTTAGGGTCGTCTATTCTACACCACTTAATTTCTTTGAGATTTTTTAGTGCGCCTTCATTACGCTCAAAGATCTCTTCAGCTAAAACTTCATTATTTTTCACAGCAGTTACCCAGAAATTAGAAACTCTTTTCTCTTCATCTTTTTCATCATTTTTCTTCTTCTCCTTTTTCTTTTTCTTTGTTTTAGCAGTTACTAGACACATTTGCTTTTTTATAACCCTCGTCTTCAATGATTTCATTATTTTTTATTGATCTTTTGGTGTTGTCAGGACTAGCCTAAATAAGTATTATTAGGCCATTGGAGTCTTCAACTTCACTCGGTGCTTTGGACTATGATGCTCAAACTGTGGTGATTTTTGCCTTGCCCCGGTGTGAGGGATGATCACCAACTGGATTCGTATGAAATGAAGTTGCTGGTTCGATTGGGCTAGCAAAGGATATAAGCGTACGTGATAGAAGAAAAATTGCTCTTCGTCATCCTAGGGCACCTAAATTATCGCGAGAGTTCATCTGTAATAATAACACTCAAAGATTAATGCAAGTAAAAGCAAAAAAATTTCTATTTGTCTTTTTCACTTTGTGCGAGATGTTACGGCTGATGATCATAAAAAGTTTTAGATATTACAAACTCCTCATTGTCTTTATTTTGTCTAGCTACTAGGTGAGAACATTACTGTTATCAATGACATGTTGGCATTTTGGATAGGTTCTAATTAGTTTGCTGCTCCTCTTTTGACAAAGCCCTCCTAGCCTCGACCGTCCGGCCATCAATGGTGTGCTTGTCTTGGAGGACCCTGTCGAGGACCGCCAGATTCATGAAGACGACGATGCCAAAACCACGGGGGCGGTAATTGAAAGGGAGATATGTTTTTCTTGCTT
Organism: Syzygium aromaticum; assembly: GCA_024500025.1. Classification (NCBI taxonomy): domain Eukaryota; kingdom Viridiplantae; phylum Streptophyta; class Magnoliopsida; order Myrtales; family Myrtaceae; genus Syzygium; species Syzygium aromaticum. Next base: position 10,340,035 of record CM044894.1, on the reverse strand, counting down.
CCTCTGAATTTGGATCCTTCCTGTGATGCCAAGCTACCCAAATGTAGGGTGGTTCTTGACAAGGTAATTTAAAAGGAACTTTTGAGTGTATGGGCTCAAAAAATGGTCAAGCAAATGATCAATGGTAGTGTATGGGGGAAAGGAATGAACTGCCTTTCATCACTTTGACTACCGTACCTTATGCGAGAAATCCCTTTAACTTGTAGAAATGAAACTTTTATGCTCATCTTGTAAGGATTTGATACATGAGAATGTGTATAGATTAATGATTGCCTCTCATCATCTTGACACCTCTCGTTCAATACATCGGAGCAATTTGACGCCATTCATCGAATTGTCAAGATTTTCACAGGGAATTGATGAATTAAACAGGTAAAATTACCGTGCAAAATTCTTTTCAAAAGATATGCGATGCATTTAGAGGAGGGTTAAGCATTCATTTGCTTTAACGTGTTTCCTCTTTCTTTGTTTCGTTGTACTCTTATGAGGAAAGTTTGCAGGGAAAGAGATACTTATCTATGCTGCAACAGTGAGGTAAACTTGCAAGGTAATGAGAAAGACCATGTTAATGAGCGGTTCTTTGAGGGACAAAAATTGGGAACAATACAACATTACCCTTTGTGATTCCCTTCATTTGAGATTAAATTGATAACTCCTTGGGTTTTCTCGGATGTCGACAATTTCCTTCTGGCGAAAACATGAGCTTATGTTAGCAATGAGATGATTGAGGGTGAATTGAGAACGATACAAATTATCCTTCTTCCATTTTGCCTTCAAAACTAGCAGAGTCTTTTTTCTTCTTATGGTTAGTCTTGAAGCTCGAATGAAATCCTCTATAATTAGGGGTGCTTCCAATTAAAAAGTCCTATCGTCAGCGCATGCTATGTCAATATAGCTCCGGTATGTCGGGGAGTTTCTTGGGAATCACATGATTCCTGACATACATAGGGCATGCGCAATTGCTTGCATGGGGATCTTCGCAACAAAGCTAATTTCTACTTTAAAGGTCTCTGACAAACATGGGTGTGATTACCATTGAGACTTCCGTGATTGTCAGGGGCGGCCTTGACGTCAATTTCTCATGTACGAAATCCTTTTCTGGGTAAACTTGCCACTAGAAGTGTCCTTATCGATAACTTTTCTGCCAATTCCCTTGTTATCAATAGGAACATAGAAATTATTTTAAAGATAATACTTCTTCCCAGTATCAGAGTTGACTAGGTTGGAGAATTGGCATCCATCCATCTCAGTCAGAATTAGAGCCCCTCAAGAGAGTGTCTTTTTTACAACGTAGGGACCCTTGTAGTTTGGAGCGAACTTACCTCCAAGTTCAAAGGGTAGTGGTAGTACTTTTCTCAGGACAAGATCGCCTGCTTTGAAGTGTCTTGGGCACACCTTTTGGTTAAATGATCTGGCTACCCTCTGTTGATAGCATTGCCTATGACAAATAGCCTTCAATCGCTTTTCATCGATCATATTCAGCTACTCCAGTCTTTGCTGCTTCCATTCTGCCTCAGACAGTTTCATTTGAGACAATACTCATAGCGAAGGGAATTCTACCTCAACAGGCAGGATTGCTTCCATGCCATATACCAAGGAAAAATGGGTTGCCCCGGTAGTTGTCCGAATTGATGTTCGATATGCCATTAATGCAAAAGGCAATCTTTCATGCCAATTTCAGTAGTTCTCAGCAATTTTGGCTAAGATCTTCTTGATGTTTTTGTTGGCAACCTCAACAGCTCCGTTCATTTGGAGACATTAAGGGGATGAATTCAGATGATGGATTTTGAATTCACTGAGTAAAACATCAAAAAACTTGTTATTCAGATTTGTTCCATTATCTGTAACGATGGCTTTAGGGACGCCATAACGAGCGATTATATCTCGTTTAATGAATTTCATCACATTCCGAGTAGTGACATTAATATATGACACGACCTCGATCCACTTGGAAAAATAATCAATTGCGACCAAGATGAAACGATGTCCATTTGATGCTATCGGATTAATTAGGCCAATCACATCGATGCCCCACATTGAAAATGGCCATGACTCAGACAACTGGTGTAATTCAATTGGTGGGGCATTCATCTTGTTTCTATATATTTGACAATGTTAATAATTTCGAACATGTCGGATGCTATCACTTTCTGAGGAAAGCCAGTAAGAACCCAATCTTGTTATTTTCCTAGCCAACATGTGTCCATTCATGTGTGGACCACATATTTCTTCATGCAATTGCTGCATAATTTGTGTTGCTTTGGTCGCATCCACGCATCTTAACAGAATATAATTATAGGATTTCTTGTACAAGCTCTCACCATTGATGAAGAACTTCGTTGCCATCTTTATTATGTATCTTCTGTCCGCAGAGCTAATCCCTTCAGGGAACTACTGTTCCTTCATGTAATTCATGATATCGTAATATCATGGTTTACCATTGGGCTCTTGGATCACGGTCATGTAATTGGCTGGTATGGTTATGACTTCAATTCTAAACTATTGGTAACCTGTAACATGGATGATAGTGTAGCCAGTGTATCGGTGAATTGGTTATGAGATCTAGATAGGTATTCAAACGGGATCTCGTTGAATTCTAAGATCAATTTTTCCAGATAGTCATGATAGGGCACTAATTTAGTATCCCTAGTCTTCCATTCGCCTATAGTTTGGAGTATGATTAAGGCAAAATCGCCGAACACTTTTAGTTTCGCTATTTTTATATCAATTGCTACTTGTAAACTAAGAATACATACCTTACCAAAAAAAAAAAAAAAAAAAAACTAAGAATACATGTTTCGTACTCGGCAATGTTGTTGGTGCAAGGAAACATCAATTTCGTGGCTACAAGATAATGCTGCCCATCTGGGGATATCAAGACTGTCCCAGTGCCAGAGCCAAACGGGTTTACTACTCCATCGAAAAATATGGTCCATGTGTGTTCCTCCGTTGATAAAATACGGTTATCTAGGAGATCATCCTCGTGTGTTTCCCTATGGCATTTAGCTAACATATCAGTGATCACCCGACCTTTCACTGATTTCCGTGATGATGTTTGGATGTCAAATTCTAAAATTAGAATTTGTCATTTTGCTAATTTTCCTACTAATGCTGGTCGGTTAAGCAAATACCTGATAGGGTCATTTTCAGTTACAAGGAACGTTTGGTGATGCAAAGTATATTGTCGGAGCTTATGCAATACCCACACCAATGCGACACATGTTTTTTCTGATTTGGAATAATTATGTTCCGAAATGGTAAATTTCTTACTCAGATAATAGATGGCTCGTTTTTTTTCATCGTCGGGGTGGCTTTGGGCCAACAGGGCTCCTAACGATTCACTGTGGATCGTTAAATAAAGAGTTAGAGGATGCCCTGGGATTGGTGGGACTAGTACCGGGAGATTCATCAAATACTGCTTCAGCTTTTCAAATGCTTTCCAACAATCCTCATCCTAATTAATCTGAGCATCTTTCTTGAGAAGTTTGAAGAAAGGCCGTGCAGTCTCAGAGAGTTAGGAGATGAACCGAGCAATGTAATTCAACCTTCCTAAAAGGCTTTTGACCTCCCTCATTGTATACGGGGGTTGTAGTTCACATATTGCTTTGACTTTGGAGAGGTCGACATCAATCCCCTTGCTACTCACAATAAATCCGAGTAACTTATCAGAGGTCGCTCCAAACACGCACTTTGCAGGGTTCGGGCGTAATTTGAACTCACACAACTGGCTGAATAGCTTCTTCAAGGCTTCAATGTGGTTCTCTCCGCATCTAGTTTTGGCGATCATGTCATTGACATAAACTTCAATTTCTTTGTGCATCAAGTCATGAAAGAGAGTGATCATAGCACCTTACCAAAAAAAAACAAAAAGAGTGACCATAACACGTTGGTATGTTGCCCCGACATTCTTCAAACCAAAAGGCATAACCTTGTAGTGAAAGGTCCCCCATAGAGTGATGAATGCCGTCTTCTCTTTGTCTTCATCGTTCATCCTTATCTGGTTGTACCCGGAGAATCCATCCATGAAAGAAAATAATTCGAATCCAGTAGTGCTATCCACAAGAACATCCATGTGGAGGAGTGGAAAGTCGTCTTTTAGACTAGCCTTATTCAAGTAGTGGTAATCAACACAAACTCGAATTCGACCATTCTTCTTCTTTACTGGCACAATATTTGCTACCCAATCAGGGTATTTCGAAACCTCTATGAATCTTACTTTCAAAAGCTTCATTATATTTTCTTCGATAGCTCGGGTTTGGTCCTTCGTAACATTTGTTTCTTAGGAGGCATATTGGGATTGGTAGTCAGACTATGCTTAACAATCCGAGGGTCTAGTCCTGGCATATCAGAATAAGACCATGCAAAGACGTCTTCATAATCCTTGAGAAGAGCAATCAGACGTATGGCTTTCTCTTCAGGAAGGTTGGCCCTAATCTTCACTTCTTTTGGATCTTAAGTACCGCTCAAATTGATGGTAATAATATTTTCGGTTGTAATGGGCTTGAATTATTCATATTGTTCCCAATTTCTTTGGATTTCAGCGGGATCATCACTTGAATCGTCAGAATCACTGCTGTCAGTATCTACATCATCAGGCTGGACCGCACTAACTCCTTCGCAAGATCATGCCTAGAACATAGGATAAATTGATCAGAAAAACAAATGGAGATATGATTTTTTCATTGTCCTTTTTCCTTTTAAAACATTTTTTGAAGAAATAGTAAAAATGTCTTCGATTTTCAAAAAATTTTAGAGACGAGGAAGCATAAGATAGCCTAGGCCTCATAATACCTTCATTTTCGTGGCTAGATATTATCAACGGGCCGGTTTGGGATACTACCTCATGCCCTCAAAACATTATTTTTTTACAACACATGGTTTTACAACCTCAAAAGAGGGATAGTTCAAAAAGACATTTCTTCCAACATAAATGACAACAAAAAACAAAATACAATACCTTACCAAAAAAAAAAAAAACAAAATACAATGATAGCCCATTTTTCAGGGATTTATGTAGAAGAGAGGAGATGAATTCTACTCAAGTGGACTTGCGCCCATTCCCTCCACCAATCCTTCGTCTATTGCGCTGACGAAGAAATCCTCGAAAGTATCGATCCAAGAATCCAGCTCCTTGACTCCTCTCTTTAATGGTGTAAACTTTTCCATGTCGTCCTATCTGCTAGGAGTGCTATTTTGCTGGTCTTAATAAAAAAACTTGATGGCATCTGGTAGTCAACGTAATAGTCAAACTTACCATTAGGCTCGCCCAGGGTATCCAGAATTGTCTTTGCCTTGCGTGCAATATCAGAAAGCTAAGGAGCAACGACACGAATGCTAGGTATTACTAAGAGACCATCTTCATCATGACACAGCCATGGGGCACGAAAAGTGAATGCCCTAGCTTCCAGTAGGTCTTGAACTCTATTCTTCAGAGTATTGCAATCATCCAACAAGCGCCCGATCTCTCCTGAATGATAGTCATAAGATTTGGAAGGATCATAGTTAATGAAATACTCAGGAATAGGGTGTTTTGGCCTCCTTGTGATTAGCCCATTCCATAAAAGGATAGGGAATATCACATCCATGGATTTAAGAACCGACGAGTATCGTTGTACATTGCCCTGCCACTATAAGAGTTAGAGATCTCGCCAAATCATGTCAGGAAAGACTCCTGACTGCGGGTTTCCTCCCGAACCATTTTCTTGGGTCACCTGCTCCTAATCGGGCAACGGTGGTGACATGTCCCAGATTTGGTGAATGGTATCCATTAAGGATGTGAGCAAATCTCGTAGCTTGCCTAACTGATACTGCAAATGTGCAAACAAATCAGGTGGGTTTACACTTGTTTCTGAAGTCGAGTTTTCATGTATGGCTCCTATGAAGATGTCGTCAACTAGGGTGACCACACTATCCAGCGATTCTTCTCGTTTACAATCTTCTTCAATCGGTAGCTTGTTTGGGTTTCGATGTCGGTTAACAGCAACATTTATAGGAAGAGTCGAGGAGTTCGGGTGACTTGAACATTCGGCAGGCTACTTAAACCCTTCACCGGATTGTCCTGAGAGGTTAAGATAAATTTTTTCATCTTGCAACAATTTAGCAGGTGGCGAGAAAGTCTCCCGGATATAGAGAAGTAACAAACCAACTTGACCCTTCACGTGCCCCTTGTTGATCTGTGGGTTTCCTCTGCGATATCCTAGGCCAGCAGGACAGTGATTCCTGGCAGCTTGAATAAGCTCTTGGATGCCTCGGCCTCCTCTGCCAAGTCATTGACCTGGGGTGAAGCTATTTCCAACCATAACCTTCCTTACCATAATCAAGGTTTTTTACATATCAGGGATGAGGAGAGAAATTCCTCGATGTCCATGCACGGTTGACACGAGTTCAATGGACTAATAACTAGATTCCATCTTGCCACTTGGTTCAACATACGTGATGGCAGCTTCTTGATTGATTCGATGGTCCTCCTCTTCGAAGACTGTGATAAGCTTTCCTTGGGCTATAAACTTCACACTTTGATGAAGGCTTGAAGGTACGGCTCTAGCAGAGTGAATCTAGGGACGGCCCAGCAGAAAGCTAAATGCAATGGGGATGTCCATTACCTGGAATAGAATACTGAATACTGTTAGGCCAATCTGGACATCAAGGTCAATTTCACCAACAGTATCTTTCTTTATCCCATCAAACGCTCAGACGGATGTTTTAGAGGTACGGAGCTTAGACGTATCTACATTGAGACGGTGTAAGGTTGCCAGTGAACAGATATTCAAAGCTGATCCATTGTCTATCAGAACTTGAGCCACGTGAAAGTTTCTACATTTAACAGAGATGTAGAGACCCTTGGTATGTCCCCTTCCTTCGGCGAGAAATTCATCTTTCGAGAATGTTATCTGATCCTTCAAAAGGATGGACCACACAAATGCTTCTAACTTGTCGTGCTCAATTGTCTTTGGGACTTTTACTTCGCCGAGTACCTTCATCAAAGATTTCTAATGCTTCATGGACGTTTGGAGTAGTTCTAATAAAGAAATTTGGGCAGGCAATTTGCGTAACTGGTCCACAACATTGTTTTCACTAGTTTTGATGATGGCCAGGAATTCTTTGGCTGCTTCGTTGGTGACAGGCTTCGGAGGCTACGCGTCGGCTTGGGCATACATTCGTCCGAACCTGGTAACTAGGTCAACACTCAATTTGTAGAACCATGGGCCTGCTTTATCATTCTCGTACTGGTAAAACTGAGGTATCCCGATCACTATGTGCTCCTCGGTTAGGGGCACCTCAATTGTCAACTCCTCCTCCTCATCTAGGCTATCAGACAATGGTTTATTCACAAGTGTGGGGATGGATTCACTTGTTTCGGCATTCAATGTTGAGAGTTCTTTGTCCCAGTTGATGATAACCTCAAATATGGTGGCCATTATGCTGGTACGGTTGGCATACACAATCAAATCTGCTTTCGCCATGCTGGCAACCCTTTTTTTCATTAGAGACAAGGGCAGTATTTCACCAGTATGATAATACCTCGTTTTCACTAAGGCGTTATAAACACCAATAGTGTATACCCTCCCACTCTTGATTCGACAAGCGTCGAAAGTGGATATGACATTAACTTTGTTTTCGTGTTCGGGTAGCGGGTTATTTTGGACATTTGGCTTGGATGTCTGAAACGAAAAGGCTTTGGTGTTGAACAAGTTTTGGATTCGATGTTTGAGGGTGTAACGATCGTCCATCGAATGTCCTATCTCACCTATGTGATAGTCACACTTCTTGGATGGATCGTAATTCGAAAAGCTTTCTGAATTGGGGCATTTTGGCTCGATAGAAAGCAAGTTTTTCTTCCGGAGTATGGCTATGACTTAAGAAAGGGATCCAGGCAATGGAGTGAATTGCATTTTCTTATATCGCTTCAGAAGCTAGCGACTCGAGGTCGGCTGCTGCTCACTGCTTATCTGGACTGTCCGGGGAGGATGAATAGTCTGAGTATATGCAATGTTCCCATCCGTCAGGAATTCATTCTCTTTTCTCATGTTGAGTCTCTTGCTTATGGAAGCGGGGTCTGTGAACCATCCACCACACAATCCCATTTCAATTCGTTCGTCCACAGGAACAAAATGATTAAGAGATTCAGCAGTGGCACCAACCAGGTGGTGTCTATATTCATACGGATGAGACTTAATGAATAACTTCACTTGTTCATGATCAGTGAGCTGCAGGGTAACCTGGGAGGCCAAGTTTCTCTATCTGGTGGCATACTCTTTAAAGGACTTACTCTTCTTCTTTTCAGTGTGCTTTAGATCGTCACGAGTAAAGGTGACGTTGAGGTTGAATTGATATTGCTTGAGGAATGCATTAGCGGCATCATCCCAAGATTTAAAAGTATCTACATCTTTTGACATATACCATGTCAAAACTGGCCTCGTCAGACTTGCCTGAAAGGTCTAAATCATGAGGGGTTCATTATCAATGTACTGAGTCATCCGCACATGATATATGTGCAAATGGTGTCTGGGGCATGAGGTGTCAGTATACTTTTTGAATTCTGGTATCTTGAACTTTTCTGGTACTTTGACCCGTTTATATATAGACAGGTCAAGTGGGACAACATGTTGCGGGCCTTGTAGTTGTTTTAGCATCTTCTCGACCTTTGCAAGGCGTTTATCATGTTCTGTCATCGGTGCACTTTTAGATTCAGTCTTCTTGACAGCTAGGGGAAGCGGATCGTCCTATAGCAAGGGCATTTTACTATCGCTGGCGGAGGTTTTGTCTTTTCCAATGGACGGTGGTGATAACATCACCTCAATTGCTGTGGGCGTGGGCGTGGGCGTGGGCGTGAGCTTGCCATTGATGGATTCTATTTGCTTGGTAAGGTTTTCGAGTGCATTAAAAACCATCTTCATTTCATTTTCCATATTATCGAAACGGATGTTTTCTTCGGCCATTTTGTAACTACCTGTGAAAATGTTGAAATGAATGAGTATAATGCCTAATAAAGAATCATTTCATACTTAATCATAATATGATTACATATTTTCTTTATTTGCAAAGAAAAAAATGAAAAACTAAATTTTATTAATATTAACATTACAGGCGGTGTCCTTAGGGTTCGAACCCCAGTCGCCTCGGACCGTTTTTGCTCATCCCCGGATACCATCGGGCCGAAGGCCACGGTAGTGTCATTAAAGCACAAAACAAATTATTTATATAATAAAAAGTGGTTCGAGTTATATTAACATTAGTACAAGCCGCAAACACTTTTAAAGAAGAAAATCAAAACCCCTAAACATAAATACTAGGAAAATATAAAAGACATGGGCTTTTAACAAAAGGGCGCCTTTCCCGAATACTCATTCTATAAACGATGGGGAAGCTATTATCTCTCGGAGTCGCTTATTTTCATGGATAAACTCCGCAATAAACGTATCCTTCATCCCCACAGTTCTTTCGAGATGATTAATTTGCGCTTGGCGACTAGGCTTGTTGGTTACATCCGGGAACTTTGACTGTAGATCTATCGGGATTTGATGATGTAAAATGTAGAACAAAGAGGCATAGTGAACCTTTTCCTTCCCCTTCAATAGCCTAGGCACCAAAATGTTCTCAGGCTAACATTCAGTCCACACCCCCTATATGGCACGAATTTCACCAGCGTAGTTGTAGTTTGAGCGGGTGAATCGAACTCGAAGCAGGTCTATCTTAAAAGGTAGCGGAATCTTCCAAAGGGCCCTGTACTAGCGGGCTACCCGGTAGAGGTAGTACGAAGTTGCGTCACATAAATCGAGCAGTGGAACAGGGTTGTGGAACATGTGGGCATAACGAGCTTGACTCTTATGAAACCATTTAGTGTGCCATAAGAATGCTTTGGAATCGGGATCTTTCAAAAAGTTTATTCATGTAGCATAATCCTTATCAGGGAAATTATTTTTTAAGACCTCAAATTTTGTATCAGATGCATGAGGTTGTTGATTTCAAAAAGCTGCATGAGGTGTCCAAATCCTCTTAAATGGGATAAAAACCAAATTTGCAAAATTTCTGGGGCGGCTCGTGTGATTTTCTCATCATATTGTTTAAAACAGTTTAGAGACAAAAATATTTCTGCCTAAATCGAATTAACATAACTCAAGGCGGTGCAAATTTGTTTGGCCACATACGCAATCGAGGGGTTTATTGAATTTTTGCGATGGGGGAAAATGACACATTCGATAAAAGCAAGGATGAAAATCTTAGCTTTTTGGCTCATAGGTTGACTTTCAAAATATTCATTTAAGAAAAATCATAGGCATGCATTATAATGAGCTTTAACGACTTTCTTCACGGTATTGCTCTTGGTTCGCAAAAACTAGGATAATTCGGGCAGAAGAGACACACCCAAAAATGGTTTGATGAGCTCAGATCTTGAAGGTTTTCCAATGACAACACCATATTTTTTGAGAGTCGGGGTCATTTCAAACTTACCAAATATGAAAGTGAATGTCTGTGGGCACCATAAATGTGCTAATGGTTGCATCATGCCAGAATAAATGTTGATTTTAAGCAATGGAAGTAGGCGACTAATTCTTGCTTTGACATACTATTGGCCATTCTGATCGAATCGGTCCCACCATGCCATAAGCTCCTTCTTAGGAGTGGAGATGAATTGGACATCAGCTCTTCCCATCGTATATAGAATGCAATCAATGGGTGACCTAACAATAACAAATTAAATAAATAAATAGACTGCATAATAAAATAAGAAGGGATAGAATATATACCTTTCGTTGAACCATGTCAATCACAACAACATACACATGAGGAGTGATGTTCGATTTCTATTTAGGTTGGTTCAGCAAAATGAAATTAAAAGGGTGCCTGACCATCGCAGTCTCGCGTTGGTGTCAAGTTCTTTTAATCTCGGCCAAATCGAAAGGAATATCTTATAGTCACGCGAGTAGCGGCTAAAGATATTTTTTTACGATTTTTTTAGAAATAAATTTCTTGGAAAAAAAAGGCAACATCTACATCGCGGGCTCGCGTTCGAGGTCGTATCTTTCTTAATACCATCCTAAAATGTCCTATCACGGCCCAGGTCCGGCAGCGTGCTTATGTGTGCAACAGTGTAGTGCTAAATCATTAAAATATGCACAACAATTCATAAAAATCAATTTGAGCCTGTAAGAACAAATAACACCTTAATGTCAGGGTCATATCTGGAGTCCTCGTTGTCAAACAAAAATTATTTTGAACAGAATAGAAAAATTGGTCTAAGTCCACTTTTTTTTTTTAAAAAGTAAGTCCCCAGTGGGGTCGCCAGTTTGTTGCGACCGACCTCCTATTTTTTTTTATCAAACATGCAAAAAAAGGGGGCTTGCCTGGACGTGCTAAGTCTAGGTTCAGGACTTAACTTGGGCTCTCCTAAGCCCATACCATATCGCGACTTAGGGTTTAGATTTTTAACATGCAAGTGATTTATAATAAGGAGTAGTCATTAATTGATTTAGGGTAGGTCGATTAGAAACCCAAATAGGGTGATGGGAGAATCACTTTATTCCTACGAACCAGAGATTAACTTAGTTTGAGGACTTGATTACACTAGTTGGATAACTAATGCCGTTTCGGTACCTTTTTTCCCTGTTCATTTCTGAAAACATTTGTCAGGCAATTTGGATTGATTATATGACCTTTCTCCTAACATATGAGGTGATCAAACAAGTGCATAATAAAAAACGATTAGCAGTCCAAAACGAATATGCAGCCTAAGGTTCTAATCCTAATTAAGGCAACCAACATTTAAAACACAACAATTTATGCAATTATAGTTTAATTAAAAACATGCGTGACGATAATAATAAAACAATAGTAAAGACAACAAGCAAAGTACTACCGCACAATCCTATAGGCTTGTCTAATTAAAACATGGCGATTTATGCAATTAAAACAACATGCATAATGATACAACAATAAATTAACACAAATAAACTACATAATTTAAATTTTTTAAAAAATTCAAAAATAAGAAAAAAAAATAAACAAAATAATAAAAAAAACGGAAGAAGAAAAATTATTTTAAAATATATTTTTTTAAAAATTGAATAATATAATATTAAAATCGGGTCGGGTCGCTAGATCCAAGTCGGTCGGATCCGACCTAGGGCATTGACCCAGGTTGGATCGGTTGGTCCGGGTCGGTCGAAACCTACCCAGGTCAACGGATTTGACTTAAGGCGTTGATCCAGGTCGGATCGGCTAATCCGGGTTGGGTCAAACCCGCGTGTACAGACACGCAGGGACAACTGCAGAGCCAAAATTGACCTTCCGCCGGTTGACCCAGACCGGCGCCGGCCTAAATACGGCCCCTAGGACCACTACCAAGCTTCACTAACTATCAAGCTCACCGTCTAGCCACCTACTCGCCGACCGGCAAGCAAAACTTACTTGGCCTCAATGAGGCATTTTATTGAGCACTAGGTGTGCATGGTGAAAATCAGAGGATTTTCACCTCCTCTGGCGACCTGGTCAGCTCTGACGGCTACGGTTGTATCCCAACAAAGAGTGGGAGATGGGAATAGAGATGGTATGGGCCGGGATTCGCGTGGAACGGCTGGTGCGTGTCCCGGCCAAACCGTGCCAAAAAAAAATAAAGAAAAATAAAGGCATATCTCGGCCCGAGGGGGGCTCACCGGTCGTCAGCGCGTCTGGGTGGCTTTCTAACTGCCCCGTGGGCAACGGTGACGCTGCTAGTTCTTCTTCTCACTTCGGCGGACTCTCGGTTTGCTTACTCTCTCTCTCTATTCCCTCTTTTGTCCCTGTTTTTTCTCTCTCTCTCTCTGTTTCTCTTCAAAATGGCCGACCGGCCTCTCTCTCTCTCTCTCTCTCTCTCTCTCTCTCTCTCTCTTCAGCTTATATAGTCGGCGACAACGAGCCCCTTTGCTCCGTCGCGTCTGTATAACGACGGCCTGCACCGGCCTACTCTGGCTTGTGACTTTTGTGGCCATTTAGGCCGGTGTAGGGGGACCGGTGTAGAGGGAGGGCAGAGGAAGAAGGAAGGGGAGAACAGGTTTTCGGGGAGGACGGGACTGGCAATGTCATGCCACGAACCCTGCGAGCGCGCAACATCCTGCAATGGTCATTATGATGCGACATCTCAGGACACGTCGCTGACCCAACATTTTCTCTTCTGATTACGCATGTAGAAGCTAAACAAAGATTCACCAAGACAATAACAATAAACAATGATAAATAGGAAAACGGTTTATAACCTTGAAATCAAAACACCATTTTAACTTTTACTTGATTAACCTCTAAGAACATTTTTACAAGCCCACCTCGGGCATTTCCATAAAAGTCTACAAAAAGATGTCAGGTTTGGGTCAATCTACTTCACCAAAAGTCAACTTCCAAGCACCTCGAACCATACTGGGTGCATCAACATGCTAAGGGCCTGAAAAAAAAATGTTTAACAACCACAAATGAGATAAAAATCTCAATAAGTTAGCACCTAAGCCCCGTTTAGAAGGCCAACTCACCTTGGGGGTCCCTAACTGGGCAATACAGCATCAACAGCAATAGCATTAAACAACCACAGACATCCTTATCTCGCCTTGGTACACTCGCTGATGAAGTGAATTTAAAGAGATTTTTCATGCATTAATGCATTACAGTCGCGCATGTCTTGATTATAAGGCAAAACCTACTTGGGCACGTCCCATACCGTGTCTAGCAGTTTCTATCCCATAATCAAGCACTATGCATCACATGTATTTTAATTATTACGCCCCCTGGGGGCCACTACTCATCAAGCGATCTGCAGCAAGATGACAATCTTCCGGTAAAAATCAGGTTCTGTCCTGCCCCGTCGGGCACGGCTACGTCAAACGATTTACAGTAACACGGCATTTCAATACGGCAACATTAAACAATCCGCAGTAAGATGGTATCCCGTAAGGAGCATCAAGTCCGGCCTCAGGTCGCGACAAGGCATCAAGAGTATCGGCAATCCAGAAAATTTCCAGGCATCCAATAAATCGAGTATTGTTAAATGATCTACAGTAAGATCTTGATAAATCATGCATCGTCAAGCGATCTACAGCAAGATGGTTTCATCGTGTGACCACACGAGCACACAAGCATTCGAGCCAATTCTTATCTTTTCATTTAGCCCATGCATCCATGAATTATGCTGATATCAATGCCACACAACAATAACAAGTGGTCACACATGCAAACGGTCAATCGATTTTGTGAACCTCTTTTTAAAACATGAATTGACCAAAGCATTCAACATCGGATCAAGCCAAATAAGCATTATTGAAATGCTAGGTAATTGTGGTTATTGTCTCTATTAGGCTGGAAATCGAAAGCCAAAGATTTCAAGTAAAGACCAGCAGATTATGGAATTCTAGTAAAACTAGACAGATTTGCATGATTTGGGAATTCAACATCAAAAGTATAGCATATGGTTTCCAAAAATTATAAAATTTGAATACGTTATAAACAAGACCTTCAAAAATATTTTCCATGAAGAAAACAATTCCAAAATCCTTATACAAAGATCACTTTTGATGGCTCGGAAATAACTCAAAACTGGTCCGCTGGAACAGATGAACTGAACCAAAAGAAATATTCGTTTTACAAACCAAATCCTTTCAAAACACTTTGAAATTTTTATACGTTGTAGACATGGATTTCATTTACAAATCCTGTGAAGGAAGTATGGTCGAAATCGAACTGGAAATTTTTATAAAAATCTGAGAAGGCATGAAGGTCATGGAATCTACAGTATAAAACAGTTCTGATCCGGTAAGAAATTGGACCTTCGTATAACCCATTTGAGCTCAGAAAAATCTAAACTTTAAGTATGTTATAGATCAAGATCTTGTGAACAACTTTTGTGAAGAACACATTTCAAGATTCTAACCACAAAATGCTCTATAAAAATGGAAAACCAGGGATGTACAGTAAAATCAGTCCTGCAATCAAAATAAAAACTCCAAGAAACACCTTCAACTTTGAGATCCACCACTTTTCAGCCATGAAAATACCATACCAAGAGTTCAAATCAACATCCAACATCTATTTCAACTGTGTCTAGCAATCAAGACTCGCCAACGCTCATTCTAGAAGTTCAAACACACTAAAACAATAACTAGCTAAACTACCAAATGCAAGTTAAACATCCTAAATAAGGGATTGGATGTTAACTTACTCGTCTAAAAACGATGACAACGCAAGGACGACGGCAACGACATGAGTTGTCCGTGATGGCCTCGGCTTGACATGGCAAGCAACAAACGGCGGTGAATGGCACACGGCGATCCACATGGCTCAAGGGTGGTGGCGTGAGGGTGCTGGTGGGTGAATAGTGGTGGTGGGGTGATTCGACCGAGAGTGAGGGAAGGAAGGAAGGCATGAAAGGGGAGAGAGAGTGGCATGAGAGAGAGAGAGAGAGAGAGAGAGAGAGAGAGAGAGAGAGAGAGAGAGAGAGAGAGAGGGCTTCCTATTTGTAGAAGCTCTTTACTTGGTCATTACTCTAGGCCCTTAATGTCGGTCATGATGAAGGTGCCTCAAAGTCAAGAGTTATGATGACTTGTTATCATGATGGGGGCTTCATAGTCTTCATTCATTTATTGCTAGCCATTATGAAGGGCCACTAAAGTCCAACTTTAATAAATAAAAGCCATAATGAAGGCGACCTCCAAAGTCAAAAACAATAATAGTTAATTAATGAAGCTTGGAGAATAAGCTTTGACTCAGTCAGGGCCTTATCCTCTAGATTCTTCTATCAATTTCCCGAATTGTGTACTCCCTAGAACCTCCTGGATTTGCTGAATTCCCACGCAATTAACTCGGGCCAATCGGGTTACATGAAATAGATCAATTGGCACAAAAATCACAACCTGCGCGATACTTAATCACAAAATTTTCTGAGGGTTTTCCGTGATAAATACGCATAATAATTCCATCCAACGGCCATGATTTAATCTAACAAAGAGGTTTCTAGAAGGGCAAGTTAGCAAATAATTTTCCATGGCCAATTCGTAAAAATTATGAGGCGACGTCCTATAGTTCGGGTGTGATATCCTTGAGCACTCGACATGCAAAAATCGGATCTTAATTCGTGGGTGAAATCGATCAATCGCAACTATAGTTTATCTCGAACTAACGGGCGGCTGCTAGAAATAAATTCTTTGATAGCCTTTCCTTTTTAGTTAGTATTCCCTAGGTGATCAGGCTAGAGCGAGAATTAACTAATAGAGCGTCGATGAAATCACAATTTCATAAATCACCAAGTTTGGTCGAATTTTCAGGATATTACAATTCTTCCTTCCTTAGAAAAATTTCGTCCTCGAAATTTGAATTTACATCTAATTCCTCAAAAAGAAAGGGGTATTAACGCCTCATTATCTCTTCACTTTTCCACGTGGCTCCCTCGGTTCCATGATGTTGCCACACAACCTTGACTAGAGGAATAGTCTTGTTTCGTAGTACCTGCTCCTTTCGATCCTCAATTCTCATTGGTCTTTCCACATACGACGCCCTGTCGTCCACGTCTATCTCTTTATAATTTAGAACATGGGTCAGATCTAGCTCATATTTCCTTAGCATAGACACGTGGAATACATCATGTACTTGAGCCAACTTTGGTGGCAAGGCTAGACGATATGCCAATAATCCAATTCGCTCCAAGATCTCGAATGGTCCTACATATCTTCGGCTTAGCTTGCCTTTCTTGCCAAAATGCGAAGTTCCTCGAATTGGTGATACCTTGAGGATCACGTGATCTCTCACTTGAAACTCTAATGGTCTACGTCGCCTGTCTGCATAATTTTTTTGACAACTTTAGACTGTTTGTAGCCTATCCTTGATAACTTTAACAGCATCTGACGACTGTTGTACCAATTCGGGTCATGTGATCTTTCGTTCACCAACCTCATTCCAACAAATAGGGGTCCTACAGGGTCTACCATACAACGCTTCGAAAGGTGTCATTTTAATACTTTGCTGATAACTGTTGTTGTACGCGAACTCAACAAAATGTAGTCGTTCCTCCCAACTTCCTTTGAAATCTAGAATGCAGGCTCGCAACATATCCTCGAGAGTTTGAATTATTCTCTCGGATTGGCCATCTGTCTGTGGGTGAAACACGGTGCTATACTGTAATTTTGTTCCCATGGCGTTTTGAAGACTCTTCCAAAATGTGGCGGTGAATTTGGGATCTTGATCTGACGTTATCGTCACTGGCACACTATAAAGACGAACTATATGTCTTATGTACAACTCAGCATGCTTGGCCATGGTAAAGTCCTTTCGCACCGGAATGAAATAAGCAGACTTTGTAAGTCTATCCACTATTACCCAGATAGAGTCATTACCTCTTTGGCTCCTTGGTAAACCCATCACAAAATCCATCATAATATGCTCCCATTTCCATTCTAGGATTTCTAGCAGTTGCAATAATCCATCAGGCTTACAATGCTACGCTTTTACTTGTTGACACGTTAAATATCTAGCCACATACTTGGCAATATCTCCCTTCATGCTATTTCACCAATAATATTGGCGTAATTTTGATACATCTTCGTGCTGCCCGGATGGATACTATATTTACTACGATGAGCCTCTGCCAATATTTCCTCCTTAAGTCTTTCGTCATTAGGCACGCACAATCGTCCAAGAAATTTTAAGATCCCATCTTCGGATATTTGAAAGTCAGGTCTTCTCTTAGCTGCGTCCATTTGGAAAATCTTTTGAAGTTCGAGATCGGAAGGTTGCGCTGCTTTAATCCTGGTTTGCATTTTGGGCTCAATCCTGAGAGTAGCCATTAAACTGGAGAGGTGACTTACCTCAAACTTGAAATCCGAGTCTCGAATTTGTTCAAATAAAAGCCACTCTTGAACCATCATATGTGCAATTGAAGACTTCCGACTTAGCGCATCAGCTACGCTGTTTGCCTTACCGAGATGGTATAGAATTTCGCAGTCATAATCATTAAGCAATTCCATCCACCTGCGTTGCCTCATGTTCAATTCCTTTTACGAGAACAAATACTTTAGGCTCTGATGATCAGTATAAATATGAAACTTTTCCCCGCACAAATAATGCCTCCATATTTTTAGCGCAAAAATGATTGCCGCTAATTCCAAGTCGTGCGTCGGATATTTCAACTCATGCGGTCTCAATTGCCGGGATGCATATGCCACAACTCTTCCATATTGCATTAAGACGCATCCTAATCCTTTGTATGATGCATCACTGTAAACTTCATAACCTCCTGATCCAAATGGTAATGTCAAAATAGGCGTAGTAATTAGCTTCTTTTTAAGCTCTTGAAAACTGCGCTCACACTTATCCGTTCATTCAAATCTTGTATCCTTTTTCAGCAATCACATCAAGGGTATGGCTATGGCAGAAAACTTTTCCATGAATCTCCTATAATAGCCAGCCAATCCCAAGAAACTCCAAACTTCAGTTGCCATCGTTGGTCTAGGCCAATTCATAACCGCCACAATTTTAGCAGGGTCTACTGAAATTCCTTCCCTAGAAACCACATGTCCAAGAAAAGCCACTCAAGTTAACCAAAACTCGCGCTTGCTAAACTTGGTATACAACTTATGATCTCAAAGAGTCTGCAGCACTGTTCTCAAATGCTGTTGGTGTTCCTTTGAACTCATCGAATATACCAAAATATCATCGATGAACATGATCACGAACTTGTCTAAATACTTCTTGAACACCCTGTTCATTAAATCCATAAAAGCTGTAGGCGCATTTGTTAGACCAAATGGCATCGCAGTAAACTCATAGTGTCCATAATGCATTCTAAATGCTGTCTTCGGTATATCTTCCTTTCTAATCGTCAACTGGTGATAACCTGTCCTCAGGTCTATCTTCGAGAATACCGAAACTCCTTGAAGTTGTCGAACAAAACATCTATCCTGGGCAATGGATATTTATTCTTAATTGTCGCCCGATTGAGTTGTCGGTAGTTGATGTAAAGGCGTAACGACCCATCCTTCTTCTTTACAAACAGAACTGACACTCCCCAAAGGGATGCACTAGGACAAATAAATCCTGTCCAATAACTCTTGCGTCTGAACCTTTAACTCCTTCAGTTCCGATAGCGTCATCCTATAAGGTGCCTTACAAATCGGTTCCGTTCCAGGGGCTAACTCAATCACAAACTCTATTTCCCTTTCTGGGGGCAACCCAGGCAATTCTTCAGGGAAAACATCCAAAAATTCTCGCACCATAGCAATGTTTTGCATCCTTGGTTCCTCTATCAAAGTGTCAACTACAATCGCCAGATAGCCTTGGCAATCCTCATCCAATAACTGAGTGACTTCCAATGACGAGATTAAAGGGATCGAATGTTCTCCTCGATTTCCGACAAACTCAAAATCGACACTCTCTAAAGGCTCAAACTGAATCATCTTGCAGTAACAGTTTACCGTAGCTCATTGTTTGGTGAGCCAATCCATCCCAATAATCACGTCGAAGTCAAACATTGTCAAGACAATCAAATATATGTTGTCCTCATGATTGCCAATAGATAACTTACAACTAGTACAACGTACTGCAGAAACTACGCTATCTTATAAAGGGGTAGAAATACTACAAACTACTCCCAGTGGTTTCGGACTTAACCCCACTAATTTCACAAATTGCTTAGCCACAAACGAATGCGTAGCTCCAGGATCAAACAAAGCATAAGCAACATGGTCATGTAACGAAACCGTACCTGTAACGACGATAGGCAAGTCATCTGCCTCCTTTTTGGTGACAGCATAGACCCTTCCTTGCACTTGGGGTCGGTTCAACTGGCTCGGCGGAGCATTACTTGCAGGTTGTCCTACCTGCTGCATTGGTCTTTGCGCTTCCGCTGCCTGGTGTGGACAATCTTTAATATGGTAGCCATGTTGACCGCAACCAAAGCAAGCACTTGTCCTAGTAGGACACGGGGCTGATCCGTGGCGCCTTCCACATAAGCAACAGGAGCCATTGTTGTTGTTGTACACTGGCTTCCTCACTCCACCTTTCTTGTGAGGAGAGACATGGAATTTACTTCCTGTCATTGGTCTCTTCCCAAACCGGTGATTATCCTTGTTTGGCACAAACCGCGATTTAGACGCGGCTATCCTCTTAGCCAAGTTTCTTTCTATCAACTTTGCCCTTTCATATAGCTCATCATAGTTCTTCAGATTCAAGGGCACTAATTGATCCTTGATCTTAGGTCTCAGCCCGTCCCTAAACCTCATTGCCTTATCAACTGGATCCTCAATTAACCTTGGGGAATATTGGGATAGCTCAGCAAACTTTGCCTCATACTGGTCTACCAATTCCTGGTTCTACCGGAGACGCTAAAACTTATTCATCTTCTGCTCCTTAGCACAATCTGAGAAGTACTTATTGTAAAAAGCATCCACAAAGACACTCCACACCCAGGCTGTACCTTCTGGAAATACGCTCCTTTTGGTAGCTTCCCACCAAGTACTGGCATTACCTTGCAATTGGTAGACTACCAGCGTCACATTGTCTTCATCCGTACATCTTAGCAAGGCAAAAACCTTTTCCAACTCTTTGATCTAGAGGGTTACAGCCTCAAGATCACCCACGCCAGTGAACTTGGGCGGCTTGAGCTTAAGAAATTGTTCCACCAACTTGTGCATGGGTTGATTCCCATTTCCATTACCAGCTAACGGAACATTTACAGGCACAGGTGCAGGTGCAAGTGCAGGTGTAAGTGCAGGCACAGCAATGGCAGCTTGATTCTGAGCTTGCTGTTCTACCAAAATCTCTAAAGCCTGCATAATCCGATCCAATCTAGGATCCTTTGGTGCTATCCCTCTAGCACCAGCCTGATTTGGTACAGTCCTTCTCCTAAGGGCCCTTGGATCAAGATTACTCATTTCGCAAGATCTTTAAAGAAACATGCGTTCCAATTCTAGTAAGGAATTAGAAATCATGAACAACTCGCTTACGAACAAGAAAGCTAACAAACAAACATAGGCCCTAAGTGTTTTCCTAACTCACTATCCCAAAACCCATCACACCTTATCACTCCAGGTCTCGACCAAACTTAGATTGAGCTGACTTTACTCTGATACCAATTCGACTAGGATGTCACGCCCCGAACCCCGCAAGCGCGCAACATCCTGCAATGATCATTATGATGCGACGTCCTAGGACGCGTCACCGACCCAACATTTTCTCTTTTGATTACGCATGCAAAAGCTAAATAAAGATTCACCCATACAATAACAATAAACAAGGATAGATAGGAAAACGGTTTATAACCTTGAAATCAAAATACCATTTTAACATTCACTTGATTAACCCCTAGGAACATTTTTACAAGCCCATCTCGGGCATTTCCATAAAAGTGTACAAAAAGATGTTAGGCTGGAGTCAATCTACTTCACCAAAAGTCAACTTCTAGGCACCCCAAACCATACTGGGTGCATCAACATGCTAAGAGCCCGAAAAAAATGTTTAACAACCACAAATGAGATAAAAATCTCAATAAGTTAGCGCCTAAGCCCCGTTTAGAAGGCCAACTCACCTCGGGGGTCCCTAACTAGGCAATACAACATCAACAACAATAGTATTAAACAACCACAGGCATCCTTACCTCGCCTTGATACACTCGCTGATGAAGTGAATATGTCACATACACGAAGCATTTAAAGAGATTTTTCATGCATTAATGCATTATAGTCGCGCGTGTTTCGATTATAAGGCAAAACCCACTTGGGCACATCCCATACCGTACATAGCAATTTCTATCCCATAATCAACCACTATGCATCATACGTATTCCAATTATTACGCCCCCTCGGGGCCACTACTCATCAAGCGTTCTGCAGTAAGATGGCAGTCTTCTGGTAAAAATTGGGCTCCGTCCCGCCTCGTCGGGCACGGCTACGTCAAACGATTTACAGTAACACGGCATTCCAATACGGCAACATTAAACAATCCGTAGTAAGATGGTATCCGGTAAGGAGTATCAAGTCCAGCCTCGGGTCGTGACAATGTATCCAGAGTATCGGCAATCCAGATAATTTCTAGGCATCTGATAAATTCAGTATTGTCAGGCAATCTACAACAAGACCCCGATAAATCAGGCATCGTCAAGCGATCTACAACAAGACGGCTCCATCGTGTGACCACATGAGCACATAAGCATTTAGGCCAATTCTTATATTTTCATTTAGCTTATGTATCCATGAATTATGCTCATATCAATGCCACACAACAATAACAAGTGGTCACACATGCAAATGGTCAATCGATTTTGTGAACCTCTTTTTAAAACATGAATTGACCAAAGCATTCAACATCGAATCAAGCCAAATAAGCATTATTGAAATGCTAGGTAATTGTGGTTATTGTCTCTATTAGGCTGGAAATCAAAAGCCAAAGATTTCAAGTAAAGACCGGCAGATTATGGAATTCTAGTAAAACTAGACAGATTTGCATGATTTGGGAATTCAACATCAAAAGTATAGCATATGGTTTCCAAAAATTATAAAATTCGAATACGTTATAAACAAGACATTCACAAATATTTTCCATGAAGAACACAATCCCAAAATCCTTATACAAAGATCACTTTTGATGGCTCGGAAATAACCCAAAACTGGTCCGCTAGAATAGATGAACTGAACCAAAAGAAATACTCGTTTTACAAACCAAATCCTTTCAAAACACTTTGAAATTTTTATACGTTGTAGACATAGATTTCATTTACAAATGCTGTGAAGGAAGTATGGTCGAAATCGAACTGGAAATTTTTATAAAAATCTGAGAAGGCACGAAGGTCATGGAATCTAAAGTATAAAACAGTTCTGATCCGATAAGAAATTGGACATTCGTATAACCCATTTGAGCTCAGAAAAATCTAAAATTTAAGTATGTTATAGATCAAGATCTTGTGAACAACTTTTATGAAGAACACATTTCAAGATTCTAATCACAAAATGCTCTATAAAAATGGAAAACCAGGGATGTACAGTAAAATTAGTCCTGCGATCAAAATAAACACTCAAAGAAACACCTTCAACTTGAGATCCACCACTTTTCAGCCATGAAAATATCACACCAAGAGTTCAAATCAACATCCGGCATCTATTTCAACTTTGTCTAGCAATCAAGACTCGCCAACGCTCATTCTAGAAGTTTAAACACACTAAAACAATAATTAGCTAAACTACCCAATGCAAGTTAAACATCCTAAACAAGGGATTAGATGTTAACTTACTCGTCTAAAAACGACGACAATGCAAGGATGACGGCAACGACACGAGTTGTCTGTGGTGGCCTCGGCTTGACACGGCAAGCAACAAACAGCGGTGAATGGCACATGGCGATCCACGGGACTCAAGGGTGGTGGCGTGAGGGTGCTGGTGGGTGAATAGTGGTGGTAGGGTGATTCGGCCGAGAGAGAGGGAAGGAAGGGAGGTGTGAAAGGGGAGAGAGAGAGAGAGAGAGAGAGAGAGAGAGAGAGAGAGAGAGAGAGAGAGAGGGCTTCCTATTTGTAGAAGCTCTTTACTTGGTCATTACTCCAGGCCCTTAATGTCGGTCATGATAAAGGTGCCTCAAAGTCAAGAGTCATGATGACTTGTCATCATGATGGGGGCCTCATAGTCTTCATTCATTTATTGCTAGCCATCATGAAGGGCCACCAAAGTCCAACTTTAATTAATAAAAGCCATAACGAAGGTGACCTCCAAAGTCAAAAACAATAATGGTCAATTAATGAAACTCGGAGAATAAGCTTTGACTCAGTCAAGGTCTTATCTTCTAGATTCTTCTATCAATTTCCCGAACTGTGTACTCCCTAGAACCTCCTGGATTTGCTGAATTCCCACATAATTGACTCGGGCCAATCGAGTCACACGAAATAGATCAATTGGCACAAAAATCACAACCTGTGCGATACTTAATCACAAGATTTTCTAAGGGTTTTTCGTGATAAATACGCATAATAATTTCATCCAACGGCCATGATTTAATCTAACAAAGAGGTTTCTAGAAGGGCAAGTTAGCAAATAATTTTCCATGGCCAATTCGTAAAAATTATGAGGCAACGTCCTATAGTTCGGGTGTGATATCCTTGAGCACTCGACATGCAAAAATCTGATCTTAATTCGTGAGTGAAATCGATCAATCGCAACTATAATTTATTTTGAACTAACGGGCGGCTGCTAGAAATAAATTCTTTGATAGTCTTTCCCTTTTGATTAGTATTCCCTAGGTGATTAGGCTAGAGCGAGAATTAACTAATAGAGCGTCGATGAAATCACCATTTCATAAATCACTAAGTTTGGTCGAATTTTCAGGATATCACAGGCAACCAATGCCAGTCTCGGTGGCGTGCTCTCCTGGCCATCTTCTGGCTTGATGGGGACGACCCGGGGCTGCTCCACCGTTCGTCGAGCGGCGGCCAGAACAAGGGAGAGAAAGTGACAGTCGATGGGGGAAGAAGGAAAGGGAAGGGGCTGGGCCGAGCCAGGCCTAGCCCACGCTGGAAAAAGAAAAGAAGAAAAAAGAAAAGCGGGCTTGGTCCGCACGGGGGGGGGGGGGAAAGGAAAAGGGCCGGGTCGGCTCGACTTGATCCGGACCAGTGCAGAATTTTTTTTTTTTAAAGAAAAATTTTAAATATTTTAATAGACCCTATTAATGCAAATGTGCTTAATTTCTATATGCAGTGCATTTAAATAGAACTATTTTTTTGTTTTAGGAATTAAAGAAAATTAATTCCTAAATTTTGTGCAATTAATTTTGGGCAAATTAAAATAGGTGTCAACAACATATCATAGTTTCAAAGCAAGAACATTGGCATATATTCAGCTATCCACACTTAGGTATTTCGCTACATGACCAACCATTCTGGATCGGTTTGTGTCTTTGGTTATAAATCCAAACAACGTGAACTTGCAAAACATAAAATTAGTGATGAGAATATATTTTGAGTTTGAGCCCGTGAAAGAAACCTGATTCAAATAGAAAATTCAAAGAGAAATGATTAAATAACGGTCCTTAATTTATTGTGAGAATAACATTATGTTCTAGACGACAAAAAAATAAATAACAAACTATAAATTATTGTAGGGTCCGCTCCTGCAAGAATTTGTGGCTCATAATATACCATTACTCTCACAATAGCTCAAAGACTATTTTGTTAGCAAAACCCAAATTCAAATCCAAATAGGGTTTGTGGTTTGATGCCCAAACAAGCAAGAAATTACAAAATACTTTGTACTTTGGAGTTAGATTCTTAATGTGAGTAGGTTTCCTTCTCTTGATTTCATTTGAGTGATTCGCAAGTACGTGAGACAAGTCACAAGCAGCAAATGAAGTGGCCTGGTTATGTACCTTTCTTTGTATACATAGCGGCTATACTGTCTAAATTGTTCTTCAAGACCCTAAGATTGAAAAAGAGATCAAATTGTTAAGCGTGATTAAAAACGCAAAATTTTACTCTTCGGATGGATGTACAGTGATGAGCATTCAATTTTTTATACCCTCTACTACCGTAAGGATCTCGATGTCCATTTGAGAAAATAATGTTGCTACCAAACCTACAATGAACTAGCTCTATATCCTACATCCTAAATAAAAAAAAAGAGGTAGAGGACGATGATGGTAAGGTTTACATTAAATTTTACGCATAGAAACTAGTTTAATTAACTGATAGAAAGAAGAGCCAAACATATATTTTTCAAGTTTTCGAAGGTTATACATGGCCACCATAGTAGGTAGTGACCTGATGCGGGCAAGGCGCAACCGATGTATTAGTAGTTGCATTCATTAGTGAATCTGCTCGAGATGAAAGTCGTCGGTTACACTACAAAAAAACAACTGATTAGCAACAAATTTTGCTACGAAAATATTGGCAAAATCCGTCGCAAATCGAATTTGCGACGAATTTAACGACGGAAAAAATTCCGTCGCTACTAGGTCGTCGCAAAATTTTGCGACGAAAAATTTCAATGTTCGTTGCAAAATTGCGACGGAAATAAATTTGTTGCAAATAATTCGTCGCAAATTAGCCACAAACACTATCCGTAGCAAAATTCGTCGCAAATTTACCACGAACACTATCCGTCGTAAATAATTTGTCGCAAAATAGCCACGAACTTTATTCGTCACAAAATTCGTCGGAAATTTCATCGCAAAATTCAGCGCAAGTTTTGTCGCAAATTTCGTTGCAAATTTTGTCGCAAATTAGCCATGAACACTATCCGTCGCAAAATTTGTCGCAAATTTGCCACGAACACCATCCGTCGCAAAAATCATCGGAAATTTTGTAGCAAAATTCGGCGCAAATTTCGTCGTAAATTTTGTAGCAAATTTCGTCGCAAATTTCGTCGTTAAATAATTCGTTGCAAATTAGTCACGAACGTTATTCGTCGCAAAATTTGTCACCAATTGCATCGCAAAATCCGTCACAAATTTAGCTCGAACTTTAATTGTCGCAAAATGTATTCGTTGCAAATTAGCCACGAACTTGATTCGTCTCTACTTATTCGTCGCAAATTAGCCACAAACTGTAATGGTCGCGAAATTCGTCTCTAAATATTCGTCGCAAATTTTACACCATTTCGGCCATCAAATCTTGTCCATATCAATAGATATGCATTAATGAACATAATGTAATACATTCAAAACAAACAAAGGACACGAGACAACCATGGATTCCGCTTTAGTAACAGAAAATGAACAAACCAGACACAATGACATATAATTGAAAAAAATAACTGAATGAAGATGCTAGTCCGCAAAAAATAATGAAATATGCAAAGTTGCAAAGTATAACATGATGCTATTTAATATCCAATCTTACAATACATTCAAAACATTCATAAGAGGCGGGACAACCATAGATTATGTTTAAAAAATCATGAAAAATAGACAAACTAGACACAAGATTGGGCAGCTTTGTTACTCAGCAGGACACCAAAAGCAGTCACTTTTGTCGACACCTGATGAAAAGTGGATACATAAATAAAGATACTTGAATTAGTCCAGAATATAAAAGAAGCGTTTATGCATGAATGTAGAACTAGGTATAAAAAAACAAGTAAGAGGGTTAACAAAAAAACGTTTCAGGACGAACATCAACGTTCTTACATATGAATATGAGTCAACTTATGTCATAAAATATTGTGAAGCAAGCTTACCCCCGATAATAGGGCCGGATAACTAGATAGGACAGAGAAAATCATCATCATTATCAGCAATCTCAGCATCATTGTGTCACTCATCAATGTGCCCATTACCTATTAGATTGGCGGGAGGTACAGGAGGAACCTCATAGCAATTGAGGTTGAGGTGTCGTATAACGATTTCCATTTGTTGTTGCAAAGAATTTATTTGTTCGTCCTTCTGTACAAGTATATTTCTTAGATGGTTCACTTCTTAGGTTAATTGCTCGTCATGTCGTGACCTCCTTCGATCAGTCACATTGGATGATGAAGTTCCAGCATGATTCGACATGTACATCCTTGACAAAGATCCCATCCCAAATATTTTTCTTCTTTTATCCCACCTGTTGCCTCCACCCATAATGCCATATTATCAACTGATGGCTCAGACGCAGCACAACCATCACTACCACTGACATTGCTAATTAAAAGTTCGTCATATTTTTCCTACATTAACAATATATATGAAAATAAAATAACATTATATATATCTACCATAAATATTAAAAGCATTCACGGTTGTCATTCTATTTTCCATAAAGCCCAAAGTATAACTTTACATACCTTAATAGTTTTTGCTCGATCGCCAGTCCATGTCTTATCTTTCTTTTGAAATGTGTGTTCAAATGTAGTTGCAAATGTCGGTTCCGTCCCCAATTCTCGTGCCTACAAAATGTAAACATGAGTAATTGAATTAAATTAACTTATAACTTATTTAACAGACTTACCAGTCGTTTACGATGCTCCCCAATGTTGATAGAGCTCCCAACATATGTGGCTGACCCTTCACTAGAACTAGAAGATCAATTCTTCTTATTCTGCTCACTGATTTGCCAAGTTTTTTCAGTTTTCCAAATTTTGTTAATTTCCGCCTAATTGTCAATTGTAATGAAAGACGGCTTCACTTGCTTGATCTTCGCTCTGCTCTATTCATCACATTTCATATAAAATCACCGACTTTCTTCTGGAAAATTCTTCTCACTTCATTCTCTTCTTCTTTATCCCACCTGAACTTCCGCTACAATCAATAAAAAATAAAATTGAAAGTTATTATTATGGTCGCATATCCATTACCATGCACCAGACAATTCGGTGATAGATTTTGTAAAGTTCATATCGGGGAAAATATCTAGTCCCTTAGGTACCGAAAACTATAGAGTTATTCTGGTCCCTTTACATCATTCTTGACTACCAATATACTACACCGAACTTAGTTGGTGAGAAAATAGAATATGTAAAACTTACCTTGAACTCATTCCACTATAAATCTTTCACTTCTTATGGAACACTTCTGTAATTAATATACTCCCCTGCCAATAGTTTTTCACAATTTTATTCAATTCCCTCACAACAAACGGAGCATCTGTGAATCTGTAATCATATGAATATTGTGCAATATCGACAATTCAGTTGACATCCATATCTAAAGTCATAAATATTACATATACTAAAATAAAAATGAAGTACTTATGAATCTCCAAATAGGCATATCATGAATCGGTTATCTTCTTCACCTGTGTTTCCGTCATTATTCAATTGTTCAGCTAAAAAATAAGGTGGAATGGAAGGAGAGGGAGTTAAAGGAGATGGAACTGGATGAGATTTAGTTCGCATGTGGCCAAGTCCCCCAACATCTTCTTGAGTATTGGAGGAAGGGCCAACGTGTCCATATTGTAACGGAGCATATTGTGGCTGAGGGTTAGATGAAAGGATAGGGGAAGAGGAAAGAGACGAGGACGAGGATGAGGAAGAGGCTGGTCTTCTATGCATGTGGCCTCTACATTTATACTGACAAGTAGGAAGGTTAGGCAAATATATACAAAAATAATAACACGTATTACGGACACATTATTACGTACATGACGAAACTTACCATTTTGGTGTAGAAGCAGAAAATGTTTCCTCGAAATAAGTCAATGCCGAGTGTTTATGACATGCAATTTCCTACGAACAAATATACTATGAATTGCACTCATTTTGATATCAAACATTAATATATGAGCACAATATACCATGCTATGCCGACAATAGTTATAATTAACCACACGATCCACACGATAATTCATCAAGTACAAGATTAACCATGAAACATCAATTTCAGCCACATGATCTTCGTTCTTGGCCACACGATCATCAATCAACCCACACGATCGGGCCATAGTTAACCAATCACAAACATTTAAGCAAAGCAACCACACGATTAACCTACTTAATCATACGATTGGCATTAAACAAGTAAGGGTGCGAATGGTAACCATTCTACCTGAGAAATCAAAATGTTGGAAGAAATTGATTGTCTGCATTATTGCCAGAAATTGACTTGTGAAGGACAAATCTGTTTGATTTGTTGAACTTTTTTGCCCAATAAATTTTCTATGCACCTACAAAAATTTAAATGTCACTGAAAGTGAGTGGCTACAGGTATTGTTAGTCATTTTATAAAGTTTTGTAATAAAAATAATTTTATTATTTGTAAAATTTTTTTGGCACCTAAAAAAATTAAATTTCACTAAAAGTGAGTAGCCACGGATATTCGAAGACATTCTGTAAAGTTTTGAAAATTTGAAAATTTTATTTTTTTTACTTTTTTTAAAATTTTTTTGAGGAACTTAAAAGTTTTAATTTCACTAAAAGTGGGTGGCCACAGGTATTCGAAGCCATTCTGTAAAGTTATGAAAATTTTTAATTTTTTGTATTTTCAAAATTTTTACGGCACGTTACAAATTTTAAATTTCACTAAAAGTGGGTGGCCACAGGTATTACAAGCCATTATGTGAAGTGTTGAAATTTTTTAAATATTTAATGTTTTTTGGCCACCTAAAAAAATTAAATTTCACTGAAAGTAGATGGCCACATGTACTCTAAGCAATTCTGTGAAGTTCTGAAATTTTATATTTTATTATAATTTTTTAATTTTTTTGTGCACCTAAAAAAATTAAAATTTCTCTCATAATGGGTGACTACAGGTATTGTCCATAAGTTTAAAAAGTTATGAAAATTTTAAATTTTTTCTTATTATTTTTTTGGCCCCCTAAAAAAATCTAAATTTCACTCAAAGTGGGTGACCATAGTTATTTTTTGGCATTTTGTGATATTTTGATATTTTGGTTTTTTTTTAATTTTTTTAACAAAATTTAGCACCAAATTTAATATTTTCTCAAAATATGACTTTTTAAAATTTTGTTGAAATTTTTATGGATTTTTGTAGAATTGTTCAATTTTCATGCATTTTCTGAGAAAATGCATATACTGCCCCATCTGATCATCATTGAACGCTTAATCGGCGACATAATGAACAAATTAACCAGTCGAATATCGATTAAAGTCACATCCAATCCTTAAATCGACCCCTAACTTAGCCAACCAATCAGATACTAAACAATCCCTAAACAAGTCCGATTAATATTCATTATACTAGGTAGGGTTTATGGAGTTGCTTACTTGGTTCAAGAACAATAAAAACATCGGTTGGCCAGTGGTAGACTCGGGCACGGGCGTGGGCCCAAATGGTGGCTAGTCGGTCATGGCCGGGTAAATGACGATGGAGCTCGGCGGTGACGGCGGAGCTCGGCGGTGATGGCGTTGATCGGCGACGACAGCATCGGGCGGTGATGGTGTCGAGCCGCAGCTGGGAGGCGGCTGGCCAGCGACGATGGCAGCCGGCGCGACTGGGCGACGGCCGACGCCGCTGGGCGGTGGCCGGTGGCGGTGAGGACGACGACGGCCTCGGGTGGCGTTAGGCGGCGACTGGCTGCCAACGGCAAGTCCTCCAGCGAGGCCAGTGATGGCGACCGGTTCAGTCCGCTGTGCGGTAGGGTGAAAGGCGAGCGAGCTAGCTAGCGACGGCGGGGTAGGAAGGTTGCGCGGCGACGACAACAGCAACGAAGGCTGTGAGCAAACAGATCTAACAGGCGAAGAAGGGCCGGGCGAGGCGGGGCGGCAAGGCACGCGGGCGACCTAGCAACGGTGACAGTGACGGTGATGGCGACGGCAGGGTGGGGAGGCTGGGCGGTGACGGTAAGGCAGCTGCAAGCAAACAGAAGACGAGGAGGACGGGGCGATGGCGGGGAAGTTGGGCAAGGCAACTGCGGGGCGGTTGCGGCACGGCGAGCTGCGAGCTGGGGCGGGGCAAGGAGGCTGGGTTGCGACCATGACATGGGCGGCAGCTCTGAGCAAACAGATTTGGCCATCGAAGTCGGTTTGTGAGGCGGGGGGGTTCGGGACGAAGAAGAAGAAGAATAAGAGGTGTGGTCTATCGCAATTTGCGACGGAAAAAAAAAGTCCATTGCAAATTTAAAATCGACAAAAAAATTTGGGACGGGAAACAAAAATCCGTCGCAAATTTCTGACGGAAAAAAAGTTGTGACATTCTAAAATTTCGCCCATTTGGGATTTATGAAATAACTGATTTTATTAATGTACTTGTAGTTGATTCTCGTCCGGAACTGATCGTTCCTAGGATACTAACCATTAGGGAAATGCTAATTAGGAATTTAAATTCGTACGACTAGAGAAATTCAATCGTGAACTGACTCTCGACCATAAAATCATCGAGGAGACATTTTGAGCCAATGAGAGTCGATCTTAGGATAGTATGGACCGATTCGCTACTGTCATATTAGTGGATTACGAGTGAATCCGTTTGACCACGAAATAAATTGACTAACGATCCAGAGCCTATACCGAACGATCGTGCCCATTGAAACTAGCGATCAATCCTCGCAATTTTATTGACAACTGAGGTCGTCACGATCTGAACAAACTTGCACATGACTTGATTTAGTATAAGTCACGGGTTAATTCTGCGAATTTCCCCAAAAGCCGCCCGTTAGTCTGAGATACGCACAAGTTACATTATATAGAATTCAATTATTAATTAGAGATCGACTTAGGCATCGGAAAATTAGGAAGTCACGACAGGATATCAGGACAACGTTGCGGTTGGAACGTGCAACCTTGGATGTTCTCGAATCCTTCAGAAAAATTTAATTTCGGTAAGAAAATGGGAAAGTGATCATTTTACCATTGGGAATTTCTTAAGAGTTAGTTATATTGGGCAAGGGTATTTTGGTCATTTTACCTTAAAATTTGGAAAAGACAATTTTGCCCTTGGACTTTTTGAGAAATTCCAAGTTTGCCCTTGGATATTTTAGAAAAGATTCGATTTGGGCCGTCGATTTCAAGATAAGATCGAATCTAGACCATTGGATGAAAATATTAGAGAGGGGCATTTTGGTCATTTACCAAAAATTGGTCAATACTTAGCCAATAAGTCCAAGACCCATTCTCTCTCCTCTCTCTCTCTCTCTCTCTCTCCCCATTCGGCTCACACCCCTCCCCCACCGAATCCACCCCCTCTGGCCATCTCTCTCTCTCTTAATCGTCGCCCATCGCTGTTCGGACAGTCGCTGTGCCGCGTCACCGCCGTTCGCCAAGCCCCACGCCGCGCCACCGCTGCCGTGTTCCCCCTTTCCCTCTCGGTTTCTCTCCCCTTGGCCGTGAGGAACCGGCCCAAGCCCCAAGCCGCCGCCGCTCACTGCCATTCGCCGATCGCCGCCCGCCGCTCGTTGTACGTCGCTACTGCCGCAAGCCGCATCCTATCACCGCCCGTTTCACTCTAGCCACGTGAGTCTAGAGTCAAATAAGTTGCGATCTAAACCTCGCCTAGTTTATCAGGTATTTTCGAACCTATTTAGACGCGAGTTGGTAGAAATTAAGGGCTAATCGAAATAACAGGCCTTATGATTGAATTTGGGAAATTTTGGTAGAATTTTAGAGGCTGAGTGTTGGCTGTGAGTGGCTATTCGCAGTGCTATGGTGTGCCGTTTGATGTGTAATTGGTACTGTTAGGTCCGACTAAAGATTTTGTGAAAGTGTCGTGAAGGACCGGAATTCATTTGACGAAGTTTAGATGTGGAAAATGTCAATTTGCGTGTTGTTCGCGTGTTTGTGATGTGACTGTGTTATCGTAATGTATTGGGCGCAATTGTGTGCACGTAATTTAATGCGAATGTGTGTAAGTATGAAATTGGGATCGGACCGAGGCATTATAAGCTTGGGTCGCGATCACGTAGGCCTGTTGCATTTGGCGCTGGTTGAGGAATAAGAAAATGGGAATTGAGGTTGGTCGATGTACGACTAGTTCGAGTGAAATTAAGATCGGGTCGATGCATTTTAAGCTCGGGTCACGATCACGTAGGCCTGTCGCATTTGGCGAAAGCTGAGGAAAGTGTGAAAGTGGGATCGGACCGAGGCGTATGATACTCAGAGTACGATCGAGTGGGCTTGAGGTGTGAATACGCGGGCCGGGAATATGATTGAGAATGAGACGTTTGGTATGGAAAGTGAAAGTGGGATTGGACTGAGGCGTGTGATGCTTGGGGCACGATCGAGTGAGCCTAAGGTGTGAATACGCGGGCTGAGAAAGTGATTGAATAAGTGTGGGTACGACGGGTGGGCTGGAAATGTGGTGTGATTGACGTGTGAATTGATATGTGGAAAGTACGTGTGTTATATTATGTGCGTGAGAATTGTATTTTGTGAATGTGGGCTAACGTACAGGTTGTGTATGCTACGAGTCCAGGTATGTGTGATTGTTTGGTTGTTGTTTGTGTGGTTTGTTTGGTTGGGTGTTTGGATGTGTCTGGAATTACGTGGTAGCCTTGATAGGGTTTGGGTTGCAACTTATTGAGAAGTGTCTCATGGTTGTTTCAACCAAATCATTTCAGAGCCCCCGCCTGAGCCATGAATCCGCCGCCGCCGCCGCCAAAGTGTTTTGGAATAGTCATGCACACCGATCATAACGTATTAGAGTACCTGATGGGAGATAATTTCACCTAGATTAAGCATACAATCGTAGTTTGGGTAGATATAAGATTACCCCACTGGCAGCCCTACGCCTACACTACATGGATGTTTAGAAACAGGGTTGATGAGTTCAACCTTGTCCGAGGCTTCGACGTTCCATTTGATGGAGTTGGGAACTGGGATCCATCAGCCATATCCCTACCTGACGGCGAGTTGACTAGCTTGGAGACTAGTCTAGCTCAGTCTGGACTCCACCCTACTTCTGCAGTACCTGAAACCTCAAGAGCCGAGCATGAGCCAGAACCAGAAGAATCCTAGGCGGGATATGATCCGATGGACGTGGATCTTAAGACAATTCCCGAGGATGGACAAAAAGGAGAAGAAGAAAATCTTGAAGCGGAACCACAAGAGGTTCCAGAAGCAGAGGCTGAGGAAGAACTGGAGGGTGTACCTTTGTACGAGTATAATCCCTACTATGTACTAGAGGTCGAGCCAGCTGAAGAGCTAGTCGGGGAAGAGCGAGATGAGGTTCCAGTAGGAGAGTCGAGTAACATAGATCACCCGATAGAGATCGAAGTCGAGTCGGAGTCCTCAGTGGATGCGACGATTCGAGAAGAGTCAGATTTGAGTGCTAGTGAGTCGGACTCTGAGTGGACACCGTCTCGTGGACGCCGGGGCTAATGGGGAGGCTCAGAGCAAAAGTTTTGGAAGAGTGCCATTTTTGGAGAAACAGAGGACCCAGATTATTTATCCTTTTGGAGATGTTGGTGGTGATGTATGATAGTGGGTGTGCATGTATGAATTGTGGACTAAGGAGTAGGCGATAAGGTATATGTATGTTTGTAAGTGGGTATTGTAAATATTTGGAAGTGTAATGTTTAAACGTTGGCGGTTCGGCGACCTAGTTAATTTGGTAGTCTCCAATTTTATTGTCTGGGATTTTTAATTTGTTTCCACCGCAAATTAACCTTGATAAGATTATTGGGTCGGCAACGTATTCCTAGGACGTCGCACTCATTCGACTGAGGAAAGGGAAGTGCGAGCTCGATGGGGTTCGGGGCGTGACAAAAGTCCGTTACAAATTTGAGAGCGAATATTTTTTATCGATATGAAATTTCCAACGGCATGCAACCGTCCGTCACAAATTACCGACAAACCAAAATCATCTGTCGCCAATTCACGACGAACAAATATTTTCCGTCGCAAATTTGGGAGGGAATTTTTGGCGTCCCAAATTTGCGACGGATTTTATGTCCGTCGGAAATTTTTGACGGAGTCGGTCGCAAATTTGGGAGGGAATATGTTCCATCCCAAATTTGCGACGGATGTTTTTGGTCCATCGCAAATTTGCGATGGATTATGTTTGCGACGGACCAAAAACATTCGTCACAAATTTAGGACGGAACATATTCCCTCCCAAATTTGTGACGGATATAAAATCCGTCACAAAATTTGTGATGGACACGTATAATCCGTTGCAAATTTGGGACGGAAATATTCCCTCCCAAATTTGCGACGGACATGCTTGGTCCGTCGCAAATTTGTGACAAAGTTTTTGACCATGATCAATTTGGGACGTATTTTTTTCGGTCCAAAATTTTGCATTTCATTTATTTCATATTGCAAAAATAAATGACATTTTCAAAGCCGTCGAAAAATTGCGACGAATTCGGAAAATTGCTGTGAATTTCACTTCCGTCGCTAATTTTTCGATGAACAGTAGCTACGAATAAGTTATTGTCTAAAAATGAGCGACAAAATTAGCAACGATCCAAATGCAATGGAAAATAAAATATCGCAAATGTCATCGCACGAATAATATTTGATTTGTCATCATTTAGCGACAAATTTTCCGATGATCAATTAAATTAATAAGAATAATCGACAATAACAATAACAATAATAACAACAACATTAATAATAATGATGACAACCAAAACAACACTTGTCTGTCGTAATAATTACACATTATTAATGTTTTGTCACAAAAATTTTAATCTTCATTTTCGTCTTCGTCTTCATCTTCATCTTCATCTTCATCTTCGTCTCCATCCTCGTCTTCGTCCTTGTCTTGATCTTGATCTTCATCTTCATCATCTGTCTCAAAATCAGATTTTGAACATTCTTGCACATTTAATTCACAAATTTCAGTTGGATCCACATCTATCATTGCTCTATATGGATCTCGTAAAGTTGGAATGTTATATTCATCAATTTTAACCATGTTACACACTTCCTCTTGTTGGTAGGCTCTATCCTTCCAATATTCCTCGATTTTTCTCCATGCTTTGATTTTATATACAACCCACCAATCAGTTTTGTCACGTTTCAAATTAGGATATGATGCATAACATATTTGAATTGTTTGTTGTGCCAAGACAAATAGTTTATATTTCATATACCTTTTCTTGTGATTTATTTCAATCAAATTAAATTTCGTATGCACCTTCATTCCTTTGACAGGGTCGAGCCATGTGTACTTAAATAACACAACCCGCATCATTAATAGTCCAGGGTACTCTATCTCTATGATTTCATCCAACAAGCCATAAAAATCATCTTCTGAACTGTCACTATTGGATGACTTTACAGACACACCACTATTCATTGTGGCTTTTCCCATTCCATATTTTTTAGTGTGAAAATTATATCCATTTATGAAATATGCTGGCCAACTTCAAACTCTTAACTATGGACCCCATGACAGATGATATAGCAATCATTGCTCTCCTAATTCATCATGATTATTATGAACCTAAGGTTACACATGCAAAGTCAATAATATATATTTTAATAAATGATGTACAAAATTTTAATAACTTGGTTTTGGTCCATAGGTAACTTACATATGTCTCGAACCATGCTGCAAATTGTTTATCGCACAAACGGTCAAACTCATTTGGTTGTAGTCCATACATTGAAGTTTGTAAAATCCTAAAAATAAAAACCATTTACATATTAGCAAACATTTGACACACAATACATATATTTGTAAATTTACACTCACTTGAAGTATGGCTCGACTTCTGGGCAGTTCAATAAAATATATGTATGAGTTGCATGAAATTCTTCACCTATTAAATAACGAAACTGACATGCGCCGCTTGATCAACCCAAATAATTGAAAATGGAGAATGCTTTGCAATTGGGATCAATGGGGCCTTCATCATTTCTGCCTGCTCTTTGCCTTTTGCACTGCACATGCTGCTCAAAATAGTAGATACAAATATTGTCACTTCTTCCACAATATATGCATTACAAATTGAGGTTTCAACACGTGCCTTATTCTTCACTTTTTCTTCAAATGATATAAGAATCTAGTTATAATAGAAAGAAACTTATCAGAACATAATATATAATAAAGTAATTTGAACTTTATTAAAAAACAATTACCTCTCAAATGGATACATCCATCGAAATTGAACGAAATCTACAACTTTGACCTTATAAGGCAAGTGAACTAAAAGATGCTTCATCGAATTAAAAAAATAATGGAGAAAATATCATTTCTAAGTTGCAAAGAATAATTGGAATATTTCTCTCTAGTTTTTCCATGTGCGATGCTTTTAACACTGTTGAGCAAATATCATGCAAGAAATTACTTAACTCTGTAATGGCGCCCCATACAAAGTTTGGTAGAACTTCCTTCAAAGCTATTGGAATTAATCTTTCCATCAATATGTGACAATCATGACTCTTCAAACCCGTCAACTTGCATTCATTCAAATCAACACATCTCCTGAGGTTTGAAGCATATCCATCAGGAAACTGCACAAATTTCAACCATTGACAAACAACTCGCCTCTGCTTCTTAGCCAATGTATAAACTGCTTTTGGTTTTGGTTCTGGTTCCCTGCTACTTGCATCCATCCACATCTAGTGTTGGCCAATTACAAATATCTCTCATATCTTTTCTTGCGTTCAAGTTATCTTTTGTTTTTCCGGCGACATCTATCACAGTATTTATGACATTGTCGAAAACATTCTTTTCTATGTGCATGACATCAAGATTATAATAAATAAGATGGACCTTCCAATATGGTATATCTCAAAATATATTGTGTTTTGTTCACTTATGTGTACTTCCGTACGCAAAAGTCGTGCCGTGCGGGTTTTCAACAACAGTTGAAAAGTCCTACACACGTTCCCAAATTTGATCGCCAGTCAATCTCAATGGTGGACGTGTTCTTTCAGTCCTATTTTTGATGAACGTTTTTTTTATTTTTTCTGAAAGGATGATTTAGCGGTAAAAATTGTCTGTGACAGTCAAAATAGCTGGGCTTCTTTTCATGTTTTAATCTAAATGACTTTAATCTCTCCAAATATATTGGACATCCTAAGATCCCAACTGTACTCCATCTAGATAACATTCCGTAAGTTAGAAAGTCATTTATCTTCCAAAGAAGGGCAGCCTTCATTACAAATGTTTGATCGGTAAAAACGTCATACGTAGAAACACCTTCAACCCATAGCCGTTGTAACTTTTTAATCAATAGTTGCATATAAACATCTATAAACTTTTTCAGATTTTGCGGGCCTATCACAATCAATATCAAAAACATATGAGATGTCTTCATGCACATACCAGGTAGAAGATTGTACAGCGTTAGATAACTGGCCAACATGAATAATTTTTTCCTGATTTCCCAAATGGGGCAAATCCATCAGCACAGAGACCTAACTTGATGTTTCGAGACTCCATCGCAAACTCAAGGTATGTTCTATCAAAATGTTTCCATGCCTCTGCATCTGAAGGATGACACATTAGACATTCTTCTATTTCATGATTTGCATGCTAAGTCATGTGTTCAGCAGTGGCTTTAGACGTATAAAGCCTTTGCAATCTGGGGATTAAAGGCAGATAAAACATTTGCTTGCATGGTCTACGCTTCTGATTACGATCCGGCCTCCTATTAATCTTGTACCTAGGTTGGCTACAGAATTTGCAAGATTTTGCATTTTCATCATCTCTCTAATATAACATACAACCCCTACTACATACATCAATCCTTACAACCGGAAGACCTAAGTTATCCACTAGCTTTTTCATATCATAAAAATCACTTGGCATGATGTTATCACAAGGCATTGATTCCCGCATTACTTCAACAAGAGAGTTGAAGCAATCCACAGACATATTATGCTCTGCCTTGATATTTAACAGTCTTGCTGTCACCGATAACTTAGTGTGGTTCTCACAACTTGCCCATAAAGGTTCATCTGCTACTTTAAACATATCTCAAAACTGATTAGATGATGGAAAAGTTTCATTATAGACATTCTCATCAAAACTCGTTACTTTTATCTTTTCCAATTATGATACATGACTAGTGCCCACATGTTCACGTGTAGGGGTAAAACTAGTACTTGCATGATTCGATTCCGAAACAAAATTCCAACTAGCTGCATCAATCACCATCCTCTCGTATGGGTTCAATTGATCATAATAGCCACATTCTTCCCTAGCTAAAAATTGGTCACTTCTTCGATATCCTTCATCAGATATAAATGGTTCACCATGGGAAATCCAATTATAATAGTTCAGAGTAAACCCAAATCTACAAAGATGTTCTTTAACTTTATCACACACAAGAAATTTACCATTACCGCACTTTTTACACGAACACTTTAACTTCTTTCCATCTATGAACTCATATTTACTACTAGCAAAATCTAAAAATAGTTCCAACCTAGTAAGAAACTCATCTGTCAATCATCGATATCCAGGCAAGTTCTTATTATACATCCAAGCCCTTTCTCTTTGCATTGTGTCTGTATTAAAATAAAAAATTCTCGTAAAATATTTAAAATATCATATCTACTGTTCTTAATTAAAACCATAAAATTATGAAAACTATAATTTTGTTATTCATGGAACAATTACTTTGAAATTGCGAAAATTACCATGTAAAGAAGACTTACCCAAATATTTGACTGAAATCTTGGTAGCAGAAAGTGATCAATTTGATGAGAATTGTAACATCCACTTGGATTGCCAGACCTTCAATTGAACACGTACCTAAAAATAATAATCACTTAAGAATAATTTTTTAATAATTTTTAATTTTTTTCAATTTTTTTTTCTCTTTTTTCCCCATTATGTTTCTCCGGTTACTGGTCCAGCGAGTTCGACCTCGTCGTCGCCCGGATATAGGTGATGGCGAGGTCGACCTTGCGAGGGAAACAGAATTGATCTATCGCAAATTTACGACGGAAACGAAATTGATCCATCGCAAATTTGCGACGGAATTAGGTTTCCGTCGGAAATTTGCGACGAATAAATGAAAATTTCATTGCAAATTTGCAACGGAATTAAAGTTCCGTCACAATTTTCCTACGCAATCTCTAACTCCCCTCATGGCCGGCGTGGCCATTTGGCCTCCTCCCAAGGCCAGCGAGATATCGCCGGTCGTTGAATTGGCGACAAAGTTATGAAAAAAAAAACAAAAAAAATTCTATTAAAAAAAAAGAAATTCCAATCCAGCGATGAATAATCACGAATTTATTATACTTATCGATAGAAAAGTTTCACCAAGATTGATTTGTGCGTGTGCGGATTTTTCTGATTTGAGACACAGGAAAGATGGAGAAAAGAACCTTACCAAAAAAAAAAAAAAAAAAAAAAAAAAGATGGAGAAAAGAGAGAGAGAGAGAGAGAGAGAGAGAGAGAGAGAGAGAGAGAGAGAAATTAACAGGGGGTGGAATATCGGGGAAGAGATAAACTACAAATTAGCAACGAATTTGTTTTCGTTGCAAAATCCGTCGCAAATTTGCGACGATTATTTTTATCCATCGCAAATTTGCGACGGAAAATTTGTCGTCGCAAATTAAAGATGGATTTTGCGACAAATTTATTTTCCGTCACCTATTTGTGACGAATTTTTTTCCATCGCGAATTTGTAACGAATTTTTTTTTCCGTCGCAAATTTGCCACGAATTTAGCAACGGATAAATTAATTGTCGCAAATTTGCGACGATTATTTTATCCATCGCTAAATCCGTCGCAAATTTGCGACAATAAATTTCCCGTCGCAAATTTCCGTGGCAAATTGCATGTTTTTTTGTAGTGTTAGAACATAGGATTGTTTGTGTTGCCCATAGGGAATACCACTTCGCTGCAGCTCTGCAAGCAAATCCCCCTTCTGGTTCAATAGATGTGTAAGTTGTCTTAGACGCTTTCCAAACCCCGTCCACTTTGATGTAAACTTAGCTCAGTCAGGTTCGAATCCATCCGTGACATCGAAAGGCAATATCCAAACTCTCCCAAACAATCGACACCCATGGGCCTCCTCTAGTGCTTAAAGGGTTATGTGTGTAGAGTATTGTACCTGCCACCCTCATCCCAAAGTATTTTTGATAGGCATAAGTGGGAGGATTGAGGTAGCATGTGATACTGATGTTCACGTTATAGGCAACAACGACTGCAATTATTTTGCCAAGAATGCCATTTTCAGTAGTATTTGCTCCATCAATGCCGTTGCATATCATTGCCATTGGATATATTGGTGGATCATAATTTTGAGCTACTCCCATGTACAACGATATCAGCTAGTTCTTCAGGTCATTCCCTCTCTCTAAAGGCCTAAAACATCCACACACGCATAATTAGCAGGAGAAGAGGAGAGATTATGATTGTAATTACCTTAAAATCTGTGATGGCCATGGGCAGTTATTCTATGGGGTAATATTGTCAAAGTACAGTATCAAAGTTGATGAGGCCAAAGCTCTGAGGGCCACATATGAATATCTTAGTCAAAACCTTGAAGCAAGCACTGAAATTTGTATTAGCTATTTGCTCGATTCAAGAAGGCTAGAAATGGATACCTTACTTCACTTTCAGAGAAATAAGTCACAAATTTGGCTTTTAACGAATTGAAATTCAATCTTAGAGAAAGATTCAAATGCCAAAATTTTGTCAATTTATTCCAATTGGCAACGAGAATGTCTAAGTATGAGCAACTACATAAGGACAAAGAAAAAGGGGTATATGAAAACCGTACACAAAACGTGGCGAGATCAACATTTCTATTCAAAGTAAAATTTGCAGTTATTTTTTGTCTATCTATAATATTTTCTATTTGGAATCGCCAGAGAACCCATCTCCTCTAATAAATATTGAAGAAGAACTTTCGATAAAAAATATTTCGTCGTGAGATCAATTCCGACAAACATAAGTACACAATTTTCGTAATTCACTTCTATTTGGCAAAAAAATATGAAACTTTTCAAATTATACATATATATATATATATATATATACATGTAGAATCATATATAGTGTTTCATAGTTTTTTAAAACTTAATCTTTTGACAGATTCAAATTTTGAAAGTAAAGTTAAATGTAAGAAAAATTATCTTATATACCCTTGATGTTACAAGCTCTGTATGTACGCCGATTAAAGTGATTGGTGCACATGCATAGTTTCTTTCGTATACTCAAAACCCAATTTCCTTTTATCGTTGCATCTGAGTAATATATAGCAAATGAATATTTTAATTTATTTTTGAAAACCGGTGAAGAAAGTGGTCCGGTTTCCATGAAATATGAATGGTCAAGAATGCTCCGTTATTGGGAAAAAAAATGATGTTCAAACATGGGTTTGTCCACTGTGATCCGCATGCTGCCAATTTGCTAGTTCGTCGTATGCCTTCAAGGAGTTTTTACGGTGACCTGCTTTTCTTCTTGTGTTGCGTAACATTTACTTGATTTGATAAGTTTGTTTCTCATAAATTGTAAAAAGAAGTTCAGATATCACTAAAGGTGGGAAAGTGTGGTCTTCCAGGGCTCCGTGGGATTCGATCTTACTTAGATATATATTATTTTTAGTTATAATGTTGTTGGCGTACTCACACAAGATTGTGCTAAATTTCTAATCCTGGATTAAATCAGACTTTGAGTTATTCTGTAAGCAGCATGAGCTTTTCCTCGCGAAATTTTGGTAGTGTGATATACTTTTTGTAGATCAAGAAGAAAAGTATTGGATGACCTTTCTGAGTTCAATGGGAAAGACCGTTTCACTGCCCAAATGCAATATCATACTTGTTATCGTAAACAGTTAGAGGAATCGTGGTTGTGAATGACCGATAATATACCTTCCTTTTTGCGCTCCAGATTGGAATTCGGAAAGTAGAAGGACTGATATTTTTTTCAATGGATTCGTTCGACCCTGTGAAAGTGAGGTTGTATGCAGTTCGCTCAACTGGATCAACAATTAGATCAGTGGACCTTTGATATTATTAATCTCGCGTAGTACCATCATATACCAAATAAAAAACCCAACATTAAACGATGTCCTTCAAACCTTGGAACTGGTCTTATTCTTCATCAACTTGCGTGAGCAGACATAACTTTTAAAAGTCTTTCATCAGCTGAAGGAAGGACAAAACCAATGAAGGGTATTGAAGAACCTATCCTTCATATAGAGTAGCTGAGCTGGGAAACAAAGAAAAGTAGTGTCTTAAATGCTGAACAAATTGAAGGAAAGGAAATGCTTGATTTTTGGCAAATTCACCATTGAAAATTTTTGTAAAGGAGAACTCTGGCGCTTTGCATGGATTTGTGAAACAAGAGGTAGAAACACCCGACTGATGTATAACCCTAGCTGCTCCATTATCAAGAAATGCACGACCAGACGCGCGAGGGAGAAGTTTTCACAGACTATTTGTTTGGTGAGCGATCCATCTAAGAATAGTTATTTAACTTAATCAATTCCCATCTTCCCTCTCCCTGTAATACTTGCCTAGCAAAGATTAAGGCACGTGGTCTGTGTAATACAAGCACAAAAAGCTTTAATAGAAGGGTTAATACCATAAAAATCCAAAACTAGTTCATATGTGATAAATTTACCACAAACTAATTTTTTTACCACAAAAAATCTCAAATATGTACACTTGTGAAAAATTTATCCTCCATTAAAT
Source organism: Syzygium aromaticum (assembly GCA_024500025.1). NCBI lineage: Eukaryota > Viridiplantae > Streptophyta > Magnoliopsida > Myrtales > Myrtaceae > Syzygium > Syzygium aromaticum. The sequence continues at coordinate 10,296,131 of CM044894.1, read as the reverse complement.
TGGATTGATACCACAAAAAATCACAAATAGATAAATATGTGATAAACAGAGGGGTCAAACCCTAAGCCAGTATAACCATCAACTACCACATATTATCTAACTCAGTAATTTGACGGTAAAATTTAACGAAAACTAACGAAGCATAAATTTATCACTGGTGTATTGAGGTTTTTTATGGTAAAAAAGTTAGTTTATGGTAAATTTGTTATTGATATTGTCACGCCCCGAACCCTACGGACGCGTAACACCCTGCTTCGGTCGTTGAGATGAGACGTCCCAGGACTTGTCGCCGACCCTTCATTTTATCTTTTAACACGCACACGGAAGCGAACACAACAAACCCCGGACAACAACGAATAAGAATAGCAGAGGAAAACCAAACACAACAGTATTTTAATTCTCACTTGATTAGCCCATAGGAATATTCTTACAAGCCCGCTTCGGGTGCTATCACAAAAAGGCCAACAAAAGAAAGGTTAGGGTTAACCTACTCCAATCAAAACAGCTCCCAGGCCTAATCCTCAGGGACCAACCAAAATTGCGGTACTCCGAACCGCACTGGAAGCAACGACGTGCTAAGGCCATGAAAAGGTTTAACAACAAATGAGATAAAATTTCAATAAGTTAACGGCCTAAGTCCCGCTTAGAAGGCCAACTCGCACGGGAGTCCCTAACAGGCACAATAGTAACAACAGCAGCAACCACATGCATCCTTACCTCGCCTTGATACACACGTTGATAAAATGCATATGTCGCATACCCGAAATATTTAAATAAATTATCCATGCATTAATGCATCACAATCGCGCGTGTCTCGATTATAAGATAGAATCCACTTGGACACGTCTCATACCATGCCTAGCAATTTCTACCACATAATCGGCACTATGCATCACACGTATTTCAATTATTACGCCCCCTCGGGGCCACTACACATCAAGCGATACGCAGCAAGATGGTAGTCTACCGGTAAAAAACCGGGCTCCATCCCACCCCGTTGGGCATAGCTATGTCAAATGATACATAGGATGACGACATTCCAATACGGCAACATCAAATGATACATAGTAAAATGGTATCCCGTAAGGAGCATCAAGTCCGGCCTCGGGCCGCGACAAGGCATCCGGGGTATCGGCACTCCAGATTATCCCTAGGCATCCAATAAATCGGGCATCATCAAGCGATACACAGCAAGACGGCTCCAATGTGTGACCACACGAGCACACAAGCATTCTGGCCAATTATAATCTTTTCAATTAACCCATGCATACATGAATCGTGCTCTAATTAATGCCATACAATAATATCACATGGTCACACATGCAACCGTCAATCAATTTGCAAGCTTTAGTAACAACACAAGTATTAATCACAAAACACCACTATCAATTTCTGGCATAACAATAAAAACAATTTAATACCAATAATCTCGTAAATTTTCTTGAAACTCCCGATCAAAATAAATTGTCATAAAAATAATTTTATACGACAAATCACGGCATACACGCCAATGTTCAAGTTAGAAATCATAATTTGAAATTATAAATTTCCCGAAATAATAATAATTAAATTCGGAATATAATTAATTAATAATATCCAAGAATAATTTAATTTTCCCAAAATTCAAAATACTTTCTCGAATCAAAATCAATCAAATCATTTTCCAAATACGCCAACTTATACGGCGAAAACCAACATTGGCATCATAATTGGCGTTAGAAAATTTTCCGAAAATAATAATATTTAATTTTCGGAAATTAATTATTTAATAATAAAATATTAATATTTAATTCGGAATTAATATATTAACTAATAAAATAATATTTAAAATCCGAAAATAATTGAAATAATAATAATAATCAATAACAATAAACTAATTAACAACTTAAACCTTAAACACAATTGACTAATCACTAACCCACAATTAACATAAACTAAACATAAATTAAACTACCATAAGCAAGTTTAACACCCTAAACACGGGATTAGGGGTTAACTTACTCGGCTAATGCCGGCGGCGACGTCAGGATGACGGCGGCAACGAGGGCGGTCCGCGGTGTCCTCGGATATGCTCTGGCGAGCAGCAAACGGACGCGACGAGGGGAGAAATAGCCACTGTGGTGGCTGGTCGGGGCCGTTCCGAGCGGCCAGGACAGCAGCGGCGACGGTGGCGGCAGCTAGACGGCTTGGACGGCGGTGACGAGTGGCGGAGGCGAGCGACGCTCAGCGGTGGATAGCCGGCGAGGCGCGGTCGCAGGCGGATAGAAGCCAGAAGACGCGGCGCCGAGAGAGAGGGAAAAAGGAAGCGGCTGGCGTGAGGCAAGGCGCGGCGTGACAGCCGGACGGCTAGGCTGGTCGCCGGTGAGCAAGCGGTCGGCGTCACAGCAACAGAGCAGAAGCCGGAACAAAAACGAAGCAAGAAGCCAGGAGCGGACGCACGAGGGAGAAGGGAAGAAGAAAGAGGAAGGAAAGAAGAAAAAAGAAACAAAAAAGAAAAGAAAAAGGGAGAAAAAAGGGGGAAAAGGAAGAGAGAGAGAGAGGAGAGTAGGTGGGGGGTGGTGTCAGGCGTGGGGGGTGATCGGCGGGAAAAGAGGGAGGAGAGAGAGAGAGAGAGAGAGAGAAAATTAGCCAAATCGCAATAATTGCGATCCAACGGTCACGATTTAAATCCAGAAACGATTTAACGGTCCCCGAAAAAAATCCTAATTTAATAATTTTAGGATTTTGGCAAAAGGGTATTAATAAAAATACACTGTGATGGTGATTTATCAGTCCAAATTCGCACCCGGTCAAAAATTCAATTTTCTCATATCCTGGACAATATCAAGGCTGGCCACAATAATATTGACACCGTCCAATTAAATTCATCTCGAAACTCCAAAAAATTTGACGCTTTAGTTCGGGCTCTAAATAACAGCCAAATTCGATCAAATGCGATTCTAGCGAAATCTCAATTTTAAAACAATAACTGGGAGTGATTAGTTTCCGGACGAAATTTTACTAGAAGCACACTAACGAATTACACGTTTTATAAATCCCAAAAATAGGTCGAAATTCGGAATGTCACAGATATATCCATTTATTGATTTTATGTGGTATTAACCATTAATAGAACAATGTGCACGAAAGCATGTACAATTAGAATTAATAGCTAATCGAACTTTCCCAAACTAAAAGAGGAGGAAAAACCCGATTCTCGAATTCGCGTCCTCATCGTCAAGTTTCGTCATAGAAGCCAAAAAAGAAGAATGAAGAAGCAGAAGCTTGATCATGGCGTGCACACAAGGTTTTCGGTTACCTCCAAGCCATGGAAGAGACAGAAGAGGAGCCCCCATTTTCTTTTTGGGCGATGGTGGAAAGCGAGCCTTGAAAACAATGTGTGCTCATTTTCGGACCATGCAAAGCAAAAAACAACCTTTGTTATTGAACGTATCTATCGCAGGAGCATCATGATTTCGGGCTACTAAGAACTCCGACAACGACGGTGAGAGACGATCACATTCCCTTCTGCATCAATACAGCTACCAAAAACATCAAATCGATGAAACCCGTAAGAACACGTTTTGCTTTAATTGGTCCAGAACTGAACTAATCAAAGGAAATTGTTTCTGCGTTCGCAATGTAAGTTCGAAACTGCGAAACTATCGGGATTTCTTTAAAGCTATTTTCAAGATCGTTAAGCAGAAAAGGTTGTCTCGAAGTCACGTTATTTTTTTTAAATCTAAAGCTCGTCTAGTAAGCAATAGGTTTGTGGAACTATCGAAAGTGCATGAGTCCACCTAGATTTTGATACGGGGTGCGGTAATGTTCACGCGGTTCTACTACTTCGTCTAATTTTCTCATTTTTATTTTGTCTTTTCGGTATGGACATGATGAATAAACATTCATTACGTGTCATGCCCCGACTCCTCTAATGCTTTCGACATCTCATCATCACGAGTCGAAAAGATGCGACATCCCAGGAATATGTCGCCGACTCAATTCTCACATCAGAGCTAACCGCGGCGAAAACAAATAATTAAACCCAGACAATAAAATTGGAGAACACCAGAATTAACTAGCACGCCAAATCACCAACACTTAGAACATTACAATACCAAATATTTACAATATCCATTTACATGTACACTTATACCCTTCCACTATCAACTTAGTCTACCAAGAAAACATACACCACCACTATCAACCATAGTCATACACCTCAAAAGGGGTAGACACCCAACTCTCCAAAATGATACCCTTCAACATCAACTCCCAACCTCCCAGTCAACCCCGACGTCCTCGCGACGGCGTCCACTCAGAATCCGACTCACTGTCACTCGAATATGATTCCACTTGGATCGTCGCTTTCATTGAGGACTCCGACTCAACGCCAATCTCTATTGGGTGATTTATGTCACCCGACTCCCCGGGGATCTCATTCGGCTCCTTTGCAATTAATCCCTCGTCTGGCTCGATCTCTGGCACAAAGTAGAGATTGTAGTCGTACTCAGGTATGTTTTCCTCGCCATCCTCAGCCTTTGCCTCTGGCTCGTCCTCACCTGCCTCCTCACCTGGATCCTCGCCATACTTCTCCTCCGGCTCACCCTCTAGTATCTCATCTAAGTCTATATCCATAGAGTCGAATCCTGCCTGGGACCCTTCTGGATTTGGGTCTAAGTCGTTCACCGAACAACTCGGCGCTGCTGGAATAGGGTGGTGTCCGAACTGGGCCATACTAAGCTCTACACTCGTCAATTCCCCATCAGGCAGGAGAATGGCTACTGGATCCCATTTCCCAACTCCATCAAAGGGGACGTCGAAACTGGTAACAGGGCCGAACTCATCAACTTCGTCTCTAAACGTCCACGCAGTGTAAGTATGAGCCTGCCAAGGGGGATGTCCTACATCTACCCACAAAGTCGAGGTATGCTTGATCCAAGTATAGTTCTCATCCTCGGGGCACTCCACAAAATTATTATCGATGTGCATAACCATACCGAAACACTCTGGCGGCAGTAATGGCGGCTGATTCATTACTCAGATGGGTGATCTAAAATGATTTGGTTTATACTACCATGAGACACTTCTCAATAAGTTATAACCTAAACCCTATCAAGACTACCACGTAATTCCAGACACATATAGACATATAACCAATCAATCCATACAAACCCAAACCACAACCACAACAATCAATTTTCACACACATGCCACAAAATGCCAGCTTTCCACATATCAAATCACACGTCAATCACATCGCATTCCCAATCAACTCGTCGTTCCCACATTCACTCAGACACTTTTCTGGCCCGCGTATTTACGCCTCGGCCCACTCGATCGCACCCCGAGCATCACACGCCTCGGTCCGATCCCACATTCACACTTTTCACTTCACACATCTCATGCTCAATCGCATTCCTGGCCCGCATTATCACGCATCGGCCCACTCGATCGCACCCTGAGCATCACACGCCTCGGTCCGATCCCAATTTCACTTTCTTTCCTCGGCTCATGCCAAATGCGACAGGCTTACGTGATCGCAACCCGACCCGATCTCATTCTCACCCGAGTTAATCATGCCTCAGACCAATCTCATTTTCCACTTCCTTAATCCTTAGCCTACGCCAAATGCAATAAGCCTACGTAATCGTGGCCCAAGCTTATAATGTCTCGGCATGATCCCAATCTCACACTCGCATACAATCGCATCGAATTTCGTGCACACAATTGCGCCCCACATCCCACAACAACACAGTCACATCATAAACACACAATCAACACACAAATTAGCATTTTTCCACACTCAAACATTTTCAAATCAATTTCAGTTATTCACGGGACTTTTACAAAATTTCGATACGGACCTAACAATACCAACCACAAGACAAACGGTGCTCCACAACACATAAAACAACACATCGCAACCATCACTTGGCCTTTTTTGCACTTGAAACCTCAATATTTTACTCCCGGCTCTTCACGGCTTTTTCATAAAATTTCGAGCCGGACCTAACGGTACCTTCCACGTATCCAACAGTACCTCACAACCCATCGAACAAACCAACACAACCAACACGCGGCCTCTACAATTCCTCTGAAATTTTCCAAAATCAATCCTATGGCCCGTTATTCCATTCAGCCCCTAATTTCTATCAAGCTGCATCTAAATGTGACATTCCGAAATTTCGCCCATTTGGAATTTATGAAATGAATTATTTATTAATATACTTGTAGCTAGTTTTCGCCCGGAACTGATCATTCTTAGGATACTAATCTATAGGGAAAGGCTAATGAGGGATTTAAATTCGTACAACTAGAGAAATTCGACTGTGAACTGAATTTCGACTAGAAAATCGTTGATGTGACATTTTGAGCTAGTGTAGGCCGATCTTAGGATAGTGATGGGCCGATTCGTTATTATCATACACGTGGATCACGGGTGATTCCGTTTGACCTCGAAATGAATTGACGAACGATCTCGAACCTATTCCGAACAATCGTACTCATCGGAACTAGTGATCGATCATTGCAATTTTATTAACAACCAAAGTCGTTACGGTTTGAATAAATTGCACGTGACTCGATTTAGTATCAGTCACGGATCGATTTTGCGAATTTCCCTGAAAGCCGTCCGTTAGTCAGAGATATCCACAAGTTACATTATATAGGATTCAATTATTAAATTGAGACCAAATTGGGCATCGGAAAATTAGGAAGTCACGACAGAACGTTAGGACGACATTACAGTTGTAACGTGCAATTTCAGATGTGCCTGAATCTTTCAGAAAAATTCGATTTCGGCGAGAAACAGAGAAAGTGACCATTTTACCCCTAAGGATTTCTAAAGGGCTAGTTTTATGGGCAAATGGCATTTTAGTCATTTTACCCTCAAATTTGGAAAAGACAATTTTGCCCGTAGGCTTTTTGAGAAATTACAAGATTGCCCTTAGATATTTTGGATGAGATTCGATCTGGGCCGTCGATTTCAAGATAAGATCGAATTTGGGCCATCGGATGAACAGATTAGAAATTGGCATTTTGGTCATTTGGCAAAAAGTTGGTCAAAACTTGGTTTTTAAGCCAAGATTTCTCTCTCTCTCTCTCTCTCTCTCTCTCTCACACACACACACACACACACACAGCCGTGAGCCCCACCGGCCACTGCCCAAGCCGCCACCACCTGCCGTTCCTCCCAATCGCCGCCGTTCGCCACCGTCGTCACAAGCCGCAGTTAGATTTTGATTTTGCCGCCGCTTTCGCTCTAACCATGTTAGTTTAGAGCTCGGTAAGCTTAATTTAAGTCTCGCCTAGTTTATCGAGTATTTTCGGACCCATTTAGGTGCGATTTGATAGGAATTAAGGATTGGATAGATGAGCGGGCCGAAGGATTGAGTTCGAGGATTTTGGGGAGAAATTTTAGAGGCCGAGAGTGGTTGTAATTGGTTGTTCTATGTGCTGTTGGGTGCGTGATTTGCACCGTTAGATCCGGCTCGGGATTTTATACAAGTATCGTGAAGATCAAAAGTGTGATATTGTGATTTTAGGTGCGGAAAAGACTGATTGCTGGTTGTGATGTGCCGTGTGATGTGCTGTGAGATGCCGTTTGGTACGTGGTTGGTACCGTTAGATTTGCCTCAGAATTTTATGAAAGTCCCGTGAAGGACTGATATTGATTTGAAAATGTTTGAGTGTGGAAAAATGCTGATTTGTGTGTGGATTGCGTGTTTATGATGTGACTGTGTTGTTGTGGGGTGTGGAGTGCAATTATGTGCACAGAATTCAATGCGATTGTATGCGAGCGTGAGATTGGGATCGGGCCGAGGTATTATAAGCTTGGGCAGCGATCACGTAGGCCTGTCGCATTTGGCGTGAGCTGAGGAAAGAAAATAAATGTGGGATCTGACCGTGTGATGCTCGGGGCGCGATCGAGTGGGCCTGAGGCGTGAATACGCGGGCTGTGAAAGTGTCTAAGTGAATGTGGGAACGACGAGCTGGTTGGAAATGTGGTGTGATAGACGTGTGGTTTGATATATGGAAAGTTTGCATGTTGTGGCATGTGTAAAAATTAATTGTTGTGGTTGTGTGGATTGATTGGTTATATGTCTGGAATTACGTGGTAGCCTAGGTAGAGTTTAGGTTGCAACTTTTTGAGAAGTGTCTCATGGTTGTATAAATCAAACCATTTCAAATCACTCGCCTGAGTAATGAATTAGCCGCCGCCGCTGCCGCCGCCAGAGCGTTTCGGTATAGTCATGCACACCGATAATAATTTTATAGAATACCCCGTGGATGAGCAGTACACTTGGATCAAGCATACCTCGACTTTGTGGGTAGACGTAGGACATCCCCATTGGCAGGCTCACACCTACATTGCATGGACGTTTAGAGATGGGTCTGATGAGTTCGGCCCTGTTACTAGTTTCGACGTCCCCTTTAATGGAGTTGGGGATTGGGATCCAGTAGCGATTCCCCCGCCTGATGGGGAATTGACGAGTGTAGAGCGTAGCATAACCCAATCCGGATATCACCCTATTCCAACAACGCAGGGTTCTTCGGTGAACGACTTAGATCTAAATCCGGAATGGTCACAGGCAGGATTCAACCCTATGGATATAGACTTGCACGAGATATCAGAGGGTGAGCCGGAGGAGGAGTATGGAGAGGATCTAGGTGAGAAGCCAGGTGAGGATGAGCCAAAGGCAGAGGCTAAGGATGGCAAGGAAAACATACTTGAGTACGACTACAATCCCTACTTTGTGCTAGAATTGAGCCAGACGAGGGACCAGTTGCAGAGCCGGATGAGATCCCCGGGGAGTCGGGTGACATAAATCACCCAATAGAGATCGGAGTTGAGTAAGAGTCGTCAGTGGAAACGACGATCCAAGAGGGGTCAGATTCGAGTGATAGTGAGTCGGATTCTGAGTGGACACCGTCGCGAGGACGTCAGGGCTAACCAGGAGCCTGGGAGTAGATGTCGAGGGGTACCATTTTTGGAAAGTTGGGTGTTTACCCCTTTTGAGGTGTGCGACTATATGTGATGGTGGTGGCGTATGTATACTTGATGGACTAAGTTGTTAATGGAAGGGTACAAGTGTGCATGTAAATGAATGTTGTAAATATTTGGTATTGTAATGTTCTTAGTGTTGGCAGTTTGGTGTGCTAGTTTATTCTGGTGTTCTCCAATTTTATTGTCCGAGTTTAACTATTTGTTTCCGCCGCGATTAGCTTTGACGTGAGAATTGAATCGGCGACATATTCCTGGGATGTCGCACCGTTCAACTCATGATGGTGAGGTATCGAAAGCATTAGTAGAGTCGGGGTGTGACACTAAACGGGTCCAAAATTTACCCGATATACTAGGTGAGATTTAGATTAAACTTACCGAGCTCTAAACTAACACGGTTAGAGCGAAAACGGCGGCAAAACTAAGATCTAACGGCGGCTTGCGGCGGCGGTGACGAACGGCGGCGATTGGGAGGAACGGCGAGTGGCGGTGGCTTGGGCGGTGACCGGTAGGACTCATGACCAAGAGAGACCGAGAGGGAGAGAGAGAGCGAATGGCGAGATGATGGTGAGGCGGTGGGGCGGTAGAGCGATGGCGATAGGCGGCGGAGCGGTGGTAGTTCGAGACGGCGGCACGGCAGCGACACAGCGAAAGGGGGAGGCTCACGGTGAGGTGGAGAGTTCGGGAGGGAGAGAGAGAGAGATGGAGCCGTGAGTGAGGGAGAAAGAAATGAAGAGAGAGAGAGAGAGAGAGAGAGAGAGAGAGAGAGGTCTTGACTTATCTTCCAAGTTTTGACCCAATTTTGCAAAATGACCAAAATGCCATTCTCTCTACTTTTCATCCGACGGTCCAGATTCGATCTTATCTTGAAATCGACGGCCCAGATCGAATCTCATCCAAAATATCCAAGGATAATCTTGGAATTTCTCAAAAAGTCCAAGAGCAAAAGTGTCTTTTCCAAATTGTGGGACAAAATTACCAAAATGCCCTTTTGTCATAAACTATCCCTTTATTAACTCCCAAGGGTAAAATCGTCACTTTCTCCGTTTCTCGCCGAAATTGAATTTTTCTGAAGGATTCGGGCACATCCAAAATTGCACGTTACAACCACAACGTCGTCCTAACGTTCTGTCGTGACTTCCTAATTTTCTGATGCCCAATTTGGTCTCAATTTAATAATTGAATCATATATAATGTAACTCGTGTATATCTCTAACTAACATGCGGCTTTCAGGGAAATTCGCAGAATCGATCCGTGACTGATACTAAATCGAGTCACGTGCAATTTATTCAGACTGTAACGATTTCGGTTGTCAATAAATCACGAGGATTGATCACTAGTTCCGATGAGTACGATCGTTCGGAATATGTTCGGAGTCATTCGTCAATTCATTTCGGGATCAAACAGAATCACCCGTGATTTACGTGTATGATAATAACGAATTGGCCCATCACTATCGTAAGATCGGCCTACACTAACTCAAAATGTCACATCGATAATTTTATGGTCGAAATTCAGTTCACGGTCGAATTCCTCTAGTCGTACGAATTTAATTCTCTCATTAGCCTTTCCCTATAGGTTCGTATCCCAAGAATGATCAGTTCCGGGTGAGAACTAACTACAAGTACATTAATAAATAATTCATTTCATGAATCCCACACGGGCGAAATTTCGGAATGTCACATTGCGCTTCGCATATTTGAATATTCATATTAAAATGTGTTTCTTTATTTTATTTTAATTAGTTCATATGTATTTTCACTATATGGTTTATGAGCAAAATGTATTATGGAACAATAAAAAAATAAAAAAAGAAATTCACCGAAGAACGTATCTTCAAATAGAAAAAAAAGGGTTAATACAACAAAAAATTTCAAATTGGTACATATATGACAAATTTATCCAAAACTAATTTTTTACCACCAAAACTCCCAAATTGGTATACCGGTGACAAATTTACTCAAAACTAATTTTTTGACCCCCAAAGTGATACATTTGTGACAAATTTACCTTCTGTTAAATTGGATTAATACAAAAAGAAACACAAAATAATACACTTGTGACAAACAGAGGGTAAAACCCCAAACCGGTGTATCTGTCAACTGTCACATGTCATTTAACTAAATAATTTGACGATAAAATTTAACGAAAACTAATGAAGGGTAAATTTATCACAGATGTACTAATTTGAGATTTTTGGTAGTCAAAAAATTAGTTTGTGATAAATTTGTCATATGTGTACAAATTTGGAGTTTTTCATGTTATTAGCCCTATAAAAAAAAAAACTATGAGATTGCCCCTTTCATTATGGGGTGACAAAGGGATCATACCATTCAAGTTCTTTCTTCTCTTTTTTATCCGAAATATTGAATATAGTTGGATTAATCTACAAATTTGCCGTGTTAAATGATATATCAAACCGCAAATAGAAAATTAAACAAGGGAATCCCATTCAACAAGCAATTAGAGCTCGTTACACGCGTCGGTAGACGTGTATCGCAAAGTTACTTAGCATGATCAAAGCTCTGTACATGTCTTCAGCACGAAAATTGATTCTCCACCGTGAGTGCACCATCTCGAAATCTTTGATGTGCTCCTAAAAAAGTAGGAAGGAATGACAAAGAAGCAAGCTCACTCCATTGGGTAACCACCAACAAAAGGGGAACAAGAGTGGCTCCTCCAAAAAAGAGATGTGCATGCCTAGTTTCCAACCAAACAAAGCGAACAATGACACAAGTTCTCCTCCAACCCAAAGATTTTGTGACTCACCAAACCACATTTTATCACCAATTAGTCCCTCTCCATAGGACCACAATGCCATCGCCAAAGCAGTTTCACTAAAGGGTCGGTTCCCCTTTTGGGGGGAAAATAGCAACCAACAAAAATTTAAAGGTGTGATCATGCATCTTTCCGACCCTTTATCTTTCTCTTTTCTTAGCTTTATTACACTGATGATAATTTTTTACTGGGCCATTTGACGTTGAAAAAGATGAAAGTAGGTGTATCATAACGAGGAAGTAATAATCTAGAGAAGGTCAAAGGATGTTGGACTTTCATGAGTTATGATTAAAGAAGAGGAAGCACATGGAATGTGGGTGGTGCGCAATGCCATTATTCCTAATCATGGGGCTGAAAAGCAGAGATGCCCATCTTAGCAGGGCGTTTATATTGCAAAGCCTTTGGATTGGAGTGTACTAATGGGGTCTTCTAATTAATGTGCCAGCTTGAGTCACCTCCCGAAGTTCCCCTTCTTATGTTTATCTTTTTCACTTGGACCTAAATTTGCACTTATACTCTGGGTTTAATAAAGGAAGTATACCAATCGCAGCAAGGAAAGAGATTACAATGCAATATGCGGTATACAGGCGCCCCAGTTCCCTTCATGGAAAAAAGGATTCACCAAATTATTTTCTGATTATGAACATATACTCAATCAGCCGAACACATACACCGCCAAATAAATCTCCCAAATCTTGCTTAAACAGAGAGTATGTTAGTTTGTCTCACTCGAAGGCTCAATTCAAATCATCGCACTCGAGCATCATCTTATGGACATACCTTGAAGCTTACTCCGCTTCGACAGTAATGCGGCATAAGTACAGTGGAGAGATTGCATGATGTGCTCAAAATATGATTAATCGGGCATTCAAAAAGCCTTTGACAGGATATGTCATTGTTACCTTACAACGTGGGTGAAGCCATAGGCATCCTACCTAAATGAGTAATTAAGTTGTGGGGTATGAAAAGATGTCCTTAGCCGGCCTAATCTGAAAATGTCCTTTACGTAGCAAACTTGAAGGCCACCCGTCCTAAATTGAATGCACGTGACATTGAAAACCATGTACTAGCTAAGAAGAAAACAACAGGTGAGCACCTTTTGGACCTGAAATTGCTAACAGGGCAAATAATAACACAGCTGGGGCATTTTATCTTATCTTTCAGTCTTAAAAGAATGAGGACAAATTTGAAGATTTTCATGGCAATCTAAGTTCTGAATTTGAAAGATGAGCAATATATGTATAGAAACGTATATAACTAGGGGTAACGATGTGATTGAAATATGTAATAGAGAATCCTCTGCTTCTAGAAATAAAATTTTTAAAAAAATCTCTTAAGGCATCCTACAAATAGTGACAAGCATGACGAGGAAATCATGTACCCATCAAGTGCCATTCATTAAAATCTCCTCACACTGGCTTGGCATATCTGTAATGCTTTTGACTCAGCATCATCAGAGAGCTGTTGTTGCCAACCACCTTCTCTCTCTCTCTCTCTCTCTCTCAGCATCATCAGAGAGCTGTTGTTGCCAACCACCTTCTCTCTCTCTCTCTCTCTCTCTCTCTCTCTCTACCCCCCTCAAAACTTTTATTTTAACTTCGGTTGTTGCAGCAACTTTACAGCTAAAAGATCACCAAGTTGACTTAGGAGAGAGCTTCATTGGAATTTTTTATTCGGAAGAATTTTTTGCAAATTTTCATTGGGGTAAATAACAGAAAATCACCTCGAGTAGATGATCGTAGACCCGCGAAATGGCTCATCAATTTGATGAAGCTAATATCAAGCACCTAATCCCGATACAAATATCCATTCTTTCACTATCGAGCCAACCTGGTTATCATTATTTTTTGCCTTTCATTCAGCATTGGATTGGAAAATAAATCTTGTTCTATGCACAGAGAAAAGATTTGAGCTTTAAGTTCCAGCCACAATTCCATGTGAAGAAGTAAGGCAAAAGGAGGAGAAAAAGAGATTCTTGCATAGTTGATTTTGTTTTTTGGAAAAAAATCACAAAAAACCCTAAACTTTACTACCTGTGACACATTTATCCTAAACTTTTTTTGTGACACCAAAAACCTCAAACTTTACCATTTGTGACACATTTACCCCAATGTACTTTGTCCATGAGCATTTTCATCTTTTTTGCTTTTTCTTTTTTTTTTACTTTTTTTTCCTTCCCAGCGAGGGGGCCCTTGCCGGCGTCGGGCAAGGGCGGCCCTTGCCGGCGTCGAGCTATGGTCGCCCTCTCTCGCTCAAGCGAGGGCAACCCTCGCCCGACGCCGGCGAGGGTGACCCTCGCCGGGGGTAGCCCTCGCCGGCGTCAAGCGATGGTCGCCCTCTCTCGCCCAGGCGAGGGCAACCCTCGCCCGACGCCGGCGAGGGTGACCCTCACCAGCGTCTAGCGAGGGTCACCCTCACTTGAGTCGGGCGAGGGCGGCCCTCGCTCGCCCAGGCGAGGGCTCCCCTCACCGGAAAGGAAAAAAAAAGTAAAAAGAAAAAGAAAAAGCAAAAAAGACGACAATGGCCATGAACAAAGTACATTGAGTAAATGTGTCACAAATAGTAAAGTTTTTAGTTTTTGGTGTCACAAAAAAAATTCAAGAGAAATATGTCACAAATGATAAAGTTTGGAGTTTTTAGTAGTTTTTTCCCTTATTTTTCTTTTGCAAAGTTTTCCAGCTAGGATCTTTCGGGAATATTAACTGTTTGGCTACGTGCAGCTAAGTCACTCATAATGATGAACAGAGCACTGAATGTTTTTATCATATAATACAGAATGATGCCAGCAGGGCTGTGGTCCAATCACACCCCAAAAAATATTCAATCGAGAATGAAAGGTATTAACTGTTTGTTTGGGACCACCAGTGGATGATTTCAATGGCAAAACCCAAAATTAATGGAATTAGCAACAAGCAAAAGCACCATGTAATCAGAAATAATGCAATTGACATTCATTGCAGTTGTGATGGCAACGGACCCATTTCAACCCAATTAAGTGTCTTTTCCTCTTCTTTGATTGGGTGAAAATTCTCAAGACACTCTCTTTCCAGGAAAATTGCTGTAACTGTTGTGATAATTTCTCTCATGTTGTAAGATTCTCCTGCATTTTCACAGGACAGAAGTGTGTGTGTGTTTGTGAGAGAGAGAGAGAGAGATAAAAACTAGAAAGATGCTATTGAAATGGGCCATTACAAGTGGCAAGTTCACCAAGAGAGTCCTTTGTGTCCCATCAGATGGGATACAAGTTCTGGGTGGGAATAGCTTTTGTGTCCTGCAAAGAAGGAACACATGTAGTAAGAGCTCTTGCACTCTTGGGTTGAGAAGGACGTGAACCAAAGAAGCAACCAAACCTTTACTTTCATATCACATCACACACAACATCAACAGCCTCAGAGCCAGCCACATTTTACCCACCACCCACCCAACTACATCGGCAAGAGAAGGGTAAAAACATAATATGTGGTGGGGTCTACGTAAGCACCGGAGAGAGAGAGAGAGAGAGAGAGAGAGAGAGAGAGAGAGAGAGAGAGAGAGAGAGAGAGTGGACTGTGATTGCGGGCCCATGTTTGCTTCACTAGTGTGGACAAGATCTAGCACCATTCATCATGATCATCAGGAGTCAATGTAAATCCTCTTGCACTGAGGGCTACTGAGATCAAGACGGCCTTCAAATGGTTGAGATTGAATTTTGAATGGAAAGAAAAGCCAACAGATGCTGCCACTGTTGAGTGTTGGTTCCATATTCGTTTGACACTATAAGGAAAAGAAAAAGGGGCTAGTTCTGATGAGTCATTCGCATAGGACTAGTCCTCCAAGCTTTTCACAAAAGTTTTTGGTGAAAAATGGAAAAAGTAGTTGCACAAGAAAATTTCGTCCCATTCAATTCAAGTAACTGATAAAGGCAAATGCAATAATATATCAGAAATTAATGAGAGACTGACATTCAGTGACTGACAAAATTCTTGTGGAGACAGCTCTTGCAAAAATACAACTGGAGCTTTTCCTCTAGCAGTTGGCACATTATGCACTACATTCTACTTGAAGCTGCATCAGTATTGTTTTCAGTGTAATGCACCTTTCATTATGTACGCCAGTGAAAGTTTACGAAAGGTCATTGTTGGAATTATTCAGTATTAATAGTGTGGTGAAGAGGCCTCGCACAAGCCATAGAGAACTGCTGAATCCAATTGGGTCCTTTTCCTTTCTTTTTCTTTTTTGCCTCTATTGTTTGGTTGATGAAACTGCTTCCCCTATGAATGATTGCAATGAACTCAATAATAATATTTAAGGGACATAATTCATCCACGAAAAAGTCTTCATGTACCATATGATAATGACTAGAGATCAATGCCATCTGTTGCTAGGTTCTCTATAAAGTTGGCTTGGCTTTGTTTAGCTGTCCATATGTTGGAACACTAAAACTTTCTTTTGAATTTTGGTGTATTGTTCCTCTAACTTCCTCTAACTTAATCAAGAACTTAGCTAGAACTAATAATGCAATGATGCCATAAAATAATAGCGGGTCAGTCAACAATCGGATTTAAATACTACGTATAGAGTTTTCTAGACAATCGACAGTCCGGCTATTATTATTCAACGAAGAATGTCACTAATCTCAGTTTAATTCCATGTGGTCATGGCGTGGCCTAGCATAATTTAAATTGCTTAGCCATAATGTCATCACTAATCAACGCAAGCTGACACGTATTCGTGACTCCATGTTAGTGCACGAGACCCTACTTAGACCCATGTGCACCACCCCCGTTAGGGTTGATCTCTGAAGAAAAAATTGACCCCTTAATTAATTAGCATTTTTTAATTTAAAACCCTTAAAACTAAAGAGACATTCGCATTTGAGCACTTTTATTTTTTCAATTTTCTTTTTTGAAAATTTTGAAAGCGGCTATAGACAATCGGGGGACCTTGGATCTTTGATGGTGGTTGTCGAGAATACCTCACCAAAGCAAGAAAAGCAAGCTTCCGACCGGAGTCGCCCCGCTTATCCAGGTGTATATTGATAGGCTGACGGAACAGCATTCCTTATTTTTTCGTGCTTGTACCTACATGTCCAGCCCCCTAATTAAGAAGAAAAACTTTCTTCCATCTCTCTAAGGAATACCTCGGGGTTTTATGTCCCAGAGTTCAGACGAAACAGTTTAAGGGATTACTTTGATCCAAATTTCCCATAAAGAAAATGCCCAGAACCGGACCTTTTCCCCCTTCGTTGACACTTCTCCAGGAAAACTTGTTCGAAGATCATTAATTTCTAATCCGTCATTATCAAGCAGGAAGGGAGGGAAATAGTTCTTTATTTCGCCGAGATGCATTATAAAGTAAA
Source organism: Syzygium aromaticum (assembly GCA_024500025.1). Lineage (NCBI taxonomy): Eukaryota > Viridiplantae > Streptophyta > Magnoliopsida > Myrtales > Myrtaceae > Syzygium > Syzygium aromaticum. Next base: position 10,279,028 of record CM044894.1, on the reverse strand, counting down.
AGAACAAAAGTTGTATATATTAATCTCTTTCATCAATCCCCAGATGTGCTTATTTAAATTTCCAAGGCGGATAGTTTACTCAATCTGACCAGATTTATTTAACAACTTAATTATGTCCATTGCCACTTTGACCGAGTAGGGTTGAATTCAAGCCCCCGCATCCAGACACAGCTGCGGATCGCTTTGGATCCGCCGAACAGATTTTTATTTTTAATTATAGGGTGTCAATCCTATGATCATATCATTGACCGAATTGTATATTACACCTAGTCTTATAAAAAGAAAATTGTGAATGAATGACAGATGCCATCTGGCTTAATCAATACTCTTCACGGGTTTATGAGAGGTCACTCTAGATAATTTTACACGAGCCGGGATTGGTTAAATGAAGTACCCGTCAATTAACGATTCCGTAGCGGAAAGCATCGGGGATTGTCGTCGCGATCAATACGCGCAAGCGCATCTTACTCTCGCCACTAATCGAAAATCATGTTAAAGGGAATGACTAGCTGGTTGGATCAGGGAATGAATGAATGAATGATGTGTATGAGAATGTGTTCCTTGTGAAATAAGCATAAAAGAGAGTTTGGTGGGTGAAAGGGGGGAGGGAACATGGGTTGGACCACAAAACTTGAATGGAAAAAGGACACACCCTAGATTAATCTTTATGTAATTTAATTCAATTCCTATTTTTTCTGAATATTGTCATCCAACTTGCTGGGGGATTTTCCAAGAAGTGACTGGTTGACCCACTCAGTTTGAAAACTTTTGTCCATGTGTTTGGTTAAATAGGGAATGGGGTCTACAAGAAAGATTAACAAAAGAAAAAATCTCTCCAAATTCTCCTTGAGATCATCATTTCATCTTTCAAAAAAGAATACAAAAGATTTTTTTCTTGCAAGGGGGTTGGAACATATTGAGATATAAAATAAAAGGAGGAAAATCTTCTTTCGCCCTTTTCTTTTGCTAGGAATAAAAAATAAACAAAAAAAATCACCTTTGTAGCCATTGGTACAGCATTTGTTCTCTTTTAATGGAGAGCCTCACTCCAAACCCACCTTGCCAAACTTTGAGAGAGAGAGAGAGAGAGAGAGAGGTGGGTTGCAATTTCCAACTGCAACTGAAGGAGGCATCCAAAGGGATCGCATTGATCCCATCTCTTCACTAACGAAACATACTCCCACATATTGGATTTTGGATCATGCTATCCCTTTGGATACCTCCTTTAGTGGCTTCAAATCTGATGATGTTCTTGTCGAGAATTGATCCAGCGACTCGTGCATCGCCTGGAGAAGCTCACCAGAGAAAGGCCCGGGGAAGAGGGAGTGAAGCCGTGCAATGTGAAAAACGTGGAATTCAAGTAAGTTTAAGGTTGATAAAGGCCTTCTCAATTGACTTCCATGTCCTAACTTGTATCTATTACCAATCACTACCCATTTGAATTGCTTATATTAGATGTGATGCTGTGCATGAATTCTGATCTCGGGCTTACTTTTTGAAATGGACATGTTATTTTTCATGCATTAGTTCCACTTGTAGGGAAGTAGGTACTGGGTATGTTCAAGGTTGTTCTTTTTTTCTTGGTTTTTTTATCTGCTGGAAAGCAAAAATTGGTCTCTTGGTTGTTGAAAATTAAATAGATTATGAACATAAGATATCTCTTAAATTATGAGGCATTGGCCATAGAAAAAAAATGAGAGATTTGACTGTCGCAAATTGCTTTGTTTATTTTACTTTCTAACTACTGAGCCTAACGGTCTTTTTCAAATCGTCATGGATCATCTAGGTCAAGGATCATCAAGGAATTTTTCTATCCAAGAACTTTTCCTCAGCAATTTGAAACTGAAGGGTACCTTAATAGTTTCGTTTATCCATAATTGCACAGTAAGTTAGAATTGGTGAAGTGTTCGGATCTTATGTTGATGTCTCACTTACCTGGCATTTACTTATTTATTTGTGTGAGAATTGGTGAATGAATCAGTACACATGCTGCTTGCTCAAAACTCCCGTAAAATGTTTTGTTGATTTCAATCTATAATGATTCGTGAACAAAAATGGAGTCTATAGACTGGGGAAATGGAGTAGCTTCTGATGGCAACAATGGTAATAATCTCTATCTATGTTTTGCTCTGTAAATACCAGCCAATTCAGAATAATCTCATTTACAGATGCTTCCGACAATTGATTTGATTTGTTTCGCTCCTATAATAATGCCCTTCTCTTCAAATAATCTTGTTGAGTGATATGTGTTCGGATGATTTTTCTTGAAAGGCTGTCTAAAAACTGATGCGTGCTTCAGTTTTATGCTTCTCCAAATTGTGATAGTTATGCAAGATCAGTCAGTATTTCTGTGTGATAATATTCTTATACTGCGAAAACAATGAATGCCAACCATTCTGAGTTACATATGTTGAATTTGTTTGCAATCTCTCTTGCGATAATTTCCAGATGAATTCGGGTGGTGCCTTGACAACTTTAGTAGTATCTTGCATGTCACAAAACCTCATAAAAGTTACCGTTCGAGACTAACATGGCACACAAAGTCAATTACAGTATGCACGAAACACACGGAGTCATCCATGTCCTTTTAATGAGATTTAGTGACAGACCCATTGTTATTAGAACGAGATTAGCTGAACCTATTAGCCGAGTCCGTGTAAGTTTGCACAAGGCCAAAAAAAAAAAAAGCACCATATGCTCAAATGGGCATGGAAGGAGCAGAGGAGGAGGCTCAACCCTAAAAGTGGATCGTGCATTTTTCTGGGTAAACCAAATTAACTTCACCTGTTTCTATTCTTTGCTTCCCCAAGAAATTTGCTATTTTTACAAGAATTGAATTGCAGTCCTTTGCGACAGAATAATACAGCTTGAGTCAAGAGCTTAAAACCCAAATGCTTTATGAGGCGGTAATCAGAATCCAAAGTAAATGAGAAGTGTCACCAAAGGACCTCTTTTTTTCTTCCAAAGTTGGGACCTCACAAAGAGGAATCATGCACATGATGAGTGCTCAAAAGAGAAAATAAAATGAATAAATTCTCCTTCAAACCAAAACCTCCCTATGAATGACAGTATTTTTTCAAGGCCATGCATTTGGGTGTGTCTCTCTCATCACATGCCTCCAACATTCTATTCTCCGTATGATTACTTTCCTCACATGGTACCAACCTTCTCTCTAAGTACTCAATGCCTTGTGACTTCTCTTTACCATAAATATTTATTGGATTAGTTATCTCATAATGAAACCATCAGGGTATGCTTTCATTAGAAAATACACACGCCTAGCCATTATCTGAGTGTGGTAGGCATTACTAGATGTAAAATACAAAATTCATAGATTATAATCTCTCTCTCTCTCTCCTTCAATATATTCCTCCTCTAGTGGGATCTCATAGGCATGAGAAATCAAGTGATATCACGTAACAATGCTTCGAGAAAACTTAGCATAGGTATGATTCTCAATCTAAAGAAGTGCAAATATTCATAGCATTTTGCAATTAATTCACTTCTGTTTATTCATATGAAAACATGGGCTCCACTTCCCCCTCATCCCGCGATTTTTTCCATTGTTATTGGCTTAGATTTCTGCACAGAAAGTTCATCAATGCTTGAGACGAAATAAATGCAATTGGGGGAAAAAGAGCACCATAAAATGGGTCCAAGAGAAGAATTTTTTGGCACTAGATGGTACAGACTGTCTTCAACACCCCACATATCAATTCTAAGATGTCTCCTCCCTGGACTACAAAAACTTTAGTGAAGGACATCGGGAAGATGACAAATAAGAAACCTTAGAGAAAGAGAGAGACAGAGAGATTATGATATTTCAACTGCACGAGGAATTGGAATTGCTCCTTTCAAATGGGACCCCAATTCCTTGACCTTACATCCTTCCTATTCCAATTTCAAAATTCTCTCTTCCCCAACTAGATCCTTCGAGTTCCCAGTACTGCTCTCTCTCTCTCTCTCTCTCTCTCAACTATAACGAGAGACTGTTGGGGTTTTGCTTTCTCTTTTTGCAATCTCAAATTCAATTTCAGCCACGAATTGGAGATCGGGTGGATTTTGATGGTGATGTACTGTTAAGTGCTTTCGGACTTTGTCATGATGCACTCTGGCATTGCTTGATGTTTCGGTTGCTTATGCAATGTTTCTATTGTGATAGGTATCATTAGTCTTAAGTACGATAATGATTTAGAGAACATAGTGAAATCTCTATTCTCGGTGTATTCCAACTTTATATTCAAACATCAAATCAAGTACGAAAATTTTTCGAATATTTTCTATTTGGTGATTCCAAGAGAAGAATCGGATCATTATTATTTAGTACAAAGAATATGTGCATCACTTGTCCCTAGACTTGAAAGAGACCACACACACGCACGCGCACACGCGTGCGCGCGTGCGCGCACATATATATATATATATATCATGAAAGTATATATAGAAGTATCTCCTTCCAAAATTATTTTGAACTTTCAACCTCATTTGGAAAATTTTCAACACTGATGCGTACAATCTAGGTGGACAAAATTGGAGATCCCGGTCATTTCACGTATCTAATGAGCAACAAAATCAGCATGGTGGCCGCACCATCTGGTCCATTTACATTTTAAGCAAATTCTGGCCAGAGAAAAAGGTGTTGGGATTTAATCTAACAAGAACCCTAATTTCACGGTCATTTGGTCCCTCTTGTTTACTGTTGTTGACGACGAATACACCCGGTAAAAAGAGAGCGAGAGCGAGAGAGAGAGAGAAAAGAAAGCAATCCTACGGTCAATCGAGTCCCCCCCCCATTATCGAAACACAGTTATAATCCATAGAGTTCCCAAGAGATATGGCCAATTTTGACTAAGTTGTTCACCATATATTATATTCTGGCCACTTCTTTCCTTTTCCCTAGGCATGATCATTTTAGTGGAACAAGCTCAAATGTCAAGGTTCAACAGTCAACAGAGTCCACCAGGCATTATTATGTCCGAATAGATTGCAAAGATTCATCAGATCCTGTCTTTTTTGCCTTTATTTCTGGTGGTCACAGTGCGCGTTAACCACAATGAAGAAGCCAGATAATTTTCAACCCAAATTACGTAAATTCAATATGCCTTGGTTCTCTGTATGTACAATTCGAAAAGCCTGAAAATGAAATGGAAAGGCCACTGTATCCCTTCAAAGTTCGCAAAAAGAAGCCATTTTCATCTTAGAATATGCATGAGTAACCCGACCGATTGTCTTTAAAAAAATTGAGTAGCTTCCTCTTTTTGGTTCCTTGTCAAAGAATCCTTCTCTTCTTGATCCCAACTTGAAGAGCAAAAATTGCTTCAACTCTACAAATGTACAACAAGGGCTACATCCACACTTTGGAGACTTCAATCTTCTCAATCTCAGGGGCTCCTTCTACTTTGTGTCGAGATCGCATTTCGTGCTTTGTCATGGACTTTAGACTTGTCGCAGATGCAACCGGGGAAAGGGTTTGCATAGAAACTCTCTTCCGATTTGAAAGCTTGTCCCGGTTGCCGACGGGATGGTAATCCGACACGGTCCTCATGTGACTTCTTCACTTGCCTTGAGAAATCTTCCCAAGATGTCAGCCCCCCATCCAGATCATCAATTAACTTCACAAATTTTTGTCTGCCAAAACAATCGAAACTAAAAATCAAGCCTTGCAATCTCTTTAGACTGAATTACCTTGAAATTGTTGATTCAAAAGGAGAACGAAGGAAAATCACTGAAATATTAAGATTGAGTCTGCCCCTAGATAACACAAAACTTGATTTAAGATAATCAATTGTGGGTTGTTACATAAAAGGTCCACTATGTTAAGGTTGAACGAAATGACATGCAATGGAAAGGTATTGAAAGTTGGCAGTCTTTACACGTACTTGTTAGGGCTGATGGTCTTCCTGAAACCTTCGAATCTCCTATGACCTTCGACTGCCGTAGCCATGTTGCCTTTATAAGTGTGAACAAAAACATTACTCTCCAGCGCCACGATGTAGTCCAATGCCGCGAGCTTATTTTGTCTGCGCTTAAATGGTTGCAACTCTTTTTCCGTGAACAAATTGGAATGCGTGTAGATGTTTGGATACTTGGATCGAAGCGGACCAATCCCATCTCGACCGTATGTCTTCCCAGCAACGATATATATCTTGGTAGACGAAGGGAAGCCAAGCGCCTCGAGGAAAACCGCGCTTTCCCTCGGGGTCATCGGGCATTCGCCCCGGAGCCGCTTCTCTGTGCCGTTGATTATCTTGTCCCTCCAATGGGAGGTTTTATTTCTCATTAGCTCGAGCTCATTGCTCTCGGCTGCGCTAAGACTGTGGTTGCATCCTGTAAACGCAAGCATGTCTTTTTCATATCTGTAGTGTTGTGATTATACTCATAGTCAATTGATTTAGTAGTTGGAAAGTCATTAGAAAAGAACAAGATGACGTGATGATTTTTCCAAGAAAGCTATGTCTCTGTAGTACCTTAAATGAAGAGCAAGGTACGGTTCATCATCTTCCCTAAGTCTGCCAATCAACTTCTTAGCAAGCTCTTCGAGTCCATCCTCGTATCTAAGCGCCTCGTACATTGCCCTGCACCGTAGTCTTTGGATCGACCCGGCCAGGCCGTTGTTGACGAGACGAGAGTCGGTCTGAGGGAATCTGATTACTTTGCGGCGCTTCAATATCTGAGCTATTTTTCTATAGTAACTGGGCTGCAAGCACGTCGATCACTTCTTAGATCTAAAGAGATCAACGAGTGAAAACATGATCACTAGTCAATGTAAACAGTAGGGCCAAGATCGTACCTTTGACCAGGAAATTGGGGGTTTCTTCAAGGGGATCACCGATGCAAGTTTTGGTGAGAGAGATTCTACGATATTGATATCATCTTTCAGGACATCCATGAAATGCCTCCAGTTGAACAAATCTTTGAACCCACTGAATCATCAAGGATGGCATTGGAATCGAATAATCGACACACGAAAATACGTATACAACAAAAAATGAAAATAAAAAAAGCAATCTTATTATATAGTCTAGTGGCATCGGAATGAAATGATCAATCCATACCTTGTATCTGTCCAATAGGAAGTGACATCCAGGTAAGGCAGAACAAGGGTGGCATTCATAATCTTAGTGATCGCAACCATGTCGCTTATCTGCGATAATGATAGACACACACAACCAAGATATTATAGTTGTCGAAACTAAATACAAACGTATAATATGAAGCCGTTTTAAGAGTTAAGAAAACTCACTCCTATTTTCATCTGATTCAATCCCCCGTTCGCGTGGACTAAGATATATCCATTCGTTGTTTTTGCTGGACCTAAAAGGGGGGAAAATAAAATAGGTTCTGAATTATGTACAATATATCACTTTCCTTTCTATAGTTGATTGCATCAATCTAGAGCGGAAAGACGGGTGAACCTGTTTCGTGCCTTGACCGATTGATACATTTGTAGTATCTATCATTCACAATCGGCTGCTTCCAGAGGTTGGATGTCTGCAAGGCAAGAAAACTTTGGATCAGTTGGCAGTTACTGAGGTAATTGAATCTTGAGTAAAAATATGTTAAGCGAAGTATGATCCTCGTTGGCCCTAGAGTAAATTTCGACCTTGCAGAGCGTTTGTCGAAAGATATTATGGTTATAAGTTCAAATACTAAAATTGGCTAGTAAAAAAAACCCTAAAAGTTCCTTATATTAAAGGTAATGCAAAGTATGTTGAAATAAAACTTGTTACGATATCATCATCTCGATAAAATCTAAAAATTTCACAATTAGGATCACGGTATTTTAAAAGAAAACTATAAGTCATGTCCATTGATCACGATATGACAAATTTGTTAACAAGACGTAGTTTGTAGTCTTCTCGTTGAAGACGGCGACTGGCGATAGTCGCCGGACACAAACACAAAGAGCATGCAACTTTTCCCCTTGATTTTTAGGGTAAAATCGAGGTCCGAAACTTACCAAAAGGAAAATTTCTTATGGCCTAAATGGAAATAACCAGTCCTTGTGTAAAATAAGATACTTTTGACCTCGCTCGGACATATACAACGAACATATGTAGAATACAAGCACAGCGACGTGATTGCCTATTTGATGCACGCAGTAGACGATCGTAGATTTACCACGAGAGGTAAAAAAAAATAATGAATGAAAGGTCTAAGAATATACACCTGAAACTTAGCTCAGGAGAGACTAAATTAGTGATTTTGAGATAAAACTGAAAAGCATGCACATAACCAGAACAACTTAAACATAGAAGATCAATATATGCATATGTTTGTGTGTGCACGCCGATTGCACGGCGCATATATCTAAGAACAGGATCTTACTTCGGAATTGTCCGATGACCATCCATCGTCAACAAGACTAGCATCGCGATTTCCAACCCCTCGGTGGTTAAGAATGTCAATCCGACTCAATCTGCTTATCATCATGATCTTGGAGAGAAACCAAAAACCGAGCACCGCCGTCACAATCAAAAGAACCCGCGCCGAGAAAGGGCGCGCTCTCTTGGGAATGAACATTGTCGGCCTTGGAGCATCCGGTCGATTCTCTTGTGATTCGAACGTTCTTCTTCTCGTCATGGATGGATGGAACCTAAAAAGTTAGGCAGAGAAAGGAGGAGAGCGCATGATAAAAAGAACAAGAATCTGCTTTTTATTTATAGCAGAGAAGGAAGAATTGGAGACATGGAGTTGGAATGGAGCTAGAAGAGAGAGGTGTCAGATTTTTCTCGGACTCTTTTTCTGGCGCTTGGTGTTTATTCTGGTACAACGGGAGAGCGCGATGTGAGGATGAGCAGACTTTGTGGTGTTTTGAAGGGAAAAAGGGTTTTCAACAAGATTTGCTATGAGGAATGAAATTGCTGATTTTGAATTAACGTTAGAAGAGATTGCTTTTTCCTTTTGTGTGCGTGTTTGGATAAGATTTTGTCATGCAATCTTCGATTTAAATTGAGATAGTAGCAAACCGACTTCGAGTAGAATTGGAATTCTAGTTTAAATTAAGAACTAACGCATAAATGCACAGACAATGAAGAAAAGGTTGATAAAACAAATTTATGTGGAGATTATAGAATTTAATGCCAACTAACTTTATAACCAAAGAAACATCATATGAAAACTAAATTTCACTCGGCCAGAAGTTCCCATTCTTAAAATCTCTTTATGCATAACATTTCTTATATATGTTCAACATATGTGGTGTGCGTGAGCATACCCTCTCGAGAATTTAAAAGTGAGAATAATCTAAAATTGATCGTGTGAAGAGAAAGAGAATATGAGATAATGAATTTTCAATTCCTAGCAATTCTTTTAAATTTATACACATATTTTCCCAATCCAACATGCAATTTTAATGAGCGTGTAGATGTTGGTTTAAGGACATTTTCAAGTTTTTATGGCTGATATTGCAGATCAATGTCTAATTTAGATTATTTTCATATGAGTAATTGAAGAGGGAAGTTATAATCCATGAACTATCGTTTAATTTGTGCAATATCTCCTATTTTCCCTCACACTTGATTTATTCATAAATAATGACCTAGCAAATTTGCTTTTACGATAATGTATTGTGTTAGCTTTTGTTTTGATAATCTATTTTACCCATAGTCATCTATATGATGTTTTCTGTTCCTATATAGTTTAAAAAAAAAGAAACTATTTATGTAACCTCCTAAACTTTTGTATTCAAAATTTATTTATAAGTTTCCAAGACGTAAAAAAAGGTTTTGTTCTTATGAACAAACTAAGCAGTAAACATCTCATTCACGGGAAAGTGAAGTGATATTTTAAGAAAAAAATATGCAAAGTATACAAAAAATTTTAGCACAGAGGAAGTCTCATTCTCATAGATTTATACATTAACCTTTATCAAATTCTTTTAGAAAACCATAAAAAAGACGAACATAGAATATTTTTCAGCAAAATTTTAGACTGAAAAATCTTGCCAAAATAATTATGTAGAACACTGAATATAGTTGTAATCAACTTTTTCATCACTAAATGTGTGCATTTTCTAATTTAAATTGCTGTTATTGCTTAAAAGTATGAGTGAAGAAAAATGATTTTATTATTAAGGATAGAATTTTGTTATTAAGGAGAGCCGCCCAGGAACTTGATAAGAAGAATTAATTATTCTTTGATGTTTTTGTTTTTATTTGAAACATTCTAAAAATAGAGAATAATTTCAATGTTAGTATTCTATAATGTGCATTTAAATTTGTTTTTTTCTTTTTTTATATTCTTATCAAGTGACCTTCGAGCCCTTTTAAATAAGATCTTTAACAATGATCTATCATGAACATTTTATTGGGAAAATTACCAAAAAAATCATAAACCTATTGTAATCGTGCCATTCAGTCCTAAACTTTTTTCTTGTTAATTGAGTCCTAAAAATTTTGCATTTGTATCAATTCAATCCATCCGACCAATTTTAGCCGATCGACGCCAACATGGATAGAGGCCTTGCATCCTACATGGCACAATTGCTGTTGACGTAGACAAAATATTAATAATATTTTAATATTTTGGCCAAATTTTTTTTATTTTTATTCTTTTCTTTTCTTTCTTTTTATGTTTTTTCCTTCCTTCTTACTCTGGCCGGTCACTAAGCTCAACCTTGCTAGTAAAAGGAAAAAAAAGAAAGAGAAAAAGAGGAAGAAAAACAAGAAAAAGAAAGAAAAGAATAAATAAATAAATAATATTTTCAAATATTATCAAAAATTATCTAAGGCCAGTGCCGGCTGTGCCACGTAGGACGATTGGCATCCATGTCAGCGCTAGCTAGCCAAATTGGCTAGATGGATTAAATTGACACAAATGCAAAAGGTCTAAGACTCATTTGGAAAAAAATGTTTGAGACTAAATTAACATAATTATAATAGATTTATGACTTTTTTGATAATTTTCCCCATTTTATTTGATGTTGATAATATTTTTTGTTAACGTATTTTTGTGATATCAAAAATTTTTACATCAATTGATTATACTTTATATGTTAAATTAAGTATTAATTTACCTAGATTTTAAATGACATTTATAAAAATTTTGATTAGGCCACTGATTGTGTCACAGGCGGAAAATTCGAAAGATACTTCCATGTCTGTGGCATTCTGGAATCCGATTCTATTAAGTTTTATAAATTTACAATGAGTTATAATTCAAGAAAATAAATTACTAATTTTTCTAATTAATTTCAAAAGTCTAAATTAATGGATATTTATATATAGGTTGATAATAAAGAGTAGCGGTGGAAAAACTATTGTTATAGTAATCGCGGGCGATGATCGATATATTTCGAGATATATATCAGATAATTTTCAAAATTATTTTTTATCGAGTTGAGATGTCTCTCGTGTCCAGTAACTTTTTATGATAATTTTAGCTGGTTCAAAATATTTTGCTAGTGTTTAGAATGGGTACCGAGTGTCCTGTTAATTTACTAAACTATAAAATATCCTCCCAACATTCTCAAATATCCTCATCTTTTCATCCAAATTATGCTGTTGTCACCCTAATGCTTACTTTTAATCTGTGTCATAATTTATAAAGTGACATATAGATTTAAACTAACCATAGTTTAAGGTGACCATTAAAAGTGAAAACAAGAAAAGAAAATATTATCTTTTGTTCATCTTGTTTGTAGCACCCCTCAATACAAATCTCCAACTTAAAAAAAAAAATGTTACATCTTATTTCTTGCAAAGGAAATAACCCACACATCACCATCTTCAAATCTTTAACTTCAAATTTGGTGTCTCTTTCCAATATTATCAAACAAAGCAAAAGTTTCAATCCACAACTTGTTTCAATTAATCCCAAAATTTATCCCACCCATTAATTTTAAGACTTTGTTTGTTCAAGATTCCATTTAGGGCTAAGTTAAGTTGATATAGTTAGTGCTCTTCCAAGAAACCTTAGGCCGTGGTAAATCTATCAACGTTTAGAGAAGCCCAAATTAAGCCCACGTGTAACTCCTCCCTATAAAAGCACGAATAAGAGAAAATCAATTATTTAGTTAGATATATCTATTGCATAACGAATCTCTAACTTTCGAAGTTTTAATCTCCAACCACAAACAAGTTTTAATCAATTAATCTCATAAATAATTGTCACTTTCTAATCATAAAAAACAAAAAAATGGACTTTTATAATAATTTATTGTGTTAGTTTTTCTTTCAATGATTAATTTTATACACAGTCGTCATTTGATGTTCTCATGTTTAAGTAAAAATAGGAAATTATTACATAACCAAATAGCCCCTGAACTTTCGTATTCAACATCTATTTTTGACTTTCGAAGACGTGAAAAAATTCTTGATTTTGAATTAATACTAGAAAATATTGCTTTTTTTTGTGTTTGGATAAGATTTTGTCATGCAATCTTCAATTTAAATTGAAATAGTAGCAAAATGACTTCGTGTAGATTTGGAATTCTAGTTTAAATTCAAAACTAGCATATAAATGCACGGGCAATGAAGAAAAAGTCGATAAAACAAATGTATACTTTGAAGATTATAGAATGTAATGCTAACTAACTTTATAGGCAAAAAGAAACTATCATATGCAAAGTAAATTTCACTCAGCAGGAAAATTTAATCCTTAAAATTTCTTTATGGGTAACATTTCTTATATATATTTAACATATGTGGTGAGTGCGCGTGCATTGCATCTCAAAATTTTAAAATCAATAATAATTTATAATTTATCGTGTGAAGAGAATAAGAATATGAAATAATAAATTTTTTATTTCTAGCAATTCTCTTGAATTTCTACATATATCTTCCTAATCCAACGTACAATTCTAATGAGCGTATAGATGTTGGTTAAAGAAAATTTTCAAGTTTTCTTGGTTGATATTGTTGATCAATGTCTAATTTAGATTATTTTCTATCAAGGAAGGAAGTTACGATCCGTACACTATCGTTTAACTTGTGCAACATCTCCTTATTTCCCCTCAGAATTGATTTGTTCGTAAATAACGACCTAGCAAATACGCTTTTACAATAATATGTTGTGTTAGCTTTTTTTTTTTTTATAATCTATTTTACCCATAGTCATTGAAATGATGTTTTCTATTCCTATGTATTTAATAAAAGAAGAAATTATTTACGTAACTAAACGGCTCCTAAACTTTCGTATTCAAAATTTATTTATGAGTTTTCAAAACGTAATGAAAGGTTTTGTTCTTATGAACAAACTAAGCAGTGTGCATCTCATCCACGGGAAAGTGATAGTTTAAGACAAAAATATGCAAGACAAAAAAATTAGCACAGAGGAAGTTTCATTCTCATAGATTTATACATTAGTCTTTATCAAATTCTTTTAGAAAACCATAAGAAAGACGCACATAGAATATAATATGTTGGCCTTTTTCAGTAAAATTTTAGACTAAAAAATCTTGCCAAGACAATTATGTAGAACACTGAAGATAGTTGTAATCAACTTTTTCATCACTAATTTTATGCATATTCTAATTTAAATTGCTTTTATTGCTTAAAAAATGAGTGAAGAAAAATGATTTCACTATTAAGTAAAGAATTTTGTTATTAAAGAATGCTACCCACGAATTTGATAAGAAGCATTAATTATTCTTTGATACTTTTTGTTTTTATTTGATATATCCTAAGAATAAAGATATTTTCCATGTTAGTATTCTATAATGTGCATTGAATTTATTTCTTTTTTTTTATATTCTTATCAAGTGACCTTGGAGCATTTTTAATAAAATCTTTAACAATAAACTATGCAAATATTTTATTAGGAAAATTATCAAAAAAGTCCTAAATCTATTATAATTGTGTCAATTCAGTTTTAAATTTTTTTTTGCCAATTGAGTTATAAACATTTTACATTTATGTCGATTCAGTTCATCCGGCCAATTTTGTAACCCGCCCGGCATTGACATGGACGCTAGCCATCCTATGTAGCCGTCCGGTGCTAACGTGAATAATATTTAATAATATTTTAATAACTTGTTTTTCTTTTTTGATGTAGTCATTCACATGATTGTTTTCATGTTTATTTTTGCTTTCCTAAGTAAAAATAAGAAATTTTTACGTAACCAAACGGCCTATAAACTTTCGTATTCAATATCTATCTTTGACTTTAGAAAATGTGAAAAAATAGATGGTTTTTCTTATGAACATACCAAGCATCCCATTCACGAGATCATAGAATGAAATCAATATGAAATTATATTTTTAGACAAAAAAATGCAAAGTAAACAAAAATTCCACACAAAAGTAATTCTCATTCACATAGATTTAAATATTAATATTTATCATATTCTTTTTGAAATACATAAGAAAGACGCACCTACAATACAATATGTCAAATTTTTTTCTAGCAAAATTTAGACAAAAAAATCTTGCCACTATAATCTTGAAATATAAAATAGTGAGACACAACTTAGAATCCTATCTCCTTTTAAAACTTTTCCATCACTACACTTATGCATTTTTTTAATTTTAAATTGTTTGTATTGCTCGAAAATATGAGTGAAGAAAAATGTTCTTATTATCAACTTCAAATTTTGCGATTCAAGAGTGTCGAGAACATGTTAAGAAGCATTGATCATACGTTGAAATTTTTGTTTCCATTTGAGACATTCTAAAAAGAAAATATATTTTCAATGTTCAGTATTAACTAATGTGTATAGACAAATGTTGATCTTATTTTAAGAGTGATCAATGCTCGAACATTCGTTAACTCATTTTTTCAAGCATTATAAATGATCGAAATTGGGAAGATCCTTTTCAAATTGCAGACTTTCACCAAATAACCGAACTTGAAGCTTCTAATTTTTTTTTCCTTATTATCTCCTTGTTTTTATTTTCTTTTCTCTTTTTTAATTAGTTTTAACTTTATGGGTCAAGTCCAAGCAGTTTGACAAGATTTTTAAGAGTGATCAATGCTCGAACATTCGTTAACTCATTTTTTCAATCATTAAAAATGATCAAAATTGGGAAGATCCTTTTCAAATTGCAGAATTTCACCAAATAACCGAACTTAAAGCTTCCATTTTTTTCTTATTATCTCCTTGGTTTTTCTTTTCTCTTCTCTTTTTTAATTGGTTTTAACTTTATGGGTCAAGTCCAAGATGCCCTAGGCCATGGCGATTTGTTTAGATGAACCCTAATTAAGCCCTTGTATAACTCCTCACTATGAAAGCACAAATAAGAGAAAATCAATTATATATTGATAAAACTTTTGATATCCTTATTGCATAACAAATTTATTACTTTTGAAATTTTAATTGATTAATCTAAAATAATAGACAATAATCACTTTGTAATTATAATAAACAAAAAAATTGGCTTTTAAAATAATTTGTCCCGTTAGTTTTTTTTTTAAAATGATTGATTTTATATATAGTCATCCATACAATGTTTTCATGTTTTTTTTTTGCTTTCCTAAGAAAAGATAAGAATTTTTTACGTAACCAAATGGCCCCTAAACTTTCATATTCAACGTATTAGTGTATCTTTTGTTTTTTTGGTCAAAAACATAGCAAAGTATCTAGGCATATCTATTTCTTCATATCTTAACTTTTGAAAACGTGAAAAAAGAGAGGGTTTTTTTTATGAACATACTCCGCATCCATTCATGAGACCATATAACGAGATAGAAATGAAATTATATTTTTAGACAAAAAACATTTGAAGTATGCAATAACTTTCGCACAGAGGAATTCTCGTTCTCATAGATATAAATATTAACATTTGTCAGATTCTTTTGAAAAACATAAGAAGGACACACCTAGAACTCAATATGTTGACATTTTACTTAGCAAAACCTTAGTCAGAAAAATCTTGTCACGATAATCATGAAGAAACATAAAATAGTCGTGGAAGGCAAGATATAACTTACAATTCTCCTTTTTTAAACTTTTCCATCATTAAACTTATACATTTTTTTAATTATTTGAAAATATGAGTGAAGAAAAATGTTCTTATTATTACGATTAATTTTTTTATGTAAGAGTGCCACTCGGGAACTTGATGAGAAGCATTAATCATACTTTAAAGATTTTGTTTTCATTCGAGACATGCTAAAAAGAGAGTACAATTTCAATCTTCAGTATTCATTGATCATATCTTTATATGCTTTTCCTTTTGTCGAAAATCTTTATATGCTTATCAAGTGATCTTTTAGCACTTTTTGACAAGGTCTTTAACAATGATCTATACTTAAACATATTAATATTTTTCATTAGCTCATTTTCTCGAGCAGTCCGATCGAAATTGACAAAATCTTTTTCCGGATTGCAGACTTTTCACGAAACAACCAAGCTGAAACTTCCAATTTTCTTATTATCTCCCTTTTTTTTCCCTCTTTTTTTTGGCCTTTTCAATTTTCTAACATCTGGATTTTGCCATATCTACCCGAACTCTCGGCCCATTTCACTTTTCAACTTATGGGCCAAGCCCAAGAAAGCTCCTTGGGCCACGGCCCAAATCAACCGCGCGCATGACACCCTTATAAAAGCCGCGGATCAGAGCTAGGGTTTTGAGAATTCCTGGCTGCGATCGGCGTCGCTCGGTAGTCAAGCGGAAGGCGGCGGAAGGAGCGCGGCCTCTCGAGAGAGACGGAGAAGCGATCATGGTGAAGGGACGCCAAGGAGAGAGAGTCAGGTCTGTGATCTTGCATCCCCCAAATCGTGCTCTGCTTCTTGGTCAGTCTTCCTTTGCTAAGCGAGGCCAAAATCGTTGTGTTTCTCCGTTTTGAATCGCAGGCTCTACGTGAGAGGAACAATCCTCGGATACAAGAGGTGCGTGCCGCCGTTGCTCTTCGATTCTTAGCTTTCTCGTGCTCCACTTGTTGCTTTGTTTGTGTTGGAAGGGCTTTGGGTTTGATGGTGTGTGGATACACGGGTGATTGGTTTGTAGTGGAGCCTTGAGTTGAGGTTTTGAGCTTTCGGTCGCGGGTCGCTTCATTTCCCCCAATGTGAATGAGCTGATTTGAATGGGTAGTGGGTCTAGTGGGGACGTCCCTAGCTGAATCTTCGTGTAGGAAGGATGCGGCGGCTGATCTTCTATTGGGTCTGTGGTTTTGCTTCATGCATTTCTCCTTATTGAGGGTGGTGAAAAATTTCTCTCGTTGAAACAGGTCGAAGTCGAATCAGTACCCAAATACGTCTTTGATCCAAATCGAGGGAGTCAACACCAAAGAGGAGGTAGCATGGTATGCCGGTAAGCGCATGGCCTACATCTACAAGGCAAAGGTGAAGAAGGATGGATCACACTATCGATGCATTTGGGGGAAAGTTATCAGGCCTCACGGTAACAGTGGTGTCGTGCGCGCCAAGTTCAAGTCAAACTTGCCTCCCAGATCCATGGTAGAATATATAATAAACCCTTTTTGGGAACATTGTATATTATGGACGTCTTTAGCTTGTGTATTGATTGTTCTTTCTTCTACAGGGAGCTAGGGTAAGGGTTTTCATGTACCCCAGCAATATATGAGGTATGTGTGCTTTAAATGGTGTTCTTTTTTTTTATGAGAGCATTTAACTTTTCTGGGGTTCATCTTTATTTCTTTGATTTCGAAAATATTGCCAGTCGTGTTTGTGAACTGATGCCTTTTCTCTTAGGACCACTTATTATGAACTTTGGTAATTACTGTCCTTGTCATAGCAATGACTGAGCTCGAGGTTGCTACATTCTCTCTTTACTTGAAAGAAACAGGAGTGTTGATGTTTTAATAAGTCTATCAAGTGATTGGCTTAGCCATAATTGTATCTTATATTTCCCAGATGATTGCTGTAGGGGTTTTTTTGGTTAAACGAATAATCTCTTTTACACCTTTTGAATGCTCATTCTATGAGGGAAATGCATAGCTTCATTTAGCCATGTAAGCTCGTCTTCAACCGCATATCATCAAATTTGCAGTTTTTCTATGACGCAGTCAATTGTCATGTATCCTCTCTTTAAGTTATATGTTTCTTTAAATGGTGTTGTCCTAAATTTTTGTTTGGTCATTGGCATCCCACTGTTGGGCTTGTCTTGTGCACATGGTTATTTTTCCCCTTCTACAGTGCTATGTCATCACCATGGTTGTCTGAAATGATTAGTGCTCCGAAGTTGTGTCAATGTTTCGAAGCAAATGTATCTGCATCTTTTCTTTGTCTAACTAATTATATCCTTCCTTTCTTAACTTTTTTTATCTTTGCTATTGCAGCTTCTGAGTTCGGGTTAGTTGGTCCCCTGTTGGCTTGAGAGAGGATCTGCTTTTTTGTTTTATTTGAGAGCAAGCTTTAGATTATTCTGTAGCAACAATCAGAAACTTCCGCCAATATCCCGCATTTGCTTAAAATTTGCAATCAGTACTTCTGTCAACTATGAGCCTACTTTTGGGATTTGCTTCTCTTTCACCTGGTTGCTCATATTTGGTACTTGTATCTGGTGATTGTTTTGTTTGTGGTTCTTACTGCGCATGATAGCTAGAACTTCAGCTGGGGATGAGCACACTGCTCAGTTCTTCATGAACGTGTCTATTTGAGGGTCAAGAAACTTTTGTTCATGCGACTTAATACTCATCTGCTCCCCCCAATATCAGTCAGAGCTCCAAATGCAAGTCCAATTTTCGATCAGGATAGGTATGGAGTGATCCTTGATCACCTATATTTCTGTCGCTCTTGTATCATTGGAAATCTGTCATGCGAGGCAAGCTATACGAAACTATCCCAATTCAAATTAGAGAAATTGCCAGAGGATATACCTGAGTTTTCATCTCGATATAACTACCAGTTATAAAGGACGGGGTTTTCCCCCTAGTTGCTGGAATGAGAGAATAATGCTCTACAGTTTCTGCACGAGGGTGACTTCATTTCGTGGAACTTCAGGACTTTCTGATAGCGTGCGGTGTCATTGAGAACGAGAAAAATGTGAGAGCTGGTTGACGGTATTTAACGCTGTTTTCATATTTCATTTGGGCTATAAGCTCTTTTATACTTGCAAGGCTTGTCACAACGACAATGCAATAGCCCGCAGATACTGATAAATGCGCATGACCAGTTGAGATAGAGAGTGTCATCCGAACAAGTTTGTCTTCTTTATATCCAGTTGGCGACAGTCACGGCGTATTGTTTAACTGCATGAGCCGGCGACAATCTGATCCTGCAACACAAAATCACTTCATCCTAAAAGGGGAGAGAGTAAGTTGCAGTAGGGCCGTCGAAAGAAGTTGGAAGATGTTCAATGCAGCGAGATCTCAAGTGTCACTGTTCGACATCTATGACTTCGTCTTCAGCCTTGGCCTCAGCTTTTGGATTTACTTCTTCAGCATCAATTTCCTCGATGGACGAAATGGCTACACCTAATGGGGGTTCGCCGTTAACCTTCGACTCCACAAAATCGATGTCCTCAATTGGCACAACTGTCATCTCTGACTTCGGTTTGAGTTTAGTCCCTGCCTCTACATCAGGAATCTCCTCAACCGCCATTCTCTCCATCTGAGACTTTGATTCCGATTTTGTCTTCGGCTCCAACTTTGGTTTGGTCTCTGCTTGAGGCAGCCGGTTAGCCGCGTAAGTTTCTTTCTCCTCCTCTTCCTCGAGTTTTGGAACCAAATAGAACCTCATATAACCCATGTCTGCGATTTTGTATTCCACAACCCTTGGCAGGTAAGAGGATGAGTTGAAATGTCACTTGATTAGCCAACGGGGTTAGGGAAGTCGACTCACTCAGTTCGATGATAGTAGCATCTTGGGGCTGCAAATGCAAAAAACACATTTAACCGATGAAGATACATTCAGCTTTCATTCGTGTGCATATGAATCAATACCGATGAATGTGCATCGACATTTATGTATATGCGTAGAATTACAAAGTAGACACCCATATGATCCTTAAAGCTCATTTCTCATATTAAAAATGTTCTCCTTTGTCAGAAATTATGCATATAGCAGAGAGACTAAGCTAACCTTGTCCACAAAAGTATTCAGCCTGCAGACGATATTGGCAGTCCCGACACCAACCCTAAGGGAAAACTTCACGCCTTCTTTTGTCACAGATGTTACAACTGCAATAACCTTAGGTCAATCAGCACAAACAAGAACTCTATACAATAAATGTAACATATTGATGGCTCCTTTTCTGTTAAAATGAATAGACAGCAGCAAATGCAACGTTAGACTTTTAGTATCTCATCAGTTCAGTTGAGTTCACCAGGAAGTCTCCTTCCCGCGTGTAGAGAGAAGCTCATCAACTGCGAAAATGCCACTTACAATTTGACGGGAGAAAATAGAGGACAGAGAATTAGTCTTACACGCAACCGATCATCCTTAACTAAGTAGAAAATTTCCAGCCAAATCACATTGTTAAAGTACTTCGAGCTACTGCGGTAAGCAGCAACGCTGACAACAAGGCAAAATAAGACAAGGGTGTTTATCACATTCCTGGAAAAGGCTATATGACTTACACAAATTCTTATATCTACTAATGACAGAAAATCAGAACATGCATAAGACTTGACAAATTGAAGTTCAACCAAAAGGGAGCTATGTCCGACTCCATTTCGAAAACCAACATTCTAGCAAGAGAAAATGTCAATCCCCTTGCCGGTGTCACTGGTGCTGCTGAGATCTCTAAGAATCCTAGCAAACTCGGCTGGCATCCTCACAATCAATTGGTAATCCGTATCTGGTACACCAAGATGTTCGCTGTCGATGTCCATCAGCTTCATCTCGAAATCGCCAATCTTGTCTTGGTCTTCGTTTCATATATGACAAGTAAATGATCGACGTAAGCGTGACAGGATTTACACCATAGTAGAACGGACCAAAGTTGGGTAATTTCACTGTCGCAAGCACTAGAACAGTAGAGCTTATGATGTTTCACGTGCATGTGTGGAACTTTGCTTTCGAATTACCAATGACCACATCAAAACCTATAAATGGTTCTGCAGTCAGTTCCGGCTCTAAGCAATTTATATTCACATCACTCCGTTCTTCTTCTTAGGGGGCGCTCAAACATGAAAGCGTCGCCGTCGCCGTCGCCGTCGCCGCCGCTGCCGCCGTCGGCCTTGAGCGTGACGATGTCGCCGTTGCCGGCGCACCTGAGCATCCTGGCCATGTTGCCTAGGTTCATCCTGTCGGCCCATATGAAAGTCTTCTTCACGGCCCAATTGCGCATCGGCTTCTTCGCTTCGGCAGTAGCTCACAGCTCACGGTCGCGCCACGCCTTGCTCGCTCTCACGCTAAATCGATTCGACCTCTCTCGCTGCTCCGTCAAAATCCTCTGCGGATTGCCAGATTGAAGTCGGCCCGATCGACGGCGTTTGCCGCCTGCAACCGCGAGGCATGAATCCGGCCGCGCCTCCCGTCTCGAGCTCGCCGTCGGCTCTCCATGGCCGTCTCCTCCAGTGAGCTCCGATATCGAGCTCTTCATCCGTTAGTGCTTTGACTGCTGTTTTTTTCCGCGCGATTCATCCGCACTTCTTTGTTGATTTTTCTTAGGTTATCGGATTCGATTCTGTCGTCCCTGTCGAGGACTCGCGGCGACGCGCCTCCGGAAGGCTCGGGCGTCTCCGTCAAATCCGGGCTCGAGTCTCTTCTCCGGCGCGAGACCGCGGTTCAAAGCCCTAGCATCGATGAGCGCGAGCTACGCGCTTCGGTCAGGGACCTCGCTCTGGCCTGCGCGCTTCTGGTCGCCGCTCGGTGCTCGAAGCACGATTCGCTGTCGTGGATAGCGCGAGACCTCTCCGCGCTTGCGGATTCGGCTTTCGGCGACCTCGCGAAGGCTTACGCCGATTATTTCGGAGAGGACAGTGCGAAGGGGGCCGATGAGCTGGGGATCGATTATGGCTTTGGGTTACCCGTGGAGAAGAGGCTGGTGATCGAGTTGATGCCTGAGGTGTTGCCCTTGTTGAAGGAAAGGATTAAGGAGAGCTCGATCGATAAGGCCGACGAGTCCGATGAAGCCTTCGCTGCATCGGCGAAGGTCCCTGTTGGTTACGCCATCGTGGCTGCTTATCAGCTTAGATGGTTTGTTACTCAGGTCTGAGGTGATTTGTCTTTATGTTCGTTGGTGGCTTTGAAAATGTTTGAGTATTTTCGCAAGTTTATGATCGTTACTCGTCCTTGGCTTCGCGTGCTTGTAGGTTGATCATCCTTATCTGGGAAAACTGTGTAATTTGGTGGTTCCTTGTGCTCTAACCGCGCTCGATCACTGGTCACCTACAGTTAAAGTATGTGCTTCTTCCATGCATTTTTTATTGTTGCTTTCGGTGATTTATGGTGGCATTAATCTTGTTTCGTTAATTGATAGACTTGATTGGTGTTTGGAGTTATCTCTTGAGATTCATTTCTGCCTTGTACTGATTAAATTTGCAAACTTGAGTTTAATCAAAGCTGCTCAAGTCATGGATGCAGACCTTTTGAAAGTCTTTTCTGTTGCTTACCTTCAGGGTCAGGGCATGATTAGCTTCACACATCTTGCGAAAAGTGTGAATGCTGCTGAGCTTGGTTGGTATGAAGGTCCGATTCTTGATGCGTGTTGCCAAAACATTGCTTCCGATGATGATATTTGGCCCCATGTGGTTGAGATGTCGGTTCTTCTCGTGACCAGTACTCAACGAAACAACCCTCGTAGCCCTTGGTAAACTTTTCCTTCTTTATGTTACATGGTTAAAGAAGACGCCAAAAAGTTATTTGAAAAGAATTTCTCGTCATTGGGAGTTAATATAATGTGATAATCATATAATGTACTGAGAGTTTGGACCATGCATTTGAGTGTAGATTTTGTTCAATGGGGATCAATGAAGTCCTCTTCTTGTGAAAAGTATGAATATAAAAGGGGCTTTTATTATCGTACGCAAGCAATCCATGTTGGAAGCTTTCTTGTAGACTCCTACCATACTAAGCTTGAGGATAAGTACATTTTCAAGACTTTGGAAATTGGATCACTTAGGCATGATATATACTACTTTGAATCAGTAAAATGTACAAAATCTTATCAATTGTTCAGATTGTTGCGTGTATTTTCTTTGCTGTTATTCGAGAATTGTACGTTCTAATTCAATTTTCTGTTAGGTTTGAGAGATTACTGAATGAGATGTTAAGTCATTTGGAGCGCCAACCAAGGAATAAGGAGTGTCGCATAGCCTGGCTTGAGTTAATTGAGCCACTCCTCAATGTTGTTGGTCTTGTGTTATTAGCTCATTTTAGACGCCTTTTTCCTCTACTCTTTCAGTGGATGCATGCTGATGACGATGAGACTGTTCTACTGGTAAGAAAAATATAGATGCTTATATGGGTATCTTAGATTTCTTTTGGGGGTCTATATTGGCCAAAAAACTGGAAATCAGTGATGTTTGTCTCAGAATTTTCTGTTCACTGGTCTCCTTTAACTTATTTGACTATGGTGGATCATCTCTTGCAAAATCTTGTAATAATATTATCTTAAATTTTATAAGCATTTTGAGGACCATTTTGCTCTTCATGCTGTTTATCTATCTGCCATCAAGAGGAAAATGTTGGAGTTTCAAACCTTCAAATCAATATCCTGTGAAGTTTGTTGCCACATAATGTGCTAAACCTCAAATGTGCCACCTTCTTTGTATAAGTGCCCCATGAAAATTTAATTGTTCTACTAGGTTTTACTGATCCTTTCTTTGACAAAGTCATGGAGTTACTGACCAAAAATGATTCTGTGAATGATGATTGGTTGTTATTTTTTGGTTGGTTATGAATAATGATCGGTTAATTGGTCATAATGGTATCATATAGCCATCCTTCTCAGCACGGTATTTTGCAAATGCCCCAGACAGGACAGTATACGGCGATCTACTCACCTGGCTTGCTAAACTGTGAAACAAGCTCTGGCTTGTTAACCGTAGAGATTTAAAATAATCACCTCTGGAAAAAGTGCTGATGTTGCACAGTGCAATATTTTTCCTTGTTTTCTTAATTGTTGATGCATCATTCTGCTGTCAACATATCTTTCAATTTACTATTAAATTTGCACTCTCTTCCTGCACAGGTTCTTCAGAGGGCTCATACAATTATAAGACTAACATGGATAAGGAACACACCATTTGTTGACAGGTAAATTACAACTTGTTTGATTAACCTCATATACGCAGTGGAGATGCTTTGGTTTCTATGATCAGCACTCTTGCATATAATATATTAAGTTTCCAATGAAAAATGGACAATGAACCTAATTGATCTGTATGTGAATGTATTTTGATGACGTTTTTGGAATCACGCTAACCAAATTAAAGATGAAAAGGAACTGTCTGCTTCATGCATAAACCTGAGGGGTGTTAGTGTGGATTCTTATTTTCCTAGAGATTGCTTAATGTGTCGTATTGCCCCGTCATTATTTTTCCTTTATCGTTACTTCTTCTTTGGAAGTTGACCTTTTTCATCAATTTCCTCCTGAGCAGAGTTTTGTCCCTTTGTCCCCCTTGGAAATTTTTTATGCACTTCAGTGTGCTTTGTGGACATTTCTATAGGATCAAGTATTTACCCATGGATTTCTTTGGTGTTTTCTCATAAATTATTCCTTTATTGCTTCTAGATTAGTGGATGAACTTCTTGTCTTATACAAGGAGGCAGCATTGAGAAGAAAGCGAGAAGAAATAAGGACACACATTCTACAGATACTGCTCTTGCTTCGACAGTAAGGATATCTTAATTTTTCCACTCATCCTGATGACCCTGACAGAGACTCATACTTAGCTTTCTATGTCTTTGTGGATGCGAAGATGCAAGGGCATGCAGTTTGAAGCAGCCTGGGATAAGCACAAGAATGATCCAAACTTGGTGAAGCTTGGCTCATCTCTGAGTGGAACAAGGCAACATGCGGTTGACTCTGGCTCTACTACTGCTGTGTCTGAGTAGCAAATCAACAAGACCTTTCAACATGTCATTCTTTACGAGGTCAAACTAGACATGTGGCTGAACTGTCTTATTTTCTCTATCTAGATGAAGTGGGATAACATAAGCTGTTGTATATGAATCATGAAGTTTTTGTTTGACTATCTGATGCAGGTAATGCAATGATTAAGTCGATGAAAAGTTTTGAGTTCAGATGCATGATAACCAATGCAATCAGACAAGGTTGGACCTCTTTCGTTTTCACCTTTTTGCCCCTACCTAATTGTGTCTCCAATTTACTCATTCGATTCTTATTTTCCCTGTCTTCTAGTGGTTTTTTGGCATGCTATGGTCACAGGTAAGGTATCCATGGATCTCCTTCAGCTACATCTGCAGCTGCAGCTGTGTTGTGAGCTGACACTGCTGGACGATCACCCCTCAATTGGCCACAAATACATATCAGATTACACGGCCTAATATGGTCACAATTCCAATCATCATTTATGGGTTAATCACTGGTTCTCACATGTTCATATGTGCGCTTGCATTGATCTTGGACGAGGAGGTCTTACACGAGAACCTATGCCGATGCTCAAGTTCGCAATGTTGTGTTTGAGTACTGTCCATCTCTCGAATTACCTCTACCTATATATATTGGTTGTTTACTAGTCAATGTGAAATCTTCTTTTTTAAGTAGTTAGCTCCGGAAAAACCAATTCAAGACAAGAGAATTCCCAGCTTTACACTCCTTTCTCTTTGGGTGTCAACAGGGTGTTTGGGGCTCTTTGAGCATCTGACTGATCTCGATCCGGTGTGACAATCTTCCCAAAGTTTATGGTAATTTTGGAATCGCCTGTAAAATTAGTAGCTGAGTTTGATGCATCGCTTATGAGCTTGTCTAGGGAAGTATCTTCTGTAAATCTTATATTTAAGGAACGAGATAGTGCTGATAGTGAGAGCCCGAAACGAAAGGAAGTCCAGACACTTGACGAGCTTAATTACCTTGCTACAGCTTCAAGCTCGAGAGAAGGTCCAAATATGTTCAGCATAATCCAGCTTCTTAACAACTGGTTTGAATTAAAACGCGTACTTCAGTGAAGATACGAGCCGAGTTCCTTTGCGAGCGGTGCGTATGAACCTTCTATAGCTGCCAAGCTCAACGGAATACGTTGTGCCTATTTACATGTGACGACATAAAGATCAATATCTCTGTATGACAAAATTGTTAATGCAATTCCGAGGTTTAATTCTAATCCTTACGGCCTCGAAGAATTCGATCGCCATATTTCCGAATGGATATACCGTCACGCATTTTATATATACGATAAATTAGTCCGGAACACTGGAAG
Source organism: Syzygium aromaticum (assembly GCA_024500025.1). Classification (NCBI taxonomy): domain Eukaryota; kingdom Viridiplantae; phylum Streptophyta; class Magnoliopsida; order Myrtales; family Myrtaceae; genus Syzygium; species Syzygium aromaticum. The sequence continues at coordinate 10,252,856 of CM044894.1, read as the reverse complement.
TTGGGGAATTGGCGTCAGGTAGGAAGCAAATTCTATGACGTCTTGTTGTTTCGCTTAGTGCCGTCGGGTAATCAGATTCTTAAAATTCATTCAGTCACGATAAAACCATGTCTCTTGCAGACAAGCCTAAACAATCTAAAATCGTCTGAACTATTTTATCGGGACTTTGTCTTGATGTTGCTCTCATAGTATGCATGCTTTGCTCTATGTTGCTACTAGGGAGTGACTCTCACTTCCATGTGTATGTAATTTTATAAAGTAAGAGATCTCACGATGTGTATATATACCCATCATGGGGATTTCAGCTTTATCACTCTCGAGATGGAATCAGAACATAGAAGGAGGTTGAAGGAGAGATACAAGGGAAAATCTTGAAGAATTTCATTGGGTATGGCCCTTTATTATTGGGCAAATTGCATGGTATGTGGAAGCCACGAGGGTCTTGTTGGTTCTTGTGGGTGAGGCATGCCTCAATATCGGAAGCATTCGAGGGAGCAAAGTTCATGAAATTGGACCGGCAGAGTTCAAGAGATTGACATTGCATGTGTGGTTTTCACTTTCATTTGGGTGTTCTTTGTTTGCCCCAATGTGTATGTACCTGCTATTTAGTTCTTTGTTTTGCTATTTTGGCTGCATTGGTAAAGGAAGAATCGTGTTCGTGAGTTTAATGTATTATAGACGGATGGATAAAGTCAAACATGTCAATAATAATACATAAGTTTGTACTCCTTCGATTTTTCTTCGCAGCATGCTAGATGCATCATGGATGTTGATGAAATCTTTCGTATTGCCAATGAATTGTGTTGTCGCATTGGTAATTGATGTACACCGATTTTTAAAGTGGAATTGAGTGATCTACGTGTATTTAGTGATTCTTCTTCTCACCGGATGTTGAGATTATCAACAAGTAGATTCATAATGCACGTCGAGCATATGCCATGGCACTCTCGTCACGCGGAGGGTTTCATAAACAAAACTTTAAATATGAATGTTATTACTAATTACGTACCGTATAAAACTTACAACCAAGAGTAACAACATGTGATGGGATAACAAACAACATAACAAAAAGAGAATAATATTAGGGAAAATTATCAAAAAAATCATACACCTATTGTAATTGTGTCAATTTAATCTTAAACCTTTTTTTTTTGTGTTAATTGAGTCATAAACCTTTTGTATTTGTTTGAATTTAGTCCAATTGGCCAATTTTGGCCAATTGGTACTGACATGACACAATTGGTACTGACATAGACAATTTTAAATATATTTTTTTTAATTTTTTTTCGAATTTTTTAATTATTTTCTTCTTTTCTCTTTTTTTTTTTCCTTCCTTCTTCCTCTAGCTAGCGAGGCTCGTCCTCACCCAGTCACTAGCAAGGCATACCCCCACCAAATCCGGGAGGGCGAGCCTGACCTCGCCTAGCAATGGTGAGACGAGCCTTGCTAGGGGCTAGCGAGGTTAGCCTCGCCAATGGTCGGCGAGGTTGACCTTGCTGACTCTTGCCTCTAGTTGGTTGGCTCGGTTCAATGACTAGCTAGAGGAAGAAGGATGGAAAAAAGAAAAAGAAAAATAGGGAAAATAAAAAATAATTTGAAAATTCGTAAAAAATAATTAAAAAAATTGCCACGTCAACGTCAATCAGCATCCACATCAGGTCCAGCCAGCCAAAATCGGCCAGATGATTTGAATTGGCACAAATACAAAAGATTTAGGATTGAATTAACACAATTGTAATAGGTTTAGAACTTTTTTTGGTAATTTTCCCATTAATATTAAGGATAGAACTTTTTATTCCTTATCCAATACTGTGTGCTAGGCTATCAATTTCCATTGAAAGCATAAACGACGCTCATGAATTCATGCCGGCCACGTACCTTTATAGTATGATTGAAAAAATCGAAAAAGTTTTCGGCAATCAAAGATAAATCACACATAGCAAACAAATGGGATTTCACCTTACCACGGTAGATTAGGGCGCGTTTGGTAAGTTGCCAAATAGTAACTATTTCTATTCTTTTGTTCACATAATCAATTTTAGAATAGAAATCCATTTGGTAAATTCCCAGAATCAATTTTAGAACAGAATCAAGAAGCAAAAAAAAAAATAACTTATTGATTCTAGGAACAAGAATTAGAATTGGAAAATAAAGTAAAAAAAAGTAACTTCTTGATTCTGGGAACAATAATCAGAATTGGAAAATAAATTTTCTTCTTCTTTTTTTTCTTATTCTTCCTGGCCTGTGGCCAGCGAGGGTGTCGCAGCCCTCACTAGCGAGAGTGAGGGCTGGACCCTCCGGTGAGGGCGGCCCTTGTCGGCCTTGGCCTATGGCCAATCGCCGACGCCGGCGACTTGGCCACGGCCAAGGAAGGGGAATGGGAAGAAAAAACAGAAATAAATTTTAAAAAATTCAAAATATTATTAATGAAAAAAAAATTTATATAGTTACCAAAGGCATTTATGTTTTTTTTTTCTATTCTAAAAATAGAAATTTTGGACAGTTACCAAACGCTTTCAAATACTTATAAATTGTTCCCGGGCATGGAATAAAAAATAATAATTTTTGAGTAAAATCAGTTACCGGGAATAGAATAGTTGCTAAACGCACCCTTAATCTCTCTCGAGAGACTATAATAACCTCTCAAACAATAACTTGCAATTCCACTAAAGTGTCTTGGCATGATCACCATGATGTTCTATTTCTCTAAGCAAGACATAGGGAGAGCAGCTTAACCAAGCAATTTCGAGATCAATGGCATTTCTAGTTTGCAAAGCCAACCAATGACAAGGTGTGCAAACAACCATCACGGCAACGGCTGATCAACACTAAGAACCATGTCAACACCATACTCGATCGCCGTCAAATAGTCTTCAACATAGCTTCCAATGCAGGATTAGCGCAAGGTCCTGTGGAAGACTTCCGATGACATGGATCTCGCAGCCACCCAAGCTGGGTCAGCCCAGGGTTAGAACCGAGCGAGCATGGATATGCTGTAATAGTTCTTCGGAAAAATTGAGACTCGTGCATGACTTCCACTATGCAGAGCATCTCAGACAAACCTCCACCGGCAGCTTCCATCGCAGTAGGACAGTTCTTTAATCCGGAGGAAGGGCAAAAGGAGTTCTCACCTCTCAAGTTGTCTCCCACTAGCTATTCTCCAAAGGTTGCTTCTTTTAGCGATAGAAAATGGTAAGAACTTTCTAAATGGGCTTGATTTTGTTCATTCTGATGACTGACCTTTGACTGGTGGACTTGTTAAGCAGGACATATTCCTGAAGGAGGATCATCATATTGCTTTTAATCTGTCCTTCGGAATTAGCTTAGGCCTCTTGCCTGTTACGTTATCTTTGAAAACTGCGGGTTGTGGCATAAAAGATTCCGGGCTTCCAGTTGAAGAGGCCGGTGATACTGAAAATAGCAGTATGTTTCCTTTCCTTTTAATTCCTAATACCGTTTTACTATGTATGTTTCTTTAAAATCTTTTCACCATCTGCCTGGTAGTGAACTAAATTACCACAGCAACCCCATGACCACGTAATCTGGTGGCCATGCAGTGCTAGAAATCTTGAGCTGAGCCACATTATTTACTAGGTGAAGGTTTCCAAAAACTGTTCTGATTTACTACGTCGACAAATATGATGTTCGAAGATCTTTCGGTTACTGTACCGATTGATTTTACAGGCAAAATACGAGTCAAGTTTGGATTGACCCTGTAATGTTATTTTAAAGAACCAAATTTTTGTCTTAATATAGAATGATAGACTAATGCCAGCTCAAATACTGATTTTATATTTTTGGGAGGGGGGCGCATTGATGTTGTATCAGTTGATGTTACGGTCATGACATCCTAATGATGTCTACTCTGGTTTAGAGTCTCAGTTCTCTCTTTCATCAACTTAGAGCTTTGTAAGTTATTAGGTTGCCGAAGTAGATTTCATTCTGTGTTTATTTTGGAATTTTTACTAGCTGAGGCTACAATATGTTTAATAACAAACACACATTAGGACAACTAGAAAATGGTATAGTATTAACATCGAGATAGTGCCATAAATCATACTTCCCTTTCATGAATCTCTAAGAACTTTAAGATGCTCCATAGATTTGTTGGAGAGATTATTTGAGATTGCAATTATCAGTCTAAATTTATCCAATTGCACCCATATGTTTCTTAGCAATTCCTTACGTCACAACTGATATTTTACTTTCAAACTATGAATCAGCAAAAATACAGATTTCTATAATAAGCTGCAGCAGTTTGTTGTTGAGCGTTTGTGTTTACGAGGGAGTCATAATATATATTAGCTGTAGAGTGTATTCTCTTCCAATGCATTTCGAAAATTCTCCAAAATATTTGTTCTTTTCAAGTATAGAAATATCACCAGATTCCCAAATAATCATGGAAATCAGGCTATCATGATTCTGCCTACTTTCTTGTTGAAATATGGTTGGTACGAGTCATGAAATTGTTTATGTCAACCAAGAGCTATAATCCGCAGCCTCCAAATGCTTCTTTCTGGGCTTAGATGGTATGGTAAAATTTTAGAACTATATATGACCTTTTTGGTTGGAATGATGCTAGCTGTTGAGTACTATGGTGCTTTAATTCCGTTAATGTTGAGTTAGCACTTAGAGTTTTTTGTTTTTCAGTTGGGGTATTCGTTTCCTGATATTGCAGGACTTTGCAAATTGCGCTGCTTCCCACCTGTAGCTTTTGCTTGGGATGTTAGGGCAGGACTTCATGTTATTCCAAATTTTCACACTGAGACAATTGCTGTGGATTCCGCACCAGCGCTTTGGAGTTCAACTCAACAGTCTGATAAAACCACTATACTGCATCTGGTATGTTGGTAGTCTCATACTAATGTGCTGTGATTGTGTGAGAGTTACTTCGGAAATGTAACTAGCTACACTACAGAAAATACGATTCTTTGCTTTTTGTGTACTGAAGGTTTTTCAGGGATTCATTACTCATATTTGTTGCAGGTGGATCCTCTGTTCAGACAAAAGCAGCATTACCATCTCATTTGCCGCTGCTGCCAGCAGCTTTTACTTCTGTATAGTTCCCAGGTGATGGTTCTATTCCATGTTGTAGTCAATGTATATAAGCATCAATCAGATCAATATTTCAGAAAACCTTTCGGCTTTTCTAGGTTATATGTAGGGCAACAATGTTACTTTCCTCCTTGTAAGGAATATGGCAAAAGATTTTGCTTTTGATGGACTTGCTCTTTAGCTGCAGTCAGGTCCTCTCCGTTCGTTGGTTGATTAATGGTGACTAGTTCATGAGTGTTGGAAACAAATGCGGAAAAAACAAATACAGAACACAGGATTTACGTGGTTCAATCACAAGGTGATCTACATCCACGGGCGAGACAAATCAAGATTCTACTATAATCAAAGAGAGTACAATTTTCAGAAATCGAAACAACGACTTGACAAAATCTCATGGCTCACCAAAATCACAGAAAAGAAAATTCTCTCTCTCAATTTAATGAGAAAACCTAGCCGTGGTATAAATAGGATTTCCCAAAAAATTTTCTCGGGGGCGTAGCCCCCAAACCCCCCAAGACATACATTCGTTTATTCCGGCTCGAGCGAACTGCCATAGAGATTTGTTCACTTGCTACGGGTTAGGCCTATCAGCCCAACCCTCCGCGTCACAAACTAAATCTCCTTTTTCGGGTCGCACAAAAAACATGTCGGATCGGATCATAAACCGAACCAAATAAAATTCAAGACATATTTAACAATGAGAATATGTGCTGATGTACATGTGCATTTTTATGTGGACCAGCAGTCTGGCCACTACCTAGGATTAGGAAGTACTTGTATTTTGAGATGAAATGTTCTTTCTGATTGTGTTTTTAGATTTATGCTGATTTTTTTTGTTTCTGTAAAATTTTTATTGCAACAGTCAGATGAGCCCCCAAGATGAATCACCTTGATATCGGTGAATTTTCATGCTAAGGTTACCTAACCATGAATGCAATAACCAGTATACACTAGTAAAGTAGGTATTCCAGGTTGTAGCATAATTTATCTTAAACATAAATTTTCCTCTCCCACTTTCTATTTGAACTTTCTTTTTACTCAACTGTTGACTTAAAGATCTATAGTTTCTTGTCAATTAGATAAGTCTGCGATAAATTTTCATTAGATTGGGTTCTTCTGATGCAGATAATTGCTCTATGATTTGCTGTTATCTTTTTCGCATTAATGTGTCAAGCACGTGCTTGGGATCTCAATTCACCTATACCTTCAATGCTGAGAGCAGTTCAATCAAATTTGAGGATGCCCTTTCCAGCTTTGCTCCGGATTGCTGTGCCAATCTTTGTGGCCTTGCTACTCTCCCTGCTAATTGACCAATCAGTTACTCCACTCAGCTTTATAGTCATCTCAACTCTTTGCTCTTTACTTGCAAGCGGTTTCATGACAATCCTTCTATCGATCTCCCAATCGGTCTTCTACGAGGCTGCTACCGTGCAGATTTTCATGAAGAAAAGGTTCATAATCATCTAGTTCATTTGATGAGATGGCATTACTTCTGGTTTACAAGTTGATGGATATTTCAGAATCTTCTTTGAGAGAGAGTACCCATACATATTGTTAAAATTAAGAAAGAAAAGCCATCAAGTGCTCCATCTCATCCTATTGAGTTTTGGCTCGCAAGTTGAAACGCCTTACCAGGACCATAGGATGATAACCCCCCTGAAATAGCAATTAGCTGTGATCTGTTCTCAGGTCTCCAGACTTTCTTATGAATTTAGAGTGAACATAATATATGTGACGTTCAGTGTTCATGTGTCATTAGAGGCTTTTGTTAATTTGCACATTTTGTAGATGTTGAATGAAGGTAAAACTGCAGGTGGCAATTGGGGGAGCGGGTTGAGCTGTTCCGTCAATTTATCAATCTTTCCATGAATCGCTCTTAAGGGTCTCGTGTACTTCAATATGGGGCTGGCTTGAGAATAAGTCCATGAAATTAATGTATTCCAATAAAATGAGGCGAGATGTCTTCTTTTTGTAATGAAGACTGAACATGCAACACTGACGTATTATTTAGGATTAATACTACCAAAAACTCCAAACTGGTACACATGTGAAAATTTTATCCCGAATATATCCTAAAAAATCTCAAATTGGTACACTTGTAACAATTTTACCCTAAACATACTACAAAAAACTTCAAATTGGTATACATGTGACAATTTTACCATGAACTAAAATTTTATTATTATTATATTATTATTTTTTGTTTTTTTTTTATTTTTTTTTTATTCATCTTCAACCTCTAGCCGATCGCCGGTCCGGCGACCGGCCAGAGGCGGAAGCTGGCGAGGATGGCCCCGCCGGCTACTAGCGAGGGCCGCCCTCTCCAGAGTTGAGCGAGGGCGGCCCTCGCCAGCATCGAGCGAGGGCGACCGTTGCCTAAGTCAGGCGAGGGCTGTCCTCACCGGCCTAGGCGAGGTCGGCCCTCGCTCGACTTAGGTGAGGGCTGCCCTCGCTAGATCCGGCGAGAGCGGCTCTCGCCTAAGCCCTCGCTGGACTCAGGCAAGGGCCGCTCTCGCTGGATCTAGCGAGGGCAACCCTCGCCCGATGCCGGTGAGGGTCGCCCTTGCCAAATCTAGCTAGGGTCGCCCTCGCCTATGCCGGTGGGGCCAACCTCGCTGGCTTCCGCCTTTGGTTGGTCGCCGGTCCAGCAACCGGCCAAAAATTGAAGATGAAGAAAAAAGAATAAAAAAATTCGAAAAAATAAAAATTAATATTAAAATATTATTAGTTTGAGGTAAAATTGTCATAGGTGTACAAATTTGAGATTTTTCGTGGTTAAAAAAATAATTTAGGATAAATTTGTTACGGATTTATCAGTTTGGAGCAAAATTGTCACAGGTATACAAGTTTTGGATTTTTGGTGGTAAAAGAAAAATTTAGAGTAAAATTATCATAAGTGTATCAGTTTGGAATTTTTTGTAATAAAAAAAATTCAAAATAAAATTATCATGCATGTATTAATTTAAGATTTTTAGTAGTATTAATTCTATTATTTAAAGGGGGAAAGTTAGTACGTGTATAGAAGCGCAGCAGTGCCTGTCGAGTTGTCACCAAGGAAAGTTAGTACGTACGGTCCCATGATTGGCTTTTTCAGTCGCCCTACAGCTCCGAGGAGTGCATAAGGCCGATTATGATTGCTTCCAGTTCACGCACATGGTCTACAAGGATATGTAGCATTATATTCATTTTCTTTTGTTGCATTGTGGCAAGTCTCAAGAGTTGCTCCATTGCTTCTGTGACAGTTTTTTTTACGGCTTCATTTCGCAGTCATACACGAAGGATGGATTTTTCAGAATATAAAAAGGATGCCAGTGACGGGCGTTCCCAATTTTCGGTTGATTCTGATCATAAATCCAGGGATTCCTTTTTGGGAGACAGCTACTCTAGTAGTCCGGAATCAGCCAGAAGTTTTGCAGACGCGCAATTAGACTTCTTCCATCACCGGCGTGGCTTGCTGATGTTACAGCGTCTGGCGGCACTCATGTTTGTCCCATCACTTGCAGCCTGGTGGCAGTTATATCCCCAATGCCTCCACAGATTTTAAAAGCACTATAATGCTCCTGGATCTTGATTCGTGGTTTGACCTTTTCACGTGGAGGGTTGGGACAGGTCAGAGCTTCCCACGGTTGCTTGACTCAGTTCTTTGCATGTACGTCATCCTTCATGGTACTTGGAATCCGAAGCCCGACTCGACTTTCTTCTCTTTTCCCTCGTCAAGAATCCTTGGCGGGGAATTGAAAATCTAGTACATCTACCAGTTCGCTTGGGTTTATTCTTTTCTCTGGTCTGGCCTTGGCTCCTTACAGAGCTTTCATTTGTGTCGAATGTCTTACAGAAGAGAAGCAGGGAAAATGGAGAAAGCATTCTCACAGACACTGAGAAAATGTCAACTAAAACTGTAAGCTTCACAGTTTCTCATGCTATGCGTGAATAACCATGAATTTTACGAGGCAAGGCTTAATTTGCTGCTTCATGTTGAGTGTAATATCTTCTGGGAGAATGAGGTAGGAGATGTAATACAGATTGTCGGAAAAATTTTGTTGACTGTTGGGACTCAGCCCCATTCGAATGTGAAAGTGCCTTTGTGAGGGATATTGCTCAACTCGTTTGGTGTCAGTAGGAAGACGTCATTCTTCAGCCTTTGCCTAGTGGCACTCCTCTTAATGTTGTGTGCAGGTATTGCTTATATAATACTATTAAAGAGGTCAACGAAGATGGGATCGCTGTTAGTTTTTATTGATGACAATGTTGAAATGAAACACTGTCTCCTGGGCCTCTGCAAGTCAAGCCAGATGGGACTTGAGGATTAATATCACGTGGTGTGGTGTGGATTAGGTGAACAAATCTCGGCCCTGATTTCAAGAACACATAAACCCTCCACCAAGTATGTTTCAATCAGTAGATTCTTTTGGTTTCTGTTTTATATAGGAGTACAATGAGAGGACTCAGAAACTTAGACAGCTGTATAAGTCTCCAGTATCAGCCTCCACCAGCTTCTCTCAAATGCCTGTTTTCTATCTGTGTGACATCTTCCGGTTCTATCGAAGGGAAACAATGAAGTTTTCACAGAGGAGCTAGCACTAAATGGTCCACAAACTTTACACGATTCGCATGTCGTCCTTGAAGTCCAAACTTTCACTCCCTATTGTTAATATCAGTTGAATTTCTGTCTTTCGTGCATTTCTCCATTCATCCGAAACAAGTGCCAAATCATTCCATAACCATTTAGATGGTCTCTAATTGGAGCAATCATCAGCCATCTGGTCTTTCATAGTACCGGAAACCATACCATGTTAAATGACCACAGGGGCAATGATCTACATATTTCAAGAGTAGTTCACAATTTCACATTGTCATTTACTTAATTTGCCTCGGTTAGAGTAAATTTCATTGAAGAAAGAAAAGTTGCAGCAAATCTTGACGGTTCCCTTTTACTTCCGTACTGAAAGGCTGTTTCTATTAAACAATAGCTACAATGTGCATAACATCATTCATTAGGATCTCCCTGCTCAAGCATAATATCATTCACTTCCCTTGTTCTTTTCACAATCTCATTGAATTAAAAAGTCACAGCTCACTGAAATTTGCGCAGTACAAGCTCTTGTGCGTCAGTCTGAAAATGTTTATTTCATTCATGAGCTTAAGATCCCAGGCTTTCTTCTATCATTTTGGCTCTTCAACTGGTGTAACATAAGCGATGGCAAACCAAAAAAGGTTCAGCTTATTTAACAAAAACAAGTAATACCCTCGTAAATGATCTGATTCATCATGAAATCTTGAGACAGAAGTAACAAAAAAGGGACTATATATACACATATAAATATATGTGTGTCTAATGAAAAATGAATTTGTTAGGATGTAAGAAGCTCAAGAAACAAATCCAACATATGTAATACACACAAAGGAAGCACCAAACGCCATCATCACTTCCCTGATTCTACACATAAGAATGGAATACAACAACACAATGTCAAATCTGAGAAATCGTACATGCCGAGGAAACAATTAGTAGCGGTAAGAAGAGAGCATGATCGGTAGGAGTGCAGCCAAGCAGGCGAATGACGCGGTGCCAAAGAAGGAAGGAGCGAAAGCAGCAGTGGAACTGTGTCCTGGAGCTGGTGCAGGAGTGTGCATGGATGGTGCTGGCGAGTGGGCGTGCCCAGGGGACGGTGCAGGCGAGTGGGAATCTGCTCGAGCACTGCTCACCAATGCCATCAGCAGGAGGATCATGCACAGTGAAGCAGACCTAAGTGCCATTGGTGAGAGAGCAGAAAAACTTGCAGACAAACTTCCTCTCGTGTCTGGTCTTGTGGAACTCGACAGCTTTTTAAAGGCTTGATAGTGCTAGTTGAGGCCCCAACCTGGGTAGTTCTTTATACAGCTGTTTCAACTTTCCAAGTTGTGGTCTCAATAGGCGACCCGTGAAGTCTGCTACGTTAAAAAAAGTTTATCTGATAAATAGTCATATGAAGATTATTGGAAAATCCCCCTTATTTTACCACGGGCTTCATCTGGGCTTAGTCTGATGGACTATATCGATCATATGCTCTAAATCAGTTAGTGTTTACATCGCAGCACGTCAAGAGTATATGACATATGACAGGAGCCTGGTAACATTTCTCATTCCGATCGACTTGGTTCGCTACATTAACTGTAAACTATTTCTATACCGAAACTCTCTGTTTATCCCCATCAATACTTATTCTAAATGGCACCAGTAGACACGTCGAATTGAACAAGCCATAATGGGTAGTTGAGCGCAAGCTGTCGAGTGTGTCACTCGAGTTTGAAAGGGTACAGTCTTAATCCGAGGAAGGAGTCATTAGCCCGTCACAGGTGTCACCGTCAAGTACGGTTCAATGAGCAAAACTCGCAGCGCATAGAAATGATATCTCAGGTGGTATCTCGTACCTGGACATATAGAACCTGAAAGAGGAGCTGGGGCTCTACCAAACGACAGGTTGGATCAGAACAAGGACTTGAAGATCTGTACTCATGCTAAATCTCTCAATAATTAGCCCATTAATGGCTAAGACAATTAGGCGAAGGCGATAACTATTCGATCTTTACATTGTAAGGCCAGCTCATATACAATGCAAAAAGTCTACTTGGTATATCAGTACTTTAGTCTGCAAATAATGTAGTTCGGTACTGAGAGCAAATGCTTCCTTGTACAGGTCACCGGGACAATCACCTCATCAAAGCTGAGATTTCCTTAACTATAAAACCTAGTCTTATATGCGGGATTTTCAGATGGGTGTAGTTGTTTCATACTCTCGCAGTCAATGAGGACACGATGAGGGAGATCGCTTGGAAGCTTCCATTTCGAGCAATTAGGCATATAGACGTCAATGCAACTTTCAAGGAAGCCGATGTGACAGTGGAGTATTAAAAACAAGAAAGGGAAATCTGTAAGACTATTCGATTAATGTGATTTGCGCGTTTTGATCCATAAGATCATCATGGAAACCTAACTCACGGGTCGCATACCTGTAGGACCGATTTCACTTTTCCCGAAGTCAAGTTCAGCTAAAGAGAAAAAATATTAGAAGCGTGGTCAGGTTACTCGGGAAGCATGGCAGATTGCATCTTGGTTATGTGTTCAAACACGTGTCTGCACACGCAAACTCGGACGACACATTGTCCATAAAAAAGTCATCTTTGATCCGTCCGGTATTCTATTCACGGGTCGGTTGTTTTTTTTACGCCGTTCAAGCTCCAAGAGCATGGAGCGCTCGACTGATCTCATCGGGCCACGAAAGCGCCGGTATTCCTCTGCAGCTGGTTCATTGATATCGAGATTGTGCATCAGCTTGGCCATACATGTTCGGGTTGTTCAGATCTGCCTTTTCAGATATAGCTTGGAGTGCAATCTAGTGATAAGACGATCTTGTTTTCTCACAAAATCGAATACAGATTTCCCAAGATGGGCTGGGCTTGAACACTTGAGCTTATTGTTGCATCCTGAATCAACGAGATCTCGTTGCGTGCGCTCATTGGGCTGTCTTTCAATCAGCTTCGGTTGGAGAATATGGCTCTTTTGCTCTATACAAATTTAGACGACACCGTACGAGGATAATGCTATACACGTAAATACAGATTCGCCAACTTGAATTCCCGTCAATTACTTGAATTTGACGCAAGGTTCGTCTTGTCACTTTTCATGAGCTGATTTTTCTAAATCAATGTACATAGCAAAACCGCATCACGTCTCTTACACTCTTGAGAAAGGTACATCTTTTACAACTTCTCAGCAGCAGCGTCGCCGGCGACCACGGACGGCCAGATCCGGAGAGCCAGCATCGTCACCGGCCATGGCAGGGCAAGGTTCGCGAGCGGCACCGACGGCCATGAATGGACAAAGGGCCATGGACGGCCAGATCCGGAGAGCCAGCAACGTCACTGACCCCACGGCGGTTCGTCCGAGGCCACACGGAGCAAACTCCACCTCACAAAGAAATTCCACATCAAGATATCTCCTTTTTTTTTTAATTTTAATTCAAGGCGCGTGTAAAATCTTAAGCAGATGCGAAAGGAACATAGACGCCACATCACATCAGATTGCTGACGTGGCTGCTGACGTGGCGAGGGGGCGTGGGGGGCATAGAATCAAATAATAATCGGTTATAACGACCGACGACGCCAGAGTTTGCATTGGACTGCGCGAGAGAGAGAGAGAGAGAGGGAGAAAGAGAGTCTTGCTGCTGCTGCTGCTGCTAACTGAATCCTCCCGCCAAATTCAACCGCCCTGATCGACCATCATCATCATCATCTTCGTCTTCTTCAACCTCTGCTTAAACCCTTCTCTCTCTCTCTCTCTCTCTCTCTCTCTCTCTCTCTCTCTCTCTCTAGATGCACAGAGACCTCTCCTGTCCTCCCCATGTCTCCCTCCCCTAAAACCACCCTCCTCCTCCTCCTCCTCCTCCTCCTCCTCTCCCTCCTCCCCTGCGCCCTCCCTTCCCCCACTGCCATCGGCGTCACCTACTCCCCCTCCAACTCCTCCTCCTCCTCCTCCTCCGCCTCCCCCGCCGCCCCTCCCGGCCTCCCCCCGCCCGGCCGCGTCGCCGACGCCGTCTCCGCCCTCAAGATCCCCTCCGTCCGCCTCCCGGACCCCACCCCGCAGCTCCTCCGGGCCTTCCTCTACTCCAACACCTCCCTCCTCCTCTCCGTCCCCAACGCCCTCGTCCCTTCCCTCGCCGCCAACCGCTCCGCCGCCCTCTCCTGGCTCTACCGCCACGTCGTCCCCTTCTACCCCCGCGCCCGGGTCTCGGCCATCTCCGTCGGCAGCAACGTCCTCGACGCCCACCCCAACTACGCCGGCCTCCTCGTCCCCGCCCTCCGCAACTTCCGATCCGCGCTCCGCGACCTCGGCATCCGCGACGTCGCCGTCTCCACCACCTTCTCCTTCGTCAACGTGATGACGACCACGTTCCCGCCGTCCGCGGCCAGGTTCCAGGAGCCCTACGCGGAGGCCGTGATGAAGCCCCTGCTCGATCTCCTGCGGGACACCAACTCTTCTTTCATGGTGAACATCTACCCTTACAATCTCTACCGGCTTCGCTGCGAGATCCCCCTAGGGTTCGCTCTTTTCCAGGAGCACCCCTTCATGTACCGGGACGACTTGACGACCGGGGTCCGGTACCGAAATCTCTTCGACATGATGGTCGACGCGGTGGTCGCGGCGATGGCGGTCGCAGGGCACGAGGACATCCCCGTGATTGTGGCCGAGACAGGGTGGCCGAGCTCGAGCCCCGACGCAACAGAGATCGACGCCAACGAGCTCTACTCGGAAATGTACGTGAAGGGCCTGTTGGGGCACTTGAGGTCGGGGCAAGGGACGCCGCTGAGGAAGGAAGGTGTTGCAGAGGTTTACGTTTACGAGCTGGTCGACGGGGAAGCAAAAGGGATGGCGAGCCAAGCTCGGGCACGAAACTGGGGGATTTTGTATGCGAATTTCAGCGAGAAGTATGAGGTTCAGTTCTCTTGTGCCGGCTATTGTGGGTCGCCGGAGGAGTTGTTGATTGGGTTAGTGGTGATGCTGCTGATTCTGGCCTGGTTGATATGGTATGTACCGAATTCTCCGTGGTGATCCCGTTTCGACAGGGTTCGATTTCGTTCTCGCTCTTCTCTTCAATCGAGCACCTGTCTCTCTCGGAGGAGGAGATGATTGTTCACGTCCACATTTCGGGTTTCAAGCTTTGATCGTCTTGCACCCGCAGTCGCCGATTCCGCTGCATCATTGTTTCCCTGTTCTTATGATATGATCTTTGATTCTGATGTACTTCTTTTGTTCTTTTTTTGGGGGGTCTGGACATGTTAGAGTAGGATTTGAAATCAGTGGTTGATTGGAAGAGGAGTGGAGTAATCTGGATCTTGTTTGATCGAGCAATTCTTCTTGTTTCGATGCCGAGAATTATCTAGTTCTTTCCCTTCTGTTGTTAGCTCAGAGCATGAAGTCTTCTGCAAATCTAATCGAATGCGGCGGTGCCGCCACTGTTACTGGTTTCTTGAATTCGAAATGGGTGGAGCTGAACTGAAATCGTCGGAGCAGTGCTCGAACTCAGAAGTGTACTTGGGACTCGGGGAAGATTTATGCATCACCATATGCCCCGCCAAGCTTTAGGTAGAAGAAGAGTTGTATGCGCAGGCGACGTATGAAAACCTTGCGGCGCTTTGTGCTCGTGTGATTAGATCGCGACCCCCATTTTGAATTTGATTGAAGATGAACTGCAGCTCGATGCGGCGTGATGCGAAAGAGATCGATTTGAGTTTTCGTTAACTGTGACAAAGAGGTAATTTGATCAAAAGCAAAACCAAGCTAAAGGCCAAGGCGGCGTTCAGAGTTTCTGTTGAGGGTCAAAAGAGCAGAGGAGGACCAGTGAACTTCTATCAGAGCTCCAGTATAGTGAGCAAACGCCATCACAAACTTGAAGATCATGTAAGAGGTACAATGAGCGCTGTTTTTCACGGCTCATTCGGCACTAATGAGCCGGTATTAAGTCTTAATAACGGGCTTAATTAGGTTTAAATTCATGAGTAGTCTGACCTAATCCGTCCGCTGTTACTTTGATAAACTCAGATTTAATCCGAGGTTTAACGGTCACTAAATCGCGGCCTCAATGGACTGTCCTAGGAGTTAGAATCTTCACTGGCTATTTTGTAACAAGATAGATATTGGTTAAGAGCTTTATCAAAGCAAAGGATAGCCTTAGGTGAATTATGAAGAGCCCAATTGCCCATATCGTTATTTTTGGCTTGGGAGCATTTGGCACATCAATAGTTATAGATCCTAAATTGAAGCTGGAAAACAAGTAGAGGAAGAAAACTCAAAAGCCCTTCAAGTCAAATTGAATCAATAATTAAGTGAAATGCGAAATTTGCTCACTCGATATCACAATATCATCCGCAATTACATGCCCTTTGATTCTTTTCTCTTAGGGGCGGGGTTGTTTTTGTTTATCGATAGTTAGTCGCATCATGCGATTTTGCATCGTTTCGATTTTATCGGATGTTTTGAAAATGGCTAAGTCCTGCGGACACAAGATACAAATTTAGGACTTAAGAGAAGGAAGGAAGGAAAGATTTACTGATGCAGGAGGGCTCGCTTGATATGCATCTTCCTCGTCCGTTCATAACCACAAAAATATGAGCGATGGTGGTTGATTTCCACGTTTCGTCCCCTACTATATCGCCTTCATTTCCAAAATTGTAGGAATATATATAAATAAAACTGAGAAATGCCACGTGGCAGCTCACGGTGAACTGCTTATCTTCTGTGGTACAATCCCACCCATTCCTTCTGGCGTTGCATGGCCCAAGGGAAAACGTTAACCAACCGAAAGTAATCAGTCTCACACCAAAGAGCCTCTCCAGCTCAAGCCCAAGCAGAGCTCTCTCTTCTTCTGCAGATTTCTCCTCTCCTCCAGACCGAGACCTGAAGCTAAGGCTCTCCGGCCGGCGTAGAGATGGAGACTGGCATCGCGTGGTACGCACGTGGGGGTTTCCTTCCCACCAAGCATT
The DNA here is from genome assembly GCA_024500025.1 of Syzygium aromaticum. NCBI lineage: Eukaryota > Viridiplantae > Streptophyta > Magnoliopsida > Myrtales > Myrtaceae > Syzygium > Syzygium aromaticum. Next base: position 10,236,281 of record CM044894.1, on the reverse strand, counting down.
CCACTTCCCTTGTGTCCCCACCTTCGTTGTCTCCATCTTTCACCTCCAAGGTATCTGATATATCATTATATGAACTTGTCCAGCAATTTGCAGTAGATGATTCTTGTTTGCTCTTTGCTTTCGTGATTGAATGGACCCAAAAGGGTGAGTCTCTGAATGAAATAAACTACAATAATGAAATGGCAGAGTTTGAAGTCGAGCTTGCTATTCGGGGAATCGCTGCGGGTGGCGCCGCCGAGGTCATCCCTCAGGGCCTCCAAAGCAAAGAACTCTTCTCTCACTACAAGATGTGAGATAGGGGATAGCTTGGTGAGTACTAATCCTCTTCACGAAATTGGGAAGTTTACCGAGCGAGGTTGGATTGTTGTGACAGACTTCAGTGTGTGTGTATGTGTGATATGGAATACGTGCGTAGGAAGAATTCCTGAACAAGGCCACTCCAGATAAAGGGCTGATCAGGTTGCTGGTGTGCATGGGCGAAGCACTCAGGACCATCTCCTTCAAAGTCAGGACAGCTTCTTGTGGAGGAACGGCCTGCATCAACTCCTTTGGTGATGAGCAGCTCGCGGTTGATGTGCTCGCCGACAAGCTCCTTTTCGAGGTTAGGACAAAACCATTTTCTGTGGCTTAGTTTCTCACTAATGCTTTTGTCCAACTGTTCGAGGGGAAATCCTGAATTGTTATGGTAGAAATCTGTTTTGAAAGGTTATAGATGAAAAAGATCAAATACTCTGCTCAAAAATCATACCACTTGACAAAAATTTACAGCTAGCTCTTTATCGGATGAATGGAGTTGTTTCAAGAAAACTGCAAATATTTAATTATTTAGATGTTTGATGCAATGATTCTACCTGCTCTGCTCTTTTAGGATCATTTCGCTTGTTGTCGCGGTCTAAACTTAATCGATTTGACCTTTAGCCAAGATATTCCAATACTTCTGCATTTGAGAATGATATTATGAATTTCACTAATAGGCCCTGCAATACTCACACTTCTGCAAATATGGCTGCTCTGAAGAAGTCCCTGAGCTCCAAGACATGGGAGGCCCAGTCGAAGGTCTGTCAATCTCACTCTTCACGATGACCTACCATAAAGTTTGATTCGCAACCATTTTTATGACCATGTGAGAATTTGTAACAGGTGGATTCAGTGTCGCCTTCGATCCCCTCGATGGTTCCAGCATCGTCGACACGAACTTCACCGTGGGAACCATCTTTGGGGTCTGGCCTGGAGACAAGTTAACCGGGGTCACAGGAAGAGATCAGGTCGCTGCGGCCATGGGCATCTATGGGCCCCGAACAACATATGTCCTCGCTCTCAAAGACATCCCCGGGACCCATGAATTCCTTCTCCTCGACGAAGGTTATTGATCATCGCAATTTTAGAACTCTGCGAGCATTTCATTAACTCATTTGCCAATATTTCAAGTCCCCCTGAACAAGTGTAACTGCTGTCAGGAAAGTGGCAACATGTGAAGGACACAACCCAAATTGGTGAAGGAAAGATGTTCTCTCCTGGAAACTTGAGAGCCACATTCGACAATCCTGAATACGGCAAGGTTAGAACTCTCTGTTCCTTTCTTAGCCCCCCCACGCGAATATTGTATCGGCAATTCGTGATGCGGGTTGGTGCTGATTGTGGTCATCAAGACTCAAGACCCCAGATGTTAATAACAAGCGGACCTACTCCTCCTTGTTTTTCTTAATGCAGCTAGTTGAGTACTATGTCAAAGAGAAATACACATTGAGATACACCGGAGGAATGGTCCCAGATGTCGGCCAGGTTCATCCTTTGATTCGATCAAAGTGAATTAATCCAGTTTCATTGCCACCAAAATTGCAGTCTCAAAGATTTGATCTTTTTTCCCATTTATTTTCTCAGATTATTGTGAAGGAGAAAGGTGTGTTCACAAATGTGGCATCGCCATCCGCCAAGGCGAAGCTGAGGCTGCTATTCGAAGTGGCTCCACTCGGCTTCTTGATCGAGAAGGCTGGAGGTTTCAGCAGCGACGGCAAGCAGTCCGTCCTGGACAAGGTGATCGAAAACCTGGATGACCGGACTCAAGTTGCCTACGGGTCCAAGAACGAGATCATCCGGTTCGAGGAGATGCTGAACGGGTATTCCAGGCTTAAGGCCGGGGTGCCCGTTGGAGCCACGGCCTGAGGTGGGAAAGATCTTGACCCTCAGGCATTGTATTCGTTGGATGAAACTCGAGCTACTTCAGTCATACGAATTCGGAGGATAGTCGAATGCAAAAAAATGTTGCAGTAAATTGCTTTGAGACTCAGAAATTTACAAGTTGAGATCATTATTTTGTTGAGTTGATGAATCCGATCAACCGAATGATATTGGAGAAGTTCATCGCTCTGCGCTTAATCATCGAGAAACACGACTCAGGACGACGAACACATCATCTGTGATGCGTTTTCCTGATTTAGTCCGTTCAGGTGAATAATGAACATTCATCATGCAAATGGCAAGATTCAAGGAGCTGTTTCGTGTTGTTGCATTGCAGATTTCTTCAATACGTGAAGAAGACGAGTGAAAATTACAAAAAAAAAAAAGAGAAGGGAAAATTAAAATGTTGGCTCAATGACGCGCCAGGTAGGGGTCGAACCTACGACTTTCTGCTTAGGAAACAGACGCTCTATCCACTGAGCTACAGGCGCTTTCCTTTACTAGCAATGTCGTTCTATTAATATAACTTTTATAATAAACCTGAATCGTCGTTCCATCTTGTAACACATCACAGGTTCGAACCATGTCGCGAGCGAATTTCTGATCGATTCGTTCTTTAGGTTTTTCCTATTATTGTATGTAGAATTTTTTAACTTTCCGGTAAGTTGGTCAAATTAAGAACGGAAAATTCCAAAAATAGACCCAAAGTGAAATCATTTTCTCAAATAAGGGTTTAAAGTGAATATTATCTCAAATAAAGGCATGAAGTAGCCATATCAATCTCAAATAAGGACTTGACCTCACCGGCCAAAAGATATTTTCATCTTTTACTTTTTTGAATTTTTTTTCTTTTTTTTTTCCTTTTCCTTTTCCTTTTCTTTATTTTTTTTCCTCTCTTCCCTTTGCCAGCCTTCGCCAAGGCCAACAGAGGCCGCCCTCGTCTGGGCTAGTGAGGGCGAGGTTAGCCTAGGTGAGGCGACCCTTGCTCGACGCCGGCGAGACCCGCCCTCGCTCAATGCTGGCGAGGGCGGCCTCACCTGAGGTTGGCAACCTCTACCAACCAAGCAAAGCGAAGGCTAGGAGGGAAGAAGAAAAAAGGAAAAAGAAAAAGAAAGTAAAAAAAAATAAAAATATATATATATACTTATAATGTTTTTGACTAAAATACCCCTTCTCTGGCGACGGAATAGTCATCCGCCGGCCAAAAGTTCTTTTTTGAGACGATTTAGCCACTTCCAGTCCTTATTTGAGACGATTTTGCTACTTCAAGTCTTTATTTGAGATAATGTTCACTTCATGCCCTTATTTAAGAAAATAACTCCACTTCGGGCCCCTTTTTGGAATTTTCCTAATTAAGAATTCAAGAACTTAGATCAGAACGTAGGCAAGTTCAAGAATTAATGAGTGAAACTGTTATGACATTTTCATCTCATATTTAAAAAGGAACAACAGGACCAAAAGGCGTCTATTTTAAAATTTCAATAATTTGGTATTTAAAATGACAGTTATAGAAAGAGCCTTTGATTCTTTAGAATAGCAGAATCTTGATAATAAACAAAAAGATTAATACAATGAAAAATCTCAAATCGGTATATTTGTGATAAATTTACTTCAAATTAATTTTTTATTTACTAAAAACCACGGACTAGTATATCTGTGTTGAATTTACTCCAAATTAATTTTTTGACTATAAAAAACGTCAAACTAGTACTTCGTGCAAACGGTAGCAATAACCATATTCAATCTTTATTAATATCTATTGGTAGGAGTGTATACGTTGCATAATTCTAAATGCAGCAGAGTCAAGGCATGTGAACTTTCTCCACAAGAATTTTTGTCAGTCAATAAATGTCAATCTCTTATTAATTTATGACATATTGTTGTGTTAGCCTTTATCCGTTACTTGAATTGAATGCGTGAAGTTAGGAATAAAGTGGAAAATAAAGTTGTGAAATGTTGTGTATATATTTTGATATGTATATTAATGAAGAATACGTCAGCCTATCATATGTTTTATTAGATAATTATTATAAGATAATATTTCAATCAAGATATGTACAATCAAAGAGAGAAATACATGCAACATGTACATATGCATGCAATATTAAGAAATACGGATAATTAATAGAATTATTGAAAGGATCACGCTTTTTGCACTCTTTCTATGACTTAAACACTCCATTTTTTGTTGTTTTGACTGTCCTAACACTTATGAGACCCACCACTTCTAATATAATTATATATAATCATTTTTTTTATAGGTCGACTCTTTTTATTTGTTAGGTCTCACTTTCCTCCTTCTTCTTTGTTTTCCATGCCTCCCACTCGTCTCTTTGTTCTCTTGTAGACCATTCTCTTCTTTCTATGTCTCGCATTCCTCTTCCTTCCTTCTTCTTCCACAAATCTCTCATGCATTTGCAATTTACAAAAGAACGTCTTACTTCAACAATCCACCCCTTCCTCATTCACGATTCTAGTGAACGCTTGTTTTTTTCCTCTTTAGTTTTCTTGGTCTTGAATTGTTTCTTGATATCTTTTCTTAAAAATGAATTTGAGTTTTGGGACATGGAAATGCTTGATCTTATGTTTTACTCCTGCATCGAGAGCTTAGTGTACATCAAAACAATGCTTATGAATTAATTGTGCAGTTGCTTGAATTTTATTTTTCGTCACATGTAGCAGAGTGACTGTAGTTAGCTTTATGTTTTTCTTTTGGTATGTTTTTTTCTCTTTATTCTAGGTGGTTTTGATTTCCAAGCCGGAGGTTTTGTTTTGATGCCTATGAGTAGTTTGCTTTACATTTTTGCAATATCACCTGAAATTCAGAGCTCAAGATTGCCGCTTATTGCCCTCAACTTGTATGCCTATGCATGATTGAGACACTTTTCTCTTTTTCTACACTCTCACATGTGCAAGAAGAGGAGAAAACAATATAAAAAAGGAAAGAGAGAGGAGAGGCGCTTCTCAATATTACCATCCATGGTGCAACAAGAGCCTTCATGAGGAGAAAAGGGACTCGTTGGGAGGTTACCCGTGAGCCCAATGTCAGTACCCACGAATGTGCGGAAAATGACGGGGTGGACATCACGGATAATAAATGGAGGACGACGAGTGTGTGGAGGAAGAAGAAGAAAAAGAAGGAATGCGATGCATAGAAAAAAGAGAATGGCTTGCGAGTGAGAAAATAGATGGACTAGGGAAAGGCATAAAAAGAAAGAAGAAGAAGGAAAATAGGATCCATATGGAAAAAATCAAAATCAAAAAGACAAATAATAAAAAATCATATAAAATTGTACCAAAGTGATGAGTTCCACAAAGGATAGGATGGCCAAATCAATATAAAATGGAGTGTTTAAGCTGGAGAAGTGGAAAAAGTGCGGCCCTTATTAAAATATCTCTAACAAATAAAATTATCCTAGAGAAATACCTTAGTATAGAGGAAATATCCTCAATATCTCAAGAAAATATCTAAATAACTCTAATTTCCCCCTCAAACTCAAGGTGCATAGAATATGTCAACTTGAGTTTGAATGTAAGTTTGAAAATATTTAAATATTAAGAGTGCGTTTCTTTCGCAAAAAACTCAATGATAAAGGAAAATAATTTCCTGGGTCTAGGAATCCTGAAAAAAAAAAATGTCTTTAGCAATCTCTTAAGCTTAAACCTTGCAAATGGTCCTGAATGCTGGGACTTGGAACCAACGTTGAAGTTTCTTTGATTAAGCGTAGAGTTTCGGATCTAAGCGTTAATAGATAATCATATTTTGAAAAATGTTTCTCGATTCTTTTAAAGAGGTAATCATTTTCCTCCTAAGTAAACCAAATGCCAAAAAATGAGGAAAATGTGCACCCTAAATCACATATTTCTCTAACAATTTAAACTTCTTAGAATAGTTGGTAGTGATCCTACAAAATCTCATATGATATCAAAGAAGGAGATACTGAGTTCGAATATTGATTGAATATTTAAAATATTAAACTACACATTCCTCTCTTATAGGTGAAAAAGAAATAGAAAAAAATAATTATAATCCTTAAAACCTTTCGAAAAATATGTAAATTGATAATTAATATAATATATAGTTCTTCATAGTTTCCTAAAACTGGGGATACCTTTTATTCGTACCTAGCTTTTCTAGGGAATGTTAGAAAGAAAATTATCAAAAGAGCAAGGCGGTATTATTTGCTATTGTGCTTCATTAATTTGATTAGGCTAGTTCAATTCTTGCGGACTTGTTAACCTCTCATTTTCAATGGTTCAAATCCATTCATTGACAGACGACATTACTAATGTCCCAGCAAAAATTTGACTGGCATTGAACCTTGATATTTGAGAAAACCATATGGAAATCTTAACATAGATCGGATAAATTTCAAGATTGACGTCGTAGATTATAGTCTCAAAGCTTTGAATCTCATAAACGGATAATAGGTTCCCACCTATATATATTGGAAAACAGGGAAATCAAATCCGTCGTATTATTTCAAAATTTGTTGAGATTACATTCCTGAGTTTCCAAACTCACTTTAGAATTTCTATGGTTTTATTTTTAAAAATTTATGTCATGAAAAACTCCAAACTGATACATTTATGAAAATTTTGCCAAAAACAACTTCTTTTACTATTAAAAACCCTAAACTGGTAAACATGTAACAAATTTACCATCCGTTAAATTAAATTAATACTTCGAAAAAACGTAAATTGGTAAATCTGTGACAAACAGATAGGAAAAACCCTAAATTGATACATTCGTTATCCAATTAAACAGTTTAACCGTAAAATGTAACAAAAATTAACGAAGGGTTGTACCAATTTGGGATTTTTTGTGATTAAAAAGTTAATTTGAAGTAAATTTATCACAGGTGTACAAGTTTTGGATTTTTCATGGTATTAATCTTATTTCTAAATGTTTAATACCACGAAAAACTCCAAACTGATACATTTATAACAATTTTACCCTCTATTAATTTCCATTAAATTTGACCGTCAAATTTATAAGTTGGATAACACGTGACAATTGACAGGTATACCAATTTAGGATTTTACCCTCCGTCTGTTACAAGTGTACCATTTTTTAATTTTTCATGATATTAATCAAATTTAATATAGGGTAAATTTATTACAAATGTACCATTTTTAGGTTTTTGATGGTCAAAAATTTAGTTTGAGATTTTTTATGGTCAAAAAATTATTTGCTGATAAATTTGTCATAGATATACTAATTTCAAGATATTTGATTGACAGGTGAATTTCCTAAAAAACCTTAAACTTTAGGTTAAGTCCCAAATCTACACCAAACATTTTTTGTTTCAAAAAAACCTCAAACTTTAGGTCCAGTATCAAATCTGGCTCAAACTTTTTTTTATATTAGAAAAAACCCCCAACTTTACATTCAATCCAAAATCTGCCTCGAACTTTATTTTATATAAAAAAATCAATAAATTTCAATTTATTTTAAGAAATATATCCCGGTAATCTAATCCCAACTTGACATGGTACTTTCACATCGTAACAAATTCACATTAGCAAAGTTATTGAGCGATAGGTACAGACCGACGTTAAATTTTCATTTCGATAACAAATCAAATCAAACAAAAATTGTTGAAATTCTCCAAAATGAACAATTCTAGGATATGAAAGTTAGGGACGATAACAAATACATGCCAAATTTTTTTTAATTTAAAAAAAAAACCTAATTTTTAGGTTTAATCCAAATTTGTTCCGAACTTTTCTTTGTCTAAAAAAAAGCCTTATTACTTTATTGATGTTGATTTGTTATCGATGTGGAAGTGCAACGTCAAGTTAGGACTGAATCACCAGAGTATATTTTTGAAAATAAATTGAATTTTGGTGATTTTTTTTGCATAAAACAAAATTCGTTGATTTGAGACTTGACTTAAAGTTTGGGATTTTTTCTAAGATAAAAAAAAGTTCGGGCCAGATTTGGGACCAAACCTAAAGTTTGAGATTTTGCTGAAACAAAAAAAAAATTCATGACAGATTTGGGACTTAACTTAAAGTTGGGAAGTATTTTATGGAATTATGCCTTTGATTGATAAGAAATTAATGTGTTTATGAAAATATAAAGGGGGAAAAAAAAAACAGAAGAGAAAATCTTCCAGCTTCCCGTTTAAATATCTCGGGGCCGAGAAACTTGCGACTCGCCGCGTCCCATCGTCGTCTCTCCGCGCAGAACCCACCTCGGAATCCCTATCTCTCTCCTCCGACGGCATCAATGGCCTCCTCCCGCATCCCGCCGGCAAAGCCCCTCGAGCTCGACCTCACCGTCGTCAACGCCAAGCACCTCAAGAACGTCAACTGGAAGAACGGCGGCCTCAAGCCCTACGCCATCTTCTGGGTCGATCCCGACCGCCGCCTCGCCACCAAGTCCGACGACTCCGGCTCGATCCGGCCCGTCTGGAACGAGCAGTTCACCATCCCGCTCCCGCTCCCGCTGCCCGATTCCGCCCTCACCCTCGAGGTCTTCCACTCCAAGCCCTCCGAGACCCCCAAACCCCTCGTCGGCTCCCTCCTGATCCCCCTCAAGGACCTGCCCGACCCGCACGACCGGGACCAGATCCGCACGTACGAGCTCGTCCGGCCGTCCGGTCGGCCCCACGGCAAGATCCGGATCAAGCTGGCCGTCCGCGAGCGCCCCGTGCAGCCGCCGCCGGAGTACCTCGTCCCGCCTTCCGGGTATTATTACGGGGCCGCCGCCGCTCCTCCGCCGCCGGCTTCGCGCTCGGCGTATCTCCCCCCGCCGCCGGCCCCGCTCGTGGTGGCGCAGGCCGTGACGATGCCCCCGCCGCCGCCCGCTACGGTCCGCGAGTACAGGCCGTATTCTGTTCCGACCTACGCAGCGGCCCCTCCGCTGCCGCCGCCACCGGGCCCGGCTCAGTCGCAGCCTGCTTATTCGTACGCGTACTCGGATGCCTATCCTGGATACTATCCGGGGTACTACTCGTCTGCACCTCCGCCCCCTCCACCGCGGCCGTTTTATGATCGGGGTTCGGGTTATGGCGGGCCTAGCGGTGGCCCGTCCGCACCTGTCGATTACACAATGGCATACGAGAAGCAGAGAAGTGGGAAGATGGGGCTTGGGGCAGGATTGGCTGTGGGAGCGGTTGCTGGAGCGCTGGGTGGGCTAGCATTGGAAGAGGGATTGAACTATGAAGAAGAGAAGATCGCCGAGATGGTTGAGAGCGACTTGGCTGGAAGGGATGATTATAGCGACTATCCCGCTGATTACTGATTTCAATACCGGATTGGTTGGTTGGTATGCTTCTTTACTGTTGATGGGCAATGTCGGTCTCTATTTCGGCATACGTGTTTAATAGAGTGTGATGTAAATAACTTAGGTTGGCAGCTGGATGAGCTTTCTGTTGTCTGGGACTTATGCTGACTATGTTTTTCCTGAAGATGCAATAAGTGGTTGCTGCTGAAATTCTCAAGATATGTGTTATGCCGGATGGTGGATTAGGTAAATACTAAGAAATGATAGAGAGATAAGAATTTGCGTATGGTAGGTTCTTGTAGAACGGGCTGTTGCTGACATGAAAATACATAATTTAATTAAGTAAATAGGATATATATATATATATATATATCTCAGGACTAGTAGTCAATTAAGGCAACTCAGGTTGTGTAATGATCCATAATCAATTTCGTCATCATGTTCCTCAATCAGTTTTTATTCAATGTGGTTTTGGAGCATACTCTGGGTATGTCCTCATGATTGCACTTTGTGATAAGTTATGCTCAAGGATTTGTCTATGGTGGAGGGGTAGTTTGAGGAAATGAGATACATTCATGTCTGAAATATGTTACCTAGCTCGTTGTGGCATGCTATGAGTTCGTCTAATGAATGAGGATTGGGTCCACTTCTTATTAAGCTGGCAGTACGAAAGAATGTATTGGCATATTTCCATCCGAGTCATTTTGTGTGATTCCAAAAGTTTAATAGTTGGAGAATGCACACTAGTGTCATCAGATTTGTGTTTTCGTCTTTTACTTGTATGAGGACATGTTTGGGTCAAATGCAGCAGTCATTGTGACAATTCCAGGTATAAGGGTATCCCAGACTACGTACCTTGTTCATGTTATGTGAGGGGTTTTGGCAATCATGATGACCCTGGTGTATAAGACTCGATTGTTTGAAGTCCATACGCTTTGTTTGCATGGAAGGACAGTTGTTTTTATTGGTTACAATGCACTCCAACAGCTTCTCTTGTGATTTTGTACCGAGCATTAAACCACAGCATAAGTTTTTCTCACATCCCGTTTCTGTCAATGATGATGGGACTACTACTAGTATATTGTTTACTGTATAGTTGGAGTTTATGCAACTTGGGCTTCACCAACTTTTAGCCTTCGCCAGTCTTTCCTTTTTGAAAACCCAATCGGTCTTCACATGTAATGTCTGGTACTGATCTGTCCGCCTGTGAAAGAGTGATGTTCGGAATCTATTTCGTCATGTGGGGACACCATACTACCTGTTACAAATAAATGTCATTGGAAGCTACTTTTCTTTAGCTTTATTTGCAGCTCTTGCTAATCTCCATCACTTAATGTTTGGGCTATCTCCATCATGAGTTAGTATATAGTTCTGGAGGCATCATTCCTTATAGGAAGGTCTAATGGAGGCAGAGCTTTAGTTTTTGAGTAAGGAGTTTCTTAGGCATGAGATTACCTTCTATTGGCCCAAAACACTGTTACTTGATAAGAGAATGTTAGGCTGAAGCACATGTAGCTTTTCAGTAGGGGAATGCATATAATAGTTTGAGTATGATTTGAGAAGTTCCTCCAGAAATAAGGCACTGTGATTTGAGGAGTGCATCAGAAATATTCACAATGTACAATGTAGCTAGTCCACCTAAAGTCGGCCAGACAGCATAGGGATTTTAGGAAGCTCTTGCAGTGCCAATCATGGAAATGGGGAGAGTATGAACAGTTGACTAGTATGTAGCAAGTAGTTTGATGGATGCTAACTTGAATTTCAAGGACCCACACAATCTGCATGCCTTCACAACTTTTTATATTAGTGACAAAACTTTGTGGTAGCTTACCTTCTGAGGTGAATCATACTTGGGTTAAAGGAGGATCATAAGTCTGCCTTTTGGTGATTGTGTCATTGTCATGCTTCAACTTTGTCAGTCATTCGTAGGAAGTATCCGAATACCTTATGCAGTGAGGATATCATTTGCTTTGATTGTGGTGTCTAAGAAAGTGCTGGGAAGTATATTTCTTTTAAAGTCCATGCTGCATCTTAGGTGAACGCATTAGGGCAGCTTCAGTGCGCATATCTAGTTCATAGTCTTGGCATTTATCCAGCTCGTAACGTCGGAATTGGAAAGTCTGGTTGGTGGAGCCATGATTGTTCATGCTTAAGGTAGTGCTGGCCCGTTTAGGGCTTAGGATAGCCCCCACTGAACATGAGCTCAGACTGTCACTAAATTTGCATAATTTGCTGGGTTTGTTCTATAATCTAATTTTGTAAGCTCGCTTTAGCCTCCACAGTCCATGCTTCATCCATAATGGAATGAATTAAGCTTCTACTTCGTGTTCCTTCATCTCTAATTTCTACATATGCTCGTTCTTATCATTTGGACCTGCATCTGTATCTAACATGCTTTGGGAGTGCTGTTCAAACCAAGCAGTCGGTTATGCTGTCGGGGTAATTGCTTTTGAGTATTGCAAATTCTGAATCAGGGCATTGGTGTTGGACTGTGAGTCTTGGCACATATTCGGAGTTCTTATTTCTGTGTTGTGGGGGCAAAAAAGAGTGATATACTTCTGGATTTGAGAAAATGTGGCAAAGTTTGGTTATGTTTTCTTACCTTTTAAAGGTTTCTTCAGCTCTTCCTTCCCAGAATTCTTGGATGGTCTAGTGACGGTGCTAGTTTCGTTGTAATTTTCTCAACATGGCTCGGCAATTAGAGCTAATAACTTTCATCATGAAGACCACAACTCCACAAACGGATGGTAAAGCAAATTCATCTTGGATGTATCATGTTTATGTCATGTTCTAAGTGGACCGAAAATGTCAAGTCATTGAACCATTCTTGACGTTTACCTATCCAATCACCAAAGTCTAAGAGCTTTTTCGGTACAGTATTCCCGCAACAACCCCAGCCGAAGAAATGGGCTTTGTTGCTCTTCTAGGGTGTTCGGCAAACTCTTTACAATAATAGTATTCTCAAAGCTACCGCAAATTTTCAATGTGGCATATTTATATGTACGGATTAGTTTAGTAGGTTCATACAAAGCATACATTGTACCGGGCGCGTCCAACTATTTTAGATTTAGATGGCATTGATTATGCTTAATTATCATGAAAATATTTAATAGTTTGCGAGCGTCACGTTGTTAGCTGACGTGCTATCATTTTTCTGAATAAATTACTTACAATTGCACACGGTTTTCAAATAAAAAAAGTAAAAGTCTTGTTTTTCTTTATCTTCCTCCCCTATCCCGCCACCGCCTAGTCCTCTATCGTCTCCACCGCGCCAACCACCACAACCTCCATCCTTGACACCCACCGCCGTGTCTTGACCGCTAAACCCAGCTCGAGTTCTCCCTCTCTGCCTCTGTTGCCGCACCTTTCTCATGCCTCCAGATCTAGCCTGGACCATCCCGACAGAGACCACAAGCTTAATGGAAAAATAGAGGGAATGGTTCAGCTGGACGAAGGCTGCCGCAATGACCACGACCCTTGACAAAGTCGACCGTAGAGACTGCGATACAAGATAGAGTCGAAAACTTCCAGATTTGGCGAAGATTCTTGGCACGCCCCGAACCACACGGTGTGCGAGCATCCCAACCAAGGTTGAATAATTGCGACGTTTTAGGACGCGTCACCGACCCAACACCCAAACAGAGATCATTGCACATGCGGATGCAATATAAATAAATCACCCGTGCAAATTAAAAACACGAGACGAAGGATAGCACAATTAATGATAACAGATTAAACAAACATATACTTTCATTAATAGCAAAAAAACATTTACACTATTCATTAACAACGATATACATACAGTACCAAAACGGGTTAACTGCCACTACGGTCAAAAAGGGAAAGTGGCCCGGGGAGTCAGGGGTACTAACTAGGGTGGGGTTCCGGTCAAAAAGTGTCGGCCTCACCAACTAAGGTCCAAAGCCTACTCTAGGGTGCCCAATCTGGGTCAGATCCTGACTGGTCGAAAGAGCTCTCGGACTGCTCTGGCTCGAACTCCATGGACTCTAACTCGGCGTTAAACCCAGATGACTCTTCGTTCACACCATCCTCTTCTAAATTCATGTCCTCAGGCTCGTCCTCCAACTCATGGTACATTGCCAAAAGCGCCTACTCAGGGTCTAGCTCCATAGGCTCTACCTCATCCTCTATATCCATCGGCTCTGGGGCCGAGTCCAAAACTACTGGCTCATAGTCCACCACACCAAGCTCATCATCCACCTCCACAACAATAGGCTCGCCATCGAAACTCAAACTCTCCTCAATCGCAGCGTTGTGGTCCATTATATCACCATCAGGGCACTGTGGATCCGTCTTACCCTGCCCGTTAAACGGGACATCAAAAGTCCAGAGAGGTCCATACTCTCCGAAGCGGTCTCTAAAACACCAAGCCACATACTCATGGGTCTGGTAATAGTTCTCCCCCACGTTAACCCATACTATAGAATAATGCCTAACATATGCATCCCCGTTCCCTACGGGGTGAACAGTTATCATACGCTCGATCTGGTGCGGAATCCCAAAACGCACTAGAACTTCTGCCATCCTTAGGGCCAAGGGTCTGAAATGTTGGGTTTATACAATAATGAGATGAATCTCAGCAAGTAAAAACCCCCTAAACCTAAACTAGGCTAACATGTACCTCCTGACAAGCGAACAGTTCACACAATAGTTCAATTCATCAAAATAATAATTGATCTAGGCCTTTGGGCCCAGATCGATCACCTTTCTGACCCTGCAGGTTAGACAGTTTATCATAATATCACGGCACATACGCGAACACACTTGGTCACACGTACGCCATACGCACGTTCATTCTCACTAGTGCCAGCCTTGCACACAAGTCACCGAGTTTCACACACTCGCACACTGGCTCATACATTCTTATGCACACAAATACCAATACTATGCTATGTTCACAATCTGGCTCAAACTGCACACTGGCACATTGCTCATTTCTCAATTAGAGCTCAACCAGCGTAAAATGCATCAGGTCTGACCTGCGTAAAACGTATCGGGTCTATATCAATAACAACACTTCCTGGCTCGCATAAAATGCATCAAGCCCAGCATCTCTAGCCTGCGTAAAACGCATCAAGTGCAACACCGATCTCCTCACGAACCAAAACCCAAGTAAAACGCATCAGGCTGGCCGTGTTCCAGACGAACCGGGCAACATCCCGCGTAAAATGCTTCAGGATGGGTTCAACCCCATGTAAAACGCATCAGGTTGATTTGTGATCATACATACACACAGTCAGTTTTATTTGAACCCCGCGTAAAACGCATCAGGGCATATTAAGTGATCACATACTCATGTCAAACACGCATACACGCACAATTACCGTCTCATGCCCATTCTCGGTATACAAAATGCGTAGCCATGCAATTCCCGCACTCGGGTAATAATGCAATGCATCATGAGCATCCAGTCCACAAAGGCATATAAACAATTAATGCCAAATCCGCGTGCATCTCAACATGCCTAACTAAACCACATCAACATATTCACTTGGCCAATTAATACCATGTGGCACATCACACAATTCACAAACTTAGGCACTAAATTCTTGCTAAATCAATGGCCAATCACACTCCACATTTCTCGGCCACACGAGCACACAACATGGCATCACAAAATTAGCCAACAAACCGCACCAATAAGTCAATTCAAGACAATCACGGCAATCTCGACAATTACGCCCCTTAATCCTCAATTAGCCGATTTTAGTCCAATAATCTCCCGATATGGACAGCCACTATTCAACATATTCCCGGCTCTTAATCCACTTCCAAATCGGCATATAGTCCGCCAAAAATCACCACGACACTAATCACTAACAATCGGCACCAAAATTTCTCTCATATCACACTAATTGACCACCAAAATACCCTAAACCTGTCTAGAAACGCATAATAGTCATAATTAGGGTTTAAAAGGTAACACTCACTTAATCCTACTCTCCAAAGACAAGCGGACCGATGGAATAAGTGGCGATCGTGCGGGCTCATGGCGGCGAACAACAGTCATGGCGGGCGGTCTTCTCTGCAGCGGCTCCTGTGTGGTCCTCATGCCAAACGAGAGAGAGGGGGACGAGAGAGGGTCGGTCGGGACGGTAGTGGTGCACAGCGACGGCTTGACAGACAATGGACGGTGGTTCAGGTAAACAATGGTGAGCGGCCGAGAGAGATGGAACCGGCGAGAGAGAGAGAAATGAGAGAGAGAGAGAGAGAGAAAATAGATGGATGAGGGTGGTGATGGTGGCGAGGTAAGGTGGGGCGGCGGCATGGCATCGGCGTGTGACGGGCAGCGCTCTGGCGAACGACGGTGATCACGGACGATGAGGAAGAGAGAGCCGGCGAGAATGAGAGAAAGAGAAGGAGCGGGAAACTTGGGGAGGAAGCAAATGAGGAGAGAGAGAGTAGGAGAGAGGTTAAATAAGGGAGGTTAGTGGATTCCATGTGTTATGATCCCAATGGCTTGACCAATATGCCTTTCATCCAATGGCTCACATTCATTCCTATCCAATAATTGAGGGGTAGTATTGTCTTTCCATTGGGCTGAATTATTAAGGCTGACCTTATCCATAATTTAATCTCCAAATTACTCTCTAATAATCTCAAAATTCAGAATACACAATATATGCCTAGGGGCAAAATGGTAATTTTTCGATTATAGGCCGAATTTTCATTTTTCGGCTTCCCCGATCCCTAATATGGTTGGTCAACATAATACGACATCGTCCTCGCAAAAATAGTCGCGTACATCCTTGAAAATTGATATCCAAGTCAGGGTCCAATTTCGCGATCAAAATTGCTCAATTAAAATTTTAGGGCATCTCACTAACGGGCGGCTGTTTAGGGGTTATGAGTATCGACCTAGGGGTACTCGAGTCATGACGGGCTCGATTACCGAGAATATGCGAGGAATTATCACTAGTTTCAAAGGTCGCGATCGTTCAGTTTAAGTTTAGGATTTGTTTGCCACGCGTACTCTCGGTTGTGCGGAATCACCCGCGATCCGATCATATGTCATTGGCCAAACCAAATCCGTCACCTTCCTAGGATCGGCCCACGTTGACCCAAAATATTTCCTTGTCGTTTCTCGGAATTGATGCCCAATTCGCGATCGGATTCCTGGTCCACATACTGTTTTCCTAGTTAGCCATTCCCATTTGTCAATATCCCGAGAATGATTAGTTCTGGACGAGATTTACTAAAATTAAATGAGAAATAATATCAATTTCATTGAGTTCGGAATTAGGTCGAAATTCGGAATGTTACAACTCTCGACAAAGCTGACCACAAAACCTGTGATGTAAGACCACAAACAGAGCCAAACTTCCAGATCTTGAGCCATGCCTCCAGATATGGCGATAGCAGCTTGTCAATAGCCCCGAGTCTCAATGGCGAGGTTGAGACGCCATGGACAAGCCGCTAATGATGGGAAGCACTGCAAAGTCAAAATGCAAAAAGAAAAACAGCATAATAGATGTCATGCTCGGGAAGACGGAGCCGCCCATGAAGATGACAGAGGTGGTGGTCAGCCTAGACGTGGTGCCGGCGACTCTGCCCGTGGCGACAATCGAGGGAAGCGCAGGGCTCAGGCAAGGTGATGGCCAGATGGAGGAGGAAGAGGGGAAAGCTGTCCAAAAAGTCCTAAACTTATTGCACTTTTGCCAATTCAGTCTAAAACTTTTTAAGTTTGCCAATTCAGTCCTAAATCTTTTCACTTTTTGCCAATTGAGTTAATCTGGTCAATTTTGACCCGTCGGCACTGACGTGGTAGCCAGTCGGTGCCAGTGGTCTGACCAACATTGACGTGGCAATTTTTAAATATTTTTTTTCAAATTTTTAATCTTTTTTTTTTAACTTCTTCCCTTTGTCCGGTCCAACGACTGGCCAGAGGCGAAGACCTTGCTAGCCTCTAGCGAAGCTCGCCTCCGCTAGCCCCTAGCTAGGCAAGGCCGACCTCACTGTTGCCTAGGTTGCAACGGCGAGGTCAACCTTGCCAAATCTAGGTGAGGTTCGACCTCGCCTAGCCAAGGCAAGGCCGACCTCGCTGTCACAACCTAAGTGAGGAAGATGGATTGCGACGGCAAGGTCGACCTTGCCTTTGTTGGGTGAGGCGACCTCACCTAGCCAAGGGCCGGTGAGGCTCGCCCTTGTCGGTGGCCGATGGTGGTGAGCTTCGCCAAAGGCCGCTGAGGTTAACCTCGCCGC
Organism: Syzygium aromaticum; assembly: GCA_024500025.1. Classification (NCBI taxonomy): domain Eukaryota; kingdom Viridiplantae; phylum Streptophyta; class Magnoliopsida; order Myrtales; family Myrtaceae; genus Syzygium; species Syzygium aromaticum. The sequence goes on along the minus strand of CM044894.1, from coordinate 10,218,646 downwards.
CCAGAGGGAAGAAGTCAAAAAGATAAAAATTCGAAAAAAATTTAAAAATTACCATATCAGTGTTGGCTGCCAGCTAGTGGCCACGTCAGCACTAGTCGGCCAAAATTGACCGGATTGACTCAATTGGCAAAAAGTAAAAAGATTTAGGGCTGAATTGATAAACTTGAAAGATTTAGAACTGAATTAACAAAAGTGCAATAGGTTTATGGCTTTTTGGACACTTTTCCCGGAGGAAGAGAGAAACAGAAAATACACGTGTTTTTTAATTTTTATTTGAGACATGTGTGAAATTATAAATGATTCTATGGAAAAAAAATACCGAAACTTCTAAACTGCTAAATATTTTCTCTCAATTGTCACCGTCAGTGGTAGGAGTAGAGATTACTTCTCTCCTTTGTTTTTTCCCTTTCCTTTTTCATTGGAAAGAGGAAGCAGTCGAATATGACGAGTCTACGTGGGCTTATAATTCATATCCCATCAGGAAAATAAGACTTCAACAGCACCGACGGTGCAACAGTGAACCAGGCATACAGCAACAATTTTTTTAATAGTACCACTTGAACATTATTGAAAGGCAAACCAACTTGGTGTTCCTATTAATAATGCTATTAATTACTGAATTTTGACGATGTCTAAAAGTTTGCATACAAAAACAAATTTAGAGTGACCCACCTTTGTTTTAAAGACTGAGATTGACTTCAAAGGGTTTGAAAATAGATTTAAAAAAAATTGGGGTGGTACATATTCCTAATGAGTATCAGATACCACGGATTGACATATCGAATTTAATTAATTAGTTTGGAAATGGTGTCCATGATTAGCTTATAACAGAATAGTCTCCAATTATTTGTCTTCTTTTCCCTTCTCATCCAACCGCTTAACTACCTTTGTACCGGCTCCAAGGGTCGTCGAACTCCACAACTTATTCCATCTTTTAGACATTTTCCTTATTCTAAGACAATTGTTAGAACAAGAAAATGTGACGACTCACGGGAACAGAAATAAACGACCCAGGGACGACATAGTCGACGAGTGTAATTATAACTGGTGTTAATTACAAAATTCCAAAGTTTTGTCCTTGTTTAGTCATTTGTGATGAATTTCTGAATAATGTGTCAAATCAACTACGAGTGTCGGCCAGATGCAGAGTTTAAAGTCGAGACACGGATAAAATGATGACACATGAGTTCTATCGGGTCCATATAAAAAAATCAGAATCGTTCCATTGGTATTGCATATGTGGTAAAGCACGGATCGCCGATGCTTCATCGGTCACGGTCGATGATGCACATGCACAATACATCATGTCGTCTCAGTCTATCTAGTAATGGTTTCAATCTGAGGTCCAATCTATCACAAAAGGAAAGATGCTAACGCTCACAGTATCCCCCCAATCTATGCATCTTGATGCCTCCTCCAATGGACAGAGGACAAACTTTACAAGAATATCATCTAACATAGATGTCTCCTTGATTGCACTATTGACAAGTTCAGTGATTCGATAAGGAATCGGCCATAGCCGGCCTAGGATCGGTTCAAAGAATCGTCTGACAAAACTATGAGAGAATAAAACCATGCAAAGAGAGTCTAACCCTAGAACAAGAGAGAAACAAGAAAGGTTCATGAACCCTAACCCTAAGCCCTAGAAAAAGAACAATATTGCTTTGTAGCGTCAACCTTTCGGCTTGTGCAGGATGGAAAGGGATGGGTATTGGGTCAAGCGTCATCAAGAACGTTTGAAGAGACAGTATTAGGTTCCATGAATCGGCTGAAAAATTCATATAGTTCATGCGTGTCCTTGTCTTTGCCTTATCTAAATATATCAACAACGGAGGAGGGCGCACATTCATTTTGTTGAGTGATTACATTGGCCAGGAGTCACAGAAGTTTGGCGCTCCGGGAGCTAATTATTTGTTGAAGATTACTGTTTAATCATTGTTTAATGATGAAATAATGCTCCCTTAGATAGGTTTAAGACATGATATGGGGTACATTCATTCCCTCCCCATGCAAGTTTGTTTCTTGAGATTATACTATTGACTGGACAAAGGTCAATGACATATATGATTATCTTTGATGTCGTTGATAGTTGACCATTTCGATGCTCTTCTAGGTTGATACGTTCCAACTTTCATATTATATGCTCGGCCTGCCAATTGAAGTGATGTTGCCATTTAGCATTGTCAATCACCCTATTATTCATTTTGGCAATGTGCTTCAATAGATCTGCTCTATCATAAACCATTTGAAATGGTGACTCTTAAGTCTTTTATATTTCCACACAAAAGTGGAGAGTAGGGTTTTTCGTTGTTCTGGTTAGAATATTTAAATAATAAACTACGCCTTCATTTAATAGTCTAAACTTTTAGAACAATTAGCAGTGATCCCATCAAAATCTCATGTGGTATCAAAGCTGGAGGTTCAGAGTTCGAATCTTTCTAAACTTGATTTGTCTCCCTATTTAAATATTTCCACGCTTAGTACTAGGCGAAAAGACCAAACTAAACGTAAGGAGGAGTGTTAGAATATTTAAATAATAAACCACACTTTCATCCAACAGCCTAAGCTTTTAGAACAGTTAGCAGTAATCCCACTAAAATTTCACAGTTCTATACATTGTTTATTACGGTAAACTAGAGATTCATCATGCTAAGATATGTATATTAAAACTTGGAATTGCTAACAAATTGAGACAAATTTAAGTAGATAATTCGTATAGATAAGTGACTCATTCTGGGTGTGAATGAAATTTTCAAATCTGGGTATATGACTTTGAGCTTCTAAGTATTTTCTCTAAGGACGACTGGTACACACTCTAGAGTGATTATACATATAATGTCAACAAAGCCAACTGATACGCAGAAATTAAATGCACAAAAATTTTATCTTAGTGCACCAGATCATCTGCAGAATGAGATGTGCTCTTTCTAACTCTATAGATAAATGAGGACTCTCTCTCTCTCTCTCTCTCTCTCTCTCTCTCTCTCTCTCTCTCTCTCTCTCTCTCTCTCTCTCTCTCTCTCTCTCTCTCCAGGTTCTTTGAACAAATGTTTTGAAATTAAGTTCATTGGATGCCAAAAAGAAAAAAACAAGGATAGAAGCTATAGGAATAATAAAGAATCAGAATAATAATTCAATCTAAATTCGATGTGACACTTTCCACATTATTTATATCCAGGATATGTTTTGGTTGGTCTTCGATGGAATAAAATTGGCGAGTACTATGTATGGCATATTTCAACTTGATCAATACTATAATAAGAGAAGAAATGCAGTCTTTGACTAGATAAAAAAAATACAGATTTGATTTGTAACGGGAGATGACTGATGATAGTTTCCTCCAGCAAAAATAATGTTAGCCTTCATAGAAAATCTTTTGGGTCTTAAATGCCACACATACATAAACCAAGTTGCATAATCATGTCGAGAATCGGTGCTGACTCAAATAATGAAAAATCTTTCGCCAAAAGGTTGAGTTTTAGTATTTCATGAGATGAGTTTGGTGATGATTGTGAATAGGAGTTTAATCGGTGTCGCAGCAAAGATGAACAACAAATTTAAAGATAAAAGGCTATAAATGATGGAAGCTGAAAGGACAATAACATTAATAAATTGATAAAAAAAAGTACATCGGGAATATGTATTTTTTATGTGGATCATCTATATAATTGCATACACCATATATATAATCCATTAATTATAACCATTCACTAGTAGTTATTATTTTAAATACAGGTATAATTAGACTTCCAAGATTCCTGCCCCTTTATCCACATGCCAATCTCATCTATAAACAGTTGCAACTTTCAAGGTCATCGGGTTACTCAACCGTAACTCGATATTCTTGCCTTTAATCGAGATCATTGTCCTCATGTTCTTCCCTTGCTTCCAACACTTAACCAAATTTAGAATGGCCAAGTCTTTGCTTGTTCAGTCGATGAATTTCGTTGGACACCTCTTATCTACTCGTTGACGTTGATTCCACATAACCATCGACGATTTTGCTTTGTAGATGTCGATATTCACGCCGTACAATTTTCGATTGTTTAGTAGCTTGAAGCACTCTTGTCAACTGGTCTTCCTTATCAACTGCACTCCATGGCTCAACAACAGCTATATTGTATAGCCAACAAAAGCTGTACACTATGTTCATCAATAGACTGGTCAATAATTATATCGTATAGTTATCGATAATCATGCTGATCATGATCAACCAAACTCACTTTACCGACTAAATCCATTGTTTGGAGAGATTTTGAATTATTAAATTATGTCTCGATTTTGAATTTATGTGTGAGACTCAACCCGATTAAAGGATCGAGGTTTTTAAAAATTGTGCCGGCACAAGAGAAAGTATAAAAAAAAATGAAAGGGATGTCCTTTGTCACTAGAAGACAAAGAAGGGGGCCCAAATTTCCTATAATATATGTATTTTTATATATAACTTGAGCTCAGCTAGAGTTTTAAGAAAAGTAAAAAACAAAGTGAAATTTTCTTTTGGCTCAAGACCTAGGTCGTCCTTTTCCTTGAATGTGGCCGCCAATGGGCTGTTAAATGAAGTCGCATGCACAATGAAGGGATTGAAGAGTGGTCGCACGGTGAAGTCCACAAAGCCGTGAGTCAAATTTCTTTTTCTTGGTCTTGGGTAGAGCTTAAATTTCCAGTAAATTGTACTGTGAGTTTTACATCCAAAATGAGTTATTTAGTTATAAACACTTTGGGTTGAGTATAATATAGGTGTGGAAAACACTCTAGTGTATATGAGTGATTGTAACGCTATGACTTTGTGTATGAGAACCGATTATGGCATGGAGTTATGTGATAAAAATTTTATCGAGTTTTGCGAGAGAGGGGATTGTGAGACGGCACACAATACCCAGGACACCACGGTAGAAGGGTGTAGCAAAATAGAATAACAGAACTTTACTTGAGCGAGCTCGATGCATGCTTTCATATGCAGTATTAGGCAATGAATTTTGGGCTGAAATAGTGAACACGGTGTGTTACCTGATTAACCGATCTCCATCATCTTCTATCAAGTGAAAGACTTTGAGGAAGTATGGTCAGGTAAACATGTTGATTACTTGAAATTACGAATATTCGAATGTTCTGCATATGCTCATGCAAGCGTGTATGCTCATGAAAGTAATGGTAAGCTTGAGTTGGGGGTGAAGAAGTGCATATTTCTAGGCTATGCACGTAAGGTGAAAAGCTACGGGTTGTGGTGCAATGATTCTAGATTACCCAATTTTCTAATCAGTAGAGATGTGATCTTTGATGAGACTACAACACTTCAACAAAAGAGTCCTAAGACATAACCAGTAGAGTAAACAGATCGCGAGGTGGAGCTTCAGGTGAAGACTTTGGAGACCTTAGAGGTAACACATGTTGAGATTGCAAATAAGGTCGTGATTCCTAAAGTCGATGATACCGAACAACCAGCACAGCCGCAGCACACTATAATTGTGAGCAGATAGAGAAGACAAATTAAATCATCAGTTCATTATAGTTATCTTTATATTGCTTGTGCGTTGATTGTAGATGACGAGGTGGACATGGATGAACATTCATCTTACTCCGAGGCGATGGCTAGCAGTGAGTCATTGTAGTGCTAGGGGTTATGAACGAAGAGATGGAATCACTCCATCTAAATCAAACATGGTAGTTGGTCAAAATACCTAAGAGCCAGAAGATTGTTGAAAGCAAGTGGGTCTATAAACGGAAAGAGGGCATTCTCGGTGTCAAGGCAGAGAGATATAAGACGAGACTTGTTACTAAGAGGTATACATAACATGAGGTCATTGATTACAATGAGGTGTTTTTCCTGTGGTAAAACATACTTTTATTTATGTTTTACTTACTTTAGTTGCTATATGGGATCTCAAGCTAGAGCAACTAGATATGAAAATGGTGTTTCTCCATGGTAAGTTGGAAGAGCAGATTTACATGAGACAGTTAAAGGGATTTTTCTATTTTGGGCCAAGAAGACCACGTTTGCTTGTTAAAGAAATCTTTGTATAGGCTAAAACAATCTCCTAGGCAGTGATATAAGCGTTTTGATGCCTTCATGGCTGATTAGGACTAGTTGAAACGTCAGATGGATAGTTTTGTTTATTTTAGGAGATTGAATGATGGGTCTTTGATTTGCATGTTATTATATCTATAGTAGTTAAGAATATTTCTAATATTAATGTACTAAAAAAGCAATCGAGTACTAAGTTTGAGATAAAAGATTTAGATGCTCCAAAGAAGATATTGGGTATGGAGATTTTGCACGATTAGTTTACAGGACTTTTTTGATTATCTTAAAAGAAATATATTGAGAAGATTGTGGTACATTTTAATATGCAATCAACTAAATCAATATGTACACCATTGAAGAGGCACTTTAAAATTTTAGATAAGTTATCACCGTAAACTGAGAATGAGAAAGAGTATATGTCATGTGTTCCCTATTCTAGTACAGTGGGTACTAATATGTATGATATCGTATGCACTAGATTTGACTTTTCACAAGATGTAAGCACAATTAGTCGTTACATGAAACGTCCTCGCAAAAGCAATTGGAAAGCTATAAAGTGAATCCTTAAATATTTGAAGGGGACAATGAATGTTGGTATAGTGTACTCAAGGGATAGCAATGACAATGAGATCACTGGTTATGTGGATTCTAATCACGCCAATGACTTGGATAAGTGCAGGTCTTTTACAGGGTACGTATTTATGCTAGCAGGTGGTACGGTTAGTTAGAATGCCTCCTTATAGGATCATAGTGCCTTGTCTTCGACTGATGTAGGGTACATGGCCCTGACTTTTATAACGAATGAGGTGATATGGCTCAAGGGTTTGCATTCGAACTTTGGGTTAAATCAGAAAAGTATCAATATACACTATGATAACCAACGCGTGAAATATTTGGCATATAATTCGGTCTATCACGAGCGAATGAAGTATCGACATCATGTACAATTTCATTTGAGATGTCTTAACGAAGGGTATGGTTGTTGTAAAGAAGATTGAAATAGTGGAGAGCTCGGTAGACATGATGACAAAACCCATTCCTTTGGCAAAGCTCAAGGGGTCCGTAAAAGTGACTGCCCATTGGAGTGTTGGGAGAGCTAGCATGAGTGATGAATACTATAAATTACCCTTAAACGTCGAGTCAATGTGGAGAATTATTAAATTATATCTCAAGTTTGAACTTGTGTGTAAGACCCGACCCGATTAAAGGAAGTGGGTTCTTTTTTTAAAAAAAAGAGAGAGAAATAAAAGGATGAAAACCCATCCATCGGTGGCCGTGATGGTTTACCCTCAGTTCCTTTTATGAGAGGTCCTGGATTCAAAACTCGCAGATGCCGATGATTTAAGTAGAGGGTTATAGCGATGGGATGCTGCGCTAGCCCCCCCGAGGACTAGTCGGGCTTCACCGCTGGTTTGAGCACAGGTTCGCCGACCGCGCGGACACCTCGGTCACCAAACAAAAAAACAAAAAAAATAAATAAAAGGATGAAAGGGAAGACCTCTACCACTACACGACTAAGAAGGAGACCCACGGTTACTATAATATACATTTATATGGGAAACTTGGCCTTGGCCTCCTAGAGTTTTAAGAAGAAAAGAAAACAAAGTTGGCTTTAGCCCTAGGTCATTCTTTTCCTTTAAGTGCGGCCGTCGGTGGGTTGCTGAATGAAGGTGCACGCACAATAAAGGGATTGAAGAACGGCCGCACAATGAAGTCCTCAAAATCGTGAGTTGTATTTCTTTCGCCCATGGGGCCTCGGCAAAGCATAAATACCTGATAATATGTGCCGTGAGTTTTACATTCAAAATGAGTTATTTATTTATAAACATTTTGGATTTATGAATGATCTAGGTGTGAGAAATACTCGAGCATGTGAGTAATTTTAACTATGATTTTTTGATTACAGTAAATTATTTGCTACTAGCTCTTTCCGTGAATGTAGCACTAACACTCGAATTGAATCACGTAAATTTTTTGTATCCTTTATTATTTTTCTGGTTATCCCGCATTGACTTAAATTGCAAGATTCTATTAGTGTTTTCGCATTTATTTTACAACATAAATTCTCTCTTTGCCTTGTTATGGGAAGGATTACCATATTGAGGAAATTAACCCTCACGACAAGCCAATTCATGACATGAATGGTGGGATTTTAATCCGAAGTTCATTGCATGTGACTCAAATGCTTTTGGGTGTTTGTGACATGTATCCAAAGCATATGAAGTTACCGAAAATCCAATGTCCTCCTTAGATGGAAAAAAAGTGGGTTCAATAGGACTTGATGCACACCAAAATTTCAAACCATTCCATTTCAATTCAAATTGAGTTTTTACAGCTTAGTGCCAAAAAAGACACAGTTGGAGATGAACTGGCACACACGTGGAGGAGTGGAACCCTTTTCGGGTCTCAGTACTGAGGATGAGCGGACCAATCGAAGGTCAAACATTATATTAAGACCGACCATAATTCGTCACACAATGCCAAACGAACCGAAGTTTAAACTAATGATTAATTCGCTGCCACACGCCGACAAAATCAGAAATGGCGGTCCCTCATGCGATCCCCGGTGCGTGTTAGCGTAGTGGAACCGACCCCTCCTTTCCTAATTAATTACACCCCCTAGTGTAATCCCAAACCATAAGCTATCCCAAGCCATTATGATGAAGATATTACCGATTTTGTCCTCAAGTTGCTACGTACCTTCTTCAGGTCTCTCTCTATCTCTCTGTCTCGACCGACCAACGTTGGGATTTGGGGCATGACAGCCAACATCCAGAACGTAAAAGGCCGGCTGCTCCTGCATGGATTCATTGATTAAAAAGCTCGTGCAGAAAACCCATTTCTTGCATCGTTGATTACTTTCTGTATGATGGGATTAACGAGAACAATTATTAGGGCTTGACATGACTAAAGTAGATAGCGGGGATGGCTGTAGCAGGATGGGGAATGATCCGCACTCCATTCATTGTATCGTCCGCGTGTGCATTGAATTCGAATGCCACTTGCTCTTGTGCATGTAGATTGGTACCGATATGGGGCACAACATGAGACTTGATTTTGCAGGCTTCTTGATTTGCCACTAAATTCGCCGAACCATTTGGAACAGACAAGAGTTATTGGTGCACGCACAGTGTTCTTCACCCAAAAGGATGCCATGACTTTTTTCTCTTCATTAAAAAGACAAAAAGATAAAAAAAAAAAAAAATTGAAAGCACAGGTGTAATGAACATTTGCATGCACCTCTTTAGATGGGAGATCCCTAATTAATTGAACATCGAGCTACTAATTTAATATCATCCCAAGTGATAGAGGTCTCCCCATTTTAATCTATTCCGTAAAGTATAGTGTTATTAGATCCGTGTCACCTCTTTTTAATCCCGAAAAGTATAGTACCGAGTTTGAAGTACTTATAGTCGCACTCGGGTGAGCTATCAATACTCATCACCCATTTTTATGCCATTTGTCTAACTAAAAGAAGGAAAAATCAGATTGCCGAATCGAAAGAATTTAATCTCTACTTACGTCTTTCCTATCCACACAGCCTTTTCACACTTTGCACCCGATTCATCGAACAGTAAATCTCATTTGCCGTCAAGTCAGTGAATTTTGATTCTAATACAAACCCCACCACATCAGCATCTCATAAAAAAAGCCGGCTCAACTTAGACCAAAGTGAATTAATTGCAAAAAAAAAAAAAAAAACAGAAAGAGAGAGAACTAACAGCAGTACATATAGCGAATGGTAATTAATATCAAATCTCAAACAATGAAGGCCACTAAAAATTAAATGATCATCAATGGATTTCTCTCTACGACCCTTAGTGCAATCGGATATGAATCCGACATTGAATTTCGGAGAACAGCAGCCCCCTAATCATAATTAAATGATCATCAATGAATTTCTCTCTACGACTCTTAGTGCAATCGGATACGAACCCGACATTGAATCTCGGAGAACAGCAGCTCCCCAACCATGCCCAATAAAACCTAAATTAACATGACAATCAAACTGAAATCAAAATAAAGACAAAAAGCAACTGCCACGTCAGCCAGTGCATGCATTCGACCCGAGCCCGACTCCCTATATATATAACCCCCCCGTCCGTTTCTTCTCCTTGTCTCATTCATCGCTCCATCTCTTTCTCTCTTCGTCTCACTCCGCAGCGAGAGCGATCAGTGGAAGAAGAAGAAGAAGAATTATCCACACACAAAATATAGAAATTCTTCTTTTGAATTCGGATAGAAAGAGAAAGATGGATTCTTCTTCTTCTTCTTCTTCTTCTTCTTCTTCCTCGACCGTTGCCGCGACCATCGCTGTCGCCTCAGCTGCCGCCACCGCCGCCGCCGCCACCACTGTGGTGTCGAAATGCAGGGTGCACCCGTCGCAGGCGTCCGCCATGGGCGACCTCAAGCTGTCTGTCTCCGACCTCCCCATGCTCTCCTGCCACTACATCCAGAAGGGGGTCCTCCTCCCGCCTCCCCCCTTCCCCGTCCAGCATCTCGTCTCCCTCCTCAAGCTCTCCCTCTCCCGTACCGTCTCCCTCTTCCCTCCCCTCGCCGGCCGCCTCTCCACCGGTTCTTCCAGCCGCGTCCTCATCTCCTGCAATGACGAGGGCGTGGACCTCATCCACGCCTCCGCCGGCGACGTCCTCGTCGCCGACCTCCTCGCGCCGTCCCGCGTCCCCGAGCGGTTCAAGTCGTTCTTCCCGCTGGACCGGACGGTGAGCTACCGGGGCCATTGGGAGCCGATCGTGGCCGTCCAGGTGACGGAGCTGCGGGACGGCGTCTTCATCGGCTGCGCCGCGAACCACGCCGTCGTGGACGGGACCTCGTTCTGGAACTTCTTCAACACCTTCGCCGAGGTCTCGCGAATCGGCGAGCGGAGGTTCTCCAAGGTCCCGGACTTCCGCCGCGAGTCGGTGCTGATTTCCGACGTCGTGCTCAAAATCCCGGAGGGGGGCCCGACGGTGACGTTCAACGAGGACGAGCCGCTGAGCGAGAGGATCTTCAGCTTCACCCGTGAAGCGATCTCGCGGCTGAAAGCCAAAGCCAACGACAGGAAATGGAGCGAATCCGAGGACGGCGACTTCAACGCCGTCGAGATCATGGGGAAGCAAATGCACGACCCTCACGTGACCAGCGGTAACGTGAAGCTGACGCCGTCGTTCCTCGGGAGCTGGTTCGCCAAGCAACGTGGCGGGGCAGGGACGCGCGTCGAAACGGTGGAGATCTCGTCTTTCCAGGCCCTGTGCGCGCTGCTGTGGAGGTCTGTGACGCGTGCGAGGAAGCTCCACGCGTCCAAGACGGCCACGTTCCGGATGGCCGTCAACTGCCGCCACAGGCTCGAGCCCCGGCTCGACGCGCACTACTTCGGGAACGCGATCCAGAGCATCCCGACCCGCGCGGCGGCCGGGGAGGTGCTGTCCCGGGACCTGCGGTGGTGCGCGGAGAGGCTGAACAGGTCGGTGGCGGCGCACGGGGACGCCGCGGTGCGGGGGGCCGTGGAGGAGTGGGAGAGGGAGCCGAGGCTGTTCCCGCTGGGGAACGCCGACGGCGCGTCAATCACGATGGGGAGCTCGCCGAGGTTCCCGATGTTCGACAACGACTTCGGGTGGGGAAGGCCGGTCGCGATCAGGAGCGGCAGGGCGAACAAGTTCGACGGGAAGATATCGGCCTTCCCGGGGAGGGAAGGCGGCGGGAGCGTCGACCTGGAGGTGGTGCTGTCGCCGGAGACGATGGACGGGATCGAGAGCGACCTGGAGTTTATGCAGTACGTGTCGCAGCACTGATGACGTGGACGGTGCTCGGCGTCGTTGGATTCGGTCTTTCCTTTTCCGGAGGGAGGGGATTGAGTGTGCTGGATTTGGTGGGGTCCAGCAGTTTCAACGGTGCGGATTTGGTCTGAGGCGTACATGAGAGGATTGACTCGGATCCTCTCCCCCGCGCGCGACATGTCTGGCCACAATAAGTCAAAGTTTGTTTTTAACCCATGTTGTCTTGAAACCTTTTTTATCTTTTTGTTTCCTTTTTTATTTTAATCTAAATTTGGGATGTGTCCCCATGTGTCCATTTGAAAAGTTGTCGAATCCCTTGTGTATGAACCATCTAATTTGGTAGTTGAAATCGCTCTCTTCCTTGTGACTCAACCGCATCTCCTTCTAAATTGACCTCATGAAATGATCATTGATGTGTAAACGATAATATAACGATAAATGATGTAAACGGCAACTCGAGGGGAAATTTCTCCTGCACAATTCTTAGACGCGCTCCAAAATATGTTAAGTGATCACAAAGAATATGTAAGTGATTAAAAAGAAGTTTTTCTCATGTTCTCGAATGGTTGGGAGAAGTAATGTGAAACAAATTATAAGTGCATTTATTTCACCAAAAAGTACTGATTTGACAAATATTTTTTAAATGATCACTAATATATATTGAAATAATTAATCAATGAAAATATTTTCATTATAAAAAATGATTTATGTCTATCTATTTTCGTGTAAAATATTTGTTCAATCATTTCTAGAAAAATATTTTTTAGATAATTAATTTTCTGCAAAATAATGGGACCCTACATGCATGTTTGTTTGAGCTAAAGTAGAAGTTCAAGTAGAAGAAAAAAATCGCTAACACGTAAAATGTCTTAGATTTCCACAAAAAGAAGTGAAATAATAAATGTAAATCTAAGATTGTCAACATTTACATGTGAAATTTTCAAAAGCTTCATGATTTGATGGAATTGCCTGCTCGGCCAAATTTTGATTTAGCTAAAAAACCAAAATGTAAAAGCAATCCAGACGGGCGCCAAAAAGTTCATTGACTTCAGTTTGTAAAGAAAACGCTAAACGGCACGATTTTCCGAATTGTATGAACTGCTCATACATCAAAAACATTGCATCGTGGATAATGCAGACTGAAAGCAGCTTTTGAATTCAGGTAAAGATAGGGAGCTTCAGTATCTAGTTGAATCGGTGCCAGTTGAATCTCAAATTTAAATTAAGATAAGAGCTAGCAGCAAATTAACATCTACAGCACAGCATAAAAAGGAAGCAAGAGAATGCACGACAGCGAGTGCATCTCCATCATTCGACTGGCAAAGAAAGAAGATTGTCACTGCCAAAAAGACCGAACGCCTCTCTCACAGTGACCGATATTTGCCGTCATTATCCACTGCTTTCCTTCCATGCCTCTGTTTCTTCTCCACGGCCGCGAGCTCAGAAAGACATGGCGAGCACAAACTGTTGATGGAGAAACACTAGCCGAATGTCAAAGGCTGATACCGTCCCTTATTCAGCTTCCCACTGCAGCAGGAACAGTAACAGGCTTCGAGTCTTCCGCCTTCTCATGTTCCTTGTTCAAAATCTGAAATAAAAAGCCATGAGTTTTCATCTATATTTAACAGTAGCAGTTAAAAGAATATCAGCAAGCCTCTGTTGACGCCAACTTTTTATTGCCTTAAAAGATGAAAATCGAACATAGCTTTCTGTTCACTAATAGGACTTATGGGCTCTAAAGTTCAATTTTAACATAGTACTAATCCATCAGTTGCGAGTTCACGGCCATTAGTTTCTCAAGTCAAGTAATTCACAAGTATACCAGAAGAAAGGTTCAATGCATACGGCAGAAATTTTTTTATCAAGGCTATTGGGGTCACTTATAAACAGCGGAAATTTACATGGAAAACTACCCAGCTATGAACCACACTTTGCTTAATATTGTATCCATTCAAGCAGTGTGCTTCAAAAATATTTTGTTGACGCACTTTACAGGAAGTGCTCGAGTAAAAGAACAGCATGATATACATAGAACACGATGTGCCCATAATTGATTTAATAATTCAGTATGGTAACTCACCTTATTGTTAATCAAGTTGTGGAGAGCAACCACACTGCGAATTAGGGAAGAGAGATATATCACCAGCATCATATCATTTGTTTTCACTGCAAAAGGTGGAATAGATGAAAAATGTCAATGAACATTGAGGCAGGGGAAGGAAAGAAAAAACCTTCCATTTCATTTCTACTTTACCAGCAAAAGACTTGACCAGCTCAGCCACATTGAGGTTTGGAAGTAAGTTGAACACGTCCTGGAGGAAAGTGTAGAATTATATAAATGTAAGCAGACCATATCAAGAACATGATCAGTCACAGACCACAGAACAACAGCCGATTCAAAAGCTATTACCTAAAGTTGCTTGGTCCACTACGAGGACAAAGAGATGAGAACAGGAAGTACAAAGAACGGTATACTGGGACTTAAAGAAAGGCATAGCTGTCTGAAAAATATAGCACGGACATCTCTATGAACGCATATTTGCTTGTATTACCCAAGATGCACATGATAAACAAAGGAGAACACATGTTGAACTGCTATGACCTCACCATTGATCAATCAGTATCAATCAGAACATCGTGTTGAGCTCTTACACACATTAAAAGGATTCTTACACTAGATAATAGGGAATTAGATGGTTTTCCCTTAGCTTTCCCCTATTCCCCCAGGAAATGAAGAATAATGTGTGCTTTTCACTGCTCAAAGAAAGGATTTGTTGATTATCTGGATCAAAAACTGATTCACTTCAATTCTATGAGACCAGAAGAAGTCACCCAGAAATAACATCTTGCCAGGTTCAATGAATCCAGCACTGATAACAAGAAATACTTTGGCAGTCAAACTAGCAGATGCAAAGATTTGATTTCATTATTTATTCAACAGCACATGTTAAATGGATTTGAGGAGCCGCGAAGGAAACTGACAGAATCGCATAAACAAATCCTAAATAGTATATAAGAAAACCAACCTGTAAATGGTACAAAATCTCATGGTTTAATGGAAGCTTTTCGTCAATAACAAGATCTAGATAACTCCTTATCTCTCGAAGCCTCGCATCCAACCCCTTCAATGCAGTAAGTTTTCCGGTAACCTTGACAAGAAAAGTATTAAGTTTCAGTGTTATTCTATCGCAGTCTCAAAGATTTTAGCAATGAAGATGAAAACTAACTGTATATACTAAACAGCTCAGCATAATCAAGAGATGACACCTCTGTGGCAAGTGTGCTGATAGTTGTATCCTTCACATCCCTAAGCAAGTGCTCAACACCTGAGAAAGGGTGGTGGTCAGCAAGGTGAATCAAGGCAGTCATAGATGTTTGAGGGCTACTACCACATATCAGATAAACAAGAGAAAACAATGCCTTCCCAATGCCATACCTATCTCCTCAACTTCATGAGCAGCAATTTCTGAAGGTACGTGCACAAACACCTTCTGGCTCTTCTGTGTGGCATTCTGCCAACAGTTTTGAAATCAATTAAGATTCATGCAGGAGCTTGTGTGTCATAATGTTACAAGCTACTATTTTTATAGTTACCCTGGTTGATTTGACCATGGAGCAGAATGAATCTCCTAGATTATTACCTCTTTAACCTCTTCAACAGCACAGTATGCTTTGGTTGGTATACCTAGCTCTTTGGGTTGAACGTCAATTATGACCAGCACCGGATTAGGGACATAACTGCAATCAGTTCAAGTTTCTATTATAAAAGTTCCATAGCAGAAATTATGAAGCAGGAAATGATGAAGTCAGAGCTAAACATCCTTTAGAGATACATAGATTACAACTGATAGTTGTTAAGTTCCTCAAAGAACAAATTAGGAGATCTCGTTAACTAAGAAAAGAACAAGACATATATTGACTAGAAAAGCAAATAGAAGGCATAATGGAATAAAAGTGAGAAGGTCATCACACACTGATAAACATATTACGTAGATCTTACTCATCAAATAGTCTGTGCACATTGAGGTCGTTTTCTCGCAATTTCGGACCAGTGCTGTACCACCCCACGACATGCTCCTTGGCTGAAAGATAATACATCCACGATCCATTCAGTAAACATCAGATCAGTTGGGTAAAGAAAGTACACGTGACTTGTCGAAGATCATACCATTTATTCTCTTGAACATGCCAAACATTGCTTCGTGGTAATTGTGGTCGAGAAACCAGATGCCTGGATCCTTCTCATCTTCCTCAAATGGTACTGTTAAGTAGGGAATTATATACAAGTCAAGTATTTGAGACAACCAAGAAAAGCCCCAAGAGAACAACCAAAATAGAATTTTCCCAGACATGCAGGAAAGTATATTTAGGTTAACCTCAGTATCATAGCCTGGCCTGACACTAGAGTAGGTACAAGCATTCTAAACTAATAATGTCTAAGATTTCCAAACTTCCACCGATAGAGTTGTTTCTTATACAAAAACTCCCTTGTATCAAATGTGGGGGCTTTTTTAAGCAATAGAATCAATGTTGTTCCCGGGTGTCAATAATTACCATACATATTTTTAAGGGATTGATCTCTTGATTAACGGACTATTTCACCATGAAGACTTGACAGTTCATTCCCTCCTCTCCAAGATTGTCCAAGAGAACAAGGGAAAAGACCTCATAGTTCATTCCCTCTTCTCAAACAGTATGCAAGAGCACGAGGAATCACTAAATGATTTCCTTCTTGCCCTCGCTAACTGCCCTTCCAGGAAGGACCAAGCCTCCCTCTTTTAATACATTCCAAAGAAGGCCGAGTAACCAAGCTTCACCTATGGTATATTCAAAGAAAAAATTGAAGACATAACACCGCATACAGTGTACAGCCCCGGAGTTTCGCTTCAGTCACACTCAAACTTCAGTTTCGTCAGAGCATCGTCCGGGAAACTCAAGTTTCCCATAGTCAAGCTCGAACCAAAGGGAAATTTCGAGCAAAAAACGTTTAGCAGAATTCGAATTCTCACGATATACTGCAAGAAAGCAATCCTTGACCACTCTCTCATTTGCATCCCCAGATTATACCATGCCTCACATTAAGCATTGGCGCTCAAATCACAGAAATCAGACCCCGCGTCAGGTCTTGTTTCTCACATTTCATCTTAGCGCCCCCAACAGAAGCTCAAAATACCACAAATTCCACAATTTTCATTTCTTTTTCCCCTCCTATCAAATTCACTCAGAAACGCGACGACTTCTACTGCATCAGCTCGCACCAGAAACCCACTTCGCACAAAAAATTTCTGAAGCCTAAGCAAAACCCAATATCGAAACCCCGCCCAAATTCCTAGATCTATTCGAAGGACCGACGTGCGGTGGGGGGGAAAGCTCCCAAACCTGCGTAGCTGTTTGAGACGTCGACGACGCCCTTGAAGGAGCTACCGAGCAAGACGCCGACGACGCGCTTGCGGGTGTCCTTGGCGACCCTGTTGTAGTTGTCGACGATGCTGAGGAGGACGAGGGGGTGGACGATCACCTTCTCGATCGGCCGCGACGACACCTGCTGGGTCTTGATCACATCCATCCTTCGATTCCAATTCCGAATTCGAAATCACCTCTCCGTCGCCGCCGCCCGCCTTCTCCTCCTTCTCCCGAGTGAATCGTAAAGCAGAGCTCAAGCAAAGCGAAGAGGCTCGGGACAGCTCCGTCTTCCTCGAGCTTTTTGTTGCTCGCTTGCTCGTGTCGTGGTGTTCAAGTTAAGAAGGGAGAGTCTCCGACCATCGATGGGGGAACCTCGATTGGGCCGAAAACATGGGCCAGCCCAGAATTACAAACAAATAATGTGGATTCGTTCCCGGAAAAATTGGACTAACTTCGAGAAAAAAAAGCACCAACTTTATCTTGATTAGCAATTCTAATCCGAACTTTTTTTGTCTTGATGACAAGCACCAGATTTTACTCTAGTCCCAAATTTGGCCCTCGTGCTGTGAAATTTTTTAATTGTTCAGGCCAGATTTTGGATTTAAGTGAAAGTTGATAATTTTTTATGAGGCAAAAAAAAAGTTTGGATCAGAATTGTCACTCAAGGTAAATTTGGTGTTTTTTTTTTTGGAATTAGGCCTGAAAAAAATTATCAAATTAAAATTATTTATATGTTTTACAGAATTCGTTATGGTAGGTTATCAATGCATAAGTAGAATGCATGTTCACGTTCATGGCTAGTTCGCCACCGGCTTATCTTATGATGGTTGGCCAATCCTTTGGTGCCATTTGATTAGATCTCCGTCGCCCAGCCAATCAAAGAAAGCACCGGAAAACTCTCGTTTGGAAAAAAAAAAACTTGGTACATATTTCGAGGGCACACAGAAACCCGTCTTCACTTTCTTTACACACTTTGGTCTAAACCTTACGAGTGGTTTTTAGAAGCGTTAAATTAAAAGCTCACGAACTCTTGAATTATGGATCGGCAACCTTGTCCATCAACATGCCATTGCTGTTGCAACACAGGGGACCATCATAATCCTTCAGCGATCCAACTAACTCACCACCGATATTCTAATACATGGAGTTACACTTAGTATAAACTACTAACAATTCTAATATAATGTCGTCTTGATATCACAATCAAAATACAGGGAAGCTCCAAAAAGCAATGACGATGGGGATCCATCTTACATATCTAAAAAATAAAGGAGTGAGCCAAATCATAGTAAATGAAATCCCTAAGTCTAAGGTAGGAGATCTTCTTACTACTCAATCTGGTACCGATAAATAACGTGAGTGCGAAATAATCATATTCGACTAATGCAAAAGTAATTGCATTATCTTTACTATCATATTCGACTTATGCAAAAGTAAATACATTATCTTTACTATCATGATATACCAATGAAAACAATTAAAAACATTATATAAGATCATTAACTCAAATGCAAGCAGATGGCATATTATCTCATAATGCGAAGATACCACATAGTAGCTCACCCATATACACAAGTGAGTTCATATTTGTCATTGGCAAGGACCATGTCGATTCAGAAGGCATCTCGACTAACAAGACATCATCACCACCAATTCACGGGGGACGAAATCATTCATATCCCTTGCCACGTCTCGACCCATTCATCATAGGTGTCATTTTCATTAGTGATGATAAATACACCACTATACATCTGCGTAATTATGATCATTTCTTAACATCGTATCATGGCAAAGTCATGTCATACCATGACTACAAGAGTCATGTCATACCATGTGTCATGTTATTATAGGATTTCATATCATCTCAACTTTGTAAAGAGCCGTTTTATACGATAGAACATCTAGCTAACTCTAGAGTCTCATCCATATACTCATATAAGGGAATTCGCTCAGTAGCGAATAGGCCGTGGCAAAGGTCTTAATCACATGGCATCATTCACATACATTTTATAATAACATAACAATTGCCACATACATTTCATCATTTGACATGTCTCATGCAATTAATGATAATAATTAATTGCGGGAACTGGGACATTACAAGTGTCAAAACTTATGTGCATCGCTCATTTTGGTGCCAAAAGTTTCCGTCGGATTATTTAAGTACCAAACTTTTTGAAAAACGATCACTTAAGTGTCAACTTCGGTCATTTTCACCGGAAATCCAACATTGCATTTTTTTATTAATTTCTGAAGCCATTATAGCTCGCCGAAGGATAAGTCAGCATATACAGTAAGCATTTTTTATTTTAAATAATTTTTTCCTTTCTTTCTTTTATCCTTTATTTTCTTTTTTTCCTTTTCTCTCCTCGCCGGTCGGTTGCTGGTGCCCGGCCCGGCCACCAGCGAAGCCTGGGAAGGGCTAGGCGAGGGTTGCCCTCGCCCGATCTGGGTGAGGCCGCCTATCGTCAGCGAGGGATAGTCTCGCCAGATCTAGGTGAGGCGACCTTCGTTGGTGACAGGTGAGGCTACCCCTCACTGCCCTCACTCAGCCCTTCTCAAGCTTTGCCGGTGTCCGGTGAGGGTCGCCTCGCCAGCTACTGGCGAGGGGCGGCCTCGCCCATGGTTAGCAAGGGGCAATCTTGCCTGTCGCCAGCAAAGGCGATCTCACCCAAATCGGGCAAGGGTGACCCTCGCCCAACCCTTCCCGTGCTTCGCTAATGGCCGGCCTAGCCACTAACAACCGGCCGGTGAGGGGAGAAAAGGAAAAAAAAAGAAAAGAAGAGAAAAAAGAAAGAAAAGAAAGAAAATATTTAAAATAAAAAATGCTGACTGTACATGCTGACTCAACCTCCAGTGAGCCACATCGGCTTCATAAATTAATAAAAAATGCCACGTTAGATTTTCGGCCAAATTAATCGGAGTTGACACTTAAGTAATCGTTTTTCAAAAAGTTTGGCACTTAAGTGATCCAGTTGAAACTTTTGACACTAAAGTGAGCGCCATACACAAGTTTTGATATTTGTAGTGTCCCAGTTCCATTAATTGCGTGTATTTTAGCACATATATCATCACTCTTTCCATGCTAAGCCATCATCATTTAACTTGTAAATCATATGCTATTCATGGCACAACTATCATCCAATGCATTTCAACTTCAAGTGCATGCCATATCAACATCACATATGCCACAACAGTTTGTTTATATTTTCGGTATAAACCATGGCATTCAAACAGTTCTTTATTTTCAAAGTATAAGATTTCGTTCTCTTTTTACCATACCAACGCCATAAAATTCTTGATTCTGTGATCAGCTCATTACAATATCAATACTAGCAATTAAGCCCCCGAACTTTGTGAATTTATAATTTTGCCCCTATACTCCCAAAATTAATAACTTAGTCAAATTTCGAAATAATTCATCCATTAAAACATCTTAAGGTTCTGTTTCCATCAAAGCTTCTGGAGTTTCCAATATTTGCATATTGCTCCTCATTTTTCGTAAAATTACGATTTTACCCTGAACTTTAAAAAATTACGATTTAGTCCTTTTTCCGAAATAAATTAACCATTAAAATAATCCCAAGATTCTAATTCGATGGCTAGTCCTCAGAATATCTAATATCTGCAAATTGGTCCTCAATTTTAGTGAAATTATAATTTTGCCCCTAAACTTTCAAAAAAATTGCATAATTGGACACTTTGTCTAGATTAAGCACTTAATCAAAAATAACTTAACCACCTAACAATGTAAGATTCCTCATGCTGTAATTAGTCCCCAGAACTTCCAGTATTTACAAATTCGTCCTTCAACTTGATGAAATTACGAATTTACCCCTAAGGCTTCTAAACTCATTTTCTTGAACCGGTTTGATTTCCTCTAATTAATCTTACTTAATAATTTACTAGTTAATACTAAAACTCATAAAATAGTTATGCTAACAGCACCCTCTCACTTCTGTAAATTTTTTTAATTCGTTCATAATTATCAAAAATTACCAATATACCCTTCTCATGCTTAGCTTTACCCTTTTCACATCTTTCTCATTCAAGATGCAACAAAACATACTAGTAACCTCTCAAAGATATTCTAGGCATGTAGAGAACTTCGTAATTCAAGCTCCACGATCACAATAGTGTAACGTGCAATTATTGAAATTCAACCAAACATAGAATAGAATCCAGAACACTTAAACAAACAATCAAACAACCAAGTTCAAGAGTACCAAGTAGATCGATCTAACTTACCACCTAGATATTTTCACTACCGCCCAGATATTTTCACTTACCTTGAATGAAAGACTTGAATAATTCAAATCCTTAACCACCTTGTAAGATGCTTGATAGGGGGAGATTAAAAACTTAGAATAACACAAATTGGATAATCTTGGCAGCTTGGATGAAAACGGAGTTAGAGCTTTGTTTGGTTTGGAAGAGAGTATAATAGAAAATTGAAGCTTGAAGATGAAGAAGATGAAGTTCACGCTCAAGAGGAAGGGTTTTATCTTATCTCTTCTCTTCCACTTTCATTATTGAGGCCTTAATTAATAGCTAGAGTCAAAATTAATAATAGAGTACTAACTAGAGTTATTAGGTAAAATAATTTGTCACGCATGAAGTCATCATGAGCTAATTTAAAATGGTTTAATAAAAATAGACGGTAAATACTAGGTGAAAATAGATAAAAAATCGTATTCGTTTAAAATACCAATTGATCCAAATTATTCCGAGTCCACTAATATTATTATTAAAAGCATTAAAAAATGGGAATACTTAAACTCAATAAAATCTTAAAAATTGAAAATTATTCGATACTTATTCAGGAGCGTATCGGTCTTTATTGATAATTTTACTAAACTAGTCACATTTCCTTCAATGATTCGTACTAACTTAATACCTTGAGTATTATAAACGACGAAGAAAATTGCCGATGCCACGTATATGATTGAGAATAATGAAGTATTTTAGGAATTCAAAGTTTACTTAATCAAAGAAGGAAGTCTTTGACTTTTCGCTCGAATAATCATATAATTCATAGAATAGGCCTATCGAAATAGACAATATACCCACCTAACCCCTCAATCAAAAGCAAGACCTCAGTGATCAAATCTGCGCCATGGAAGTGAAAGAAGTCCTCTTCATGAGCAAAGGACACGGAGAAGATAGCTACGCTCACAACTCAACCTATGCGGTTTGTTTCATTCAATTAATACTCCCTTTCCTGTTTTTTTGTTCGTTTTTTTCTTTTCATTTTTCACCGTTAAGGCGAAGTCGATTTAATTTCCAAAGTAATAGATGGGATCAGTCGCTATTCGTGAGTCATTGAATACGATTTTGTGTCATAAAATTATAAGTTGTGGTTCGATGTTCTCTAAACTACGAGATCGGGTTAGTTTATGAGAATGAATTCATTTCTTGCATGCCAGCAAAAGGTTGCATCTTTAGCCAAGCCCGTGATAGCAAACACGGTTGATTCTCTACTCGAGGAATGTTTTTTCCCACGCAAGCTTCTAAATGTTGCTGATTTGGGCTGTGCTTTGGGTCCTTGCCCGGTAACTTTCATGTCAAACGTCATAGAGAGTGTACAGAAGAAGCATGCGCTCTTGAATTGCCCGTCACATGAATTCCAATTTTATTTGAACGATCTTCCCAGGAATGATTTCAACACATTGTTCCAAAGCCTGTCTTGCAAAGCCTGTCTAACTTCTCGCAAAACTATGAAAGCTTATCGTGCTCTATAATGGGAGCTCCGGGTTCTTTCCATGGAAGGCTCTTCCCTAGAAACTGCTTGCACCTTGCTCATGCCTCTTATAGCGTCCATTGGTTATCTCAGGTAAATTTGATTCTATATGTATGTATTGTGCAAATGATTGTTGTGACGATTTACTATTGTGAGAGATATATGTAAGGTTGAAATATCTTATAAATCATGTGTTAGGTCAACTGAAAAAATTTAGTTGTTTCGAGTACAAGATGACTTAGGCTCATACCGATCCATCATCTCATTCAAATTCTTTTCATTTTTTTTTTTGGGGTCTAAATCTCATTCAAATTCAAGGGATGCACATACCTTAAAAAATCATCACTAGATATATGATCCATTAGTTCTTTGTGGATATAACATGTGAATGACAATATCACGAGAGATAAATGGGTTCATACTATTGGACTAATCATGTCAATTATTGATACATAAGCTTCAAAAGTTTTCAAGTAGACAGACTTAGGTTCGAATCTCGCCGTTGTCTCATTCAATTCGTGCATGCATCCCTAAAATAGAGATGTAATGCAAGCACAACATAATCAAGATAGATATCCACGCTAATCCTGCATTAACTTGGGAGTTAAACAAAAGGTACCAAATCTCACGAGCGAAGAAGGCTTCCCGTTGAACAAGGGAAGGATCTACATTTCGGAGACCAGCCCCCGCGTGGTGAAGGATGCCTACTTGGCTCAGTTCCAAGCAGATGTATCGACATTTTTGAAGTTCCGCAGTGAAGAGCTGGTCGATAACGGTCGCCTCGTGTTGGTACTTCACGGGAGGAAAGATAAGGACTTCGCGAGCCTAGACAGCCACATCATTTGGGAAAAACTTGGAGAGACAATTGCTGATTTGGTTTGAGAGGTAAATTATCTTAATCAGTTTACACTCTCACATTGCAAGACATGGATATGAAAGTATTAATGAATTCTATGCGCAAATTAGATCGATATTGGTGTTTTCGTACGTGATTAGTACATACCAATACTTGGTAAAACTAGAGTTCATGTTTTGAGTACGAAACTTTCATGATGTCCATTGCAACGACAATGTGTTGCCCGAGACGCCGTAACATGCCTTGCAAAGGAAATTTACTTCTCAATATGAAGCTCTAAAATCCGAGTTTCCACTGGTGAGAATGAGTTTGTTGCAGTTGTCATGACAAATCTTTCCATATGGTACGAGATTAATGGTGATTGAATAAAAGAAATTCTATTTTAATGTATATTAGACTCGTGCTAAATCAAGGTGTGCATCATGGCAGAACGATTTTCACTTTCACGCTTGAATCTTTTCTTCTTTGAACCTTGTTTTAGGGGTTCATTGAGGAAGAGAAACTAGACACTTTAAACGTGTCGTATTACACAGCATCTTTAGAAGAAATTCGAGGCATAGTCAACGAAGAAGGGTCCTTCCAGATCGAACATATGGAGATAATCGAGATCGATGTTGGGGGAACCTCGCTGGACAAGGATCCTCATAGCAAAGGAAGAATGCTGGCTAAACGTGCCAGATCCTTCACCGGTTCCATAATCTCGCACCATCTTGGAGAGGAAATCATGGATAAGCTCTATGGCGAAAAGCTTCACATCTTCATTGGTGATGATTTGGCTAAGGGTAGAAGGAAGGGAGTTAGCATAATTACGGTGCTCAAAAAGCATGTCCCATGACTCAGGTTAAGCGTTCGTCTCCGTTATCAAATGTTATTTGAAAGGATTCCTTGTTTGTTAGGGTGTGGTGATCTTTGATTCTATTAGGCTGAGTCTATTAAGGTGCTTATGACTTATGAGTAATAAAGACTCTTTTAAGCTTATGATAAGAGAAGAGCACAATCTGATCTGGTTTCAGGACATGATGGTTCGGTTCCCGGTTGCAAAGAATAGGGAACTAATCCCACCAGTCCGATTCTCAATTCCTGGGTGGGAACCGGACCGCTCGGGAACCGATTGCCCCTAATGATTACGATTCAATGCATGTTTTTGTCCATCTTAGTAAACTTCATGCATGGTTATTCATGCTTTAGGCATCATATATAGGGCATGCATAAAGCATAGCATTGCATCTTCATCTTTTGATTCACAGTTCGCAAAGTCCTAGGACTCAATAACGAGGCTTTACTTAATCTTGCTCGATGCACTCCAATTTTTCCTTGTGATTTATAAACTGTTTTGATTATTGGGTGTTATCTCTATTGCTTCGCACCATGTGTGACCATTTTCACATGTTAGTGACCTAAGATAATGGAATTGATGAAGATTGCATGCAATTTTTTTTTTTATAAAAACAAGGTATCGAAATGGAGTTAAAATAATCTAGCATAATCAACTTCCTATATCTCTAGTTCGCCGCATCTTACTTTGATTTCTAACCGATCTGTAATTCGTTAGTGGGCGACCCCAAAATTACTCAAATCAATCAATTGAATCAAGAAACAAAATGGCAACTGCTAGGGCTTGGAGGTCCCAAGCTAGGTGAAGGCGCAACCTAGCAAGAAGGACCGTATGCCCGCTTAGTAATCCACCTGCTTTCTCTGGGTGGTTTACCTTGGAAAGGCGGCAACAGAGCCAATCACGGAATTTATGATATCTATGTTTTCCCCCACGTACAACATTTGGTCATTCACCACGTGTCGTTTCTAATGTGTGAAATTCCACTGACGGGGGAAGCTGAGGACCTAATCGTGATACTTTTTTTAAAGTCTAATTTCTCAATTAATCAAAATAAAGCCTAAGTCCTCAATTATCTCCAATGGGCGTATGTGTTCAATTTAAGTAACTAAATCCAAATTTTACCCGATGTATATGCGCAAGGTTATTGAAGCCAAAGAAGGACGTCTTTGATATAAAAAGAAATCATGTAATCGAAGCAGGCCAAGACCCACCAACCTGTCTTGTAGTACTATTATCTATGGAGAACCCCTACCATAAAAGACAACAGTAAATGGAACGATAACGATAGGAATCCATAACAACAGGAAGAAAATCCTTAGTTTAGTGGGAGGCGGAGTAAAATGGCATTCTCGATTATGAAAGATAACCTACCCTTCTTCTCCTTTCCGGAATGGAAATGGCAGAAACATATTCTAGCAGTGACGGTACAGAATCAGTGGGACTGGGAGAGGGTGGACTTTCTATTATCAAGAGTTCAGTGATCAAATCTTCGACATGGACGGGAAACAAGTTCTCTTCATGAGCAAAGGAGATGGAGAACATAGCTACGCTCAGACCTCCACCTTTACGGTTTGTTTCTTTCACTTGAACTCTCCTATCAGGTTCTTTATGTTTTTGGTAATTTTTTTCACTCTTTTGGTCAAGTCGATTTGATTTCCAGAGTAATAGGCAGAATCAATCGCCATGGCTCGATTTTTATTTCCTTGTTTTCTAGTCAATTAGGCAACGGGTGAATTTTCTGAATAAATTAGACCTCGTTTCTTGCATTACAGCAAAAGGTTGCGTCTTTGGCCAAGCCCACGATAGCGAGTACAGTTGATTCTCTACTCGAGGAAGGTTTCTTCCCGTGCGAGCTTCTAAACGTGGCTGATTTAGGCTGTGCTCTGGGTCCTAGCACAAAAACTTTCATGTCGACCGTTATAGAGACTGTACAGAAAAGTGTGTACACTCGAACTACTCGATGCCCGAATTCCAAGTTTATCTGAATGATCTTCCTGGGAATGATTTCAATACATTGTTCGAAAGCCTGTCCAACTTCTCGCAAAACTATGAAAGCTTATCGTGCTGTATAATGGGAGCTCCATGTTCTTTCCATAGAAGGCTCTTCCCTAGATACTGCTTGCACGTCGCAAATTCCTCATGTAGCGTCCATTGGCTATCTCAGGTAAATCTGATGGTGTATATCTGTGTAGTGCTAATGATTGTTGCAATGATTATTATTGGGAGAGATACATGTAAGGTTGCAATATCTTATAAATCATGTGTTAGGTCAACTGAGAATATCTAGTTGTTTAGAGTACAAGATGACTTAGGCCCAAATCTCTCCATATCACATCATCTCATTCAAATTTAACTGATGCATACTCAACATCTGATTAATAAATTCAGAGATGACATAATATGTGAAGGACAATATAATGAGAGATAAATAGTTGTCAAATTATTCAACAGATTATGTCAATTATTGATATATAAGCTCGGATAGTTTTCAAGTAGACGGACTTAGGTTCGTATTTCGCCATTATCTCATTCAACTGTGCATAAATTCCCAAATGAGAGCTGTATGCAAGCACATCATAATCACGATAAAAGTTCATATTAATCTTGCACTTATTTGGAACTTAAGCAAATGAAAGGTACCAAACCTCGTGAGCGAAGAAGGCTTCCCGTTGAACGAGGGAAGGATCTACATTTCTAAGACCAACCCCAGCGTGGCGAAGGAGGCCTTCTTGGTTCAGTTCCAAGCAGATTTCTCGACATTTTGGAAGTGCCGTGGTGAAGAGATGGTCGATAACGGTCGTCTCGTGTTGATACTTAATGGGAGGGAAGATAAGGGCTTTGCGAGCACATACGGCTACTTCTTTTGGGAAAAACTTGGAGAGGCAATTGCTGATTTGGTTTCGGAGGTAATTTATCTTAAATCAGCTTTTCAACTTTCATACGCTCTCCCATGAAAAGAGATGGATATTAAACTATTGATGGATTCCAATACTGGACAAAGCTAGAGTTAATGTTTTGAGTACGAAACTTTCATCATGTCCATTGCAAGGATAAAGTTTTGCCCAGACATATTGACAAGCCTTCCAAAGGAATTCATTAATAATTATAAATCAGTCTTTTATTAATCCGCCTAAAATAACTCGACGTTAGACTTCGAAATCCGTGATTTTCATGGGTAGAATATGTTAGTCGTAGACTTTTTGTTCTCATCTTCGTTTGAACCTTGTTTTAGGGGTTCGTCGAGGAAGACAAACTAGACACATTAAACGTGCCGTATTACACAGCATCTTGAGAGGAAGTTCGAGGCATAGTCGATGAAGAAGGGTTCTTCGAGATTGAATATCTGGAGATAATGGGGATCGATAGAACCTCGCCGGACGAGGATCGTCATAGCAAAGGAAGGAAGATGGCTAAACATGCCAGATCCTTCACCGGTTCCATAATCTCGCACCATCTCGGTGAGGGCATCATGGACAAGCTCTATGGCGAAAAGCTTCCCATTATCATAGGTGATGATTTGGCTAAGGAAAGGAGGAAGGGAATTAGCTTAGTTCTTGTGCTCAAAAAGCATGTCCCGTGACTCATTAACTGTTTATTTTCATTACAAAGTGTTATTTGAAAGGATTCGTTCTTTGTTAAAATATTTAAGATTAAATTAATAAAAAATTGGCACAAATATAATAAGTCTTAGACTTTTTTGGTAATTTTCCCTACTTTTGTTGTCTTCATATAGTGATGGTGTTGGGACGCCAAACCTAAGTAAGCATCACCGAAAAACAAAGCCATACTACAGATGGAAATCTCGACAAGTGCTCGTCACTAATGATAATGTGTGATTTGGTAATCGGCCGCCGATCTTTTGCTTTGATGATGTCATAGATCTATTCTTAAATGACAAGCGTGTGCTTACCTTTGCTGACCATTCTCTGGTGATATATCTTGATTTCTAAAGTTTGGTTTGTTCTGCAAATTTATGGGCTTTCTTTGTTGTGATGATTACTGGAATTCCCTGTGAATCCTTTACTGTATCATTTTGGTATAGAATGGAAATTTCCTTTGACCAAAACAAGATTTGGTTTGAGGTCTCTTAATATTCTTATGCGGTCAAGCCAATATCTGCCACAGAGAAAATCATAGTAACTTGTAGCCTTCATTTCTTCACATCCCTTTCCATCTCTCTCTCTCCACTGAAGATCATGGAAAAGGCTAAGCAAAAATCACATGAGAACCAGTCAACCCCTCCCCCCTCCAATCGAGCCAATCAAAGATAGCCTACTCTTCTTCTCCCTTCCTGAAATGGAAGTATCGGTGGTGCATACCCTCAAGCGGTGACAGTGCAGAATCAGCGGGAGAGAGTGATCGAATCTTAGCCATGGACGTGAAAGATGTTCTCTTCATGAGCAAAGGAGACGGCGAACATAGCTACGCTCAGACCTCCACCTACACGGTTCGTTTCATTGGATCAATACCCCCTTTTCAGAGAAACGGGCATGATCAATCGCCACTCGTGATTCATGGAATATGATTTCCGTTTCCTGATAATATTATAAGTTGTGATTCGATGTTTGCTCTAAACTACACGGGATTGGGTTGGTTTATAAGAATGAATTTGTTTCTTGTATTACAGCAAAAAGGTTGCGTCTGTAACGAAGCCCACGATAGCGAGTGCGGTTGGTTCTCTACTTGAGAAAGGTTTCTTCCCTTGCGAGCTTCTAAATGTGGCCGCTTTAGGCTGTGCTTCGGGTCCTAACATGGTGGCTTTCAATTCGACCGTTATAGAGAGTGTACAGAAGAGGTGTGCGCACTCGAATTGTCCGCTACATGAATTGCAGTTTTATCTGAACGATCTTCCCGGGAATGATTTCAACACATTGTTCAAAAGCTTGTCGAACTTCTCACAAAGCTACAAAAGCTTGTCGTGCTTTATAATGGGAGCACCGGGTTCTTTCCATGGAAGGCTCTTCCCTAGAAACTGCTTGCATTTCGCTCATTCCCCTTATAGTGTCTGTTGGCTATCCCAGGTAAATCTGATTGTATATGTATGTGTGGTGCAAATGATTGTTGCGATGATTATTATTGCGAAGGATACATGTATGGTTGAAATATTTTATAGATCATGTGTTAGGTCAACTGATAATATCTAGCTGTTTAGAGTACAAGATGACTTTGGCCCAAATTGCTCCATCATCTCTTTCAAATTTAACTAATGCATACTCGACATT
Organism: Syzygium aromaticum; assembly: GCA_024500025.1. Classification (NCBI taxonomy): domain Eukaryota; kingdom Viridiplantae; phylum Streptophyta; class Magnoliopsida; order Myrtales; family Myrtaceae; genus Syzygium; species Syzygium aromaticum. Next base: position 10,188,794 of record CM044894.1, on the reverse strand, counting down.
TGATTAATTATTTTTTGGACTACATAACTTGTGAAGGATAATATCACGAGAGATAAATAGCTGTTAAACTATTCGATCGATCATTTGAATTATCGACATATGAACTCGGACAGTTTTCAAGTAGACGAATTCACCATTATCTCGTTCAACTTATGCATAAATGCCCAAAATAGAGATGCAATGCAAGCACAGCATAGTCACCCAAGAAGTGCATGTTATTCTGGCACTAATTTGGAACTTAAGCAAATGAAAGGTACCGAATCTCACGAGCGAAGAAGGCTTCTCGTTGAACAAGGGAAGGATCTACATTTCTAAGAGTAGCCCCAGCGTGGTGAAGGAGGCCTACTTGGCTCAGTTCCGACCAAATTTCTCGACATTTTTGAAGTGTCGTGGTGAAGAGACGGTCGACAACGGTCGCCACGTGTTGATACTTAATGGGAGGGAAGATAAGGACTTTGCTAGCCTAGACGGCTACTTCATTTGGGTAAAACTTGGGGCGGCAATTGCTGGTTTGGTTTCAGAGGTAAGTTACCTTAAATCAGCTTTTCAACTTTCATATACTCTCCCATGGAAAGAGATGGATATTAAGCTATCGATGGATTATATGCGCAGATTAGATAGATATTGGAGTTTTAATATGTGATTGGTTCATACTAATACAGGACAAAGCTAGAGTTAAATGTTTTGAGTACGAAACCTTCATCATGTTAATTGCAAGGATAAAGTGTTGTCTTGACACTTTGCGATCTTATTTTTGCTTGAACCTCGTTTTAGGAGCTCGTTGAGGAAGAGAAACTAGACACCTTAAACGTGCCGTATTACACAGCATCTTCAGAGGAAGTTCGAGGCATAGTCGAAGAAGAAGGGTCCTTCGAGATCAAACATCTGGAGATATTGGAGATCGATAGAGGCTCGCCGGACAAGTATCATCATAGCAGAGGAAGGAAGATGGCTACACATGCCAGATCCTTCACCGGTGCCATAATCTCGCACCATCTTGGCGAGGAGATCATGGATGAGCGCTATGGCAAAAGGCTTCCCGTTAACATAGCTGATGATTTGGCTAAGGAAAGGAGGAAGGGAGTTAGCATAATTGTTGTGCTCAAAAAGCATATCCCATGACCCAATAAGTCTTCATCTCCATTACCAGAGACAATGACAATTTTCGTGAAATCATTCTTAAGTGTGTGTTTGTTTTGCTAAATGATAAAGGAAAAAATTTTCCATGGAAATTCGTTTCATTTGTTAGGTGATTTAGGGAAAATGATTTCCTTCTTGATAAAAAGGAAGTCATTTGCCCCTAATCTAAGCTTGTTGTTTACAGTCCATGAAAAGCATTTTACATAAATCGATTAGGTCTCCATTATCCGAACACCGGAAAGTCAGAAGTTTCCTGAAAATAGTTTTCTTTCAAGCAAACAGATCATAAGTGTTGTTGGAAATGATTTCTCTTTGTTAGGGTGTATTGATCTTTGATTGTATTAGGTTGAGTTTATTAAGGTGCTTATGACCTATGAGTAATGAAGAGTCGTTTAAGCTGATGATAGGAGAAAGAGCCCAACAAAGAGAAATATGAAGAGATTCATTTTTGCATTACGACATACTTATGATTGTTTCCAGGTATCCGCTTATCTCATAGACGTAGTAACCAATAAACCATCGTCGAAAGGAACAATTTATTTTGCTCCTTACACGGAATCAAAATATTGTGCTCTTACTGATACGACATTGGAAATTTCAGTGGTTGCATGATAGTGACAAGAAGACATGGGAGTCAGTCATAAAGATTATTTTTTTGGTTAACAAAGTAGATTTTTATAATATCAAAAGCCTGATGGAGTAGCTAATTCCAGACACGGGGCATTGATGTTTTCCAATTATTTATTGCGACAATCTGAGTGCTACTCAAATCGCACATTGATGTTTTCTACGAGAGCAACGGGCATATTGTAATAAATTAATATTTTATACAATATCACGTTTTTCATGGCACTGAGTAACTACTATTATCTACATATTGATCCCGTTATTCTTGCAAGTCACTTATATGGTGTAAGGAGAGAGAACAAAAAAAGAGTAGTATATATATTAAACTGCGACCTATTGAAAAAAGGCATGCTTAGATATAGACACACAGATTGCATTTTCTTAATCATCTGGTGAATCCAATATCTTCCAAAAACAAAAGTAATAATAATCTGCGGCCTTGGTTTAAAAAAAGAAAGAAAGAAAAAAGAAAATGCCGTCTTTTTCAACCTCTCTCTCTCCGACCTCATGATCATGGAAAAATCTATGCAAAATTACATGAGAGACAATCATGGAATTGAAGATATCAATGTTTCTCCCCCCATTTCTCGTAACTTTTCCCCAATCGAGCCTATAGATAGAATTCAAGCATCGAAAATCTGACATGGTTCCCCTATACAACGTTTGGTCATCTAGCGCGCGTATCAATTTTTACGTTTGAAATTTCATTGGCAGGAAGCACTAGATTCTAATTGCGAACTCTATTGAAGTCTTGAGTTCTCAATAGACCAAAATAACACCTATGCCCTCAACTATAGCCAATGGGCAAATATTTTTAATATAAGTCGCTATCCCAAGCTTCATCGAAATAATTTATGCTAAAAGAAAAGAAATCATATAATCGAGGCAGACCAAGACAAAACAACCGTGTCATGGACAACGATTCATCGTTGAAGACAGTGGACACACGAACCCCCATTAACCAGCAGCAAGGAAACCTCAGTGATCAGATCTTCGCCATGGACGTGAAAGAAGTTCTCTTCATGAGCAGAGGAGACGGAGAAAACAGCTATGCTCAGACGTCAACCTACCCGGTCTGTTTAGTTCGATTCATACCCCGCTTTCATCTTCCTTTTTCTTTCTATTTCTACTCTTTTTTGTTGCACGCGGCCTGCTATGGAGGACATAGCTAGGGAGACTTTAGGTGAAGTGGATTTACCACAGTAATAGGCAGGATCAATCGCCAATCGTGATTCCAGGACTATGATTTTGTTTTGGCATATCAGAAGTTGTGATTCAATGTTTTCTCTAAACTACGAGGTTGGGTTGGTTAGTGAGAATGAATTCAATTCTTGCATTACAGCAAAAGATTGTGTCTCTGGCCAAGCCTACGGTAGCGAGTGCGGTCGCTTCTCTACTCAAGGAAGGTTTCTTCCCGTGAGAGCTTCTGAGCGTGGCTGATTTAGGCTGTGCTATGGGTCCTAGCACGGTCACTTTCATGTCGACCATTCTAGAGAGTGTGCAGAAGAAATGTGCGCACTTGAACTGCCCATCGCCAGAACTTCAATTTTATCTTAATGATCTTCCCAGGAATGATTTCAACACGTTGTTCAAAAGCTTGTCGAACTTCTCGCAAAACTACAGAAGCTTATCGTGCTTCATAATGGGGGCTCCCGGTACTTTTCATGGAAGGCTCTTCCCTAGAAACTGCTTGCACCTCGCTCATTCCTCCTATAGTGTCCATTGGCTATCTCAGGTAAATTTGATTGTATGTGTGTGTTGCGCGAATGATTGTTGTGACGATTGTTATCGTGAGAGATACGTGAAAGGTTGAAATATTTTATAGGTCATGTGTTAGGTCAATTGATACAATTTAGTTGTTATCTCGAAGTTATTGCAGCATTCAAGTAGATGGACTTAGGTTCGAATGTCGCTGTTATCTCGTTCAACTCGTGCATACATAGCTAAAACAGAGTTATAATGCGAGCACACCATAATCAAGATTGATGTCCATGTTAATCTCGCATTAATTTGGAACTTAAGCAACTGAAAGGTACCGAATCTCATGAGCGAAGAAGGCTTCTCGTTGAATAAGGGAAGAATCTACATCTCCAGAGACCAGCCCCGGCGTGGTGAAGGAGGCCTACTTGGATCAATTCCGGGCAGATTTCACAACATTTTTGAAGTTCCGCAGCGAAAAGATGGTCGACAACAGTCGCCTCTTGGTGGTACTTAACGGGAGGAAAGAAAAGGACTTTGCGGGCATAAACAGCCACTACATTATGGAAAAACTTGGAGAAGCGATTGCTGATTTGGTTTCAGAGGTAAGTTAAATTTTTTATCAGCTTTTCAACTTTCATACACTCTACACGTTACAAGACATGGATATGAAGGTATTGATGCATTCTGCGCGCAAATTAGATAGATATCGGGGTTTTAATATGTGATTAGTACACACCAATACTCGATAAAACTAGAATTCATCTGAACTTAGTTTTAGGGGTTCGTTGAGGAAGAGAAACTAGACACCTTAAATATGCCGCACTACATGGCATCTTCAGAGGAAGTTCGAGGCATAGTTGGCGAAGAAGGGTCCTTCGAGATCGAACATCTAGAGATAATCGAGGTCGTTGGAGGAACCATGCTGGACGAGGATCCTCATAGCAGGGGAAGGAAGATGGCTAAAGATGCCAGATCATTCACCGGTTCCATAATCTCGCACCATCTCGGCAAGGAGATCATGGACAAGCTCTATGGAGAAAAGCTTCCCATCATCCTAGGTGATGATTCGGCTAAGGGTAGAAGGAAAGGAGTTAGCATAATTGTTGTGCTCAAAAAGCATGTCCCATGACTCGATCTAGTATTCTTCTCCAATACTATAGACAATGTCAATTTGTGAGAAAGCTTTCCAAGTGTTATTTGAAAGGATTCCTTGTTTGTTAGGGTGCGGTGATCCTTGATTGCATTAGGCTGAGTTTATTAAGGTGCTAATGACTTATGAGTAATAAAGACTAAGCTTATGATAGGAGAAGAGCCCAACAAGGAGAAATATCAAGAGATCCACTTATTGACATTGTCTATAGTTAAGACCCGATATCTAACTCTTCCTGCTCATTTATCAAGTCTAATTTTGAATATAATAGTTAAGCTCGGCTAGGGATCAAATAGGGCTACATTATTCATCTCTCTTTCGTGTTGACGGTGAAATGTAAGTGTTTAGGATTAAGAAGGGCCAACTAGGATAACCTAGTGGGGCTATAAAGTAATATGCAAATCTACCGACCCAGGGCTGGTGGACGGTTGGTTGGTGCGTCGAGGGTTTCCTCCAAAGGAATTTGAAATCGTTCATTTGAATCTCACAAATTGCGTGCAAATTATTCCGAGATAGGGCCACTTGCACATGTCAAAGATTTGTAGTTAAGTGTTCCATGAGGCTTCTAAGGTATTTAATGGGTATCCAGGTAGCCAGATATCAAATAATGAAAAGGAAAAATCTAAAATTTGCTAGAATCTGCAATACTAGGGCAATAATTACCATATTTGTCATGTTAAGATGTGCAAGTAAGTTGTGTGAGAAAAGTTCCACATTGGTGAACCAATGTGGTGTGGAATTGTTAATATGTTTTAGTTAACCAATAATTAAATGGGTCCAATTGAATTTGGTGTGAATTTTCGGTACTTAGGTGAACATTTTTATAAGTCATGGCCCTCAAGTGAACTTTTTTTTTTTTTATAAGTCATGGGATTCAAGTAGTTGAGAAAAAGTTATGGTATTCAAATAAGCGCCATACAAAATTATGTCACTTGTGGTGTTGTTATTTCAGGCTCGGATGTGAGCTCCATTTTAGTAATCAAGTGAAGGTATCAAATATATATTGCGTGCTCCCAATAGATTTGCCATTGTACTTCAATGTTTTCTCCATATTTACTTATATCCCGTCTATCAAGTCTTATGCCGAGTTACATCACGTCGACGGAGGAAGTCGAGGAAATGGTTCACGGGGAGGTGTCCTGGGAAATGGAACATATGGAGATGGTCGAAATCGATCTCGAAGGGACTTCACCCGATGATGATGAGATTGAGGGTCCTCACAGCAGTCAGAGGATCAAAGGTAGCTAAAAAGGCCATATCTTTCCCTAGAGCCCATGGTGAGAAGCTTTCTCATTTGATAGGACACGATATGGCATCTTTATCGCTCTAAAAAATGCATGATCCGATCCGTTTGTTTGTTTCCATTTCGTAAGCAAATGTCAAGCCTTTGTCAGATGTAGATTGTGTCTCTCTACTAGAGAAATGACGTCTTTATGCAAGACTTTCGAAGCAAAAATCGATCCTGAATTCCCTAGCCAAAACCCCAAAATTCAATACTTAGTTTTCGAGTGACCAAATTAATTAGGTAGTCCACAATACAACTAATTATAGGTCCACAACAATGATGATTCGTCGTTCTATGGCACTTTTCCTCTCTCTACTATTGATTTTTTACACTCAGGCCCAATGATTAAGAAAATAACAAGAGAGTTTGCTACAGTCAGTCACTCATTAAGATATGGTACTTTATTAGGTTGGGTCTCAATTATGAATAGTGATGAGTTGAAAGATAAGTATTTAAGAGATACTGATGACCTTTAAGAATCTTGTACTCTTCCATCATTAGTGATGCACATGAAATTGCACACTTTACTCCGAAAAATGGGGAGAAGAATACTATAAGTGTCAAAACTTGTGTACAGCACTCACTTTGGTGCCAAAAGTTTCTTTTGGATTACTTAAATGCTAAATTTTTTGAAAAATGATCACTTGAGTGTCAACTCCGATTTGATTGGCCGGAAATCCGACGTGACCTTTTTTTATTAATTTTTGAAGCTGATATGGGTTGTCGGATGTCCAGTCAACATATCAACAATAAAAACAACATCGTTTGGCATATTTCCCCCAAATGAGAACCTAAATCTCCAAATTGAAGGAGAACCCCAATTTGAAAACCCTAACTGGCCAATTTGAGCATCTATTTCAGTTTTTATCCAAAAATTACCTACTCAATCTTGCTAAAAGAGGGCAAGCTTCTACAACAGCTCACATTTGTCCCAACAAAGCGAACTACACGGTGAGTGTTACTATTATTGTGGGTTACCGAGTCCAAGAAGATCATCTTGGACTCGGTTAAATCTTGGGAAAAGATTCCATGGATGCGGCAGATATAAAGAAGGCTCGAAGTGCAAATATTTCGAATGAGTCGATGCGAAATTCTTTAGTTGAGCGAAGGAGGTGGTCTTAGAGCTACTTGAAGGATAATATCAACCTCCACTTACATTAATGGACGTGTTGAAGGATGTCGACTCGATGCAAGCTCAAATGAAGACGTTAACATGTCTGGCCAACCATTTGAAGAAAAAAGTTTCAAGGTTGAAAATTGAAAAAAAGTTTTATCGAGCATTGATAGCATTGTTGCTCTCTTGTATAGCCTATTTTATAGTCAAATGTCAAGTGAGTAATGAGAAGAAGTTTGTATGTTTACCATAGTCGAAGATTAGTGGAATATGTACTTGTATTGGGTTATTTGTAAGTATAGTTGTGTTGTTGGTTTGCTGCAATTATTGTATGGAACAAAAGGTTTGCTACAATATACAGTGAAAATAAAAGATTGGAATTCATTAGTTGTGAGCACTTAAAAGTTTTCTTGTTCAGTTGTGTATTGTCAATGTTAATTTGCTTAGTTTTGCTCCAGATGTTTGGTTTGCTCCACATGTAGTGGTTTGCTGCATGTTTTGCTTGGTAATAGTTTGTTGCAACTATTGTTGTAAACCATGGCCAAATTAAGGAGTGGTAACAAATTCACGAGTGACTATTTCAGTGCCATAAGTTGTAAATAATGATCGTTTGAGTGCCAAGTTTTTCTAAAAGTGATCACTTAAGTACTAGTTGTGATTGAAAATAATCATTTAAATGTCCATCATGATTTAAAAGGTGCTAGTGCACATGATGCAACAATGAAGTTGCCAGTGCATACACAAAACTGCACCGGCACAGGTAATGCATTTTATGCTTGCACTAGCACATAAAACTTCTAGTGCAAACACTGACTAGCACCCACAAACGCACCAGTACCCACAATTTCCACTAGCAACAAAATATGAGCCCATTACTTCCGAAAACATCATCCTCATCACAACCTTGCATCAAAATACAACATAACAACCATTTGCATCACTAGCCCAAATCACCAGCACCACCATCACTGTCACCACTACCACCACGACTACCACCACCACTCGGCCACCAGCACTACCAAGCTGCCGGTACAATCTTATGCTTGCTGGTGCAAGTACAATACTCTACACCAGCCCGTGCTGATGTATTTTGTGCATGCACCAACACGTGCTGATGCATCTTGTGCTTGCACCAGCACATAAAATCAAGCACAACCTACACAGCCCAGTCAGACACACCAGCACAACCAGGAATACCAACACAACTAACACAAACAAAAGTAAAATATGGAAATGGCAAAAACATAGACAAAATAAATATCGATCCATTGACATTGAACATAGTTTTTACATTTGGTCAATCTGAATAACCGACTAAAACATATGAACCTCCCAACAAAAAACATAAACTACCACATGTACAACCTCCCAACAAAACACAAAAACTATCATATCCAGCACAACCTCCCAACAAAAAATAAAAACTACCATATCTAGCACCCCCTCCCATCAGTCGTCAATGTGCATAAACCCCCAGTCTCTATCCCTTTAGATGAACCTCTGGCTTGAATTCTTGCACTCTTTCTAACTGGAATTGGATTTGGAGGTTGTTGTACTAGACTTGAAGATTGTTGCACTAGACTTGAAGGTTGTCGTACTGAAACTACATTTGGCTTTTTCTTTTTAGCCTATGCTCTTGTCTTTGGATATGATTGTGCTATTGTCTTTGGACTTGCTTATGCTCTTGTCATTGGGCTTGCCTGTGGTCTTGTCTTTGGACATGTCACTTGTGTCATTTGTTTTAGAGCACTTTTCTAACTGGATTATACTCTAGTTAACCTTGGTTAGGTTCTTCTTTCGGATGCAACCCCTGATTCTTGACTTAGGCCACCTTGAGAGATAAACACTTTAAAGTTCTCCTAGACTACAACTACATAACCATATTGTCAACAACTATTGTCATTTAGTGGAAAAGAAAGCACATACATTATTTAGTGGAAACAAAGCAACATTGAATTGTTTAAACAAATTGAGGTCCCCACCCACAATCGCAACATCACTATTGATACCGTGATTAAACAAATTGAGGATCCCACGGTTGCAAGTTGATATTGTGATCAAACAATTCGATATGATTGAACAATATCACTATGATTAAACAAATTAAGGTCCCCATGGCTACAAGTACCATCGTCCCCACAAAAGAAAATAATACAATGATTAAAGAAATTGAGGTCCCCATCCACAATCACAACCTTACTTTTTCCCGAGCCCTAAATTTGCTCTCCGAGCCCTAATTTTGCCTTCTAAATCCTCATTTTGCCATTAGATTCCTAATTTTCGCCTCAAAGCCCTAATTTTTCCAGCAACTGAGCCAAGGAGAAAAGATCACACCTGGGTTGCAAAAATGTGACGACAAGCGACGATGGTGATCGAGTGAGCGACAACGACAACGAAGCGAGCAACAACGAGCGATGATGATGCCGAGAGGCTGTCAACAACGATCGGTTTGAGATAAAAAGATCTCAAAGCCATGCGACGTCGTCCAAGTGAGGGAGAGGAAATAGCGTCATTTTGATGCAATCCACCACATAGGAGCGTGCAACGTTATTTTGGACATCCACATGGAGAAATTTTTTTAAATGATATTCCGTGTCAGCATAAATTTATAATTATAAAGGCCACGTAATTAATTTAGCTAGAATTTCTTGTTGTTGGTACTTAAGTGATCGTTTTTTCTCCGATTTGATACTTAAGTGAGCCGACGAAAATTTTTAGTACTAAAGTGAACATTGTATACAACTTTTGGTACTTCTAATGTCCTTCTCTTCCGAAAAATGCGATCCCTCGATCTCTTAACATTCTTAATTATCCGGTCAAGCCAATATCTTCCAAAGAGACAAATCATAATAACTTGCGGCCTTGATCTTCACATCCCTTTCAAAGTCTCTCTCTCTCTCTCTCTCTCTCTCTCTCTCTCTCTCTCAAAATCATGAAAAAGTCTAGGAAAATATTAGGGGTCAGCGGTTCCAGGTTCCGGATAGATTCCGCCCGGAATCTAGAACCTACTCTCAGGTACAGGTTTCTCAAAATGAGGAATCTGAAACATACCCGTCAGAACGTGGAACCTGGAACCTACCCTGTCATAAGTTCCAGGATCCAACATGTTCCTTTTTTTTATTTCATTTTTAGTTAAACAAAACGAAAAATGAATGCAATAATACCGAATAAGAGAGAATACAAAACAAACAAAATTATCAACAGAGGAAACAGAATTGGCTGCTATTTGGCAAGAAATTTCATTAGATAAAAGAGAGGAAACATAACAAAAGTCACTAGACTTGTCACCAAGTTTCAATCACTAGACTTGTTAGAGGACATCACAAGATGAAATGGATGTTGCTGCGTGCAAGAGGACATCACCAACTCCTCTAAATCCTACTTCTATCAATTTAAACATTTGAAACGAAGACATTCGTACTAAAATAGCTAAGTTTCAGTCATTAGACATAATTGTTGTTCCCCAAGGAGCAAATGCATGGTACCCATTGGAGTTTCAATCAAGTCATAAGCTTGACTACAAGTGCTTTTATTCTGAAGAGCAGAACAATGAAAGCATTTATCATGAACAACACACTTCAGAAAATTATGTAACCCAACACCATCTTCAAAAATCACAAACCAATGTGCATCCTGACAATCCAGCAAACCGGATCCCTATGTTCTCCATAATCGGCCAGTAATGAAATGAGGAGGCACACAGACATAGACTCAAATCGCGGGAGAATGAATGCGATATAGATGAATCGAAGACTAATGTTGCAATTCAAGTAATGAAATGGGCAACCAAGTGTTTTGGTTCAAAAGTTTTTCCTTAAAAATAAACATATCTTCATTCAGACATTATTACAAATATATGGTGGTTAATTCGTACATATGGCACAGAGACAAGCTTGTGTGAGTCTGGTTCAAACATTTGGTAGAGCACGTGGTATGCACATGGTAAGGAGAAAGAATTTAACATTTTCCGAACTCGGACTCAAATCTAGACCCAAAGAAAATCATTCCGAGACAAACGAAAACTACCACATCAACCGACCCAAACTCAGCACCCCTATGGATCCCAAGACAAGGAACTGAGCCACGACACCAAACACCCAATAAGAGCATCTCGATCACAGCAACTGCATTTCCCCCCAATTCAGCACCATGGCACTAAGGGCCACCATGATTACCCCCAACTCAGCTTGCTCTCCCTAGAAGCTACTCGAAATGCTCCACACACGCAAAGCTCAGAGCACTGACTAGCGCTTCTAGACACACGCCAGTTGACCCGTTTCGCCACCAAACACGAGGCAAAAGACTAGAATCGACTAACCAAACCGAACCGAAAAAGAACGACGACCAGCATCCAAGTTGAAATCGAGCTCGGGGCTCGACATCACGGAAGGGAAAATTGAACAACGCGCAGGAATCAGAGAGAACAACGCCGGAAGCGCACCTCGGGCTGATCCGAGGTGATTGCAGAAGGAATCCGCCGGGAAATGCAGGGGGCCACAGCCGCGAGACGAAGGGCCGGCAAACGGCGAGGAAATCATCGCTTCTCGCCAGACATTCGTTCGATTGCGAGAGTGTAGAGAGAGAGCTTAGAGAGAGAGTGGCGTGTGTGTGAGAGTGAGTGAGTCTATGGATGGGTTTGGGGGGTGTGCGTGTGTGACGGAACGGATGCTTTGGAATTTCAAAGATGTGATTCAAGAGGAGAATGGAGCATTTGGGAATTACTGAATTAGGGTTTCTTCCGGTTCCAAGTTTCGGTTCCTAGTTCCAATCTGGTTCCGATTTCAGGTTCCGGTTCCTATAGGAATCGGGAACCAAAACGAGAACAGCCGGTTCCTAAAAATGGGGAACCGGGAACCGAATCCTCTGTCCATGCAACCTGGAACCGAACCAGATCCACCGGGTCCAGTTCTCCGATTCCCGATTCTACCCTGAAACTGCGCTCACCCCTAGAAAATATCACATGAGAGCCAATCAAAGAATGGAGCCGCCTGTTGAAATCAAGAGTCGGAAATTTGACGTGCAACTTTTTGTCACTTGCCATGAGCCGTTTATGATAATTGAAATTCCACGGGCAGGGAGGCCAAAATCTAATTGTTTGTTTCTTAAATCTTAAATTTTTAATTGATCGAAACAATACCGAATTCCTCAATCATGACTAATGGACAAATATTTTCAATCTAAGTAGCGTAACTAACCCATACTTTAGTCAGCGTTCATGCACATGAATATCGAAGTATTTTATGAATTCAAAGTTTGCCGTCGAATAAGGACGCGTTTAATATAAAAGAAAATAATTTACATAACTGAAGCCGACCGAGCCAAAAGAACCGGTACCAATATCAAAAAGTACAACAACACTGGAACGATTAGGATAGGAGTCGAAACAAAAGAAAAAAAATTCGGTAACGAGTGGGAGAAAGAATGCCAAAGTGTTCTTGATCGTCAAAGATAGCCTAACTCTTCTTCTCCCTTCCTGAAACGGAAGTGTCGATCGTGCGTATCCTCAAGCGGTGACAAGTGCAGAATCAGCGGGTGAGGGTGGATTTACAGCTATCAAGAACTCAGTGATCAAAATCTTCGCCATGGACGTGAAACAAGTTCTCTTCATGAGCAAAGGAGACGGGGAACATAGCTACGCTCAGACCTCCACCTACACGGTTCGTTTCTTTCGATCAATACCCCCTTTTCAGAGAAACAGGCATGATCAATCGCCATTCGTGATTCGTGGAATATGATTTCCTTTTCCTGATAATATTATAAGTTGTGGTTCGATGTTTGCTCTAAACTACACGGGATCGGGTTGGTTTATAAGAATGAATTTGATTCTTGCATTACAGCAAAAGGTTGCGTCTCTAACAAAGCCCGCGATAGCGAGCACAGTTGATTCTCTACTCGAGGAAGGTTTCTTCCCGTGTGAGCTTCTTAATGTGGCCGATTTAGGCTGTGCTTCGGGTCCTAGCGTGGTAACTTTCATGTCTACCGTCATAGAGAGCGTACAGAAGAAGTGTGCACGCTCGAGCTGCCCGCCTCCTGAATTTCAATTTTATCTTAACGATCTTCCTGGGAACGATTTCAACACATTGTTCAACAGCTTGTCGAACTTCTCGCGAAGCTATGAAAGCTTGTCGTGCTTTATAATGGGAGCTCCGGGGTCTTTCCACGGAAGGCTCTTCCCTAGAAACTGTGTGCACCTCGCTCATTCCTCCTATAGCGTTCATTGGCTATCTCAGGTAAATCTGACTTCATATATATGTTTGTGCTTCAAACAATTGTTGTGATGAGTATCATTGTGAGAGATACATGTCAGGTGGACACACCTTATATGTCATGTATTAGGTCAACCGATAATGTTTCAAACCTCGCCAATGTGCCGTTCGACTCATGCATAAATACATACTCAAGATAAAGCTGTAATGGAAGCACAGCATAACCACAATGGATGTCCTTGTTAATCCTGCATTAACTTGGAAGTTTGAGCAAATGAAAGGCACCGAGTCTCACGAGCGAAGAAGGCTTCCCGTTGAACAAGGGAAGGATCTTCATTTCAAAAAACAGCCCCGACCTGGTGAAGGAGGCCTACTTAGCTCAGTTCCGAGCGGATTTATCGGCATTTTTGAAGTCCCGCTGTGAAGAGATGGTCGATAACGGTCGCCTCGTGTTGGTACTTCACGGGAGGAAAGATAAGGACTTTGCGAGCCTAGACAGCCACGACATGTGGGGAAAACTTGGAGAGGCAATTGCTAATTTGGTTTCAGAGGTAAGTTGATTTTTTATCAGCTTTTGAATTTTCATACACTCCAAACGTTACAAGACATGGATATGAAAGTATTGATGCATTCTGTGCGCAAATTAGATAGATATCAGGGTTTTAATATGTGATTAGTACATACCAATACTCGACAAAACCAGAATTAATGTTTTGAGCACGAAACTTCCATTATGTATATTGCAAGGATTAAGTGTTGCCCAGACCCGTCTTGCTAAGGAAATTTATTTATTATTTCGAGCTAAGTGTCAACACCATTAACATCAGACTCTTGAATCCGTCGTTTCCAATGGTGAGAGTAGGTGAGCTGTTGTTGTCAAGACCAAATCTTTCCGTCTGTTATAAGATTAATGGTGCTTCAATTTAAAAAAAATTGCTGGTTCGGTGTATATTGGACTTATGCTAGATCAAGATGTACGTCATAGTGAAATGATTTTCACTTTCGCGTTTCAATCTATTCATCGTTCGAACCTTGTTTTAGGGGTTCATCGAGGAAGAGAAGCTAGACGCCTTAAACGTGCCGTACTACACAGCATCTTCAGAGGAAGTTCAAGGCATAGTCGATGAAGAAGGGTCCTTCCGGACGGAACATATGGAGACGATCGAGGTTGATGCCGGAGGAACCACGCCAGACAAGGATCCTCATAGCAGAGGAAGGAAGATGGCTAGACATGCCAGATCCTACACCGGTTCCATAATCTCGCACCATCTCGGCGAGGAGATTATGGACAAGCTCTATGGCGAAAAGCTTCCCATCATCCTAGGTGATGATTTGGCTAAGGAAAGGAGGAGGATGGGAGTCAGCATAATTGTCGTGCTCAAAAAGCATGTCCCATTGACTCAATAATTGATCGTCTTACATTACTCGAGACAATGACAATTTCTGCGAAGCTTTCCAAGTGTTATCTAAAAGGATTCCTTTTTGATAGTGTGTGGTGATCTTTGATTGCATTAGGCTTAGTTTCTCGAGGTGCTTATGACTTTAACAAGTAATAAAGACTCTTTTAATGCTTACGATATGAGAAGAGCCCAACGAGGTGAAACATGAGGAGATCCATTTTATTTTCTTACTAATTACTGTTAATCTACAAGCTAGGGAGGGCTCGAGGGGTTGATTAGTGTCGCGGCCACCGCCATTGCGAGGCGTTTGGTCAGCTCATCGTAGGCTTGACAAGCCACGGTCGGAGGCCTATCAAGCCCCCCAAAGTGCAACTAAATGGGAATTGGACGAGTTTTTTATTCGCCCTTCAGCCGAAACCTACTAATTAGACTTGTTTGGACACGAAAATTGGTTCGCATTTTGGAAATTTTGGGTAGACCTCAATAAGAACTTTAAGATCCCTGCTCATAGATCACGCCTAGTTCCAATATCATAGTCATTATTAAGCCAAAACGTTGTGCATTTACTACCTTCTGTCACACTCGAGAGCAGCGAGTACCATGTTTTGTTGCGGTAACACACAGCCTCAGGCTGAGACGGCGAATATACGAGAGAAGATGCCGTGAAAAAAAAGCAAAGTGGGGCAGTAGATAAACATGTTGACCATTTGATCTGTACATTATTACATTTCACATCACAGAAGCCAACAAAATCGACAGAATGGAATCGATCATACGCGCTTGAAGACGACTTGGTGGAGACGAGAATATCTTCTTTCCTTCCTTTTTCCCTCATTTTTCTTCACTTATTTCGATTTGACAGATCACCTCCATGATAGACACAAAATACAGTCACCAAGCACCTCCCACTGCTTCAGATTGGCCCCCTTCCCAGCAGGTCGTGGGGCCAACCCTTGAGTTAAAGTTGATAGCAAAAGAGCCTATGAAAAAGGATTCTTGAAAATTACAGAGTCTTTAAAACACACGCCAGACACACACAGGCAAAAACCAAAAGAAGTAGGACCCGCCGCCAACTTTTATCATCTGAGGTTGTCTTGACGCCGGAAGCAACGGCCAGGATTCGCGCATCACCTGGACTTGAAGGGGATGGCCCTGATCACCACCTGATGGTAGAGGGCGGCGAGCGCTGCGCCGATGAATGGGCCCACCCAGAAAATCCACTGCACCCAAAACAACATGCCATTGTTAGTAACCAAGGAAAGAAAGAGGAGGAGGGGACTTTGTAGCTCGAGGAAACTTCGAGGAAAAGTGCAGGCGCGCGGCGGCGCGTGGGACTCACGTGATCGTCCCAGCCTCGGTCTTTGTTGAAGATGATGGCCGCGCCGAGGCTCCTGGCCGGGTTGATGCCGGTCCCGGTGATGGGGATCGTGGCCAAGTGCACCAAGAACACAGCGAACCCGATGGGCAGCGGAGCCAGTATCTACATACATGGATGCCCAAACACAATAATCCAAACATCATGTTTCCGCGGTTTGATAATACTAGAAGGGAACATGTGTTTGCAAAAGCTTAATTCAACACATTCCATGCAAAGTTTTCAGGAGGGAGAGGAAGCTTACAGGGACGTGAGAGTCCCTGGCGCTGCGTTTAGCGTCGGTGGCGGAGAAGACGGTGTACACGAGCAAGAAAGTTCCGACGATCTCAGCGCCGAGGCCGTCGCCTTTGGTGTAGCCATGGGCGACGAAATTGGCGCCGCCGTTGAGCCTCTCGTACGTGCTAGCCTTTTCGAACCCTTTCACCACGCCGGCCCCGCATATCGCACCCAGACACTGCATCACCATGTAGAATATCGCCCTCGTCAAGGACAGCTTCCTCGCCAGAAACAGGCCGAACGTCACCGCCGGGTTTATGTGACCACCTAGATGTCCCAAAAACAGCCAAACATCATCACTGACAACATATATACCATAGGAACAAGCAGTATACTATATTTGAATTGAACTAACCCTTGATAAACCTAGCAAGTGATAACAGACTTTAGTTCCAGAACTACAAGGTACTTGCTTGATCATATAAGGTGAATAATTTGAAAAACGAAAGACAGAATAAAGGGAAAAGTTCATAGGATCCTGCTTAGTTACCTGAGATACCGGCGGTACAATAGACGAGAGCGAAGATCATGCCTCCGAACGCCCACGCGATGCCTTGGATTCCGACCGTCTTGCACTTGGAATCGGCTCTCACCACGCCCATCACGGTCAAGATGGTGATGTACAGGAACAGGAACGTGGCCATGAACTCGGCGATCCCCGCCCGGTAGAAGGACCACGACGTCAGCTCCGACGGCTCGAAGAGCGGCGCCGGCGGGGGCTCGGCGTAGTCCCGCCCATCCTGGCTCTGGGCCGCCGTCCCGATCGGCTGCCTCTCCGGGAACTTGGTGGCCCCCTCCCTAACATCCTCTTCCTTCCCCTCCATGCCTCCTCTCTCGCTGGTCTCGACGGTTTCGAAGTCTCCG
This sequence comes from Syzygium aromaticum, assembly GCA_024500025.1. NCBI lineage: Eukaryota > Viridiplantae > Streptophyta > Magnoliopsida > Myrtales > Myrtaceae > Syzygium > Syzygium aromaticum. The sequence goes on along the minus strand of CM044894.1, from coordinate 10,171,656 downwards.
GTCCCGGTTCGCGACTGGATCTTAACTGGCCGTTGGATCGAGCTCCGATGAGGGATGGAGAGTGGGTGTGGCTAGGTAATATAGGGTTGAGAGCAGTGGAGTGTGTTCAGCTGGAGGGAAGGTGGTAGGACCCGAGTGGGGAGATTAGACAAGTGAATTGTATAATCACGTAAGACAACCGACCCATCATTTTAGGTTAGCAATTCATTCGTTTTTTTCTATGCTTTTAGTCTCGGATGGGTTATTAAATTCAAACACGACTTTAGAATACGATGGTGAGTGCGACGTGTCGTACGACTCGAACTTCGCTGGCACAAAGATGTCCACAAGGGTGTTAAGAAATCAATTTCCGCGACGCATTTCCGGTCACCGACCATTTTCTATTATGCATATAATTAATTTTTCCGTTTAATATTATCGTTAATAATTATTTTTTCAAATTTTTTTATTTCTTTTCTTTTTCCTTTTTTTTTCTCTTCACCTTCAAACTCTGACCAACGAGACTCGACCTCACTGGCGTTGGGCAAGGTCAACCTTGCCCGCCCCTGGCGAGGTTCGTCCTTGCCGTGACTAGCAAGGCTCGGCCCTTACCCAATGCCGGCGAGGGCTTAATCCCGTCGGCCTCGTTCTCGCCAGCCGCAGCAAAGCTCAACTTCGCCACTAGTCGACGGGACCAAGTCTCGCCAGCCACAACAAGGACGAACCTTACCAGGGGCGAGCGAGGCTCGACCTCACTGGCATTGGGCGAGGTCAGTCTTGCCCGCCCCTAGCGAGGTTCATCCTCGTCATGGTTGGCGAGGGTTCGGCCATGCCGGCCTCATCCTCGCCACGGCTGGCGAGAACGAGGCCTACAGGGGCTTGCCCTTGCTAGTTGCTAGCGCGTTGGGCGAGGTCGAGCCTCGCCAGCCACGGTGAGGACGAACCTCGCCAAGAGCGGGCAAGGCCGACCTCGCCCAACACCGCCAAGGTCAAGCCTCACCCAACAATTGCAAGGTCGAGCCTCGCCGGCCCCTGCCTCTGGCCGGTCGCCGGACTGGCAACTAGCCAAAGGTTGAAGGTGAAGAGAAAAAAAAAAGAAAAGAAAAAAATTCAAAAAAATAAAAAATAGTATTACAATAATTATTAACGGTAATATTGGACGGAAAAGTTAACGGTGGTAGATTTGAGACAAAAGTAAAAGTTTGAGGTTTTTTATGAGATAAATAAAAGTTTATGATATAATTGGGACAAAGGTTAAAGTTTAGGATTTTTTTGGATATTAGGCCTAGAAAAAAGCAGCATTGAAATCACACCTTTGAGATGGGGAAAAAAAACACCCTTTCAGGAATTGGCTGTGATTGAGAAAGCATGATATTTCGTATTCGATTATTGATCCATCTAATCTCGGGAATTAGGTTAAAAAGGGGCGAACTCAAATATGCTATGCAAAAGATGACTCGAAATATCAATTAAGTCTCCCTTAGTTCAAATTGCGATCAGCTTGTTATATAACATAAGTAGTAACACACAAACAGTATACAACAACTCTTATTCCACTAAATGAAATTATAGTGTCACGAAACGATGCATCTATCGGGAAATTGTCGCGTGGACCTTAGATAAAATCAGTTACAACACCCGTTAATCGCATGATAACTTTTTTCTGCTCACTACGGGGTAGTAAAACAAAGAACAAAGGCTTGGAACGGGACTCCATCATTGTCCGGTTGATTAGAAAATCAACAAAACAAGCGATTGTCAGACAAAATGGTCGGAAATAATTAATGGGTATGTGGACACCGCATATGCGCTCGATCATCATCATCAAAACCGCTTAATCAAAATATTAATCGAGGACTGCCACTGCTGACAGCCATGCCTTATCTTCTCCCATTATCTTTTCCCTTTCACCGGTCGCCTTTTGCATTAATATAATATGCCGTATGATTGTCGCTAGCCACGGCCGATGTTATCCACAGGTTCGAAGGGGGTAAAACGACATGCAGCAGTTCCTCTAGCCTCTAGGTAAGGACGGCCTCGGTTGTAGACTTCTTGCAAATAATGCTGCTTTTGCTCACCTAATTTGATTAAACTAATAGGTATTAGCGGCGATGAGGGTGATCGAAATTAGTTCTAGCCCATGTTAGCGAATCTTCGCACTTCGATTTGCTATATTTTCCTTAATATTTGCGCCAAATTAACGAACCCCATAATTCGTAAGTGTTTCACATTCGACACCCGATGCATGGCACATTGCCATAGACCACAAATTACGACCGTGATTGAAATTTCGTGGTTGCAAATAGAAAAGCTTAAATGCAGATGAAATTCAAATTCGAATAGAGAGAGAGAGAGTCCCAAGTTTGTGTGGATCACATGCTTGGTGGGGGAATAAGAATATGGACGGAAGCTATAGGCTGAAAAGGGTAACGTTTGGTGTCTTTTGCTGGAGAAAGTATTCAGTGGTTGCTAATCATCATGTCATAGGCTGACATGGTATACATATTTTGACGAAATTCAATCATAAATTGACACGTGGCAATGACGTAGACAAATAAAAAATAAAAAAAAATCTGTCGTGATTTGTTTCTCTCTCTTCTTCTTTTCCTCATTCACGGCGAGCTCTCTTCCAACCGCAACCGTGCATTCACACGCATCGTCAGCAACTATGGACCTCCGACGACCTGCCTTTGTTTTTTTTTTTAAAATTTATTTATGCCTTTTGAGCATTCAATCCCTAACGGCCATGAACCACCGGCAAGCTGCCTCTATTGTTTTTCTTTTTGCTTTTTAAGGCCATGGACGACCAAGGCCCGCAGCCATGGACAGCAGCGTCACTGGCCATGGACGAGCCAATCTCGCAAGCAAAGCCGTCGCTTGTCCATGGGTGTCATTCGACTAGATCTGGAGTAGCGTGCAAATACAGATCTAGAAATTTAGGTGCTCGTGACCAAGCTTCTGTCGTCGGCGTCATCTAGATCTGAAGTCTTGGTAATGAACCAAGGCTGATTTACTCTCCACAAATTTGGAAATCGTCAACGCTCGTCTATTGACGCCAATAACGAAGCCTTGGCCGCGAGCGAAGGCTGCTTTGCTCTTCGCGGACGAAGGCTGCTTCATGGTGTGCAAAGCTTTACTGCAAACCCTACCCTTACAACGGAAGGTAAATCGCTTCAAATCCATGAGCCCTCAAGAGGTTACAAACAAATTGCAAACCAACAAAACAGTATCATACTCTTCAACAAGGACGACGACAACGAGTTCGAGCACCATAGATGGATCCGGTGGTGGGGGACTGAGCGCACCGTTGCGGATGGAGGAAAGCTCACCGTGAACGGAGGAAGTGAGAAACAAATCTGGACAGATTTTTTATTTTTTTTATTTGTTCACATTATTGTTACGTGTCAATTTGTAATTGGGTTTCGCAAAAAATGCATGCCATATCAGTCTATGAACTGATGGTTAGCAACTACTGAATACTTTCTTCTTTTGCTGTAGACCATAGTGGAAGTAGGTTAGTGATGGGAACCGCAGCATATTTTTTTAGGTAAAAAAGAAGAAGAAGCTGTACTAATTTAAATTTAGTTACGTATGTAGTGGTTAAACCCTGAGAGTCCCCGCGGCCATGAAAAGTTGTTCGAGAGTGTTCGTGATAAGTAATCATTTTGCTTTTTCAAAAAATGTCATTTAAGTTTTCGAATCAGGGAAAGAATTGAATATTTATATGTTTTGAAAGATATCACGTATTCAATATTGAATAAATGTAGATATTCGAGGCTATATTAAAAAGGTGCCCTCGCTTTACCATTGACCAATTTCCTGCCACGTAATATTTCGCTACAGTGTTTTTCACTAATTGACATTCTCTTTTAAGTAATTTTTTATTGATTTGTTTGCGTTAAAACACCGCTAAAGAGGATCCGTCTTAATTCTTACTAATACTAGAGAATGAATGATCATGGCCAAGACACTCTTGACGTGCACATGCTAATTTGCAATCTTAACTCTGAAAAGACCTAATTTGCCTCGGTCTAATAGACAAAACTCAAGATGAGCGTTCGAGGTGCACGCGGATTTGAGAGAAACGCGAAATTCAGTCCGATTTGAAGTCGAACGACAAAAATAACGACAAGCAATCAGAGGTTTTATGAATCGGGGATCTAACAAAGGATGAGGAGAGTATGCAGTATTTTTCATGAAAAGAATAAGAGAAATCACTGATCCTTATAGATCGTAACATCTGCAGGAACTGTGATTTCCGTGAGAGCTGCTTAATGTGCGTGCATTGCTCTATGTATGCATGAGAACTTCGTTTGTCTATTGGGAGCCGATGTTATGGGCTTGGGTTGTTGAGTCGAAATTGCAATTCGGAGCGAAGGCATCAAACGATGGCCACATGTAGAGTAAGAGCCCGCCACTGTTCTACAAGCATTTGAATGTGAATACCCTTGCAGAGACATTGAAGAAACGGGCCGTAACTTCGAGCCCAGTTCGTATAGTGCCGGTCCACCCATGTAGGTGCAGAATTCGAACTTGCAGAGGCAAAAAGCCTGGTCGGAAAACGCCTTTGAAGGGGAAAAGTGCCAAAAATGTCCCAAACCTTTTGCATTAGTGCCAATTTAGTCCTAAACCTTTTTTTTTATATCAATTCAATCTTAAACCTTTTGCATTAGTGTCAATTTAATCCTAATCCTTTTTTTTTATGCCAATTCAGTCATAAACATTTTAAATCGATGTCAATTCAGTTCTAAACCATTCGTTTTTATGTTAATTTAGTCCTTCTGGCCAATTTTGACCGGAATTTGCTAACGTAGACACCTGCTGGCTAGCTGCCGGTCACCAGTACTGATGTGGCGCCGACGTGGACAACTTTAATAATATTTTAATATTTTTTTGAATTTTTATTTCCTTTTTTTTTCTTTTTTTTTTGTCTCTCTCTCTTCCTCTGGCCGGTCACCGGTCCAATGATCGACCAGAGGCCAGAGGCTGTTGAGCTCGACCTCGCCGGCCACTAGCGAGGGTGGCCTCGCCCGGCAAGGTCAGGCCTCGCTCGAGCCCTCATCGGAGGCCGCGGTGAGGGCGAGCCTCGCCATGGTCTAACGAGGTCGAGCCTCCCCCGACGTTACCGAGCGAGACTCACCCTCGCCGGGAGAGGCCGCCCTCGCCAGTGGCTGACGAGGTCGAGTTCGCCGACCTCCGGCCTCTAACGGTCGCCGGACTGGTGACAAGCCAGAGGAAGAGGGAGAAATTAAAAAAAATTGAAAAAAAAGAAAAAAAAAGGAAAACAAAATAAAAATTCAAAAAAATATTAAAGTTGTCCATGTCAACGCCAGTGACCGGCCGCCGGCTAGTAGGCATGCACGTCGGCAATTTTCGATCAAAATTGGCCAGAATGACTAAATTGACACAAAAACAAAAGATTTAGGACTGAATTGGCACCAATTTAAAAGGTTTAGGACTGAATTGGCACAAAAAAAAGATTTACGACTAAATTAGCATTAATGTAAAAGGTTTAAGACTGAATTGGCACCAAAAAAAAATTTATGATTAAATCGACACTAATGTAAAAGGTTTTTGACTTTTTTGGCACTTTTCTCCCTTTGAAGAGGAGGTGATCGATAAGCGGAGCCAAGATCCTTCCTAGATAGACCCTAATTTGTTGGCCATGATCGATGATCATCCCTACTACGAGGCCTAGCTAGGCCTTAGGTTTGGCATTGAGAGTTTAAGACCAGACCAAATTAGATAGGCGAAGTAGCTCCAACACGGCCCATCCTAGTTTAGTCCTTGCCAAAAAGAAAAGCCAATTGTTACACTTTTCTTGTCATTCGTACTGTGGGGGTGTGGTTCATATTTCCCATCAACAGGTAAGCATGGAGGAAGTGTTAATTATAGCAGAATTCTCTACTTAATGTGGCCATAATTTAAGGGTGAACCGAGATAAATTTTGTGCCTCGATTTCTCTTTCCCGCCTTCGCTCTCTATTTCATTGTGTGCACCTAATCCTAACACATGCAAGATCAACTCCTCGCATTCGCTTTATGTTTTCCTTAATCACTGTAGAGTGGAAGTATGTTTAAGCTACCAAACGTGTGATTTTGCAGTAGAATGATCACTCACTTCAACTTGATGAGTCGAAAAGTTAGCCGACCCCTCGTGACTTGAAGAAGACGTGCCTTGCACGACTATGTCAAAAATAAGGTTTTTACCTCTTGGCACTAAACATGCGAGAAAATGTTATTTTTTAAGGAAGATAATTATCTAAATGTTCTAAAATTTTGGCTTAATGTGTAATGTAATATTTGAATTTTAAATTTGTTCAATGTGATCCTTAATTTTTAACCTAATATATAATGTCATCCCTAAACTTTTAATTTATTTAATACAATTCATGAATTTTTGATAAATGTTCAATCTAATTATTGGACTATATGAAAATATTTTTTCATTTATTCAAGTTCATGACAACATTGAATATTTTTCATATAGTTTAAGAACTCAAATTAAACATGTATATAAAGTTTAGAAACCAAGTTGAAAAAATTAAAAGTTTAGTGACAACATTACATATTAGGTCAAAGTTTATGGTACCATTTGTGTCATTTTCCCTTTTTAAATTAAGGGTTTTCGCTCTGCTCACGTTTTGACCACGCAAACACAATTGGAATATGTAGGCTCATTTGAGCGGCTCTTGGATCTTGGTTCACTCCTTTGGCCCAAAAAAGAGTCAGCGATAGGAACTTAGATCACTTAAGCCCCGGTAAACAAAAACCACCTCAACCGAAGCCTAGGGGGGCACCCGATTGATATGTAGGTTTCTAAGGGCTAGAAGTGAGATAATGGGGAGAGAAATTACATTCGAAGTATTACAACATATTGTTTTAGGGTCATTTTCTCGTTTTTTACATGTATATTTTCACTCAGAAATCAAAAGCTTAGGCCAAGAGTCTAATCGCTACTTTCGACTTAAGCCATGCTAAAGATACAATTATAGGTGTATAAAATTGATTTAACGGGCAATATAGCCGAATATCTGAATTAATGATTTTTAATTAGAGATTTCACATTACTTTATAATTGTTTAAATATCTCCGACACTATTCTTCCAACTCATTTACAAACCAAAATCGCAATACAATCCCAAGAGAGATCGAGGGTGCGTTTGGTTCGGCTTTTGGGGAAATTTTTCTAGAAAATGCAAACACTTTTAGGTGAAAGAGTTATTTAAAATGCAAGTTTTGGTAAATTATAATTTAAAAGTACATTGAAAAATAAATTTAATTTAAATGATATTTGGAAAAATCACATTTTGTAAAGCACCTTTTCTTTTAAAAAAAAGTCAAATTCGACGAAGGACTTAGCGGCTAAGCGAGCGGGCGACGAGACACCGACGAGACTAAATTTGGCTGCCAGTAGCCTAACCTAGGTTTAAGTGACCCAGGAAACTGCTAGGTGCAAGGTTGGCAAGTGCTAGACTGGCTTGCCAATAACTAGATTTGGCCTCATTGGAGGCCTAAACCCTCACTAATAACGTTGCGTGAGGTAGGGACGTGTTTAGAATTATGAAAGTTTAACGATGACAAAGTTGGAAGAATTGTAAAGCACTTTTCTTTTAAAAAAAAAAAAACTCAAAACTGACAAAGGACCCGTGGCCGAACGAGCGGGCGGCGAGCCACCGACGAGACTAAATCTGGCCACGAGCACCCTTGTCTGGGTTCGAGCAACCCAAGCAATTGCCTGAGTTGATTCTTCCTCAGGCTAGGCTGGCAAGTGTTAGACTGGCTTGCAAACAACTAGATCTGGCCTCGTCGGAGGCTCGAACCCTCGTTAGTGACGTCGTGTGAGGTGAGGATATGTTCAGAATTATGAAAGTTTAGCGATTGCAAAGTTGGAAGAAAAAATATGTATATGCATTCCGAAAATACTCAAAGCTTAAAACACCTCTAGATCTGCCTTTAAAAATGTGATTGTATCTTCTCAAAGCTGTTCGAAAAAATTCATCAAGCAGTATTTGCATTTGCCCAAGAGAATTTCAAGTGGGAATATCGGATTGTATCTCGTCGACTATTAGAAATCAAAGTCACCCAATAATCCTTCCACTTTCAAAACTATTATACAAAGAATAAATAATTGATCCCTATCCCATTTCAAATGCAAAATCAAAATCAAAATCAAAATCAAAAACAAAAATAGAGATAGAATTCTATCAATCTTTTTTCATGGGAACAAAAATTCAGTCAAATTTCGAACGAGTTGACCGCCCCCGTCCAAGTCAAACTCGCCAATGCCTCCATCTTTCTTCCCTCGCTAGTCATGGCTCACGACGTCTGATGACGCTCCCGGCTCAACGAGTCGCCCAGGAACGTCTTCGCGGCGTCCAAGCTCGGGAAGTACGTCGGCTCCAGGAACATCTGGCTCAGCGACTCGTGCCTCTCGAGGCTCATCGCCGACCGGCTCGCCGTCGCCTCCAAGCTCCCCAGAGCCACCACGAGCACCTGCCTGTACGCGAAGAAGAACCTCTTCATCGCCACCTCGATAGCCTGCAACGCCTGCAGGAGGTGGATCTTCGCGTACTGGTCGCTCTTCTCGCCGCCGAACAGCCTCATCGCCGCCTCCTGCACTCTCGGCCCTCCCTGCGGATCCACCTCGACGCCGAGGATGTACGGCACCTTGTGCTTCAGGTCCCTGCACTTCCTCGTCATCGCGACGAGCCCTCTCGAGCGGAAGCAGAACGCTGCCGTCTCGCTCCGGAGGTCCAGCTGGTTCTTTAGCCGGAGGAAATCCTCGGGGTCCATCAACAGGTGAAGGTCCTCGATCTCCGTCATCAGCTTCCACGTCCTCTGGAGCAAGTAACAGTGGGTCGCCGCCATCTCGAAGCTCTTGCTCTCGATTTGCTCCTCGATGCGATTCAAGAGCTCGTGCGATGTCTGAATCCACGACTCTAGGATCTGGTGCGACGTGTACAGGTTCTGACACTCGTGATTCTGGATCTGCTGATCGTACGGGTTCTTCTTGAGAGCGTGGAGCTCGCCGGGCTTGCAAACGGCGTCGTACTCCAGGCTCGGCTTGCCCGTCAGGTTCGGCTCTCCCAGGCCCAGCGTGTACGGACACCGCCGCATCTCGCATTCGATGGTGTACAGGATCTTCTGCGCCACGTCCTCCGACGTCTGCCACGTGAGCAGCCTGGGCAGCAGGCTGGTCTCGCTCGTGCGGCTCACCACCGTGGCCGCGGCCTCTCCCCCGGGGAGCCGCCAGACTTCCGCCGAGCTGCCGTCGCGAGCCAGCACGCCGAGACCCGAACTCAAGTCCACGATCGGCGCGCCGCCGCGCGTTTCCGCCCCCTCTTCCTCGTTTTCGATGATGGCCGCCACGAGCCCGATCTGGGTCGCGGCCAGCGACTCGAGCCGCCGCTTCCACTCGCGCCGGTTCGCGTACCGCCTGGGGTCCGACAGGACGGTCGAGACGAAGCGGAAGGTGATCTCGAGCGCCTGCAGGGCGGGCCTGAGCAGGGGCTCGGACTTCCAATCGGGGAACTCCCTGCGTCCCCACAGCTTCCGCAGCTCGGGGAGCCGCAGGTAATACTCGTAAGCCGAGGAGGCCGAGTCCGAGGCGGCCGGCACGTCGTAGCCGCCGCGGAACGGCGTGGGGATGAGCAGGTGGAGCTTGTTGGAGAGCCTGGGCGACTTCCGGGACATGTCGGAGGCGGTTGCGGTGGCTCCCTTTGCTTTCCAATCTAAATCAAACATCTTTCGCAGCATCAAACGATGGAACAAGAAACGAGACTCCTTCCTCTCTACTTTCTGGGTTTGGTTTAGGATTCGAACTTGAGGAGGAGAAGAAGAGAGAGAAGGGCGTATATATAGATATAGAGAGAAGGGGGGGGTGGAAAGCACCGGAGGATGATGATCCGATGGAAAGATAGGCGTGTGGAATGGGGAAAACGGGTGGGAATGGCGAAGGAGGAATTTTTCAGAAAGTCGTCGTTCTTTATTATTTCAAAAGAATTGAAAATCGAAACAGCGGATATAGCAGAGAGAGACTTATCCACAAAAAAACCTAACGAAGAAGAGGAAGGAGAGCGTCCGTGTGTATCTCGAAGGGGATGGAGCTGGGAAATTTCAGTGGGTTGGAACGTGGAATCGTTGAAGTTTGACCTCCTTCTGGTCTTCCTTTGTCCGAGGCAAAAGCTGTAGGTAGGGTCGTCGGTGCGCGACTCTCCCCGCCCCACCCCCATGGTGTGGTCTCTCTGCGTGACAGCCCCGTCATGCCGCGCCACGTGGACTTTTGTAATCCGATGGGGGGCCCCATTTGGCCAGTGGGATATTCTAGTAGGGAGATGCCGACTTACGTAAGCAGTAGCGGGGACAAGAACCAAGGAAAGTATCGTCAGGACGAACGGGAGAATGGGATGTTACCCGCAAATTCAGGTCGTTTTAGGACAAATCGGAGTTTGGTTTGAGGTGTTTTATTTGCCCATTTTACCTACTTTTGCAGCCTTCCATGTGCCCATTTGTGTGTGATTTATCCATACTAATAGTAAAAAGACATGTGGGTGTTCATGCTCGTCGTACAAGAAAGCAAAGGTGGGAGTGGATAATCTATTGCTGGTATAGTTAAGGAGCGGTAATTGTAAGCCGATCGGTGTCGCGACCTTAAAGTTGATTTAGAGGAAAACTCGATTAGGCGAGTCCAATCTACTGGGTGCTCTTGACCGTCTTAATATATCGGGTAAGATCATACAAAGCACGGCAATAAAAAGTAAATCTCTTTTCATTTCTCCTGCGTGTTCGTTCGTCTCGTCATTTACTTCCTCGTGCAAGCATATTTTCCATTTTTCGAAAGATTTGTTGCCAAAAGGAGACTACCTGGTCGTAGGAATGATCACCAAAACAAAAATCATACCCCATTTGTTCTAATGAATTCACGTGACTTGGTATCCCGAAATTTCGCCATCGGAATCCATGAAAAGGATGTGCGGTGATGCAACTCTCCTGGGTTGCTTCGTGGGTGTACAAATGTGAGGCATGCTTAATGCAATAAGCAACTTGATGATCATAAATTATATTGTCTGCCGCTTTTTCTTTACTTTTTCTTTTCTTTTTTCTTTTCTTGGGTTTTGCTGTTGAGGTCCACAATTGCTGCTCTCATCACTGTCGGATTGCACAAATTATCGTACTCGGAATTTTGTCCCTGGTTCCCGACAGCCTGCCTTGGAAATTTTGAACGCGATTCCCTGGCCGTCTTGTGGAGATATCGAAATCTGCAGTTCGTGATCGCGCCATGATGGCTGGAGGATTTTGAGGACAAAAACGCCGTGATCTGTTCGCCTTTTCCTTCCCAGCGAAGTCAGACTTCAGCCGTAGAACACGAGGGGGGAAAAAAGGAATGAGGCAAGAGGGGTCCCGACAGGTTTTTAGAGCTGTTTATGTATTGGCTTTATTGGAAAACAAAGGTGACTACGCTCACAATCAACTACGAAAAGCCACTAGTGGTCGTTTAATCATTTCTTTGTCTTGCTCAGAACTTTTCTCCGGCTGCGCTGCACCAGTGCTTCAGAAGATTCAAATTCGCCCCCCACTAAACAAATCTCGTTGTTATCTTCTAAAGGAAATTCCGTGAAATTACTATCCACCTTACAAAAATACTTAAATGAAAGAATAGTTTAATATATAAAACATTTTAGCATTTCCCATCGTGTGTAAAATGAACCTTGCCCTCCTACTAAGTGTGAAAATATATACTAATGGAGGCAAAAGAATAAAAAAAGGGGGGCTTGAAAATGAACCTATCATCTTCTATTTCGATATAACGCAAAATTTTGTGGCGCCAACATCAAATTGTTCAAAAAATTTAAGCGAATAATTGAAAACGTGATTTAATATAAAAAATTTTAATATTCTTTTTTATCGGGTTGTTTTATGGGTATTTCACGGGGTAGGATCATATTATACTTTAAAAACATGGCGTCTTCCTTATCAAATGCAGCGAATGTGCTGTGCTAGCACCTATATTGGACTTTTTTTTTTTGTGATAGGACCTATCAAATTGGACTTGCACCACCGTATCATTAGCCAAGGCAAGCCAACCAATCCCCTATGTTCCTCACACCAGACACGAAGCTAATTGACCCCATTAGAAATGGCTAGAGCTAGTTTTCCATCTCCTCCTCCTGTCTGAATCCACAAAAATCTCTGACCAAGACAACAAAAATCCACAAAAATCAAACCAAGATCGAGCCCCGTGGGTCCGACCCTATCTCGCTGGGGCTTATCCTACAAAAACGAAAGACATTGGTCGGCGGGAAATTTCAAACCGAGTCGGGGGTCCACATCTCTTGCCGATGGATTCGCCCCGCCTTGAACATGTCAAACGGCCCACCTCGTTCCCCGAACCCTATTTGCTTTCTGAGTCTCCGAGTTTTCTTCTTCTTTCTTCTAGTTTTGGGCGGTCAAAGGGTCTCCGAGTTGAATATTCAAACTTAGCAATTGATTAACTCGATTTCCTCTTTATCCTCGGTCAGGTTCCGATGATGTTCCAACCTTGGTCCTAATCCCGCAAGCCCGTCAAAGGGCGTCCGTCGTGGGCGCTATGAGAGATTGATTTTTTAGAAGCCGGCGTATCAAACGGTCTGGCAAACTGTAAGTAGCTGCTTAGAGAAGCGGGTTGTCGTTACTACCCCATTAGCATATTGTCATGTCGCTCGATAAAAAACAACCTAAGAGAGCATTTGATGTCAACTTTCCATGGTAGCAGCTTTGGCTATTAATACTATGTTGCCGTTTTTGTAACATATTAGGTAGGGGTGAACGGGTCTCGATCCGATCCGATGGAATCGATGACTATAACGTTCTCCTTCAAAACAAAAGCACAATACGAAACAGAAGAAAACTAGACTGGAGAAACTCTGTTATGCCGAAAGCAAACACTAACAATTGCAAAGCTCAACACCGTGGATGAAACGATGAGATGAGAAATAGGAGTTTGAAGAATAGATATTACTGACATTAGGATTTACTTTTAGACTAATTCTTTAAGAAATTAAAAAAAAAATGTAACTGATCTAGTCGGTCCGTCGGTCGGGTTCCCACCTTGGAGTCGGAAACTGGACCAATGGCCTTTAGAACCACTCAGAACCAGCTGGTCCTGTCCGGTCTGGGCAATTCTCATTACACGCCCTTAATATTAGGCAAACACCTTAAGATACCAGAAATTTACGGCGATGTTCAAGGAGATGTATATCTGATTTTAAGACATGCATTGCGAATTATATAAATTATGAACTTCGCAACGAAATAATTTATAATTCAATCACAGTTTCACGAATCAGCGTTTTCTCGCTTATATTTTGGTGGGAGGGGACGATGGTGGACTTGGCCGCGGAAGGAGAAGAAGCTTCTCCGAGGTGGACTCGATCACCGCGTTTTACTGGCTCCCGCAGCTGCACCGAGGCCAATCCCACGGCAGCCGAGTGGGACACGTGTCGGCATGTGGCGGGTGGGCCCCGGGGGTGGTGGGGCCAAGACTCGGCTCGGTGGCATCCACATCATCGGCGACGGCGGCTGCCCCTTTTCTTTTTACCCCTTCAGGCCCACCGCCAGCTGGTCACCCGGCTGAGCACGTGACGTGCTCCTGATCCGGACATTCGCTGTAGTGCACATGAATAATATGATGCTGTTTGAAATCGTAAGTGGCGACGGATTGCGGGCGTTGCTTTATGATATGGTCACATGGGGGAATGAATTTGATCGTTATGTGTAATTGATAAATCTATCGTACTTCTTCAAAATATTTTTAATCTTTTAGCTATAAGTCAATGGTACTGTTTATCAACTGCGTGTGAATAATAAGGATGTATAACCAGACCGGATTTACCCGAGAACTTGATCGGATCACCTGAAATATAAGTTCGGGAACCAATTCCTATTTGAACCGGTTCCATTTTTTGGGAACCGATTGGAACGGATTCGATTCTCAATTCCAAGTGAAAACCCATCTGCACCAGTTTTGAAACCAGCTTTTAGCTTGTGTTAACAAATAAATTCATAGATCATACTATTACTCTATTTTGGATTGTTGCTTTTGATGGATAGTAATTTTAATTGCTCATGTTAGGAATTGTTGCTTTTGACAAATAGTGACTTTTATTATTCATCTTTTACTTTAAATCTTTTCATTGCTACTCATATTATTTTGTTGGAAAAAATGAAATCAGAAAAAAAAAAACAAAAGAAAAGAAAAATAGGTTCTTGGGTAGATCATAAAACCGGATCAAAAAAACAAAGTAGGTTCCAAAATAGACTTAAGGACAAGTAAGGTAGATTCTAAGTTCCAAAAATTAGGAACCGGTTATGATATGAGAGGTTTCAGGTTGCGAGTCTGGAATGTATCCACCCTGAAATCGATCACTCCTAGCGAGTAATGAGAAATTTGCAATGTCTTCGTGGCTAGGAAGGATTTTATGAGCATCGGTCCGACCTATTTGATGATGGCATACGTTTTGTAAGCTGGCCTATAGAAAACCGATACATGGATTTCGAGATCCTCTCTCACTTAAAAGTGGAATGCAGGGCAATTGAAGAATTGTCTTGCATGTGGCATGCAGATCGAACTTAACGTAGTTTGAGAGATCAATTGCCTCACGAATGGAATGATAGAAGTGGGAAGTTAGATAGAGAGCCCACGAGTGGTGTGCTTGATCGATTGGAGTACAAAGTATGCAAAACTCAATATTCTAATGTTGGTGGGGTTCGGGCTTGGTAGTTTGGGTTATTGTGCTGCATATGTATAATTTATTTTTCTTATAACTGAAAATTGTAACAGAAAGGTGAGAGGTGCTAATTACAGTAAAATTATTTATTGGATATAGCCCCGGTTCCCTAATTTAAGGGTGAATTAAAATAAACTTTGTGTTTCGATTTTTCTTTTTATCTTTACTCTCTATTTTATTATATTTGTTTGCCTAATCCTAGCAAACATCACATCGAGTATTCCTACCGACAATTTAAACTTTTAATACACAGGGCTTTCCGAAAGAATTACTTCAATCTCAGACCCTCTCGAGTGCACCCGTGTCTTGATCGAGGGATGTCCTTGTGAAATCATGATCTTTCACGAGCAATTCGTGGACGTACGAACAGTTTATGTCACTTACTACAGTCTCCAAGATACGAGTCAACGTTGACGTGGTAGCACCATTTTGGATGGTGGGATTCTGACTTTTGGACGGAAGTCAAAGTCTCGAGCGTGGGCTGAAATTTCGTGAGAAGCCACTTGAATTTTGCACAAACGAAATCACGTTGCGTGGCCGACCCCATTTAGAGAGGAGTTAACGATTCGCACTCCTCCATTTCTCTCTCTTCTCTTGGGGTCACCTCTTCTTACTTTTTCCCTTAAAACAAAAAAATTCCAAGAAGATGGCCGCCCAATCGTCGATTTCCGAGAAAATTCGCCACCTACCCACTCGAAAAGGTGATCTAACATGGCACAAGATGTCCTCGCATTTCCACATACGCAATAATAATTCTAATATTTATTGCAATCGAAATCAATCCAGGATCGCACTGGAAAGAACGCGACAAAGTCTAGACAAGAAAAAGGAAGGGCAGGGCGATCGAATCGACAGGTGAAGTTCCTTTCCTTTCACCTTTTTGTACCCTTTTTCCCCCCCGGTAGCGACGGGTGAAAAAGATCGACAGATGCGTCCGGGATTGATCCTAGGAGTTGTAAACTTGTAATCTACAAACGTGTAATTGCCGAACCATATGCTTTTGGCACATATGCCGACGACGTGAAAGGTCCCCATTTCGTGACACAAGTAAAGTGCCATTCACCTTGCTTCACGGTTTCGTATTTCTACCTAGACTGAACTTCCAATCTTTTTGAAGTTCCATCTCATTGTAAGTATCCAGTGTTTTGAAAACTGTATAGGGCCTGACGGGTTCGATTGGTTTTAATCGCTCGTCGATATGACTTCTGGTATAGGTGCTAGCTCATTCTCGTCGTAGGGGTGTTTTTTTTCATTAAGAAAGGTTTCTTTGGGAGAAATCTGCAAGTCGAGCATGAAAAGAAACCCACCACGTGTCCCGGCTAGATTTGTGAAATGGGTGAGTCGGATCGAGATTGAGTCAAGTCGAAAATAATCCAACCTAAATTGATCGATTTTCTTGCATTACAAATATAGTGATCAAAATCTAACCCATACTCTACCCGACCCATGATAGTTAAATACTTCCATATTTAATCAAACCTAAGAAAATCTATATCAAAACTGAGGTGAAAATGCGGAGTAAAAAAGCACAAGATCGAATAAGGGCAAGGAAGAGTGAAAAGAGAGTTATAGAGGCAGACTAAGTCTAAGTAAGTTGTAAATCCATTTAATACCCATATTATTTTGAGTCTTATTATTCTAAACCAATTTACAATCCATTTACCGAATATAACTAACTCATATAATAACTCAGCCTATCAAATGTGATTTATAACTTATTTTGATAGGTTTAGTCTAGATGGCAACGTCAATGTTGCTACCAGACAGCTGCTCATCCTCTCCCTGTATGAAAATCCTTTAATTCCAGCACGTAACATATCGTGGATAAGATATAGTTTTAGCGAGCGGCGGCAATCGACCGACATATATACAATGGCAGCATTGATTACCTATCATCCCATAGATGTTTCCACGTGTTAGTTTGGATTAGGGTTGCTTATGGAACCCAATGTCTTAGTTGTGTCGGTATAAAATAAATCTAAGTTCTAAGCTAAGCTGAAGTTGAAATAACGTTAAGCATGTAGTCACTAGTCAGCAAGGTGGCATCTGTATTGAGGAGAAAAATAAGTAGGGAAGTGCTTCTAGAAGCATAGTGCCAATTTTGTTGTCTAAAGTCTGATTAATGGTAACACACTAGAAACGGTTGGTGACCTACTTTCATGACTTGATATTGTCAATGAAGTTGAAAATTTAGAGAAATTAACCAACTCAATTGTACATAGTTAGTCATCTTGCCTAGCAATACAATTTGATTTGAAGAACCTTTTTTCACTTGGTACTGATTCTAATTTATACGTGTAGGCCTTGTTTCGCAATCATCGAAGACGCGATATGTGCTCCCCGAAACATATACCGTTCATATTCATTCCAATAGTTGGAATCGCACTTCACTTATTAATTTTGTTGTGTTCTCGGAAGCAATTAGATAGAAAGGTGAGGAAATGCGAGTGATTTAGTCACGATGTATGACCTATCTAGGTAAGTGTCGGACCGAGTCCAAGAGACGATAAGGAAGGAAGGCTGTGCAGCCATTTGCGAAAAGATATGATGCTTAGCGTTTACGCGGAAATTGAATATTGGTAGCGTTCATACTTGTCTCCTTTTCTTAATACGATGATCAATAAGTGTCGGTTTGTTTATTCCAGATAAACCTAAGTTTCGTTGACCCCTCCGATATGTCGGGACTAGATTTTTCTCAAGCTGGTCCACTTCCTTCGTTGGATGGCAAAGTTAACCCAAATCGGATAGAGATGAAGTCGAATTAATGGATCGTTTCGGTATTAAATTATAGCTCAGTCATCAGATGATTATGATAAGTTGAAAGACCTTTATGGCTCCGTTTGGGAACCACTAAATTTTGGTCATTGGTAATTATTTTTTGAAGACCCATTGAGCCAAAGTCGGCCTTCAAAAGGCCAAAAGCCCAAGGCATCTTAGGAGGTGCCTTGGGCATTTCAGCATTTTCGGCATGCTACAGTGCCGGTAAGTAACAAAAATTTTCTTCCAAAACTATCCTTGTTTAATTTTTGATTGTCCAGATTTAGCCTCGTTGGTACTGTTCATCATCTTCTTCGCATGGACCTCGGCCGGTGTGGCTGTGAGGGGACGGCGACCGCCGAAGGGGGGCCAGTGTGGTCACGCAACCTAGCGACCGTCGCCTAGGCTTGCACGACCACCGTGAGGGGCCACACGACCGCCGCAAGGGGCTACGCGACCTAGATCCGTCGACCCAGGCGAGGGCCATTGAGGTCGCACGACCTAAATGACCTTTGAGGGCCATTGGTGACCCAGATCCGACGCCGGGCAGTCGTCGTCTGAGGCCGAACGAGCTCGGACAGCCTCGGCGACCACCGGCGAGGGCCGCCTGGGCTCGAGCGACCCCCGACAAGGGTCGCTCGAGCCCAGGCGGCCCTCACCGGCGGTCGTCGAGGCTGTCCGAGCTCGTTCGACCTCAGACGACGGCCACCCGGCGCAGTATCTAGGTCGTCGACGGCTGCCTGCCCTTCGCTAACTCCGGTAAAGGGTTTTAACTTTTCTTTAATAAAAAATAAAAAAAAAGTTTTGCAAGTATAATTTTTCCAAACGTTATTTTACCTAAAGTTGCTTTGTAAGGAACTTTTAAGTTACAATTTACCAAACACAATTCGCATTTTGAAAAACTCCCCAACTTAAAGTTCTTTACATTTCCCTAAAGACTTTCCCCAAAAGTGTTTCCAAACGCAGCCTATATAGCGTCCCTACATGATTTCAAGTTGATACCGGCGTGCCTTATACTATTAATCTCGAGATCTCATGCCATTAGCTTTGACATTTTGAGAGATCGATTTACGGGACTGTCTTTAAACCTCGTACCTTAGGATCGAAGGCCCGGCCGGTGTTCCTCCCGCGATCATTAGCCCCCACGGAATAATGACAGTGATCACGTCCAATTTATTGGATCGGAGTCAAGCGATGAGAAGCGGCACGCGGTGCACCCGGCGATTTCCTACCCCGCGAAGACTTTTAGCATGAGAGCGATGCTACACCTACTAAAATTTTACTAAAGGGTACGTACTGAATGACTAGGCAAACCAGGTAGCATGTGCTATGTTTTTTAGTAGCATGTGTTTGATTGAAGCGAGTCGCACCCTAAACGGCTTCATACTTTACCCAATGGGCCGGTGCGGTCTTATCTCTGGCGGGCCTAAGCTTTGCTGCTTGAGTTTCTTTTGGGCCTATGCTTGCCTAATTGGGCCAGAATTAGAATAATAATAATAACAATAACATAAACGACGACGATATTATTAATAATAGTAATGATGATGACTTTTATACGAACTACATGTTTCCTTTTCTTCTACGGAAGCCGAATCTATCATCATTCATTTGAGCAGGTTAATTGCCAAAACAATTATAACTATATCTTGGGAAGATTCCAAATTAGAGCCCAAAGTGTCTTTATTTTTTTAAACAAGGGCCTGAAGATTAAAATGCCATTGTTTTCTTAAATAAAGGCTAAAAGTGATTATATTAGTTTCAAAGAAAGGCCTGACCTCGCTAGTCAAAGAGCATTTTTGTCCTATACTCTTCTTTTTTTCCTTTTTTTTTCTTTCTTTTCTCCTTTTTCTATTTTTTTCTTTTCTTTTTCTTTTTCATTTTTCCTTTTCCCTCTTCCCTTTACCAACCATCAACGAGGCCTTGTGATGGCTAGCGGAGGTTGCCAAACTTAGGTGAGGGCTACCCTCGCAAACATCGAGCAAGGGTTGCCCTCACCCGAGGCTAGTGACCTCCGCCAGCCATCAATGAGGCTCAGTGATGGTCAGGAGAGGGAATAAGAAAAAAGAAAAAAGGAAAGGAAAGGAAAAGTAAATCAAAAAATTAAAAAAAAATTAAAAAAATATACTTAGATTTTTTTAATTATAATACCCTTATCGGAATAGTCACATGTTAGTCACCCGGCCAAAAGTTCTGATTTAATAGGGGTGAGTATTGTTCGGGTGGGCGGTTCTCACCCTATAATCAGAAATCGCCCACTAAAGACCGATTCCGAAAAATTGGAACAGGGAATCGCTCGTTAGTTTCATAGACCCAAGGACGGAGACGGAGAGTCAGAGATGGTGAGGTGAGCATTAACCGAGAAAAGTGAAAGAGTGAGAGTGAGCGCGAGCGCGAGGTGAAAGCAAATGAAGGAATTTCTTGGCTCAGTGTAAGGTTGTAACCGTCAAGCGAGTTAGGTTTAGTTTAGGAATTTAAGATTTTTTTAAATTAAAAAATAAATAAATAAATATTATTATTATTATATTACCGATTTGGTCCGGGTGGGCGGTTCCACACCTAAAACCGGACTAGTTCCCTTAGAAAACCACCAGTTTCGGGCGATTTTAGATTCTTCTGCACACTCCTATTATTTGAGATGATTTAGCAATTTTAAATTCTTATTTAAAATAAAATATATTTCAAGCTTTTATTTAAGAAATTTGGACACTTCGGCCATTTATTTGAAATTTTCCCCCACATATCTTGAATTTGGGGATGACTTGCGTAAAAGAAAATAAAATCTTTTTGTATCCTATATGCCAAAAATCTAGAGGCAAGTATCCCCGACACGTGTCTGATCACGATTCGTGCACCTGGGTTCGCATGGCCACGTCGAAAGCCAGAAAAAAATAAAAATATGTGGGCGGTTATTTAAGCAACGAACCATAAAAAGGGATAATTCCTTTGCCTTCGGCCTCGGAAAGATAAGGTCTTCTTCGAAACTCTTAAAGATACTTCATGGCGGTCAAACTCGAAGCCACCACCACTTCACCGGAAATGGCTTCTTCCACGTTCAAGTAGAGCTCAACATCTTCTCAGTTTTCGTAGGAATCGCCATTCTCATCATTACCCTTTTTGAGGATGAGCGTCTCCGCCTCTTTTCGCGGGACTTTGGTATCGATGTCGCGGTGCAGCTCGTGCCGCGATCTCCGCCTCCAACCTTGGTTCGACTCCTCCGCGATCTGCCGGCACGAACGTGCCGGCCGGGGCAGCTTGAAGCTGCTCTTCTCGAGGTAGGTAGCCGAGTTTTGTCATGTAGTTTGTGGGGTCTGTGGTTTGTGAGCATTTTTGGATGCACGCGGTGACTGAATGAATTGGTTTGGAATTGGCGTTGCAGCTCGAAGTTGAGATTGTGTAGCAGGAGGAGGTTTTTATGTAGAGTGACGAACACAGAAACCGAACCCGAGAGCAATGACGATAAGGTACTTGGTTTTTCTTAACTCATTTCGCATCACGAGCACGCGGACAGATGTTGTGATTCTGAAGTTTAAAGTAGGATGCTTGATTGTTTGGACATGCCACCGTGTTGCTTTCCTATGTTTGGCAATGTGAATGGGAGGCTCTAATGAGGTTGGGTTTGAGTTCTTAGATTTTGGGTTTCTTGTCGGTTTGCCAAGAAATTCGGACTTTGCTTTAATCTAATTTGCTCAAATCCGTGAAATCGTGCTTATTACGACCTGTAGTGGTTTGATTGTCAATTAACATTATCGGGGAGATGAAGTGCCGGTTTGAGAAAGAATCTGCTTTGAGAATGACCAGCCGTCTCATCGAGCTAGACCAAAGAACTAAGTTCTCATTTTTGGAGCAGGAAAAATGTTCTTGCTTTAGAGTTGATAGCTTGGAACTATATTTTCAAATTCCTGCTGTGGCAAATGCTGAAACCATTGCGATGAGCATAGCTCGGTGCTGTACTTCTTCCCTTTGATTTTCTCTTTGTGGTGTTTGCTAAATAAATTTGAGCATCGAGTAAATCATGCCATCTGCTCTCTCTCTCTCTCTCTCTCTTATCTTTGTAGATAATAAGCATGCTAATATGTCTAATTTAATTGCATCTTGCTCTTTTAGGAAAAAGAAATACATGAGGATGGAGATAAAGCACCTTCTGCGAATTCTTTTAAGGAAGGGCAGCTTGGTCCTCAGGCTTTAGGCACAGATGAAAGCATCGATAGCGAATCAGAAAATAAGTCACAAGATGGTATCCAGGTGCCTATTTATTGTGATCGGCCAATATAAGTGGAGCTCAAATTTTCTTGTTTTGCTATCATGTAGGTTTTATGAGTCAATATCTAAAGCGGTACTTTGGTTGTATATGGATGCATTCATACATTCTAATAATTACAATATCACATAAAAGATTAGCTTACAAGAATTTTTTTAGGCCATCTTTTAACATTAAGCAAGCACTGGAAATTGGTTTGCTTCATCCTAATTGGTTGGGTGGTACGTCAGCAGGGTGTTGATGATATACAAGTTACTAGTGGCTCACCTCTGCCAGGTGTGAAGGTAGTCATAATTACTATATTGCAATATTCATCTGCTATAGACTTTGGAGCTCTCTCACTCTCCTGGCCTCCCTCTTGCTGCATGCACATGTTGATGTCTTATGGTTAACTTTGTTCCAAAAACTTGTTGATCTAGCCACAACAACTAGATGAGTCTATGAGGATCCCGAAGGAGACAATTGAAGTTCTTAAGGATCAAGTATTTGGCTTCGACACATTTTTTGTGACCAGTGAGGAGCCGTATGAGGTATGCACACATAGGAAGTTTCTTTTTGTATTTATTGCATTTTATTCAGAGAATTTTCTACTGAAAGATGTAAATGAGTATAATGAAGCAAGAATCCAGCTTTAGGTAGGAGATTTGATTGAATATGACCAGTTTTTAATATAACATGATAATCTAGCATCAAGATTTCTGCAAACAGATTAATTTATGTCTTTTATCTTTTTCATGCTGTCTATTTTTAACTTGTGTGTTGTTAAAGTATTTGCCAAGTGTTTGAGGCTTCTCTTTTGCCTTTGACAGGGTGGAGTGTTGTTTAAAGGTAACCTCAGGGGGCAGCCTGCCAAAAGTTATGAAAAGATATCAATGAGGATGCAGGTGTCGCCCTCCTCCTTTCACATCGTTCAATGACTTCTTTAAGTTTCTCACTTGTCACCTCGAATACCATGCACTTCCATATACAGAATAAATTCGGGGATGAATATAAGCTTTTCCTTTTGGTCAATCCAGAAGATGATAAACCTGTGGTAGTTGTTGTTCCAAGGATGACTCTGCAACCAGAGACAACTGGTAATTATGGAACTTTCCCTGCATTTCTCATTGATAATATCTCTCAGATTAGTCATCAATAATTTGAGAAAGTTTGTGGTCATTGAACAGCTTACTAATCGATGATGATGTCGACATCTTGTTGTTTTCCCTTTTGCAGCTGTCCCTGAGTGGTTTGCTGCAGGGGCTTTTGGATTGGTCACAGTGTTCACTTTACTTCTGCAGAATGTGCCTGCGCAACAGTCCAACTTATTGTATGCAATTGATTCTTTGGTTATTCATTAGTTACACAGCAAAAACAGTTTTTTTTGGACATGTGGGACATGATTTAGCCAGAGAAGGAGAGTTATCTTCTCTTTCCTTCTTGAAACTTTGACATTGTCTAGTTCATAATGGCATTTTTGCTACTACTTTAGGTCGACATTTGACAACCTCAACTTGTTAAAGGATGGTCTACCTGGAGCCCTTGTAACTTCACTAATTCTTGGGGTCCATGAATTCAGCCATATTCTAGTAGCAAAGAGCAGTGGAGTTAAGCTTGGAGTGCCATATTTTGTTCCTAGTTGGCAGGTGAGATCTATGGTTTTTTAATCTCACATGAACTTTTACAAGAGAAGAATAGACAATCCTCCAAAGTATGCTATAAGGCTATTCTACTTTACACTTGCTCAAAACAAAATGTGGTGGCAATAGCATGGTAAGAGCTAGTTCTGAAATGTAGAAAGTCAGTTCCTTATGATCTGCATGCCAGAGTGCTGTAAATCACTCTCCCCTCCCCCCTCTTTATGTGGATATTCTAAATGTCTCAGGGGAATGAGTTCTGATCCCAATTTGAGCTCTAACCACCCGAAGATACAATTCTTTTAAAGTCTTTTCTGGGTTTCTATAGCGGCAACATTCTGGAAGATTATTATGGCCTTTGGCATCATTGAGACATCTTTGAGTCCTTTGAGATTTGTGCAGACTAATTACATGATCTTGCCAGTTGAACTGTCCATTCACGACGTGTGCGAATCATAAACCAATGATGCTGCACATTCAGACTAACAGATCACTTTTTTCACTAGAAGCACTAGGGATTTTGCTTCAAAGCTTAAGCCTGCTATGCTGCCACCAGGAGTAAAACGAATAATAGTGTTGCTGAAGTGCTAGTAATATTTTTTTTCCCTTAAAAGATAAAACAGCTAGGCTACATAATAGATGATGCCCTGATAAACAATTCAAGTTGAAGGCTTGTTTGTTTCTCCACCTTGTATTGGTATTACCTCCAAGCACTTTTATTATCTCTCTTGGCTGGCCCTTATGAACCGTTTTTTTTTACCTAGTGCAACTTCAGTGATGAAACTGCAGGCATCTCCTTGTGTCACATAGGTCTTTGTTTGTGAACACAAAGGCGACATTGCTCTTGAGTGTATAGGTAAGTCATTTGCATTGTCTAATTATTTCTGTTGGTGGCAGATAGGCTCTTTTGGTGCTATAACAAGAATCGTCAATATTGTGCCTAAGCGTGAAGATCTTCTGAAGGTTGCAGTGGCAGGACCCTTGGCTGGATTTTCCGTGGGTCTCGTGCTTTTGCTTCTAGGATTCTTTTTACCTCCTACAGATGGGCTTGGAGTTGTGGTTGATGCTTCTGTGTTCCACGAGTCACTTCTTGCCGGTGGAATAGGTGAAGCTCTCTCAAAAAGTGAAAATTAAAGCTAATAGTTTTGTTTTGTTATTTTTTAAAGTATGCAGCCATAGGAAAACTATGTTAGTTGCCGTATTTATGCAGAAGAGAATCTAAATGGCAGGATCATATTTAGTTTAATATATCAGGTGTGTTGTTGTTTGTATCACCATCACTTGCTGATCTTCCAAAAAGCTTCCAACTATATCATTAATGAGATGAAGATAACTCTTTCTTTACAGCAAAGCTTCTTCTTGGCGATGTTTTAAAAGAAGGCACTCCCATATCTGTCAATCCTCTTGTTATATGGGCATGGGCTGGACTTCTTATCAATGCAATCAACAGTATCCCTGCAGGGGAGCTTGATGGGGGGCGAATATCATTTGCCATATGGGGTAGAAAGGTATGCCATAAAGATTTAGTGATGGGTGTTTGGTGCATGTACGGGTGCGTCGGTAGTTCTCAAATTGAACCAGAAGGGGCATGTTTTAGTGGGAAACTCTTTCACTTGCCTAATATATGACCCAGAATTTCGGAGACATCTACTCCATTTTTTTCCCTATAAAATGATGAAGAGTTTGGGTAAAAAAGGAGTAATGGGAAACTATTCTGTACATTAAAAAGGTTTTCATTGCGCAGGCTTCTGCTCGATTTACAGCTGCCTCAATTGGGCTTCTTGGACTATCCTCTCTGTTGAACGATGTTGCATTTTACTGGGTAGTTTTGATTTTCTTCCTGCAACGGGGCCCAATTGCACCAGTCTCAGACGAAGTCACTGATCCAGACCAGAAATATGTTACACTTGGAATCTTAGTGTTGTTCATAGGTCTGCTGGTATGTTTGCCCTACCCATTTCCTTTTACTGATGAAGTCATTAGCAGTTTCTAGTTATAAATGCTTTGTATACGTTGGTCTTATGTAGAATGTGAGAATATAATCTGTAGGAGGTAGCAAAATAAGGGAGATGCCCAGTCATTTAGTCTATTTTTCATAATTTCACTTTTGAAAAGGAAATGGTCTCTGGATTCATTTCAAGCTATATCCGGGATACTAGGGGTGATTTAGATGTGGGAGTAAATTTCCTGAATATCTGTAGTCAAAGTCAATAATGAGCAATTGCCGATGCAACATTTTTGACAAAGTAACTTCATAGTTTGCTAAACTTGTCTGCTACTCGAAAGAAGAACTTGTCTTGGATTGGCCGTGCATGTTAACTGCTGTATAGACTACAGATCCTTATCAACCATGCTTCACCAGGAGTAAGCTCGCTTGATATTAAACTTTGATACTATTAATCATGGCCTCTTGATAAAATGTGCTTAACATGTATGATCAGATTTAAGTCATGTGGTAGATGCTTTCCTCCAAATTACATCAGGAGTTATATGCAAATCCTTTCCCATTAAGTTCTTTAATAAAGTTAAAACACTTGAGAAGCCAACAATACAAATATTAATGTCTGACGAGCCACTCCCAGTCCAACAATACAAATGTAAATCTCTTGGATGAGTGTATGGATATATAACCGGTAGCAAATGCAGGACATATCACATAACATCACTAAAAGTGCGAGCAAGATTCTTGCTGTCGTATGGATAAAGACAGTTATGAGGATATAAAAAAAAGCAAAGAAATGGCTCATCAAATTAGATCCTTGAAGAAGCCGAAACCTGCTAATTACCTCGCAATATTTCACTCATGCTATGACTTAGCAACTGAACAATTTTACTATTCACAGAGATGTTGGAACTTACCCATAAAATGAGAGCCCACGTGCATTTAACTGTGCGGATAAGTGTTAAGAATCTGGCCAGACGTCCATAACCTTGATGCCTGGAACTAGTTTTTGATCAAAACAAACTAAATTCGAACTAAAGAAACCTCCAAGCAGAAGCTCTAGACAGTGAGTTCTCTTGTCAAGAGCAATATAATGTGGAGCAAGTTTGGGTCATATTGCCTAGAAGTCGCTCTTGTCAACAAGTTGTAACATGACATGGACGAGGTTTTAGATTGCACAGCATTAATGATTACTTTTCTGCCAAAGCAAGTTGGCAACAGATGATCCTGAACCAAATTTAATTTGTTATGTTAAGTGTTTTCTGATGTGTTCTGTTTTCTTGATTTCCTTTTGAAATTTCCGGTCCATATTGAATCAGGCCGTAATGACCTATTGCTTGTTGGCTGTCTTTTCATTTACTCTTCAAGCATCGGCATTAACATCATTGAGAATGAATTACCCATAATATATATTGTATCGGCAGGGAAGATTACTCAGTCATTGTTCTTTTTTTTTTTTGTTAAGTAAGTTATACATGATTCCTCGACTAAAAATGTCAAATGAGACCCACACACAAGCCATTCCAACACAAGACGGAGCCAATATGCCAGAGAAACCACGAAACTTCATTAGTGACTCAAAATCCAATCACCAAATGACCTTTAAGGCAAAACCCACAGTTCCTTTTGAAACCCATTAGGCCAACAAAATCCCGAGGCCTTATCAGCATCACTCGAACGAGCATTCTGATCCTGCCGAGCAGCCTGTCCATGAACTTCAACAGAGAACCACTGGCTTTAATTATAACTTAGCCTTTTGGGGAACAACATGGTTATGCAGCACCTCATTTCTCTCTTTCCATTTCATAAATGGTAAATTGCAGCATCCCATGCAAGTTGTTGTCCAAGAAATGGCCCCTTAAATCTGCACCAACACCTCAGATCTTGCTGAAGGCCAAACACACTCATTTCCATTTATTACAGAAGCTGCCAGAAAATGAGGACCGAAAGTGGCATCATATAACACCCTTGGAGGATAAGAATCAATGAAAATACCGTGAGGATACCATGGATCACACTATAGGACTGTATGCCAACTAGTCCCATCGATATACTTGATGTAAGGCTTAAGAAGAATTCTAGCTTTAAGCAGCTTTCTCCAAACATAAGTTCTATCCGCTTTAGGATAGAGACCAAATAGAAATTCTGTAAAACAAATATGTATTCACTCATGCAACCCAAATAGAGTCAGCTCTCATTACCTGGTTCCAAGTGGCTAACTTCCTAATACCCAAACCACACTCACAGTCACTATTTTTCACATTTTGTGTTAAAATTCATAATAAAATCTTCACTGGGAAAAGAGAGGAGCACGAGTGATGAAGCTGATGTTTTTCTTAGGCCTAGTATTCTTAAGATGGAATCAAGTATTCCGGAATCTTCCTTTGCAAGATATACTACACCGAGGACAAAATTCTCTGCAACCTTTGAAGCTGCAGGTGCTAAGCTTTCCTTGTTCTACCAATCAAAACGATATGGACTCGGCATTATCTGATTAGAGAATGCCCGAAGACTGTCTATGGCCAAGACACTTCGCTAGTTCTTCTCTAACCAAATGCAGCTCGGCTAGTACGTCACTGATGCTCTTCCGTTCCCTTGGCAGCTCCACAGAGCATGCAACCCCAATTTCGAATATCGAAACTAAGCACTCTCGAATTTTGCTATCCATGAAGTTGCTATGCTTCTGTGAATCCTCTATGCTCAAGTCTTCCACTATATCCGCAATGACTGTTGGGTCTACAATTTCTGTGACTCGTTCAGGCAAGGCCATGACAACAAAGTTATGCAGGTTGAAGCTTCCTTTGAACTTGTCATCAATAGGCCTCCTACCAGTAAACATTTCCAGCAGAAGGATGCCGTAACTGTATATATCGGCATGGGTGGTCACTCCGCTTCCCATTCCATACTCTGAAATGAAATTAAAGTGTAAATACACGCTGTCTGTGGTTAGATTGAAACTGGGTACCAAGAAAAGACACTAACAAGCGACAACGTTGACATAATCCTAAAAGAAACTAGAGTTCTTCCGAGGAAAAACCAATTTCGTGTTTCGTGAAATTGCAAGAAGGGATTTTCTTTTTTGGCGAAATATTTTTCATATACTGACCTGGTGCATTGTAACCAATAGTTCCTCTTATGCCTACTGAGAAAGATTGATCTTTGACACCGCTAACTGAAGATTCCGAAAAAATCTTAGCTAATCCGAAGTCACTTAAACGGCCAGTCATTTCGTTGTCAAGGAGAACATTCCCCGGCTTGATATCGCAGTGGATGACTGGAATTTTGCAATGATTGTGCAGATAATCTAACGCACATGCTATGTCGATTCCAATATCAAGTCTTTCAAAAACGCTCAAAACTCTCGATGCTTTTTCAGTATTATTATCTGATCCAGCCACCGGGTGCAACCAATCCTCCAGGCTCCTGTTAGGCATAAATTCGTACACCAGAGCCTTGAAATCGTTTCCACTGTAATCAACTCCGGAGCACGCGGTGAGCAATCTGACAAGATTGCGGTGCCTGACATTCTTTAGGACATTGCATTCAGCTACAAAGCTCTTGGAAGCGCTACATTTTTGCAGATTTAGCACCTTCACAGCGATCAAAGTTCCGTCTGCGTTGAGAATCCCCTCGTAAACGGACCCGAAACTACCCATGCTGACCATGTTCGCCGATGAGAAGCTGTCAGTCGCCTTTAGAAGACTCTGATACGTCAGGGTTAGAAGGAGATTCTCAGTGAAGTCTGGCAAAACTTCTTTCCTCTGCATCCCTTTCTTCTTCATCCTTAACCAGAAGTAGCATAGAAGAGAGAGCAAAATACACACTTCGGAAATCCCAGAAACTGCGCCAATTGTAACCTTCAACACGACGGGCAATTTCTTCTTCTTGGAATTCTTGGTGCTGCGTTTAGGCAGATTTAATTCAGTAATGCCCCCACAAAGCTTTTTGTTTACGAGGACGGAAAACGCACTGGCATTCATGAAAATGCCACTTATAGGAACCGAGCCTTCAAGATTGTTGAAAGACATGTTTCAGTTTCTGCAAGAAGTTGAAGCCTTCCAAAAATTCTGGAATTTGGCCCAATAAGTTATTGCGAGAGAGATCTAACTGCTCGATCCCTCTTAATGAGCTCAAAGACGAAGGGACAGTCCCGGTAAAGAAGTTCCCCTGCATGTTCAAGATCTCCAATCTTGTGCAGCTGCCTAGACTGCTCGGAATTTCCTTAGATAACATGTTTTCAGAAACATCTAATAGGCCAAGGTTTTTCAGATTTCCGACTTCCACAGGAAGCAGACCTCTCAGACGGTTCCACGATGCATCCAAATAGATTGATAATGATGTGAGACTACAAACTTCGACTGGTATGGCGCCTATGAGATTATTAACAGAAAGATCCAATGAAACCAAACTCTGGCACTCACCTAGACTTGGAGGGATACTACCCTGAAGATTGTTATCTTGCAAATACAATCGGTTCAACTTCTTCAAACTACTAACAGACGATGGAATATTGCCAGACAACTTGTTTCGATTCAAGTACAGCATCATGACTTTGTTGAGGTTTCGAATATCAGGAGGAATGCTGCCGGAGAGTTGGTTTTGCCCCAAGTCTACGGCCTCTAAACCAACAAGCTTTCCGAAACTGGTCGGGATGATTCCGGATAATTTATTTCGGTTCATAAGAAGTTTTGTGAAAGTGGACGAGAAATTGCCAAGGCACTTGGGTAAATCCCCTCCGAGATTGTTGTTGTTCACAGCGAGTTGCTCGAAGTTACTTGCATTGGTCAAGGAGCAGACGAAATGCAAGTCGTCAACTACCCCACCTGTACCATGGAGATTTGAGGAAGTGTGAAACCACCGAAGTTCGTGTAGCTTTTCCAGAGAAGGGATCTTGCCAGACAGTCTGTTCTGTGTCAGCTGAAGCCGTTGCAAAGTCAAAGCATTGGTGATTGAAGTGGGAATAGTCCCGGTTATTTGATTCATAGCGATTCCAAAGTACTTGACATTCGGAAGTGCAATGAACAGGTCCGAGGGAAGACTCCCACGAATCTGGTTACCGACTATATTGAAAAGGGTCAGCGAGGAAAGATTGAACATCGAGGTAGGGACAGTGCCGGACAACTGGTTCCCTCCAAAAGCAGCATATGTTAGGTTTCTCAGTTGGCCTAGTGTATCAGGAAGACCAGTAAACATGTTCTCGGTTAGTGATAGAATCTGTAGAGACGATAAGTTACCAAACGAGGGAGGGATTTCTCCGTGTAGGTTGTTCCGGGTCATTGAAACAAAGTTAAGCTTCCCCAGATATCCAAACTCCGCACGAATTTCTCCTTCAAACTGGTTGCCTGCAAGACTGATTGACCTCAGGTTAGAGCAACCAGATATATTAGATTGGATATTGCCAGTGATCGAATTGTTGAACAACCGCAGTATTTCTAGCCTTTGCAGACGGCCAATTTCAGGTGGAATTTTACCGACGAAGCTGTTGTTTTGAAGTTGCAACTCCCTCAGGAAGCTCAAGTTCCCAATACCTGGAGAGATGGAAACTGCGAGCTTCGACGACTGTAGGTTCAGTACCGT
Source organism: Syzygium aromaticum (assembly GCA_024500025.1). Lineage (NCBI taxonomy): Eukaryota > Viridiplantae > Streptophyta > Magnoliopsida > Myrtales > Myrtaceae > Syzygium > Syzygium aromaticum. The sequence goes on along the minus strand of CM044894.1, from coordinate 10,140,760 downwards.
GACCCTCTTGTGCCAGCGTCCACATGTGACACCAGGCCATTGACAGATGGGAAGTGATTCATTCCACGAGCTTGTGACTCCTAGAGGTCATCTGTCAGTTTATCTTTGAACTCTTTCAGCGCTTCACAGTCTGCCTCGTACTCAGCCAAGACTTGGCCAACAAAGCATGAAGAGGAGAAAAGAAGAACCGAAAGGATCAAAAAGGTTGAGCACCATATTCCCAGGTGCAAAGTCCCCATTGCTTTTCAACAGAAGCAACCTAGGGTTCATGCAGAAGAGCAAAAGGAGAAGACAGTATTGCAGGATCAAGATCCCAGAATAAATCCTTATACTGTTTTCACTATGACGGTGACAATTTGTACTGTAATGCCAAAGCAAAATGAAACTTTGTCATTCTGTCTACAGCCCAAGATATTGAAAGAAAGCGCAGGCACTTCATTTTTCCTTGGAGCATACCTGTATTTCAATGACCTGAATCATTTCTCAACCAAAGTCCAAACTCTGGGGAACTTGGCGGCAATTTCTGCTTTTATTATTACACATTTGACTCACCGAAATCAAAATTTTCTTCACTGGCTACGTCCAAATCCAAGTGTGATCATCTAAATGTTTGACTGATGCAAATTTTTCAGGATTTGCATCATGATGATAAGTTGAAGATGCTGTCACTTGACTAAGCACCTCCTTAGGCCGGCCACTACCAAAAGAAAGAAGCATTACTTTCTGAGGTCAAGTTCAACAATCCTGAGTCTGTTGCTCGAGAGCGTTCTTGCAAGACAAGTTAATAGGGAAAAGTGTTGGAAAAGTTTTAAACCATTGGCATTGGTGCCAATTTAGTCCTAAACCTTTTTATGATGCCAATTTAGTTCTAAACCTTTTGTATTAGTGCCGATTGCCCTAAATTTTTTGTATTTGTGCCAGTTCAGTCCTAAACCTTTTGTTTTTGTATCAATTCAGTTCTTCCGGCCAATTTTGACCAGATTTTGTTGATGTGGACGCCGATCGGTCAACAGCCCATCACTAGCGCTGACGTGAATAACTTTTAATAATATTTTTTGAATATTTATTTATTTCTTTTTTTCCCTCCCTCCCCACCCTCCTTCTCCTAGCCGATTGCTGCACTTGCGACCAGCCAAAGGCCAGAGATTGGCGAGGCTTGGCCTCACTAGATCCGGCGAGGTCGAGCCTCGCCCAGCCACTGGCAAGGCTCGAGCCCTCACCAAAGGCCTTTGACCTCACTGCCTTCGGCAAGGTCTGGGATGAGGCTCGAGCCCTCGCCAGAGGCCTGGAGGTCGAAGGCCTCGGGTGAGGGCTCGAGCCTTGCTCGCCCAGCATGAGGCCATCCTTGCGGCCATCTGGTGAGGGCGAGCCTCGCCAATCTCTGGCCTCTAGCCGGTCGCCGGTCTAGTGACCAGCTGGAGGAAGGAGGGAGGGGAGGAAAAAAAAAGAAAATAAATAAATAAATATTTTTAAAATATTAAAATATTATTAAAAATTATCAATATCGGCAAAATTTGATCAAAATTAGCCGAAAGGGCTGAATTGACACAAAAACAAACGGTTTAGAATTGAATTAGCACAAAAAAAAGTTTTAAAATTATGTTGGCACAAATGCAAAATGTTTAGGACTGAATTGACACAAAAAAAAAATTTAGGATTAAATTTGCACGAATGCATAAGATTTAAGACTTTTTTGACACTTTTCCTTAAGTTAATATGAGTCTGTTTTGTTAGTTAATTGCTTTCGTCGCTCTATGATTTGAGTTAAAGAAAACCCATGTTTGTATCCCCATGAAGGGTCGATCTTCAGCACGAAAACTAGATCTTATGGTTATGGGAGCATCATTCCCATTAACTGGACTTCCTTCAAGTTTCACTGGATGCATGGGGCGATAAAGAAGCAAACAACAATGGATGATGGATTTTCTGTTCACTCAAACCATGTGGTGAGTATAGCCTTCTTTGAGCTGTTAAGTATTGCTTTATTCTATTGAGCATCTGAGTAACCTAATCAGTGAAGAGAGATCGCGTGTATATAAATAGCATATAAACCCTATCGTCAAGTGACGCTATATATTTTCACACGAAAAATGAATAGAATCCGATACCGATACTATGTTATAAAGTTCAACACAAAAGTTGAAGCCATTATCTGGACATATATTAAACCAAATAGCACATAAAAAGAGAGGACCAGTTTGATTAACTTCGTGTAACTTAGATCCTAGGAGATTCGTGGTTGTTTTTTGTCCACCGCGTTAAATGGAATCTCGGATTCTCTTAATTTCAACGGAGATAAAATGACTGGTGTGCACCTCATTTCAAATTCAAGAAGTCGGGTCCTTTGAGGCCCAATATCTTATTGGGCCCAAAATGAATTTGGCCCAACTGGAGGTTGGACAACCAGGGGGCTTCAGGCCCATAAAATATGCCCATTTCGCTCGCCGGTAAAATCCAAGAAGCTCTCTTCGAACTGAAACTTCGAAGCGAGGAAGAAGAAGAAGAAGAAAAAAAGAAGAGGAGTGACGAGTTCGCGACACACGCTCTGCCTCGTTCACGGTCACGTCCACGATGTCCTCCTTCTCTCCACTCGACGACGGCTCGGTCCTCTCCCCGGGGTTCGAGCCCTACGCGGCTCACCATTTCGCCGAGCCCGGCTCGGCCGCCGAGGACGACAGCGACGGCGGCCTCGCTCCCGGGGACGGTTTCTTCCCGGAGCAGGCGCCGGCGGCCGGGGAGTTCTCGGCGGAGGCGGACGGCGAGGTGGCCGACGGGCAGGACGGCCCGGCTTTGCCGCCCCCGATGGAGATGCAGCCTGAGGAAGGATTCGCTTTGAGAGAGTGGAGGAGGTGAGCCTCACGATGACGCAGAATCTTGAGTTTTTTTTTTGTTTTTGTTTTTGTTTGTACAGCTCATTCTGTCTGGTGGGAGCCGAGGTTTGATATCTTGTGGTCATCGGCGCGGTGGTTTGAAGAGCTTCGTCGTGCTCTGATAGGAAGCGTATTACGATGATTAGGTTAAAGGGCAATACCGATGATCCTCGCACTATGAAAGCGATGCTCTAGCCGCCGAGTCAAGCCGGAGAAATTTGACTTCTTACAAGGGAAAGCCGCACTTTGAGTGAACAGAGGGAGTTTCTTTTGGGCTCTTTGAGCATCTTAGTGCTGTTATGATGTAGGATCACGTTAGATGACATCTTGATGGAGCTAATTTTTGTGGGGAAAAAGGTTATGATCTTCTGCAATGCTTCGGAGATTGAATTCGCAAAGTCGGGGATTAGAAGGGACCTGGAACGGTTAGGAAGAGAGAAACTCTGAACACTGCTGCAGCCTCGAAAGTCTCTAGTTTCTCGAAAACCTTGTCAACTTTGTCCGATTGTCCCAGGACTTACAGAATCTCAATTTCCCATCTGCTTATGAATTTTCATGACCTTCACAACTGAGTCCATGAGATCTTATCAAGATCTTGAAGAGTGATTTTGCTTACCCAATATAAAACTAGTCTTCGTTTTTTTTTGGGTGATCACATGCATTTTGTCGTAACTCCTATAGAAAAATTCTTAACATGCAATAACTTAACAAGTTATGATGATTAGAACTTATTCTTGCTTGATCTAATGGTAACCAACTTGGGTGATTGTAGAAGCCCTTGAGGAGAGGGATAGGGATTGAGGGGAGGGGGAACATCTGACTCAATGCCAATGACTACTTATCGATCGAAGGACAAAACCACTATGAAATGATGAGTGGATTGCTTTAATAGCTCTATTAGTATGATTATTCCATTGCTTCAAGTTTTTTTAAAGGATAATAGTGGATATTAGAAATACTAGAGTTCCTAATGAAGGAGTACAAATTTAATTACCCATATTTCAATTCTGTGCATGGACTCCACCAGAAAGGATATATGGTCTTGCTTTACTTGTAAATCCCTTCAGTGCCGTCGACTGTTAACCTTTATTTTGATCAAAGCAAAATTCCTGCTTTTGTTGAGTACTCTGTAATTTTTTTCTCTTGACGTCATATATTATAAGACTGTTGTCACTAAAACATTTGTTTGTACATATATTTCTGTTGCAATGCAAAGACAAAATGCAGTCCGATTGGAAGAGAAGGAGAAGATGGAGAAAGAGCTGTTGAACCAAATAATTGATGAAGCAGATGAGTATAAAATTGAGTTCTACAGGAAAAGGACGATAACCTGTGAGAACAACAAGACAACCAACAGGGAAAAGGAGAAGGTGAGCCCTAGCACTACAATTGCAAACTTAATTCATGATGTTTATCTTTTGTTAATACTTGAAATTTTTTTTTATTTTGTGATTGTTTCTGTAACAATTTTGCTGGGTGGTTCTATATGATTCTGTTTTATCACATCGGTGCATCGAATTGTAATCTTTCTTCCTCAAATAATTTCATGGAAGTTGTGCTGAAGACTGCTAGTGGAATATTTGCTGAAGACTGCTAGTGGAATATTCAAGCCATGGTATTTGATTTTTTAAATTTGCAACAGTTAATCCAATTGATTTAAAATTGATCATTTGTAGTCATTGTAAAGAACTGCATAATGCTGACCCAGAGTTCAAAGTTAAGTTCCAATGCATCAGCTTGCTTTCAATATCCAAGTTATGAGATGCATTAGTAGCTCCTGTGCTCGCAAATTAGAGTCAATCGAGTTAAACTACCCTTTAGAATCAATTCTAAGTATCGACTGTCCACTACAATCAAATAATAGTTTTGAAAGGGAGGAGCGCGCCAATGGTGTATCATGTGTTTGAACTCTACTTAAGCTTCATATTTTTTATGGTAGTGCACACCATCCGGACATTATTGGATATGATGAGGTAAATGAATGCGTTGTAGTTGATGGAGAATGATGAAGGGCATGGTGTGTCTGGGGATCTGTCACTAGTGCTATAAATACCCTGGCAATTATGGGAAATAGATTTTAGGACCAAATTAAGGTAGATTACTAGTGCGTGTTCATATGATTTTGAAGTGATTAGGATCTTAGTTATTCCCTTGGACACTTGGCTATCACGCAGGATGGGGAAAATCAGAATTTCTTTGACCTCAACTAATCGGAAATCTGACTAATGTCATATGTTATGCTCAGTACGATACGTCTAGGATTTGATCTATTGTGACTGGGTGAAATAACACAATCATTCATAGCATTATTAATTACGTAGAATGGGGAAGAAACTGAATGTGGTTGAATTCAAGTACTTGGAATTTAAATCTGATTTATGTTATAAGTTTTCTCGTTATGATACACCGAGGACATCGTATCTATTGTTTAATCTAGTGCAAGGTGAAATAACACAAACGATCATAGCACTAATAGTTGCATAGGACTAGTGCTTTCGAGGGCATGCTTTCATGCGGATGGTGTCACGGTTCTTTTTATTACGAAGTGAAACCGAAATGTTATTGGCCTTTTCTGATTCTATTTTTTGGGTGGTTCAGTTGTTTTCGGCCAGCCTAGAGAAGTTCCACACTGAGGCTGACAAGAACTATTGGAAGGCGATTGCAGAGCTTATCCCTAATGAAGTTCCCACCATAGAAAATAGGAGAGGAAAGAAGGATCAAGAGAAGAAGCCCTCTGTTGTTGTTGTCCGAGGCCCTAAGCCCGGAAAACCAACCGAACTTTCAAGGATGCGACAGATTCTCTTGAAGTTGAAGCATGGAGCTCCGTCCCACCTGAAGCTTTGTCCACCATTGCCACCCACCTCAGATGACTCAAAAGTCAGTGGTGCCTCGGTGGCTGATGCTTCTGAAAAGGCAGCAACTGCTTCGGTGGTGGCCCCTGAAGCTGTTGCCGCTGCTTGAGTAGGACTATAATTTCGTTATTCTTGTTCTTGTTTGGTAACTTAATAGCGAAAATACATCCTCTGGAATGTCATTACTCGTGGAGTTCCTCTTTTTGGAACACGCATGGGGTCAAGTGTATCCGATCTTGCTAGACTGGCAAGGTAAAACATCGAGGTACAACTTGTTATTCTAATAGGGTCTGCCTAGATGATGCTGACGCTGATGCTGATTCTATGCTATCCTTTATGTAATCGACAACGATCAAGGTGATAGACTTGTCATCTCTTCGCAGCACATCTAGATTCATGGGGGTGTGAATGTGATGGATAATAATCATATTAAGTTGAAGAGGCGGTCTGGTCTGTTCTGGGCATCTAGCCTCTGCATAATTCCCAGGATCAATATGAAAAGGGTCAGGATTGACTATTATCTACTAACTCTCTGAAGGAGAATGCCTTTTCTCTCTAGTGTTGAGCGGAGTCACTTTCCATCATCCTCTCTCAAAGGCAGCAATTGAATTCCCTGCCAACTACAGAGTTCTCATAACTTTTTGTTGGTTAGTGGTAAGGTAAGGCTTAACTGGATTTTTGGGGGATAGAGAGATAAGACTTCAAATGTGCAATCGGAGTCAGAGGGATCTGAACGAAATACGTACCCCCCGTGCATGACATGATTGGTGGAGTGCGTGGATTGGGGTGGAAATGGATTTGTTAACAATGGATTATCAAAGACCCAACACCACCAATTGACTCTTTTACATAATGGAAAAATGGAAATTTTTACGTCGCAATTGAAGCTTGAGCTATCTTTTGTAAAATGACACGATGGAAACATGATAGTGGAAGAGGCTCCCAGGGGGGCTGTGAAAAAACGCAAAAATTGCCGCTCCTTTTTCAATGGGGGCCCTTCCAGGTAAATAAGTTGAAAATTTTGGCCCTCTTGGGGAATTATTCTTATAATACGTGACCGGAAAGCGAAAAATGATTAAGATATTTACTTTTATTTTTTTGGATTAATACTACAAAAAATTTCAAACTAATACGCATGTGACAAATTTACTCAAAACCAATTTTTGACCACTAAAAACTCCAAACTTGTACATTTGTGATAAATTTACCCTACATTAGTTTCCGTTAAATTGGATTAATTCTACTAAAAATTACAAACTGATACACATGTGACAAACGAAGAGTAAAATCTAAAATCGGTATATCCGTTAACTACCACGTGTCATTTAATAAAGTAATTTAACAGTAAAATTTGATGGAATTTAAATTTATCACTGGTGTATGAGTTAGGAGGGTTTTTTGTGATTTTGAGTAAATTTATCACATATGCACGAGTATAGGGTTTTTCGTGGCATTAATTTTTTTTTCCTTTTATATTATATTCGAGAGAAATATAGGGGGAAGAAAACCAAGTCGCCGAGTCAACTCAGCTCGGACAGCCCACAGATTAATCCAATTCTCGAAACGGATCGCAAGGCCCGGTCGTCTGTCATCTTCAACAGATTCGGAGCTCGTCGAAATTGGAAGACGTCGCCAATTTGCTCTCTCTCTCTCTCTCTCTCGCTCTGGCTCTCTCTTCCTGGTTTGGTGGTGAACAGTAGTTGAAGGGAAGGAGCTTCCGGGCGGCGAGATGGCGGTCAATCATCGCGGCGAGGCGAGCAGCAGCGGCGGCGGCGGCGGCGGAGGCGGAGGCGGCAGGGGCGGCAGGGGAGAGACGGTGGTCGTGGACTGCGGCCGACGGAGGAGCTCTTGCGGGTACTGCAGATCTCCCGGTCGGTCCAGCGTCTCTCACGGTCCGTACGTTCGTTCCCGGTTTCTTTCTTTTGTTTTCTTGTGTTTCCTTACCTGTGTTGTGAGGGAGTGTTTTGGATTGGCTGGAACTGGGAAATTGCTGCGCTTCGGTTTGCTTTTCAGCTTCGTCCTCTATTTGAGGTTTCACGATTGCTGGAATTTGCCGATCGCGTTGGTCTTTAGTTCCAATCTGCTGCTGCTTCGCGTTCGTGTGTGTGTGTGTGTGTCAGCTCGCGCTGACAAATTTTTCCCCTTTCGGGATTGTTTCTTTTTAATTGTCTCTTCGACTTGGATCGCAGGCTTGTGGGCGCATAGCCTAACCGTGGATGACTATCAAGGTTGGTACAATTTCCTCTTTTGAGAGTCTGGGCACTGCTCTAGCTTGTCGATGCGCTGCTACTAATCAACGCTCGACGGCTGTAGATTCCTAATGTGCATATATCTGCTTGGAACTACAGAAATTTCGAATGTTGTACTCGTTCTATCAACTGTTAAGACGTGCACGCGTGCTTCCATATGTGCGTATTTAACTGCCAGAGCTCAGCGAAACCATGTGGGAGTTACGGTTGATACTGAAGTGCCAACTTGAGTCGTTTGTGTTCCTATGTCTTCCCTTTACCTTTTATTCTTCTCTCATATGAACCCGATGAACTTCTCCGCTAGTTTTCTTAAGGTGGCAATAATGGTTCGGATAGATGTTGTAGTACATTCAATGATTGTGCATTTTTCTTTTGAATGGCAATTCATACTTTGATACTCATCCTGTAGATCTCCTTGATCGAGGATGGAGAAGATCTGGCTCTTTCCTTTACAAGCCAGATATGAGTAGTACGTGTTGCCCTTCTTATACTATCCGCTTAAAAGCAGCAGACTTTTCTCCTTCCAAAGAGCAAAATCGAGTATACAGACGGGTGGAAAGGTATTGTTTTCATAACCTCTCTACATTATGGATTCTATTCATTGGATCGTCGCATCTTCCCATGTGACTTTTGATCGTTCTGTCATCGTTTCCTTTTGCAAATTCACCACCACCCTGTTTTCAAGGCATTCAAGTTTGGAGTCCATTCTTTGTCAATTGATTAGAAGCACTGGTCATCAAAATACTACTTGCCCAATCTGAGGCTAGTAGACATTGGAATGGTATTTCAATGGATGACTCCATGAACGGAATTTTGTTTGACGTCACTATGATTTCCAACGTAGGAGATTTCTCTAAGTGAAAGAGCTTTGCATTCTTCGCTTCTTAAAAAATTTCTCGGAACTTTTTACTCCATGAAGCTAAACTTAACAAGTGAAATGGTTGGTAAAATTGTTCAGCTTCTTGTGTGTGTCAACTAAATTATACCCTTTAGGTGAGGATTTAGCAAAGTTGCATACTATGAATATAATGTACAAGAAATTCTCACCATGGTGATTAGTTTCTAGGTTTTTAGATGGTAAATGGGACACCGAAGCCAAGTATGAGCTCCTGGAGGATTTAAGTACTTCTAAAGTGGCATGTGATTGTGAATGTCATGGAAGGTCAAGCTTGGCAACAGCCAAACCTTCTGTGGGCAAGGAGGAGGATAAGAATGAGCCAGAACAATTTATGCGTTACTTGTCTGATGCAATTGATAAGGCGGTGCATACATGCGTTGAAAGTGAGACGTTTCCTGCCAATGTTCAATTACCTAAAGCTTCTGTCAAAGGAGTCTCCCCGACCAAAAAGAAGAAGCTCATCAAAGGATTAGAAAATCTCTTGTATACCAGTAAAATTGCTTTCCAATTGGCTGCTGCTTTAAGGCGTGCACGGTCAGAAAAAAAGAATGAAAAACAGTCAAAGTTATCTGGAAATTCAGCAGAGGACCAGCTGCCTTCTGAGTTGTTACCTCAAACTATTGGAGAAAAGTTGGCGCAGTCATTGTCTCAGATGGGTGAAACATCCGGCCTCTTGACCCAAGCATGTGACGGACATCTTAACTTTTATTCTATTGCTGAGCACACTTCGGTGGATAAGGCTGGCCAAGAAAAATCTCTCTCTAAAGAATTTTCAACAAGAAGTGGAAACAAGAGAAGACGTTCGGTGAGGCGCTGTAACTGTTGTTCAGGACAAAGGCGGAAGCTTGAGATTCTTCTGAAAAGATCCACTTTTGAGCCTGAAGAATTTGAGCTGTACAGACGATATCAGTTGAAAGTGCACAATGACAATCCAGCCCATGTCACAGAGAGTGCGTACAGGAGATTTTTGGTTGACACACCATTGGTTTTTGTTCCCTCCACCGGTGATGGTTCAGTTCCTCCCTGCGGTTTTGGATCTTTCCATCAGACATATGTTATTGATGGCCGATTAGTTGCAGTTGGTGTGGTGGATATCCTACCGAAATGCTTGTCAAGTAAATATTTATTTTGGGACCCTGACTTTGCCTTTTTGTCTTTGGGAAAATATTCAGCTTTGCAAGAAATATCTTGGGTGAAGGAGAATCAAGTTCACTGCCCCAGTCTTCAGTATTATTACCTTGGCTATTACATTCATTCATGCAGCAAGATGAGATATAAAGCAGAGTATCGGCCATCTGAGCTTCTATGTCCCCTCCGTTACCAGTACGTCCCTCTTGCACTTTCTTTCTTCTTTGCATGAACTTTATTTTTCAGGGTCTTCCAAATGTGAGGAAGTTAACTGTCAAATTCATCATCCCTCCTAGTTCAACTACTTTACACTTAATAGTCATTACGTAAGCTCTACAAGCTCTGTTATTCTTTTGCATGTGCAATAGTACCTATGCATATTATCAAATTTAATGTGCAAGCTAGTTAATGCATATCTCAGGTGGGTTCCCTACAACGTTGCAAAGCCTCTGCTTGATAGAAGTAAGTATGTTGTCCTGTCAGATTATAAAGACCAAGATGAAAAGCCGTTGCTGCCTCCGGTTGCTGATCATAGCAGTGAACATCAGCATGATGAAAGTGAGCATAAGGACTTGAATGATCTTTTAGTTGAAGATGAAGAAATGGTTGACCTTGAAGAGGAAGAGTCTGATGCTGAGTCAGAAAGTGAAAGCTCTAATGTAGAACTCTCTGAAACAGAGGATAGTGAAATTGGAAATACTCTAATAGGGTTACGGGGGTCTCGCCTGAGATACAAGGTATGAATAGTTCATTGGCAACTCTAAATCTCCTTTCTTATTGGTTCACAAGCTCCTTTTGTGTCAGTTATTTGATGTTTCACTGTTGAATGTCATTTTGAGTTTCCACTGGCTTTTTGGTGTTTAAAGCAGAGAGGAGAAGCCAATGGGTTATTTGTCTGGACAGTTCTTCAGCTAGTGCCCTGCTTTTCTTTAATTCATGCCACTACTTATTTAGTTGATTTCACCCGTCCCAGAATGAGACTTAGGGTGCGTTTGGCAACCATTATATTTCTGGAAACAATTTCTGTTCAGAAATGATTCTTTTTTATTCTGTGCCCGGGAACAATTTCTAAGTATTTGAAAACGTTTGGTAACTGCCAAAATTTTTATTCTTGAATTAGAAAAAGAACAGAAATGTGTTTGGTAACTACACAAAATTTGTTTTTATTAATAATATTTTGAATTTTTTTTCTTTTTTGTCTTTTTTTTTCCTTCTTCCCCTTCCTTGGCCATGGCCAGGTCGCTGGCGCCGGCGACCGGCCATAGACCAAGGCCGGCGAGGGCGTCGTGGCCCTTGCCGCCTCCCTCGCTAGATCCAGCAAGAGTAGCTCGTTACTTGGGTGAGTGCCTCCCTCACTAGATTCGGCGACCTGGCCATGGCCAGAGCTAGCAAGGGCGTCGCGGCCCTCGCTGCCTCCCTCCCTCACTAGATCCAGCAAGAGTAGCTCGCTGCTTAGGCGAGTGCCTCCCTCGCCAGATCTGACGAGGGCTGGACCCTCGCCGCCGCCCTCATCAGATCTGGCAAGGGCAGCTAGCAGCCTGGGCGAGGGTGGCCCTTGGCATCTTGGGCGAGGGTCGCCCTTGCTGGCCCTAGCGGCGGCCGGCGACCGGCCACAAGCCAGGAAGAAGAAGAGGAAAAAAAAATTTCTTTTCCATTTCTGATTCTTATTTCCAGAATCAAGAAAGAACTATTTTTTGCTTCTTAATTCTGTTTCAAAACTGATTTTGAGAATAAATTTTTGCAAATTTGTGCCCGGAAGCAAAAAATTTACTAAACGGATTTTTGTTCCAAAACTAATTCTGGGAACAAAAGAATAGAAATAGTTACTGTTTGGCCGGTTGCCAAACGCACCCTTAGTGTTTTTTTTTCTAACTAATGGAACTCACATAATTACATAATATAGTTGGTGTCTGGAACAGAGATCCGTCTCGTGATTTGCCTTTACATACAGTTGATATACCAAATGACTCGCTGTCTATTTCTTCCATGAAGGATCTGCAAGGGGCCTTTGGTCTTGTTGAGGAGAGATATATGGAAGCCCAAGTGCGGAGGTACATGAGGGTGGTCGGTCGAGAGTTGTCCAAGCGAATGGTCTATTCACTTGGGTGATCTATTTTTTCGAGAATTACCAGATTGGACAGGTGATGTTAAGCGGCTGCTGATTTGCTGCCTGAATAATGTCATTTTTTAGGACTATTGGGAAGCTCCGACAGTTCCATCGCATGATCAAATGTCAATGGTTCCCTCAGTCTTGATTGATGTAAACTGTGAGTGCGTGCCTGTATGCCTTACGATGATCTTCCGTTGAACTGGTTGAGTCAGTTGACAAAATTTCAGATGAACCTTGCCCCTGAGCAGCATTATTTTCAAGTGTCGTGAATGTTGCATCATAAATAGACCCCTAAAAAGGCATTGCCTCTGCATTTTTCTTAGATTTTTCTGTCATTACAATGGCTCTCTCTCTCTCTCTCTCTCTCTGTTGTGCATGTGTTCTCACATTGTTTTCTTCATAGAATAAGAGAAATTGTCAAAAAACATCCTCACATTTCAACCTCATCGCCATTTGCATCTTGAGCTTTCAAAATTTACTCTTAGCATTTCAAATTCATATGACATTTTGTCCTATTCACAAATTGTTATTTTCATTTCAATTTCGCCCCTCACCATTTCAAGTCCACCCACAATGAAAGCTCACTTGCGCAAAATCTTAATCCACCCACTGCTTAGCACTGCTCTTTTTGGTGCTGTAAATGCCCATTACGCCGTCGCTGCCACCTCACACGGCCCTAGTTGAGCTGTGCCTTATCAACCTCCGCCAGCGTGGGGCTTGACTCAAATCTATCAGGTTCTGCTAGTGTTGTGCTTGACTCGGATTTGTCAAGTACAACCTAGATCTCAGTCGAGCTCGATTTGATAGATTTGTTGAGCTCTGCCCGCATCAAGATAGACTCAGATCGAGCTTGACCCAAATATGAGGCCACGACCTGCCATGGCCGAGAGAGAGAGAGAGAGAGAGAGGTGCACAAAGAGCTTAGTTGGGGTTGGTGGCAATGCGGCATAAATCGGGGTCGGTGGTGGGAGCTCATGCTGGAGAGAGAGCCGTGGCCGAGAACAAGAGAGTAAGGGTGAGAGGGAAAGAGGGGGAAGGGGATATGGTTTCGGGTTTGGATGAGATTGAGGGTGGATTTGGTCTTTTTGGATTTGATGGTTCTATATGGTGATACATATTGCGAGTTTTCAAAACTCAAAATGCAAATTGACGTGGGAATGAAAAAGTGGTGAAGGTTTTTTGAAATTTTCTTTAAAATGATTTTCATGCGAAGAAGGTTGAAATTGTAAAAATTAACGAAATTGTAAATGACTTGCATGTATGAAAAAAATTGACATTCAAAAGATTTTGTAAAATTGCTTTACTACGAGATATTTGATACGCTAATTAATGGAAAGAAATTATAGAGGCAACATGAAATGTAACTAACTAAAATTGAAATGTAGCGAAAGATAAATTAGAATTACAAATTTAGGCACTTATCAATAGATAGAATATGTCGAAAGTAACTAACTAAGGATACTTTTGACAGGAAAAAAGTGATCTCCAAAAGAGGTTATCTTGACTTTATGTAACAGCATATGTGATGCGTATGGTAGTAAATGTGCAACGTGAGTCGCCATGAAAGGTGCCTTAACTTTGAATGGTGCATTCACTAAAATTTGAGTTTCAAGATTGAGCTATGTCTTGTTTTAGTACAAGTTCCAACCTCTCTAGGAGGGAGCATCGACGATAAATTGAGTCATGGCTTGGATCATCGGTTTATGATCCATCGACTCGGAGGCATGCCCGCTTGTGCAAGCGGGCCGTCCATCAGTAGAAGTGTGATCCCGCTCGCTCGAGTTTATTGATACTTTGAGGATATTAAGGATATAAGATGCTGATTTGTCGAAAGATTTTGATCATTTCTATTTAGTTTGGTCTCACAATCGTGGTATCAAAGCAAAACCAAGGAGCAGGACGCTCGCCTGGTCCCTCGCTTATAATGAATGGGAAAATTACCAAAAATGTCCTAAATCTTTTGCAATTATGCCAATTCAGTCATAAATTTTTTTTTGGTCAATTCAGTCCTAAACCTTTTACAATTGTGCCAATTCAGTCTATCCGGTCACTTTTGGCTGGCCGGCACTGACGTGGACGCCAGCCGGCTAATGTGGCAATACTTCAAAATTTATTATTATTATTTTTTGAATTTTTTTCTCTTTCTTTTTTTTCCCTTATCTTCTTCCCCGGTTGCCGCTAAGGCTAGCAAGTTCCACCTCGCTAGCCATGGGCGAGGTTGGCCCTCACCGTTGCTAGGCGAGGCCCCGCCCAGATCTGGTGAGACCTCGCCGTCGCTGGGCGAGCTCGACCTCGCCCAACGACGGCAAGGCTCGCCCTCACCAGTGCTGGCGAGACCACCTTGCCGGCCTCAGCCTATCGTCAGCTGGTGACCGCGGAAGAAGATAGAGAGAAAAAAAAAAAAAGAAAGAGAAAAAAAATTCGAAAAAAAAAATAATTAAACTATTGCCAAGTCATCTGGTCGGCACCAGCCGGCTAAAAGTGACTAGATAGACTGAATTGATACAATTGCAAAAGATTTAAGAATGAATTGGTACAATTACAAAAAGTTTAGGATTTTTTGGTAAATTTCCCTATAATGAATTACCGCAAATCACTCACCATCGCCACCATGTCGTAGGATGGAAATCGTGTCGTTTTCTGCAAAAGGAAAGAGGAGGGAATTTGTCTTTCCTATCATCCCGGGCATGACCAATTGGGTTTTACGAAGTGATCCATCAATCATTAAGATTTTTATATTTCAATACTTCAAATCATCTCCAGAAGCTGTTGGGTTTGACAAAAGCGAGGAGATAGTTGAAGTTTGGTGGCAAATGACACCACCCGGAATCACGAACTCCGCCAGAAAGGATGAACATATGATGCATTTGGATGGTCAGTCGAAGTTAATGAAAGTTACCGGTTTCAGGTCACATTCGAGGCCTTCTGTAGTTCACGCGATGAGATATAAGAACTTGAAAGAGGCTATTATCGAAGACATTTTGAGCTGTGAGATTAAACGAAATCAAAACAAGTGACGTGCATTTAACTTACGCGAAGGGGATCCATCGGTCCGACAGAATCGCACAAGGGTGGCGTTCTTGATATGAAAATATAGGCAGTTCGAGAGTTTGATTGATGCACTGAGTTGTATCGAATGGAAAGAAAGTCCGCCTTTATCCCACGAGCAGTTCGTAGATGACTTCTTCTGAATAGGGAGGAAAAGAAGTTGTTCGCCCAATGTCGTAACTTTGACTAACTTTTGAGAAGTCACGGACAGAATAAAGGGAATTCCCGGGGATTGAAGCGATTCTCCTGTCCTAGTTTCATGTCCAGGCCCCTGCATGGCTCTAAGATGCTATCCTGTGATGTCTGTGATCAAGTTTCACTTGTTCAACCACACAAATAACCAGCAGCAAGAACATGTACTACGTACTGGAGAAGATTGAAAATTCAATTTAGATCAGAATGAAACAATCGAATGTTTGTTTTCCGATCATGTCATTTGACAGCAAGTAGCAGCAGCTGCTGAACAAGGAATCTTCAGTCGAAAATAAATTCACATTAGCTGAAGAAGAATATTGGAGGTTACAGAATGTATATTTGGGGAGTTCAAATGGGTAAATCAAACGTCATCAGCATCGCTCCCGAGGATATGTGCCTCATGAGTGGACCAGTAATTCCTTCCATCAGGACCAACCAACTTAATCCTGCTCAACAACAGAACATTTTCAATTCCCACAACCTTAATCGCCCTAAGTTTTCCAACGCACAACTGAAACGACCATCTGTAATTTCACAATGTCTACTGACCGCTCAAGAACAGATTTTCCTTCCTTGTACTTCTGACCCTTGTCGTGAGCAGTCTCCTGTAAAAACCACCCGAATCACTTGGAGCAACAAAACTAGTGTGTTTAAGCCATCATTTTAAAGTCACTGCATCCTGATCTTACATATGTCCACCCAACAATTGCTCCACAACCAACACAGAAAATATCAGCGACAGTGTGCATCCCAGTCGTCATCATTCTCTCTTCTGTCTCACCAGTAGACACATTCACACTGCCAAATATTGAAAAGATGAACAAATGTGCAATATGGAGAATATAATTACTGTTCATCACCCATGATTTGAGTATGCTAGAGGAAAGTATCATTCAATTTCACCACTCTAGCTTCTTGACATTTTCATGAATACCTGCAGACAGATATCCTAATTTCTCAATTCACATATGTAATAAACACAAACAAAAATTTTCAGATGCAGGTTATGGCCAAAAGTGCTGCCTCTTCAAGCCAATTAGTCACAATCTTAGACAGCTCAGGAACATTCTAACATCATTAAAGGAAGCCGAAACTGTCAAGTAAATAGAGCCCTAATCCAGTGACATGCTTCAGACGTATGAAGCAAACTGAAAAGCTCCTTCCCCCCAATGAAGACATGATTTTCTATACAAATTGCAAGCAAAAATGTTTTCACTTTAAAAACAAAGTAAGAGAATTAACTCTCATGTGCATCCATTTAGTTTCTCCTTTCAATTGACACATGTACTGATACAAAAGGGCGCCAAAGTCAAGAAAAACTTACACCTTGTTGAAGAGGTAAGCTCTCCCATGCCTGCAGTGGAAAGACTGAGTGAAAGAACACAAGCAACCATGATGTCAGAATGTGTGAGCGAGATGACAACACACTAAAGTATCCTATTGTGTAATGTAAGTTGCAGCAAAACTAGAGACTGGTCCATTAATTAGAACTCGGCATTCTCAGTTTGCTCCTAGATAAACCCATTTTTTTGGTAAAGAACTAAGTCAGGAGTTGCGAGGGTAGATGGCAGTACTCTCAACTTATCTAGGATCATAAGTAGGGAACTGATGGAGCAGTAAGCATTACAACCTCATTCACACTCCATAAGAGTGGAAAAGGACAACTGGCAGTTAAGGTCTGTAATCATGAAGATCTAAGACATTCTAAGTTCTATGATTATTTTGTCTTGGAATAACTACCCCTCTCTAAGATTGGCTTCCTCTTATAGCCAAGAAACATCAATAGCATCCTACCGTGAGATGGAAACTCCCGTTCTTGCTTCAAAATCAAATAAAGATCAAATCTTAAAGACGACACAGGGAACAATTGCAAGAGTGAGAGGCCAATGTTTTCTCAAAACCTATAAAAGCCGGAAAGAGAAGCTTAGCACACAGGGAATAATTTTCATGTCTAGCAAAAGTGAATGCTGAGAGCATCAATGAGCAACTGATGCAGAAGTATATGACATCCATGGTCCTCCCCACCTCCCCAAGCAATGCAATTTTTCGAGAATTAAACCAAAATCATTTCTTTTTTCCAAAAATAAGGATGCAGCCATCACAATTTTGCGTTGTTCATATGTTAACTAGAAAGTAGCCAAGGATCGTCCCGTCGAGCAACCCTCGGAATCAAGCCAACCACTAAAAAACGCGTCAGCTGCAAAAGACCGTAAAGCTCCGCGATTATCGACATTCTAGATGAAGCAACCATATACACAGACTCAAGGCCCAAACTGCGCGTAATGCCCCATCTATTACTTCAAACAAAGACCAGATCTTTAATTCAGCATTGCACCAATCATCAGCTTGAAGAGCCACACAATCGTTGCCCTCAGCTAGTTTAAGCTTAATTCATCTTATCCTTCACGATGAAGAACGCCCACAACAAGAACCCCGATGGAGGACCGGAATTTCTAAAGCGCCCACGGGCGATCATCACCGCAATCAACACATCTAAGTCCTAAAGTGACGGACATCGCCACACCCACACCAACATCATCATCATCATCATCTACGGGCAAACGCCCCCGGATCAAGAGCTCCGGGACGACAACCGGGGGAAACCCCGAGCAAAACGATCGGCGGATCAACGGGAAGGAAACCCAAGAAGCAGAAAAAGGAAGCGGAGAACCCCACCCCCACCCCACCCACCTTGGAGTAGACGTCCTCGACCAGCGCGAGGTGGGTCTTGCAGTGCCGGCAGCTGTAGATCTTCCCTTCGAGGGTCACCACGAACACCCTCCCCATGCCTCGAAACCCGGGGAACCCCTCTATCCACCCAAAAGTCAAAGGGAACAAGTAACAAGAACAAGAACCGGAACGGAAGGGACGAAGGCGACGGCGGACGAGCGGGCGGCTCAGGCGAAACGGGTGCGGTGGAAATCGGCGCGAGGAGGATGGTGGTGGAGGAGGAGGAGGAGGATGGAGCGGTTGGAAGTACGTGAAGAATTTCGAAGTTGAAGAGGAAGAAGAAAGGCACGATGTAATGGCGTGAGTGAATGGGGGAATTACTAAAGAGGATCGAAGTGCGTCGAATAGCATCTATGCGCTTCTGCTTTTTTGGGTGTGCGTGTGCAGTGATGCCATTGCGTCATCGAGAGAGAAATGTGGACAGAGAGAGTGGGGGAAGCAATCGCTCCAAATTGATTAAGAATCTTATAATTAAATAAGATCAGATTAAACTCGGTCTATAAAATTAAATAAAAAAAAACTCATAAAGTGTTTTGCCGTATAAGATGTGCCAGGACACGAATTTTTATTTTTTATTTTTTATTTTTTGGGATGAGTGGATCAGGAGTCCTGGACCTTGTTGTGAAGGTGCGGTCAAGTCCTGAAACTTTCAGAGAGTGTAAACGAGTCTTGAAACTTGTCAAATTTGTGCGATCAAAGTCCTTGCATTCCGTCAGTCAGACTTGGCTAACGAAAAATACCGACATAATTTTTTTATTTTTTTTTATTTTGGGTTAATACCACGAAAAACCCTAAACTGGTACACCTGTTACAAATTTACTCCAAACTATTTTTTTGACCACAAAAAACCCTAAACTAGTACACCTGTGATAATTTTACCTCGAACTATTTTTTTGACCATAAAAAATCCCATACTGGTATACCTGTGACAATTTTACCCCCAAACTAATTTTTTAGTTACTAAAATTCCCAAACTGGTACACCTATGATAAATTTACCCTCCGTTAGTTTTTATTAAATTTTACTGTCAAATTGCTAAGTTTAATGACACATGATAATTGACATGTGTATCGATTTTGGGTATGAGCTCTCTGTTTGTCACAAGTTTACCAATTTATGATTTTTTGTGATATTAATATAATTTAACGGACACTAACAGAGGGTAAATTTATCACAAATGTACTAGTTTTGAGTTTTTAGCGGTCAAAAAATTAGTTCGAGGGTAAAATTGTCACAGGTGTACCAGTGTGGGATTTTTGGTGGTTAAAGAAATAGTTCGGGGTAAAATTGTTACAAGTGTACCAGTTTGGGGTTTTTTATGGTCAAAAAAATAGTTCGGGGTAAATTTGTCACAGGTGTACCAATTTGGGGTTTTATGTGATAAAAAAAATAGTTCGGGGTAAAATTATCACATGTGTACCAATTTAGGATTTTTCATGGTATTAACCTTTTTTTTAGTATGTTTTTTCTTTTCTACGCGGCTTCCTGTGTAGCTTTAAGGTTAACTAAAGCACTAAAATGATTGTCATTTTGATCAAAATCTCGATTTTTAACCTAAATTTTAATTAAATTAGATTAGAAATAAAAAAGCTACGATTTTTTTTTAATTAAAAAAAATACACAAGCGGGAGGACTTGGCCCTCTTGCATGTGGCCACCGCCCCATCTCGACTCTCAACTAGATTTGGGCAAGGACTAGCGACCCTCGCCTAGATCAGGGAGAGGGCTGCAACCCTCTCCCGGTTCTCGCAAGGTTTGTTGGCCACCTCAGATGCCCCACCAACGAGGGGGTGCTGCCTGCTGGCCACAAGCGGAGGGCTTGGTCTCCTTCTGGTGGTGGTTTTTCTTCTCTCTTTTTTAACTTTTAGCTTGTTTGTTTTTTAAGTTTGTCTTTTTTGAAAAAAAAAGAATTGGATTTTTTCAATCGAATTTAATTAAGATTTGGGGCAAAATTAGGATTCGGATCAAACTGTCTTTTTAGTACTTTAGTTGGATTTCGTATGACTAGGGTTCCTGTGGAAAGTCGTACAACTTGGGATAGTTAGATAAACGCCGTGGAATGCAAAAGGAGCAAGTTCGGTTCGGTCTCCTTTCTTCATTCTTTCTTTCTTTTTTTTGGACCGATGTAATTTTGGGTCACTAAAACAAACCCAAAAATGAAAGGAGAGTCTCGAATACAGTACCATTGTTGGGCCCTTCGTAGTCCAATTAAATTGGGTAAACGAGCACAAGCCCATCTTAAAATCCTTCTCTATACGCCGCGCTTGAAAGTGTGTAAAGAGGATGGATGATTATGCATTGCAATCGGCTTCCGATCGACCGGTTTTCTTTGTTGGAAGAAGGCTGTCAAGAACTCGCGTCGTAATCGTAAATCATGAGCTCTGCCGGCGATCAGATGATTATCGTTCGTCCGATCAAATGTTGTCCTCTAGGAAGTTTGGACTAAGGGAGGTTTGGACCGAAGTGTCTTTTACACATTGGGCCAAACGAGTGAAATTTATTTTGGAGTAAAGGAGTAATTGCGATCCGAGAGAATCTTGAAGGCCCATCTTGGCGAGTGGGACCTGGTTTTTGCACTTTAGCTAGGAGCGTAAAAACGACGTCGTTTTGAACTTTCTTCCTGGAACACTCCTCTGTCTCTCTGTTCTTCCTTCAATCTTCATGTTCTGCATCCCGCATTGCACCAAACCAAATCAATTTTACCACTGGGTCGATAACCAATCGAGTATCGATGACAAACCAGAGATCCCTGGTTGCGATCGACCGAATCAGTTGGTTCCTAAAATCCGGCCAAGTTTTCTTTTTCTGGTAAAAGCTAAAATTTTGGTTGCACAACCTAAAAGTTGCAACTCTGTTGTTTCGCAGAATGATTGTCCATATTGCTTAGAGAAATTAAGTCAATAGAAAATGTTTCGTTATTAACAATAACTTATGCTTAAACATTTTCGTAGATGATAAATATCTATTCATTCATTTTTTGTGACCAATATAAGCAGATATTTTTCAAAAATGTTTCTCACGTTATTAATTTTGTGATGAAACAAACTAACCCAAATTAAAAAAACCCCCTCTTGTTGGAGATATGATTTGATATTATTGAAGATTCATATTATGGGCATTGATCTTAATTATGGACTGATTGATTTAGTCAATTGGTGATTGGTTTGGTAAATAGGGAGTTGTAATCTCATGTATATCATTTCCTATTCTTTTCTTTCATTCGTACAATATAAATAGATCGGAGTATACATCCCCATGAATTTCTCCTGTAAGTATAAGCACTTCTGAGCAACCCCCTCCCTCTTCGTAGAAGACAACTTAGACAGAAAAGAAAGTAATATTAAGTTTAGACGGCGTGACCATTGCCAACCCGAGCAAAATGGCGATTTCTTTTTCTTGCTTCATGGGACCACAATGTTCATTGTGATGCTGTGGCGTTGCCAACATAAGCTAGTAAAATTCACGCCTAAATACTTGGAGTCGAGTTTTGCTTATCAACAAAGTTACGGTAGTAACATATGGATGTTTTGGAATATGCGGCTGAGAAGATTAATGATCATTGTAAATGATGGAAGGATAAAACTTCAGATGTTCACATAAATTATTTTGATGGCTTAATCAAATTGAAAAGGAGTTTTTTAGTCGATTGCTGGTAATATCGTTATTATGCTACAAATGAATTACTTTGCTTGAGTTCTGTTTCTCTTGGTATTCCAATATGTAAATTTCCGTGTTCTTCCCATGTTTCAGGTAACCTGTTGTGTAGATCTTTAGCATCACCTCATACATGGAGTTCCAGACCAAGTTTCAATACTACCATCAAATTTTCGGCTGGTAACAGAAGATGGCCGTCTCAGAGCCCAGCTGCTGAAGAAGAAAACAAGATCAGTATTGGACAACATGTCAGTCACTACATGTGCAACCATACTTCATTGAGAGAACTTACAGCAAGCAAGAGAGATGATTTAACAAGAACCAATCTCCATATAGAGACATATGCTGTCTAAATAGTTGTAAACCTTTAAAACAAAAACAGAAAAACAATAACAACAATGGTAAACATGCATTAAGATCACATTTGGCAGATTCATTGGCAAGCGGAACAAAGAGCAACTGCAAGACAAAAAAGAAAAAACAGAAACCACAGAATTTGACAATCATAACAATTCATTTAACACAGGTATACATGCCATCTGATACAAGAGACTCAACAAATTACAAGCATGTTCTTCAAAGCCTGATTATTGGGATCCTAGTGGATTTTTATGCTATAAATTAAAACGAGAGAGAGAGAGAGAGAGAGAAGGAAGGACAGTGGAGCAGCAGCAGCAGCAGTAGATGCGAAGGAAGATTTTCGGGTCGAAAATGGAAATGAACGAACGGGGACACGATGAAGAGGCCCAAAATACCGCAAAAATAGCAAACTTTAGCGCAAAGGGGTGGTGAAATCACAAATCTTTCGACACGGAGAGAGAGAGACAGAGATAGACAGAGATAGAGAGACAGACAGCCCAAGAAGAGAAGCCTTCCAAGTCGCCGGCCATCGCTGATGATCCCGCCGGAAGATCGCAGGTCGCCGTGAGGTAGTGGGGATGATTTCGAGAGGATCCGAAGGGGGGGTGAGGGGGGAAGCGATGGCAGTGGGAAGATTCAAGGAGGGAAAGAAAGAGGGCAAAAAACCTTCAGTTTTATTCACTTGTCGTTTCGGTACAAGCCACGGCTAGAGAATGAGAGCTCCGCCCAACGTATTATTGACAAATAAGAACAGTAACTACATCTTTTTACGCCAACCGGCAAGCTCCTCGGCGGAAGGGCCGCTTCCTTTGACTGCGGTTTGGGTTGATAGGAGAATAACCGGCGGAAAACAAAAGGGCAGAACCATACACTTTTTTCCGCCTGCCTTCTGGTCTGGGGGAGGAGGTTGGACAATTCCCCCAGTTACGCACAGTATGAAGATAATGAAGAACCGCCAGCTCTCCATGATACGGAGGAGGGAGGATGACGCAGTAAAATCGAAAAATTTAAAACTTAATTGACATTCGTATAAGAGATTTAAGATTGATCGGATGATTTTCTCAAATTTAAAGGGGAATGCATTTCTAGGTTCCATCCCCAATGCAATTTATAAACAGGTTTCGTGATTGACTTCCATGTGATGAATTAATTGATTGATCATCTAGGAATATGCGGTGATGCTTTTTCATATTATTTACGTACATAATGATAATGTTTCACTTACTCCAAGTCGGTGCCTTCACTAGTAATAGGTGGGAAGGTTTGTTGTGAGGATCTGGATGACCTAAACTAGCAATTTCCTTAGACCTCATCATACTAGCTGTGGCGATAAGAAATGCTAAAAAAAGAGCTGATCATGACCTAATTTAAGCCGGAGCCTCAAGTCAGCGACAGCTAGAATTGCAAAAATAATACATGTTTGTTTAGCATACAAATGTGTATAGTTGGCTATTGATGAACGAAGCTTCCTTGTGGTCTTATGCATGCCTTTGTTCATCAATAGCCCCCTCAACGCACCAAACCAGACAAGCAAAAAATTTCCACTAAAAAGCAAAATGAGCTTCAGATTTCAGTTAGATTGCGACCAGCTGGGTTTGGTTTTTGGGGTGCACCAGGCATTTTGTACATCCCCAATCATATAAGTTCAAAAGAATTACCCACTGAGAATATTTCTAACTGAAACGCCAATTTATCAGCAATCCAACAAAGCTTCTACAGCATAAATTAAACTAATAGGCAATTACTGTTTTGCATGATAAACAAAAATAACTCTAACCTCAGACACCGTCTTTGAATTTTCTGAAACGTGGACGCAACTTTTTGAGTAGAATTGCCAACCGCGAGGATCTGTCAATTTTAGACGCATGAAGATCAAAATTAACAAAGGCATGCGTAAGACCACAAGGAAGCTTTGTTCATCAATAGCCAATTATACACATTTGTATGCTGATCAAACATGTATTATTTTTGCAATGCTAGCTGTCGCTGACTTGAGGCTTCAGCTTAAATTTGGTCATGATCAGCTCTTTTTTTAGCATATCTTATCGCCACAGCTAGTACGATGAGGTCCAAGGAAATTGCTAGTTTAGGTCATCCGGATGCAGAACATGAAGATTGACGGAAGAAGAGAGGGAGAGAGGTGTTCCAAGAAGAAAGTTCGAAACGACGTCGTTTTTACGTTGCTAGCTAAAGTGCAAAAACCAAGTCCCACTCGCCAAGATGGGCCTTCAAGATTCTCTCGGATCGCAATTACTCGTTTACACCAAAACAAATTTCACTCCTTTGGCCCAATGAGTAAAAGACACTTCGGTCCAAACCTCCCTTAGTTCAAACTTCCCAAAGGATAACATTTGATCGGACGAACGACAATCGTCTGATCGCCGGCGGAGCTCATGATTTACGATTACGACGCGAGTTCTCGACAGCTTTCTTCCTACGAAGAAAACACCTAGATGTGGACTGTCAGAGTCGTGGCTCAACACCCAAGAATTAATAATGGCTTTCGAGGAAAATGATAGAGGAAAGGTTGTCACAATTGGGAAATACAAAATCAGAGATTCTGCTATTCAAGGTCTGACCGTGCCTCATGGTCCACAGTTTTTAGACCAATGGCATGCACCAAACCCGACAAGCAAAAAATTTCCACCAAAAAGCAAAATGAGCTTCATCAAAACCAAGATTTCAGTTAGGTTGCGACCAGTTCGGTTTGGTTTTTGGGGCACACCAGGTATTTTGTACATCCCTAATCATATAGGTTCAAAAGAATTACCCACTGAGAATATTTCCGACTAAAATGTCAATTTATCAGTAATCCAACAAAGCTTCTACAGCATAAATTAAATTAATAAGCAATTACTGTTCTGTGTGATAATAAAAAATAACTCTAACCTCAGACACTATCTCTGAATTTTGTGAAATGTGGACGAAACTTTTTGAGTGGAATTGCCAACCGTAGGGATCTGTCAATTTTAGACGCATGAAGATCAAAAAATTAACAAAGGCATGCATAAGACCACAAGGAAGCTTCGTTCATCAATAGCCAACTATACACATTTGTATGCTGAACAAACATGTATTATTTTGCAATTCTAGCTGTCGCTGACTTGAGGCTCCGGCTTAAATTAGGTCATGATCAGCTCATTTTTTAGCATATCTTATCGCCACAGCTAGTACGATGAAGTCCAAGGAAATTGCTAGTTTAGGTCATCCAGATCCTTACAACAAACCTTCCCAGCTTTTACTAGTGAAGGCACCGACTTGGAGTAAGTGAAACATTATCATTATGTACGTAAATAATATGAAAAAGCATCACCGCATATTCCTAGATAATCGATCAATTAATTCATTACATGAAAGTCAATCGCGAAATCTACTTATAAATTGCATTGGAGATGGAACCTAGAAATGCATTCCCCTTAAAATTTGAGAAAATCATCCGATCAGTCTTAAATCTCTTTTACGGATATCAATTAAATTCTAAACTTTTCGATTTTACTGCATTGTCGTCCCTCCTCCATGTCATGGGGAGCTAACAGTTCTTCATTATCTTCATAATGTGCGTAACCGGGGGAATTGTCCAACCTCCTCCTCCAGACCAGGAGGCAGACGGAAAAAAGTGTAGGGTTCCGCTCTTTTGTTTTCCGCCGGTTAGTCCCCTGTCAACCCAAACCGCAGTCAGAGGAAGCGGCCCTCCTGCCGAGGAGCCTGCCGGTTGGCGTAAAAAGATGTAGTTACCGTTCTTATTTGTCAATAAAACGTTGGGCGGAGCTGTCATGCTCTAGTGGTGGCTTGTACCGAAACGAAAAGTGAATAAAACTAAAGGTTTTTTGCCTTCTTTCTTTCCCTCCTCGAATCATCCCACTGCCATCGCTTCCCCCCTCCCCCCCCTCCGATCCTCTCGACATCATCCCCACTCCCTCACAGCGACCTGCGATCTTCCGACAGGATCATTAGCGATGGCCGGCAACTTGGAAGGCTTCTCTTCTTGGGCTATCTGTCTCTCTCTCTCTCTCTCTGTCGAAAGATTTGTGATTTCACCACCCCTTCGCGCTGAAGTTTGCGTTTTTTGCGGCATTTTGGGCCTCTCCATCGCGTCCCCATTTGTTCATTTCCATTTTTGACCCGAAAATCTTCCTCCGCATCTACTGCTGCTACTGCCCCACTGTCCTTCCTTCTCTCTCTCTCTCTCTCTCTCTCTCGCACGCGCAAATCTAGAACTTGGGTTGTCCGAAAGATTCCATCTTTACGAGGTACAAAGCTCGGATCGCTTCCTTCGCTGTCGCATTGACCCCGTCGCTCTCTACCCCAATTGAATTTTGACCGTCTCGATTCCGGGACGTTTTTTTTTTCCTGGTGGGTCGTCTGTAATGTCGTTGATGCGAGCCGGTGTTTCTGTCTGTATCTCTCTGCAGGTTTGAGTTGGGATTGACCGCGTGAAAGAGTGAAGTGAGATTCTGGGGTTGCTTGGATTTTACGTCAGAAAGGTAGGATTAATCTTGTGGCAATTAATTTTGATCTATTAGACCTGGTGGACTGATCAGTATTTTGCATAGGAGTACGTTCTCAATATCTTGTCTGCGGTAGAAGTTCCTTAAAAATCTAAGACATATATGCAGATGATCTCCATGTTTTGCTGAACAATTCATTAGGTTTTCCACTATTCACATCGTAATTAGTTCTCTTCCAAACAGAAACACAGTTTGTTTTTGACCATTTTATGTGTTTCAACTTTGGCCTTGGATTTTTATGCTATAAATTAAAACGAGAGACAGAGAGACATATATGCAGATGATCTCCATGTTTTGCTGAACAATTCATTAGGTTTTCCACTATTCACATCGTAATTAGTTCTCTTCCAAACAGAAACACAGTTTGTTTTTGACCATTTTATGTGTTTCAACTTAGGCCTTGGATTTTTATGCTATAAATTAAAACGAGAGAGAGAGAGAGAGAGAGAGAGAGAGAGAGTTGAGGGGGCTGTTCAACGTGTTCATGTGCGTTGTAAGATTGGTAATTAAACTGATTGTATCTCTCTCAAACGTATCTCTTACAATATACATTTTATGAAAACCCCAGGGAGATATGATTGTCAAATTCTGTCGTTTCCGATTTCTAGATTACAGGATGCTAGGATCCCAATAATCAGGCTTTGAAGAACATGCTTGTAATTTGCTGAGTCTCTTGTATCAGATGGCATGTATACCTGTGTTAAATGAATTGTTATGATTGTCAAATTTTGTGGTTTCTGCTTTTTCTTTTTTGTCTTGCAGTTGCTCTTTGTTCCGCTTGCAAATGAATCTGCCAAATGTGATCTTAATGCATGTTTACCATTGTTGTTATTGTTTTTCTATTTTTGTTTTAAAGGTTTACAACTATTTAAACAGCATATGTCTCTATGTGGAGATTGGTTCTTGTTAAATCATCTCTCTTGCTTGCTGTAAGTTCTCTCAATGAAGTATGGTTGCACATGTAGTGACTGACATGTTGTTCAATACTGATCTTGTTTTCTTCTTCAGCAGCTAGGCTCTGAGACAGCCATCTTCTGTTACCAGCCGAAAATTTGGTGGTAGTATTGAAACTAGGTCTGGAACTCCATGTAAGCGGTGATGCTAAAGATCTACACAACAGGTTACCTCAAACATGGGAAGAACACGGAAATTTACATATTGGAATACCAAGAGAAACAGAACTCGAGCAAAGTAATTCATTTGTAGCATAATAACGATATTATGCTAGTAAAGATTCGTACATGGTCAAGTGGGACATGGATATAGAAGAAGTGATAGCGTGCAGTATTCGTAAATGGTCAAATGGCTACTTCTTTTATCACGTCACCTTTCCGCGCTAATGCTAACAATTTTTAATAATATTTTTTTAAAATTTGTTATTTAATTTTTTCTTTTTTTTCTTATCTTCTTCCTCTAGCTAGTGGCCAAGGTCCAACAACTGGCTAGAAACGAGATCGACCTCGCCTGCCCTTGGTAATGCTCAACCTCGACATCACTGGGTAAGGCTCAAACTCGCTAGTGGCTGGATGAGGCTCGCCCTTGCCAGATATGAGAAGGGTCGAGCCTCGCTAAGAGTGGGCGAGGCTCACCTTAGCTAGTAATCAGTGGGGCCGAGCTTTGCCCAAGGTTGACCGGGCTTGTAGCTGATTACTAAGGCCCAGGGACTAGCTAGAGAGAGAAGAGAGGAAAAAAAAAGAAAGAAAATAAAAAAGGAAAAAGAAAAGAATGAATAAATAAATAATTCGTAAACATATTAAGATATTAATAAAGTTGTATACGTTAACACTGATCGTACCACGTAGGACGGTCGACGTCCACGTCGAACGGTTGGCGTCCACGTATGTGATTTATGGCCAAAATTAGCAGGATAGATTCAATAGGTCAAACGTGAAAATTTTTTAAAACTCAATTGGCAAAATTAAAATATTTATGACTGAATTGGCAAAATCACAATAGATTTACGACTTTTTGAACAATTTTTCTACTAAAACTAGACTTTGGATCTAATCCAATGTTGTCCTTTGCAACTGATTGTGCAAGCTCTCTCTCTTAGATTTGGTAATATAACATCATAATCGGTATCATCTATGGCTAGAACGCTTTCTTTGATCTGGTGCGGGGATATGTCGTATTAGTCAGGAAATTATTGGCAAGGGGGTGAAGATTTTGAAATGATATATTTTCACCAATTTCAGTGGATATTCCCACCTCATCATGATGTGAAAGGCAACGAGAAACAAGTTTGGTCAATGTTTTTTATTATATCCTAATAAAGTAAGAGATTAATATCACGAAAAACTTCAAATTAATACATTTATGATAACAAACTAATTTTTTAATCATGAAAAATTCTAAATCGATATACTTGTGACAAATTTACCTCAAACTAATATTTTGACCACTAAAAACTCTAAACCGATACATTTGTGACAAATTTATCCTTCATTAGTTTCCGTTAAATTGGATTAATATTACAAAAATTACAAATTGGTACACCTATAACAAAAGGAGGATAAAACATAAAATCGACACATCAGTCAACTGCCGAGTGTCATTTAACAAAGCAATTTGACAATAAAATTTAACGGAAACAAATTGAAGGTAAATTTATCACAGGTATACCAGTTTGAGATTTTTAGTGGTCAAAAAATTAGTTTAGAATAAAATTGTCATAGATATATTAGTTTGGAGTTTTTTATGGTATTAACCCTAAGATAAGACCTATTCATTCACTTTCAAGTCGAGCTTGATCTTATTTTTCTTGTTTTCGAGCGCAAACACAAATGACAGAGCTAAAAATGTTTATGTTTCCAGTGGGATGTGCAATGCTTGACAGTGTGTGGTCTCAATAGTGTCCATGTCTTGTAAGAAAGAGAAACAGACAAGAAATAATCAATGTGTTTATACATAAATCAACTCGCAAGTCGATACTTAGAATGCTTGATGAGGCTAGAGATCACCTACATTTACCAGTGCGACAAAATGAGACGAGCGTCACTTAATATCACACAAGATTATGATAGACGCATTCTGTAATATGTAAGATGAATCGAATGGATGTATCTATCAAGACAATTAGTGCTTCTTGCCAAAAATGGAAGTGTAGGCATGTGAAAAGCCCGTCCTCTAAGTTACATATGTATGAGAAGTCATGATTTCAACGGTCTACACTAGTCTTTTCGAGTTGGTGCTATGCATGCTCTCGTTGGTTTTCTTGTGCACTTCATATCGGTGTTCTTTCTTCTCCTTTTTCTCTGAAATACCGGATATGTGCATTTTGTAATGTGTAGGATTCATTGATGGATGAAACTGTCGAGACAACCGGTAGTGTTTGCCAAAATGCAACTATAGGCATGCGACCAGTTCATTTTATAAGTGACAAATGCATATGAAATCACGATTTCAAAAATCTAAATTAGTCTTTCCGAGTTGGCATCACGGCCCTCCATACTCTCGTCGGTTTTCTCAAGCGCGTCATTGGAGTATTAGTAACGTGAAAAATTCAGCACGCCCAATCTAGTTTTCACAGAAATATCATGTCGGGTCAATGGGTCGTGGAATGAAGCAAATATTCTTACATCCGGATTGTGGCATACCGCCGGTACAATTCGAGACTAAAACAATAGGAAAACTCCACCAATCTACTCTTGTAATAAAACGCAGAAATCAAATGTGTTTTGTTACTTCAAGATTTGTCGAGGATTCGAACCAGATCGCTTTCTTCGTTGCATTCTCGCCGGAGATTGATGTGAATAGAGACTTTATATTCTGCCTCTCTCTCTCTCATTTTTTCTCTGTTTAGTCGCTAATTAGTTCTTAATCTAAACGCAAGTTGAGGGATTAGTGTGAATTTGTTCGACGGGCCTCAATACAAAACCTTTCGATGAACGGGCTCTTTCGGGCCCAATCAACGCGAAAGATGATGCCCGGTTGGGCCAGTCCAAGGCCCACATTGAGGCCCAAGGGCAAATATGTAATTTTGCGGAGCGACAATGATCCGTTACCCTCTCGAACTTTCAAACACCGCAGCAGTTTTTCCATGGTCGTCTTTGCTTGTGGTGAGGCACGACTTTCAGGGGCAATTTTTTGGATCTACCCCCCTCGCGTTTCCACGATATTTACATTCTTGTCGTCCCTGAGCATAGAACTCCGATGCGCGCATGTTTTAACTGTACGGGCAAATGGAAATTCTTGTAATATTTTCCTGTTTATGTCTGAATAATCATCCAAAATACTTGAACAATAAGGGAAATGAGCGCAAAAAATATTTGGAGGTTTAGAAGAGAGTGGAATCTCGAGAAGCCTTTTTTGTTTTTTTCATCTAAAAAATTTAGAAAAGTTGAGTGAAGATTAAAACGGTGTATTTCCATTAAAATAGTTTAAATTCATAAAAGGAATTTATATGATTGTCATACGATGTAACAATGACACCGAGAGAGAGCAGATAGAGCAACACGGTAATTAAACGGAGAAGTTGATGGGGCACGTATTGGTCCTACCTCTACTTAAAGGTGGGACATGTGTTGATCCTTAAAATGTTAGGGGCGTCATTTTTTATACCCTTTCATAGCTTGTCATCCACAAACGGCCACCTATCTAACACTATCCAATGACCCATCATCAGTATCATATTAACGGTAATTCAAGCACTCGAGTATTCTCTCTCTCCTGTCTTTTCTCCCTAAGAATACGCCCCCTGATCGATCTTAAGTTCATACAGTGCTAAGTTAAGCATCGGAGGGTCAATTCTGACGCAAAGCCCGGAAGCCTTGAGTAGTGTGTTCTGTCGTCTAAATCGATTTTCTAGCAAAAAGTTGCAAATCTAATTTGTAATTTCATTTCCAGTTTCGACATGTTTGACACATTAAATATGGATAAATTCCCTTTTTCTTTAGAAAAAAAGGGCGAAGGTAAGGTTTCATGTTTCTAAAGCCTTCTATAAAATATTTAGTTGCCCATATAACAAAACGAAAAAAAAAATCTGCTCTTTTTTTTATTTGAAAAGAAATTGTTAAGCAGGGACACGAGAGTCATTTCGCGAGCGAACCGAGTCGCGGGAAGTGGAAGAACGGAAAACGTGACCCCCAAGCGTGACTCCCATTTCCGCAGTTAGTTTTGGCAGGTACACTCTCTCTCCCTTTAAAAGCACCGAAGCTAAAAAAAATTTTGAGAAAAAAAAATCAATTTCGAAGCGCAGAAGAAGGAAAAAATTTAAAAAGGAAAAAAAAAAAAGAAGGCTGAAATCCTCGTTCCTGGGGAGAAACCCAAGCGGCGATGAAGCCAATCGGCGGTGCCGAATCGAGCGCCGGCGAAGAAGACCGCGCGAGCGCCATGGACGCCGACGTCAACTTGAAGTTGGAGGTGGAGGGGGAGGAGGAGGAGGCCCCTCTGCCACTCGCGGCGGCAGATGGAGGAATGCCGGTCGCCGTCTGCGGCGGCGGCGGCGGCGGGGGCGGCGGAGGGGCCGGTAGCAGAGTGAGGGGGCCGTGGTCGCCGGAGGAGGACGCGGTGCTGACTGAGCTCGTGGCTAAGTTCGGAGCGAGGAATTGGAGCTTGATCGCGCGCGGCATCCCCGGGCGCTCGGGCAAGTCGTGTCGGCTCCGATGGTGTAATCAGCTCGATCCTGGCGTCAAGCGCAAGCCGTTCACTGGTAATGACTTCTTCTTCTTTTTCTTCCGTTTCATCGCACTCCTTTGAGCCGAGTTCAAACAGTTTATGCGCTGGTGCCTGGTGGCGAACGGCGAGGTTTTCATTAATGCTTGGTCCATGTACACGATTCGAAGAGTTGAAGCTGTTGAATTGTTTTGATCGGTGTTGATTGATCATTGACGCATATTGCCCGTGCGCGTAGGATTTGTGGCTGGATTGGAAGTTCTTTGAGAAATGCCGTTGCTGTTTGTTCCGAAACGAAACTTGGAAGTTAGGTAATCGATTCGTGAGATTGTGGAGTAATCTAAGCTAGCACCCAATATCTTCCACGAGATAGAAATTCATGCAATTGTATGCAGGTGCACGACCATCGGCATGGGCATGTGACTGCCCGCGCATGTGCTTGGGTGTGCGCGTGCGTGCCTACGCAAGTGTGTGCCGTATGCATGCCAAGGATTGTCGTGTATTATCTCTGAAGATAGGGAGCTTCAAGCTTTTCTGTGGAGCCATAAGAAAATTGACTGAATGTATACTGTGATTGTAGAGTTGACAGAGCTAGCGCTGAAAACTTTGCACGAGAATGAAAATCAAATGATTTTACAGTTACTGCCATCTGCCATACTCTGGCACACATGCTTGTGCGTGTCTGTGCATGCCGAGGATTCTGTGTAATGTGCAATGCGAGGGAGGAAACTTCAATAATTCTTGTAGGAGTATAAGCTACAATGGCTTTTGTTTAGTTAGGCACTTAATTGCTGTTACTTGGTTTTTCCCTCCCAAAGAGGTTGGCCGCTGATATGAATTACCATGATTGTGCTGTAGCCCATAGAACATCATCTTCTCCATACAGCACTTCAAAAGGAGACAAATGATTCCATGATTTTGTTCTAGTCTAGTTATGATAAGCTGATTCCTATGATTTTTAATTCAACTGCGAATATATGTCTGGAAGACTCCAGTGTACCTTTAAAACGCAGGAGTGTTGAGTATATAAATGTCCACAGGACCTACTCTACTCCAGAGAGAGTGGTGTAGAAAGATCATGTTATCCTGAACTTGTCCTATGTAACTTAGTTTGGCTGTTCTGTACTTTTCTGTTGACTCAGAAGCCTTGAATATGATCATATCCTGAGCTATTTTGTTTGTTTGTTTTGGAGCTTGCCCGGTGCTATCTAACCCCATCTCATCTTTTATAATCTTGAGTCTCTTATCTGTTCCTTGAATTTGATTTAACTGCTTTTTGCCTCTCACTGCTTCACATCTTTTAAGTACTTCCCCTCATACACTTCGTGTCATCTTTATACTTGCTTCACTTGGATTTAATTTTTCTATTGCCAAGTGGCAATTAGCTTTTATGACCCTCAAGTCACTCTTTTGAATTTTTTGCAAATTTGATATCAAATGTGCCAAGAAGGGTGAGATCTGATCTGCATTTGGGGGAACCGTTTGACATCTGTAGCTTTTGCCTGGTGCTAATGTGACTTGTTTTTGCAATGCTAATTTTGTTTTAAGGCTTGAGGGCTAGGTCAAGATCCGGTAATTGCCGCACTACAGGCTTGTTACTTCTATCTAGAGTGTTGATAAAATTGGTGGAGCTGCTGGTGG
The DNA here is from genome assembly GCA_024500025.1 of Syzygium aromaticum. Classification (NCBI taxonomy): domain Eukaryota; kingdom Viridiplantae; phylum Streptophyta; class Magnoliopsida; order Myrtales; family Myrtaceae; genus Syzygium; species Syzygium aromaticum. The sequence goes on along the minus strand of CM044894.1, from coordinate 10,106,905 downwards.
CATAATTCATTGGGTGACTAATTTCTTTCTCAAAGTTGCTTCAATGGGAAGCCCGTTTTCTGTAATTTCGAAACAAGCGGCTTTCTTCTATGCCTCTTCACTACTCAAAACAATGAAAATGTTGCTGAAGCTGCTGCTGAGCTGAATCTATGGGATGATTGATGTCTTTATTGAAAGTCCAACTTAGATTTGTCTTGCCTTCTTACATTTTATCAACAATTTAAAAGATGGCTGTTTACTCTTCCTGCAGATGAGGAGGACCTTATCATAATTAAAGCCCATGCTATGCATGGAAACAAATGGGCAGCTATAGCAAAGCTCCTACCCGGTAGAACAGATAATGCAATCAAGAATCATTGGAATTCTACATTAAGGCGCAAGGGCATAGGGCTTGGGAGGTCCAAAACCAGACCTACAGATATGATGGAGGATAGCTGGCCTGTGGAAACAAATGCATCTTCCGAGGAGACCCTGTCTGCAGGGGATAGTCAATCAAACAGGGCCAGAGATGGAAGAGAGATTACTGTCGAGAACGGACTGAAACAGAATGAAACGGAAGCACAAAGAAGGGATGGTCTTTCTGTAGCTGAAACAACACAGTACACAGTTTCTCGTCTGCAGCCACGGTTTAGTGCATTTAGGATATACAAACCAGAAAAAAGCTCCTCAGTTGGCTCAGGATTTTTGAAGGAAATCCATGCTCTAGGACCTTCGATGTTGGCCTTTAAAACAGAGCACGGGGTCCACAATTTTCTTGATGACGCTCATGGCGATCCTAAGATTCCTCCGCATTGTGGCTATGGTTGCTGTGCTTCTCCTACTGGTTTCCATTCTGAAAGTTCGTTGTTAGGGCCTGACTTTGTTGACTATGAGGAACCTCCTTCCTACTCAACCCTAGACCTGATGTCTGTGGCCCTAGACTTGAACAATACTGCCTGGATTAAGACCGGCCTCGTCAACGGTGGCTCTCAACTACCGGAGACAGGTGAATTCCAGAGAATCTGTCAAGGAGACACTGGTTCCTCATACTTTGGTTTATTTGAGCCAAATAAAAAGACCAAGCATACGTGCTTGGAGGAGGGAAAGAAAAAGTTGGCATGAGAGAGAAATTGCTGACCAGATGCGGGCCAGTCTTTTGCTGTGCCATCCAAGGTTAATAGTTTTGGTAGTTCGATATGGTAGGAAGATGAGGTTTTCAATGGATGAGCTCCATATTTGCCCACCTGAGGCTTGATGCATGAAATCTGGGAATCTTGTTTTGTCAATAGATTATCGAGAATGGCTTTTCATCAGTTATTAACATTACATGAATTCTACTTCAGAGGATGTACATGAATTGGGTAAATTACATCAAAGGAATGACATGCGGTTCTCTTACTAGATAGAATGGTTTTTGTGCTTGATTGATGATTATTTCATGTCAAAGATGGGTTTGATTATTTATGCACCATCATTGGATGTACTAGAGTCTCTTTTTATGTAATTTTCCTATGCCAAGCTCATTCAATAGAAGTGAAAGTTTTCCTAATATAATCTATGTCGTCCTCAAACTTTTAATATGATCAATGTAATGTTCGAACTATTCCTAAATATTCGATTTAATCATTGAACTTTTGATTTGTTCAATCTATCCCTACAACTTTTGATAGCGAAGTCAGATCAGAAGGAAAATGACATCTCTTTTAGGTTCAGGGATGAAATTATATTATTATTCGTCTTTTAGAACATCTTTTCAATTTAATCCATTCATGAATCAATAAAGGATATGCCAATTTTTTTCATGACATTTTTGTTATTTGGTCATTGATCCTATATGTGTGTTATGATCACTATAATTGGAAAAACTAGAACCTCATTTAGAGTTTATATTCCCGTTATTTTTATTTATTAACTTGCAAATATAACTAAATGTAGTTAAGAAAACACAAGATACAAAAGGTCAAAAATTTTATCTATGTAAATGATGAGGAATAATATTTAAATTAATATAAGTACGATTATCTGTAGATTGGTTAATGCACTTTTCAGATAAGGTTAATACAACGAAAAATCTCATATTAATACATTTGTGATAAATTTATTTTAAATTAATTTTTTAATCGACAAAAATCCCAAAATGGTACATCTTGGATAATAATACAAATTTAGATATTTATTTTTCGCATATGGTTTAGGTGAATGGTTCTATTAAATCCTGGTATGTCACGTCCTTGCTCGTATTAAGTTTAAAATCGATACGTTGTTTATCCATTAGAATACATATAAATTTAGACATTTATTCTTCACACCCAATTCTACTTGTTTGTAAAATTTTAGGCAACTTATCAGTGACCTAGCCTACTCAAATATAAGTTAAAAAAGGATTTTAGATCCATTTTATCACTTCTACTTAGTGGATATAATTCAGGAGTTTTGATAATAAAAAAAGTTAGGCTATTGGTATTTCAATGGATATAGATTATTGATCGTGGGGATATAGAAAAAGTTTGGAATTTTGGTGTAGATGATGATAGTTTAGGATTCTTTGCAATATTAATCCTAAAAAAACACTTTCTAACAAGAATATTAAGATATCAATAAAAGAATTGAAGTCCAAATTAAGGATCAAACGTAATACAATAACTAATTAACAGGCTAAAATCAACCGTAGAAATCAATGTAATGACAGCGGACGAGTATCCACTATCCAGAAAGTGAAGGTCCATCAATGGAGGGAGGAGTTCGCAGATGGTTGGTGAGCACATCAAAGTGGTGCCCATCTCCCCAAGACTTCTCTTCCGCCCTCTCTCTCTTCCCTCCTTCTCAACGCTCCTCAATCCTCAGGTTCTTTCTCGCTCCCTCGTGTTGGTATTCTTCATCTTTGGTTGCTGTGGTCAATTGGGTCCAAGAGGAGAGTGATGCAGAACCGAAAGAGAACATCAAAATGGCTTTTTGATCTTTTTTCTTTACGCGGGTAGATTCGTTAAAAGTGAGGATAGGAAGAGGGCTTTGGTCAGTCGGCTGCTTCAGTATGCTCTGTTGCATCAAGTGCTGGGAATCCCATACGAGCAAATTAGCATCAAACGCACCTTGGAAGGCAAACCATATCTGGTATGATTGCAGTTGTTCCTGACTGTACCTCAGTTTTCTTTTCTTCGGTTATTTTGTGTGGTTCTAATTTTGGGTTTCAGTAATTTTGATCGTTCGGTTTACGTGTGAGCAAACTTAACTGGTAGGGTGATTTCTGCGCAAAACTAGCATTTGTCAAAGGACGAGGATTTTCTTTGTTTTGTCAAATGTCGTCAGCGCGGCAAGCTTGTACAATGTTGTCGACACGTTATATGAAAGAAAACACATACCGGCGTCTATTCTGGAAATAGTTTATGACAAAGATAGAGAAAAATTTGATTTGGAGCTTCTCTCATGTCCTCTCTCTTTGTCGAGTCATGAGTATTGAATTAGTCGTAGTGGTAATGGTTAACACCTATCTATTAATGTGTTTTTTAAGATCAAAAAGGAGAAGATACGGAAAAATTTTGGTTGAAATGCTACTTCAACAGGTGAGGACTTTTTTGGTTGAAACAGGTGAGGATTGAGGATGACTTTTTCTTTCTGGGCTTGGTTGAACTTGTTTCTACAAAGGGCTCTTTTCTATGCGCGTTTTCTTAGTTGTGCCTTTCTGGGACAAAGCTTGTTGAACTCTTAACTTGTTTTTGGCCTGTGGATATTGGTAAGAGTCTATGCTTTTCAATATTTCATATTCATCCATTAGTTGCTTCTAAAACATGGTCAAATGGGGAGTTTTCCTCAAAAACACAGTTGAAAGGGGATGTCTTTGGATGGTTAGAATTATATTCATTCATCTGGTGTAAATTTCAACGTTTTGAGATGTGCATTGTGTGCTTGTGTAGTTGCATCGCTATTGTTCTACTCTCTTGCAGATTATTTGCCTACGTTGAATGATAGATTAATGTGAGAGGACTAACACGCAAGCTGTAGTTTATGTGGGTGCTTCTAACAACTTAGAGCAAAGGTTGATTAGAGAAACTTGTCTATAGCTAAGCAAGTGATGGACATCTGCTTTTCAGAATTTAGCTATGTGAGAGTTGCATATGTGGAAAACAAAACTGGATTTGGAATTATAGATGCCTTAATGTGTTGGGATTCGTTGTAATGCAATCATGAGCATGCTGAAAGCCGATGATTATTTGGGAGATGAATGTATCGTGGGTAGTTGATTTTCTCTTGCCATGAGCTCCCTCTTGGTTTGATGTTTTCTATAACTGTCTATCCTGTGTGAAGCATTATGTTTTTCCAGTGATCTTTTCAGTGACCTTCCAAAATGTTAACATGCTCTGCTGTTTCCCTTTTGCCTTTTCTTCTCAAGGAATGTGATAAAGATGTTTCGGAGTTTCCCAATTTCAATTTTAATGTCTCCCATCATGGTGATTATGTGGCAATAGCATCAGAACCACTATGCCTTGTGGGGTTGGATATTGTTTCTTGCAGTATTCCATGGAAAGAAACGGTTACCGAATTCATTCAAAACTTCTCATCATATTTCTCAAGATTGGAGTGGGATTTTATAATAGGTGCTGGCAATGAAGGACAAATTTTGGTTGAATTTTACAGGTAGTGTTATCCTCTACCTATAATAATCAGGATAATTCATTCAATCACCCTCTTCATCTGTGGTTCAAAGGTGGATACTCGTAATTTTTTGACATTTATCACTCAAAATCGTGCCTTGTGCTCTTCTTGTGCCTCCATTAGACAATTCAGACAATATAAAATGGGATTGACATGGATGATGGTCTGTGCAACTTATTATTGACAAATAAGAACAGTAAAACACTATATCTTTTTATGGCCTTCCCTTCCCCTTTCAGTCAGGATATACAGTGTCAATTGTATCTTTGAATAATGTCCTTGCAGATGCAGTTGATAGCATTTATGTAGGGCATAATGTTTACAACCAGTTGTGTCTAGCGAGAATGAATATATCTGTGCCCTAACGGAGATCTAGGATTTGTTGCTAATATTTTTACAGCGAGCAGAAGATGTCAACTGGTTGTCTGATCATTATCAGTTTGTCTGCTAATTTGGTGTGGAACAACTGATCGAAAAGTGAGTAGTCACTTGCTTTGCTCTTCTTTTAACTTCAAATTATGGACCAAGAAGGTTACTATCTGTTCTCATAGCCAATACCAGGTAAGATTTGTATGGACGAATCATCCAGTTACTTTTTCATAGTAACACTTTAAGGAGGATTGGCTGTAAATGGATAGTGTGTGGTGACAATGGAGATTGGCAGTATTTAGACGATACCCTTTCTTCTGCTCTTGGCTTCTTTACCTCTGTGTCTGTTGCTGTGCGTGTATCCTTCATGTACTTTATTCCATAGCACTGCTTGGAGTGGTTTTTGGCATGGTCTAGGTGAACACTTTTGTCTCTCTATGTAATTAAGGCCTCTCACCCTTAAAAGAAACCTTTTCCTTTCATCTTCGAGTTAGTGAATCATTGATTGCATAATCAGAAGGAAGATGGCATCTTTTTTAGGTTCACATTTTTCGGAAGTTTCAGATTATTTATAAGTAGACAATTTATAGACCTCAGCATTTGGACTTCAATTTTTTGAAGTTTTCGGCCTTTATTATGATTGATAAATTGTAAGACATCACAAATACCTAAAAGACTGAAGTTATCGTGGAACATTGTGGAACTCATATATCTGTCGAACTTCCCTTCATGCGCAAGGCAGTTCACTGAAGATATGTGCAGTTCAAATAGCTACTCATAAAGAGGGGGATGCGAGGAAGGGAACGTGGAGTCTCTTACTTCCATAACATGATAAGTTGGGTGGGAGTTTAGCTATTAGAGAACTGTGTTCATTGTTACAATGATGACCCTATCCAACTGAAGTCAACCTATTTGGATAACAAACTTCAAGAAGGAATTTGCCAGATATGACTCGAGGAAAGACCCAGGAAATAGAACAAATGAAATATCTATGGTGATCTCTAGATTAACAGTTTACCTGTGGATGTGTAGTGATATTCATTTGCATTGCATTTGGTGTAGCATCAGGATGTTCGATCAGCTTCCTTACTGGTAATATTTGGCTCGTGACTTCTACAGATATTGGTGTTTGAAGGAAGCATATGTCAAAGCCATTGGCAGTGGATTGGCATGTGGTTTGGATAGAGTCGAGTTTCACCACACTGGTTGGACAAACATAAATGTTAAAATCGACGGAACTTTTTCGCCGCACTGGAAGTTTTGGCTCCTTGATTTGGGAGAAAAACATTATGTCTCTCTCTCTCTCTCTCTCTCACACACACACACACACACACACAAATTTTCTGCCATTAGCTGATGTTTGATTCAGTCCCACAGTTTGAATAGAAAATAAGAATATTACCTTTGCCTACATTCAAGATTTACTGTAAGCCTTCTGAGTTGTGAGTGTTGTCTTGAAATATCGGATAGGACATTACTTCTTGCTGTGTAGATTAATAAAAAGTCGTGTCAATACTCTTTAAGTCCTGGTTTATGACAAATTGACAATTGAATTACTCTAATCCCTGTGTGCTACTTCTGCTGAATATTCTGGTTAGAATTTTGCGGACACCTCTTGTATTTTAGTGAAATCCAATTGAAACCCTTTGCACTTCAATGTAGTTCTGTAGCCCATTGCATTTTTTGAAAGTTCGGTGTTAATCAAGTTTCGTCGTAGCAAGAGAGGATCAATCGGATTTCCCGTAGATTTTTGGTAAAAGTACGAGCGCGTACTTAGTGCCTCGTTGCTCAGAAAAATTCCTTCCATCTTATCTGCCATTGCAGATATCCGTCGCAAGGGGTCACCCAAGATCAGCAACCGAAAGCTACAAGAGCACATTGAAAAGAGTGGAATTTTCTGAGGATGAATATTTCGCCGGTTTCCATCTTCCAGATGCTAGTTTCGTCTCGCAAACAGTGGAGCAGCTCATCTCAATTCTACAGGACGCCAAGAAAGCCTGAACCACCAAAGGGGCGTGCAATGCAGCGTTAGCCGGAGACGGCTGCAGAAACCAAACTAGCAGCAAAACCATTTCAAGGGTCTTGTTTGTATATCTGTAATGCAAGCAAATTGCTATTGGGTTCAGGTTGAAGAAATGTATTCTATCTTTTCTGGCGAACGAAGAAATGCATGTACTGTCACAAATTCAAACAATAGTGTCAAAGAAAAGGCCCAATCATATATATATATATATATATATATATATATATTATCAGCTCAGTCGCAGGTATCCCTTTTACGTACAAAGGCTTATCTGCCCAACATTTTATAGGACGCGAGCGTCAGAGAGTATCTATTTCTATAGAATGAATTCAGAGAAAACAATGAAATGGGATGAAAATCGTGGTATACACCATTTCATTGCTTTTAACTTGGAATTTTTTGACCTATATAACTCTGCTCTGCGCTCGAGGCGACGCACAGCGATCGTCCGTGCATTTACAAAAAGATGTTGGAGGATTGAACGAAGTTCAATTTACAGCTTTTCATCTCCTTCGATATTGTATGAGTCATTGATTATGTCCAAAGCAACGACTTTCGAAGCGCTCATCTTCATAGAGCTCGACCAAACATTGAACGGGACTTGGGCATAGCTCGGGACGACCGCGCACGCGTCCTCCTCCTTCAGATAAGCCGGAGGCAAGAAACAGTCCATCACAACTCCTTCATGTTGAAGTCCACCTCCTCAATGGCCCGGACCTCTTCCATCCGCATCCTGGAATGGCTCTCCGAGTTCTCACCGAACCTAAACAAGGACACCAAGGCGTGAGCGATGTTTATACTGTCAATGGTCCGGTGGTCCTAGATCGGAGACTCCATGGTCATCTCCCAGAAGACACTCTCGGAGCTCAACGACTTGATCCTTTGAGAGGTGAGAGTCTTCCAACTGGACCAAGAGGCCGGTCCTCTGGCTGAAGTAGCCCCACAGTGTGTGCCAGATTATCTCCACGTTGCTGCTGCTCTTGGCCCTCAGCATGGACGGCTCAGCTTCAAGCTTGAGGACAAAGCAGTCTTCGTCGTTGATCGCCTTCTCGCCGATGCAGACCGAGTTGGAGAACAAGTCCGACGTGGCCCTTGGATCAAGACCCTGCTCATAATTTCAAGCGTTCTCTCAGCAACTAGTCCTATTCAATTTGTAGTTTTTCCTATTTGTATGTCGTCTCCCCCCAACTGAAGCCCTCGTGCACAAAGAAAGCAGCCCTTTTCACCCGCGCCGCCTCCTCGTGCGCTCGGTCCACGAGCACCCCATGCCATCCGGTCCACTGGTTGGTCTCATGGCAAGATCCTGATCACCCATGCCGCCGGAGGACCTTATTACGTTTCTATTTAATTTTTTTTATCTTTTAAAAAAGAAAATGCGCTTCTCGCGGGCCATCAAATTAAAACCTTTTAAAATGTGCATTATCATTTGCGATTGGGAATTTTGCGTGTTTTGCTTTGACTATTCACTTTTGTGCAGCTTATGTGCAGCTTGCGTGCAACAATGACCCCCGATTCCCTCCTCTCGTCAATGCACCCGCCTGTACAAATAGGCATCCTCTCTATATCCTTAACAATACAAAGTTTCTTTGTTATAGGTGTCGAAGCAAAAGGAGGGAAATGTACGATCCCTCCACCCAGTTCCTGCTTGTCTTTTCATCTTTTGTCTCCGGCCTCCTCCCCGCTTCCTAATCCTGCCCGAGCGGCTGTTGCCACAGGTCCCGCAGAGCAGAGGAGCCTAATCCTGCTCTGCCACGCCCCTTTCCTGCTTGTCTTCTAATCTTTTGTCTTCGGCCTCCTCGCCGCCGCCTTATGCTGCCCGAGCGGTTGTTACCACAGGTCCCGCGGAGGAGCAGGAGCCTGATCTGAACTAGCTCCTCTTTTTCTTTTTCCCTCCATGTCCGCGCGATATACTTCGCTCCTGGCAATATAAATAAATAAGGATAGAGTGTTTTTGTTGATAAGATACTCTCGAATTTAATATCAAGAGATGGAGTTTGGTTTTCGTTGATATGACAAGGCCTAATACCGAAAAAAACTTCAAACTTTAGCTTTTGTCCCAATTTTACATTTTGTCTCGTAAAAAATCTCCAACTTTAGGTTATGTCTCAATTCTATCTTAAACTTTTTTTTTGTTCTATAAAAAACTCCCAACTTTACATTGAGTCCCTATTCTACCCTAAACCTTTTTTTCATCATAAAAAACCCTCAATTTTGGGTTTAGTATCAATTTTACCATAAACTTTTTATTTGTCTTATAAAAATTTTCAAATTTAGGTTCAGTTTTAATTTCACTCTAATTATTTTTTTTGTCTTCTAAAAAATCATTAACTTTTACTTGAATTCCAAATTTGCTCTCTATTAATCATTCATCAAAATTGTCCTTAGTGATTTTGCGCTTGTTGATCTCTCATACTTGGGAATATTCCATCTCTAACGATCGGGGAACTTGCACCAGGAATGCTCGAACAGCTCATGCTTGGGATGCTTGAACAACTCGTGCTCGGGAGTTTTCATCTCTAGTTTCCAATGATAAATTTTGGAATGAGGGTTAATGTGAACAGATTTGTAATGCAAGTAAAAGTTTGTAGTTTTTTGTAAGACTATAAAAATTTTAGGATAAAATTGGAACTAAAAAATTGGGACAAGACCTAAAGTTAGGTATTTTTCATAGAATAAAAAAAAGTTTATGATAGAATTGGAACATGATTTAAAGTTGAGGGTTTTTTATGGAACAAAAAAAGTTTATGGTAAAATTGAGATATGACCTAAAATTAGAGGCTTTTTATGAGGTAAAAAGTAAATTTTGGATAGAAGTTAAAGTTTGAGATTTTTTAGGGTACTAGGCTGATAGTCTTTTAGCTTTATTACACTGATGATGATTTTGTACCGGCCATTTGACGTTGAAAAAGATGAAAGTAGGTGTATCACATCGAGGGAGTAATAATATAGAGAAGGTCAAAGGATGCTGGACTTTCATGAGTTATTATGATTAAAGAACACGAAGCACATGGAATGTGGGGGGTGCGCAATGCCAATATTCCTAATCATGGGGTTAAAAAGCAGAGATGCCCATCTTAGCAGGGCGTTTGTACTGCAAAGCCTTCGGATTGGAATGCACTAATGGGTCTTCTAATTAATGTGCCAGCTTGAGTCACCTTCAAAAGTTCCCCTTCTTAATATGTTTATCTCTTTCACTTGGACTTAATCGTGCACTAATTCTTTCGGGTTTAATAAAGTAAGTATACCCATTAGAGTAAGAAAAGAAATCATAATGCACCATATGGTACGCACCATGCCCAGTTGCACCATGGCTTAACACGCAAGAAATGGATGAGACAGTAGAGATCTTGAGAGTTGTTCTGCAAATTTACCATATGTTGGCTGTTAATCACCAGTTGTGCATGGCAAAGAATCTCTCAGCTTCTATTCTAACATGCAAAATTAAACTGCTATAATGCGGCAAAGCATGGATCCACCTGGGTAACAGAACGGACCTGAATGGGGGTTCCAGTGAGACACCAAAGAAAATGTGAGAGCAAAGCAAAGGCAACCTGAGCACCTTGGGTCATCCAAGATTTAATTGTATGAGCTTCATCCAAAACTACCCTATACCATTCGAGTCTGGGGAAAATGTCGTCATCTTGATCCAAAGACGGAATTCGAATTGCTCTATTATTATTTTGGTTATTCAACATCAGGTTTGGGGAGGAGTTTTACATGGTTGAAGATAGCCAAAAGACGAGTTTAAAGAGATGCAATCTCACATGCTTACAAGCAGCTGTTAAGACACCATATGTAGTCAAGACTACATCATATCCTGGGAACACCCTGGGATCATTTGTCCTCTCCCCACCATAGTGAACAAAAATTGAAATGCTTTCAGGCTTCAAATGAGTTTCAAGCTCATCCTGAGGAAGTCAACAGAAGGACCACTTACGTATTGCCCTTTCAAGGAGTACAAGACGGCAAACTTAAGCTCTAGCTTATAGATGGCCGTTTGAGGAGTCTGTCAAATTCAAGCAAAAGAGAGAAAAAAAAAATGAAGACGTTTGAAGAGAGCTCACGTTCCACTGGCTTAATGGAGCCATTGGACATATAATAAGAGTGCCACCTTTTACTTGTTTCTTATACTTGAATCTCTCTTCCTTCTCTTTGTGTTATCAACTTCATCAGCATCCTCCTGAGAAATTTTTGAGCATCTGGACGTCGCCTGCTTGGTCTTGCATGTACTAAAGCAATTGTCATCAGAGTCTTCCCAAGCCCCACTGCATCTGCTAATATCTACAATTCACAAAGTCAGAAACCTCCCCTACCTTTTCCATTTGCAAGTGCAAAACAATGAGTGCAAGATGCAGAAGTGAAAAGCTGACCACTCCTCTTGCCATTTGCTGAGCATCCGGAAATTGTGTGGTTGCTTCGCTGGAGCATACATTTACAGATATAGAATAGGCTGCCCTGCAAAATTTCGGTCAAATGGTTATAGCATCCTGGCGTCCCATAAGCTTAACATAAATATGCTTAACATAAATGAAGTGCAAAGCTCACAAATTTTTTAGGTAAAGCACATACTCATCACATATACGTTATTCTGCCCAGCAAGGACTACGAGTTTTTGGGGCGTTCCCTGCATCAACTTATGTCTGGTTCTCTTGCCGTGACATCCAGTACAGAGCTTCCTTCTGGTATGGCTTTAGGGTCCACATAAGTGTATTTGGGGGCTCCAACTTTTAGACAGTTCATTGAGAGAATTAAGAAGAGATTTTTACAATGGCAAAACTAGAGAAATATGTAACATATTGCATTTTACCTCCAGGTCATATACACCTGCAGAACCAACGATCTTGTTTAAGGCTGCCTTGGAGATGGCTTGCTCATCCTTACTTTCTTCCATACACTTCTGGCCAGTCTTTATTGTCATGGCCATGGGCAATGCCGGCACAGTTAGATTTGCGTTTCCCTGTTTTGATCAATAATAAGCACGTGGTTCAAAGAAATAAAAACTCAACGTCTTGTCAAAAATCATAACCGTTCTTAAAGCACGAAGTTATAGTAGTACTATGTATGCAAATGTACTCATTTTGAAATAAAACCTCGTATTTTGGAACTTTTGATCAAGCTGATTCTTCTAGTTACTTTGGGAAAGTCTTAAGGACAAGTGAAACACTTTGGGACATTTGGTTTTTCCACGGTATCATGCATGTAAAGGCTCAATACAATGTGCGTTCCATCACAGAAAACAATTTACTCAGGATATCTGTATTCATTTGAGAAATAAAGTTTTATGTGAAAAGAAAGAAAGATTAAAAGAGAATGGTATTTATTCTCTTATAATGATATGTCAAATAATGTACATGAGAAGCCTTTATATAGGCTTAGAGAAGTAAAAGAGCCTAGCATTATTCCTATGTGAGACCAAAGAGAAAGAAGAAATGTAAAGGAAAACCTACAAAACTATATAACATGTTCTAACACCCCCTTCAAACTCAAGGTGGATCAAATAACGAGAGTTTGGAAAGAAGAAATTTAAATTGTTGTGATATAAGAGCCTTCGTAAAATAATCGGCGAGTTGATTCTCAGTTCCAACAAAAGTAAGTGAAATAGTGCGAGCTTGGAGATGATGACGAGTCAGATGACAATCGATCTCAATATGTTTGGTACGCTCATGAAAGACTGAATTTGCACCAATATGAATGGCACTCTTGTTGTCACAATGCAAAGGAGTAGGATCCAGAAGTGAAACTCCCATATCAGCAAATAAGTGGCAAAGCCAAACAATCTTAATAGTAGTGTCGGCCATAGCACGATACTCGGACTCTGTAGAGGAGCGTGAGACAATATGTTGTTTCTTGGAACGCCAAGAAATAAGTGAATCGCCAAGAAAAATGCAATAACCAGTGATAGATTTGCAATCAACAATATTGGAAGCCCAATCAGCATCAGAATAGGCACGCAACTTGAGAGCAGAAAAGAATGGCAGAAATAAGGAACGCGATAAAGTGCCTCGAAGATAGCGCAAAATCCTTAGAACAGCCGCATAATGAGTTGTTCGAGGAGTAGCAACAAACTAACTGACAACATGAATAGCATAGGCGATGTCGGGTCGGGAGATAATAAGATAAATAAGACTGCCAACCAAGTTCCGATAGTGGGTGACATCAGAAAGAGGTTTCCAATCATCTGGACAAAACTTTTGATTTAACTCATTAGGATTGGCAACAGTACGTGAATCTGATAGAGCAGCCATGGACAAAATATCAGCAGTATATTTCTGTTGAGAAATGAGAATACCACGTGAACTGCGAGCAATCTCAAGTCCAAGAAAATAGCGCAGTGGTCCTAGATCCTTCATGGCAAAATGTTGTTGAAGGTGTCGCTTGGTATGCTCAATATGATCACAATCATCTCTGGTGATGACCATATCATCAACATAAAGAAGAAGAATAGTGCAGCCTAAAGAAGAGGTATGAACAAACATAGCATGATCAGCCTCACTTTAAATGAAACCAGCAGACTGAATAGCATCACTGAACTTCTCAAACCAAGCACGAGGGGCCTGTTTGAGACCATAAAAAGCCCGTCGCAAACAGCAAACCTGTCTAGAGGTATGAGCAAGACCAAGCGGAGGTTGCACAAAGATATATTCCTAAAGATCACCGTGAAGAAAAACATTCTTCACATCAAGCTGAAAGAGAGGCCAACTGCGAATTGAAGCAACAGCTAATAAAGCATGGACAGATGTCATCTTTGCTACGGGAGCAAAGGTCTCCTCATAGTCAATACCATACTCTTGCGAGAAACCTCAAGCAACCAGACGAGCTTTGTAACGCTCAATACTGCTATCAGAACGAGTTTTAATCTTATATATCCATCGGCAAGATATGAGGGAGCGACTTGGAGGAAAAGGCACAAGCTCCCAAGTACCTGTACTCTCCAAAGCCAAGAGGTCCTCAGATATAGCCTAGCACCATTCTACATGCTGAACTGCCTCACGATAACTATTAGGTTCTTGTACAGCATGAACATGAGCTAAAAAGGATCCAAACTCAGTAGAATAAGAAGTAGCAGCAATATACCGGGCAGGTAGACGCCGATCTCGAGGAGGATTACGGCATGGCTCTAGTTGTGCAGAATCGTCAAGGGCAGATACAGCAGGAGGTGCAGCACAAGGGATAGGTGAAGATGGAGAAGGTGGCAATATATCTAGATCCGATGTAGAAGAGGGATTAGAAGGATCAGGATCAACAGGAAAATCCATAAATGGAACAGGAGACGAAACATGAAGTGTAGTATTTGTTGAAAAGAAATAAATGTGTTCATGAAACGTAGCATCAAGAGAAATACGTACACGTCGTGCATTTGGGTCATAACAACGATAATCTTTGTGCTCAGTGCTGTAACCCAAGAATGCACATGGGATAGAGCAGGCGATAAGCTTTGTATGTTCAATGAGTGGAAGAATGACAAAATAAGTACATCCAAAAACTTGAAGATGATTATAGCTAGGAGATCGAGAGTAGAGATGCTGAAACGGGGTGTCTTGATGGAGAACATATGAGGGTAGGCGATTAATTAGATGAATAGCCGTGAGAAGAGCCTCAGCCCATAACTCAGTGGGAACGGATGTGCCAAGTAAGAGAGCTCGAGTGGTCTCTAGAATATGACGGTGCTTGCGTTCAGCAACTCCATTTTGAGCTGGAACCCCAGGACAAGATAACTGAGGAAGTATACCATCACTAGTTAAGAGGGAACGAAAGACACCAGAGAGATATTCTCCCCCTGAATCTGAACGGAAAACTTTGATTTTTGTATTAAATTGTGTGGAAACCATGGAAGTAAAAGACTGATAGATGGTAAAGAAATCACTACATTGACATATAAGATAGACCCATGTATAACGAGAATAATCATCAATAAAAGATACATAATATTTGAAACCACTCTTGGAAGAGAGCGGGGCAGGATCCCAAACATTAGAATGAACAAGATCGAAGATCGCACTAATTCTAGAGTTACTAACAAGAAAAGGCTTAGCAGATTGCTTGGCCAAAGGGCAGATAAAACATGGAGGAAGACTACCAGAAGAAATAGGACCCAAAGCACCTTGTTGGTGAAGGACGGTGAGACGAGAAGATGGAATATGTCCAAGATGCTGATGCCACCGAACAAGATTGAGGGTAGCCAACACAAGATGAGGAAGAGAGGAAGTTGGAAGATGGAGATGATGCATAATATAAAGCCCATCCCATCTACTACCCCTGCCAATCATCTTGCCACTCAAATAATCATGCACAAAGCAAGAGCTATTTGTAAAGCTTACAGTACATCCAGCATCGGTGAGTTGTCCAACAGATAATAAATTGAGAGCCAAAGAGGGAACATGTAACACATCAGGGACATTGAAATCTTCAGAGACGATAAGAGTACCCTGTCGGGTAGCTAGTAGAGGAGAACCATTAGCAGTAAAGAAATGTGCTGGTTGCTTGAGCTCAGAGAGCTTAGTGAGAAAAACAGCGGAAGAAGACATATGTTTAGCAGCTCCTGAGTCAAGTACCTAAGTAGTAGAAATATCACCTGAAGGTAGAGTAACTACAGCAATGCTTACAGCAGATGAGAGAGTTGTAGAAGTACCAAAATCGGGAAAAGACTTCGGCGGAGAAAGACTCAAACGAGCAAGTTGGGCCTCAAGAGTAGCAATACGGTCATCTGCAGAGGGAGAAACCAGAGTAATAGGTTGAGAGATTGGAGATGCGGTAGTGACTCGTGGTGATGCAAAAAGGCGTGAAGCATTCCTCTTCTTCCAACAATGTGACTCGTCATGACCAGGACGATGACAATACGTACATGAAAGGCGGCAAGGACCACGAGAAGACGAAGGACGTGATGGAGTAGCCAAAATAGCAGTTGAATCAGAAACTGCCGAGGAGGAAAGAAGACCAAGACGAGTTTCCTCAAACTGTAATTCTTTGACAACGTCAAGGAGGGATGGTCTTGGAGAGCGGTGAAGAAGTCGGCTACGAACACCTTCATAGGGAGAGCCGAGCTTCATAAAAAAAAGAATGTAGACGGTGCCTATCTTGAGTCTGAAGTCGAGTAGATGGACACCAAGTACAGTTCAGGCATGATGGGCAGAGAATAGGAGCAAGAATGTCCAATTGACTCCAAAGTGAGTGCATGTAATTGTAGAAATCTCGAATAGAACGAGACCTTTGCATAGCACTGTAAACTTCTTGCTCCAACTGATTGTGGGCGAAGAGTAGGATCAATGGAACCAAAAATAATAACCCATGCCTTCTGATCAGCAACATTCCATGCTCGAATTTCAGCGACACGTTTCGCAACTTTATCAAATGATTCACTTTCAAGAGCACCAGGACAAGGACAAAGTCCCTCAACATGCTCAAACAAGTCGCGGTAAACAAGTGCTGCCATTGCCGATGGTTTTCAAAGAGAATAGTTCGAACCATCGAGTTTGATGTCAATACGGTCACTAGAATCACCCATGACGACAGAAAAAAAATCACTAACAAAGCTAGAAATATGGATTAAGGTGATCGAAAAGATAGAAAAAGAAGAAGGGCGGATTAGAATGAGCAAGGATGATAGCCCAAAAGCCCTAAACTCATTATCTTAATTTCTGATGCGGAAGATCCAATTTATGGCAATCACATAGCATACTTTTAAAAAAATAATGAGCTCTTGTCTTAATTTCTAATGTGAAAGATCCAATTGATGGCAACCGCAGAGCATACTCTTCAAGACAATGATCTTGGCTCTGATATCATGAAAAGAAAGAAAGATTAAAAGAGAATGATATTTGTTCTCTTATAATGGTATGTTAAATAATGTACATGAGAAGCCTTTATATAGACTTAGGGGAGTAAAGGAGCCTAGCATTCTTCCTATGTGGGACCAAAGAGAAAGAAGAGATGTAAAGGAAAACCTACAAAATTATACAACATGTTCTAACATTATGTATTCACGACGAAGGAAAATAACAGAAGGTGGTGAGTTTACACCGATTGAGCTTTACCAAGCATTTCCCCGTATTGAGTTCCTTCTGGGTCGTACACAGCCTGGATAAACCAAAGTAGAGTTTCAATGATGACGCTACATGATTCACGTCAAACTTACTTTCAAAAGATGAGGACAGCAAGCAAATAGGGAAGAATTACCTCTCGATTGGGTTTGATCTTCAACAACTTGAGTAGGGTCAATAGAGGATATTCAGTGGAGTCAATGTTGGAAGGATCATCTAGCCTCCACTAGGACTCGGAATCATTGGTCAAAATGGAATTGTGCATATAAAAGCTTCCCAAATAGGATAACAGAGATGAAATCTCAGAAAGTTAATAAAGAACTTTGCGGCAAAAGAAAAGGATATTCACCTTACATACAACATTATTCCTTGCCCTATGTACATGTTTGCTGGGGTAGATACGCAGCGACCACAACCTTCACCGCTAGGGTTTATCCTGATATAATATATGGTATCAGGCCAAACAAAATATGTTACATGGTCTCTAGATATACCAACGAAATTTTTTTCTATTATTATTATTATTGCCAAACTTTTATATACCGGCTAAGTCTTCAACAAACTATACGCGCGTCAATTACCATTATGTGTTTTCAAACTGTACCCGCGTTTCCCAAAGGAGAAGTATTATAAAAGTGCTTTGATTGAGAAAATAACAGAAAAAAAATGTGGTGAAAAGGAATACTTTAGGGAGTAATTTTCAATGGCATGGTTCTTTTGGTTGCAATCCGCTCATTCTAAAAAGCTCCAACAAGATTTTTGCTTGTTGTAGCCATGAAAAATCGTCCTCCACTGAAGTATTGCGATCAACAATATCACCTGGGGTTTAACTAGACCGGTCGGGATAGGGTCAAGCTCACAGCATCGAGCCTAACCCCACTTCAAAGCATCTAATTATAAATAAAAATTGCTTAATTATTTTTTGGTCCAAGCGAGCTATTCTTAGGTTCGATACCTTAGGATGGAGATTAATGAATCATTACGTGTAACTCTTAAGGATAAATTCCTTAATCTTCATTCAAAACGATGATAATTTTCATGTAGGGATCGACTTGCATGGATAAGTTTGCTAGTAGAAACAAGACAGATTTAGCCAAGAGTGAGATATTGAGATGATAGAGTCTTGGAATGTGCACTTCTCTTAAGGTCCCTCCCGGAGTTATAGATGCATATAGATCTTAATCATGGATTAAACAAAGATAATTGCATGTTGAGGGATTTTTTTATTTCCTTTTAGTGGAAATGATTTGGCGTCTATCAGATTTAGCTATACATAAGTGAAGGTTAGCTAATGAATTATATTGGATTAGAGATTTAACTGGATTTATATATCAAACCACATTCGTCCCTAACTCTTAATTCCAGCTGACGGTCTTAGTGGGCACAAAATGATTGAACGTCGGACACAATTTGAGATTTGATATATCAAACATTATTGGTTAAAAAAATCAAGACTATAGACAAAGGAAGGAAAGTAACAAAAATTTTGAAGTTTAGTGGGTTGGGTCGTGTAACAGCCTCAAAAGTCCTCTTTCCCAAAATCATGTGAAAATTATAAATAAGGGTATGAAATGCTCTCATTTTCTTAAATAAAGGTCCGAAGTAAATTTTGTATCAAATAGGAGTCTAAAGTGCTATTATTTTCTCAAATAAAGGTCTGAAGTGGATTTTATTTCAAATAAAGACCTGAAGTGGCTATGTCTATTTCAAAAAAGGGTCTCACTAATTGGATAATAAGGGCATTTTCGTCCTTTTACTTTTTTTGAATTTTTTTCCTTTTCCTTTTTTCTTTCTTTTTCTGGTTTTCTTCTTCGCTAGTGGCCGGCCACCGGCAAAGCCCAAAAAGGGCTAGGCGAGGGTCACCCAGCCTAATCTAGTGAGGGCCACCCTCGCCAAATCTGGACAAGGGTCTAGCTTGGCCGTCCCTCGCCGACAGCTGGCGAGGCAATTCCTGCCCAGATCTAGCGAGGGACAGCCTCACCTATGGTCGGCGAGGGTGGCCTCGCCCAGGGCAAAGGCCCCTCAACCATGGCCAATAATGATGACCCTCACTAGATCGGGTTGGGCGACCCTCACCTATGGTCGGCGAGGGTGACCTCGCCAGATCTGGGCGAAATTTGCCTCGCCAGCTATTAGCAAGGGACGGCCTCACCAAATCTAGGCGAGAGTCGCCTCGCCCATGGTTGGTGAGGTCGTCCCTCTCCCATTACCGGTGAGGGTGGCCCTCGTGCAACCTTTCCCTGCTTTGCCGATGGCCAGCTGGCCATCGACCATGCACGAAGAAAAACCTAGAAGAAGAAAAAAGGAAAAGAAAGGAAAAAAGAAAGAAAAGAAATTAAAATTAAAATTAAAATGATTTTTTGACGAAAACGCCCTTGACTGGCCGGAATATTTTGCCGGCTGGCAACCGATGAGGTCAAGCCCTTATTTGAGACTCTCATGGCCACTTCAGGCCCCTATTTGAGATTAATATGCCACTTCGGGCCCTTATTTGACACAAAATTTACTTAGATCCTTTTTTGAGAAAATGAGGGCATTTCATGGCCTTATTTGGAATTTTTCCTAAAATGATAGAGCGTAGGCGCGCCCAAGTGGACCTATGTGAAGGACTCGAGCTCAAAAAGAAAATTGCTTGTCAGGCCTGCCCAATTTGGGTTTTACAATAGAGTATTGTACCTGCCACTCCCAACCCAAAGTATTTTTGAGATTAGGCATGTGATGTTCACGTTATAGGCAACAACGCCTGCAATTATTTTGCCAAGAATGCCATTTTCAGCTGTATCGGTGGATCATCATTTTGAGCTGCTCCCATGTACAACTCTATCCGCTAGTTCTTCAGGTCATTCCCACTCTCTAAAGGCCTAACACATCCACGCACGCACAATAACCAGGAGAAGAGGAGAGATTATGATTGTAATTACCTTAAAATCTTTGATGACCATGGGTATGGATTCCGTGGGGTAATGTCGTCAAGGTACAGTATCGGAGTTGATGAGACCAGAACTATGAGGGCCACATGTGGATATCTTAGTCGAAACCTCAAAGCAAGCACTGAAAATTCACATTAGCTATTAGAATTTCGAAACTTAAGATAATAAGATAGCTATATCTTCCTCATGTTCAAAAGGATTTATTATTTTCGTTGAAAAAGGGTAGTAACAACTCGTTGTTTTCACATAATAAATAGACCGATGGTTTTTTCACATAAACAATTAAGAAAATGTATCAAAACCTGTCAAACTTCTCATAGACCATTGCACTTACTTCCTCCATATGATCCTCCCACCACAATATCTGCATCATTGATAACTTTTTTCGGCAGGGTAATGTTTAAAATGAATCTTTATAGCTTTTGGAGAACAGTTTACTAAAGTTAATAGAGTTGCATGATCAATTTATTAATCCTCAATCCTCAATTCGTTGCTTTTGCAGAAGAACACAGTCATTGTGTTTCCTGGAGCTTTTCCCCTTCACCGAAAGCTCCAACAAAGCCCATCGCTCTTCTTTTGTAACACTCTTCTTTTATTATTTATTGATTTAATTCTTTTGTAATTTACAAAAGAAAAGTAATTGATAGATTAAAGAGAAAAAATGTTATGTGTTATTAAATTGGTTGACGTAATTGATAGATTAAGTGAGATGAAGTTTGTTACTATGTGTTTTATACCATCCATCTTTTCAGAATTTGATTGGCCTAATTCCAAAAGCAAATATCAACTTTAGGTCAAGTGACAATTATGATTCCAACTTTTCTATCTCATAAAAAATCACAAACTGTAATTTAAATGTCAAATTTGGCCTCCTCGACTTAGAATCATTGATTATCCAATTTGACTATTTCACCTCAGTAATAAATCAACTTGGCTTGCTAACTAAATTTAAAGCACTATTCATTTGGCATCTTTTCTAAGCTACAGTTTGAAGAATAACGGTGAAACTGTTCGTCGCTCTCCTTCACTTCACCAGCAAGTCAAAAAGATCTCCAAATTAAATCTCTTTAGCCAGACTCACGGTTTTGTCGTAATCTAAAGTTGTAAACCACCACCCATTAAGAGACACCAAGGACGAGATTTGCCAAGGTCACGAGCAGAACCTTTTTTTTTTCATACGAGGGTGGCTTCAAATCAAGAGTCAACAGGAAATCAGATTTTGGATCAATGTGAAAATTGGTGATTTTTCTATGAGACAAAAAAAATTGAGACCAGAATTGTCACCCGACCTAAAATTTATGTTTTTTTTTGGAATTAGCCCTAATTTAATTATATAAATCATATTATTTAATATATCAATTTTGTAAAATAATTTAACTTACTCAATAATTGTTTAGATTAATTTTATAAACCAATCTTAATATATTGTGCATTCTCTAACATAACACATCTCTCCAAAGCTGCCAGGTACAGTTTAATATATCACGGATTTTCCTAAAGGCAAGGCAAAGTCAGCTTTGAAATTGATTGGAGTGGTCATGTTTCAAGAACCCAAAATCACCACCCTTCATGCAAATCTCCTCCGCCAGTCAAAGCTCGAGGACAGTTTCTACTTTTTGAGAACAAAAGGGGAAACACTCCCCTCAGCCTGTGGAGACAGTGATGCAACAAAAGACTGTGTTACCAAACCTTGCAGTGAAGAGGACAAACGAAAATGAGCTGTTTATTTGCTAAAGTTAAACAGAGCTTAATCATCTAATCTGTTGAATCCTCCAATCCTCTTTTGGAGCTTTTCGCAGCATAACATAATAATAAGTTGGTGCTGCTCTGTCGGCCAGCTTTGTTGTGTTCCCTAGCAGGCCTCTTTTTTTTGGCTAGAGCTCTTTTAAATAGCCAAATATGAATTTCCCATTAAAATCAGGATAATATCCTTATTCAAAGCTCTATGAGAAAATTAAGTTGACATATAACGCAGATATTTGTTTATTCTAGTATATTTCAAACATCATTTTATTGATATAGCTTAAAATGAAAAAGGTAAAAGGCAAAAGTCGAAACCCAAATTAAATTCTCATAGAAACAATCCCTTCCTTTCTCTTTTTTAGCTGAGGATTTAAAAAATTTATTGAAAGAAGAGATCATTCGCAATGAATAGGAGATGCTGTCAGGTGTATAGTATGTGCATCAATACTTTGCCTTTTCTCAAAGGCAAGGCAAGTTCATCTCGAAGACTTGAACTTGAATCTGAGTTGAAATCTTGATGCTGGCTTTATAAGGAAAAAAGAAATTCTTGACACTGGTCATGTCTCAAGAAATCCAAAACCACCCTCTTGTCAAGCTCTCCTTCCGCAGTTAATACCCTCGTACCAGTCAAAGCTGGAGGATAGTTTTGACTTTTAAGCAAAAGTGGGAAAAAAAAAAGAGAGAGGAAAGACCCTCCCAGGCCTGTCGAATCAGCGATGCCACAAAGTACTGTGATACCAAAACCTTAAAGCAGCTAAGGGGACACACAAATATCTGCTTTGGACTGAATTTACTGAAGCAGTGTTCCGCCAAAAGGACGGTTCTTTAGAGGTCATCTCAATCAAATCTTCACCTGCTTTATACTATTTCTTTCTCCTCTCCCTCCTCCTCAAAATGATTTAGCTCTGCCGTGTTTCCCCTCTCTGAGTAAAAATCTGAAGAGGGACAGAGTGAAGAGAGAGAAAAAAGTACATTAAAAAACCAATAAGTTTCCTTTTTTTTTGTCTTGTGCTCTGTATTCTCTTCTTCTTTGGATTACTGTATAGTTTCTCATCGTTATCACTCTTCATCTTTGCTCACTCTTCCCCGGGTAGAGAGAGATCGCCTACCAGCTTCTCGGCTACAGGACCCAGTGCTCAAATCTTAAAAAGAACATATTTTTCTTCTTCTTATTCAACCTTTGTGCATTGTCGTTGACGATCTCTGCGTCATCCACCCATATACATGAAGAATCTCTATCCGGCCCTTGACAATGTCAAATTTGCCGAAATGCCATGTTGTTGAAGTCCAAGAGTGTCACAGTTCAGATGAGGAGCCGAGAGCTTGCTGCTCCAATGAGTCTAGCTCTGAGATTGAAGGTGTCGGTGTTGCATCTGAGAAAGACAGGTCGTCCTCTGCATCAGAGTGCTCTGTGGGGGTGGATCTTGAAGGTGGGGCTCCTGAGATCAAGGCGCATTTGGCAAACGTGGAGAGAGATTGCAGGATTTGCCATCTGAGCTTGGATGCAACAAATCAAGAATCTGGGGTGGGCATTGAGTTGGGCTGTTCTTGCAAGGATGACTTGGCTGCTGCTCATAAACTCTGTGCGGAGGCCTGGTTCAAGATTAAGGGTAACAAGTAAGTTATTTAAAAAGAGAGTTGATTTTTTTTTCCTCTTTTTTCGGGTATTTTCACCTGTTTATGATCTTAAAGTGAAATCCTTTTATTTCTGAATTACGATTCATTATGCCTGTCCCAGAGCCTTCAATGTGGTTGAGTCCGAGTCATGTGTTGGTCGCTGGTAATGCAGGAAATGGCTTATGCATTTGTTTGATCTGGATAATGGGTTTTTGTGTTATAAGGAGGTTCTCTTTCTGGTTAATATGCTATAAATTTGGTTACCTTCAGGTGCTATGACCTCCTATATTTAGGCTTCCGTTCACTACAAAAGCGTGGAAATTCTTGATACCATGCTGGGGACCGACCGACCTCATGTTAGAATGTAAGAACATGAACGTGAAAAAAAAGATCATGCCAAAACAAGAATTTTGAATAGGAGAAAATGAAAGCATGTTTTAAGCATTTTCTGCAACTTACAAGGAGGTCATATAAGAGTGTGTTCTTTGCTTTGCCACACCAATTTAATTGATTTCTCAATTCCTGCACTTGGTGCAGTTTTCAGCTTCCTATGAAGTTTTTTCTTTAACACGTCATTGTTAACTGATATAGTTTCAAACGACTTCCAAGATCTTCTGAAAGTTCCCTGGCAAAATACATCAGACGATCATCTTATAATCCTTGACTTGTGAAAAAGAAACCGTGTTCTTCCCTTAGAGCATAGTTTTACCTAGACCACCACCTAGGTTCGGATAAAAACTGTAGTGTGGTGTTGAAACTCCGCATAAATCAAGTTCTAAAGGAACCTTCCATGGTGGGATAACCGATTCAAAAGAATCCTATTTTAAAGAGTAAGTCTTTGTTCTCAAGTCTCAAGTAAGTTGGAACTGGAAGTGCCAAAAGTGTATATCTTGTGACCATACTCAAACTTTTATCAAATTGACTTTGGAGTAACTGGATCTTGTAATAGACCTATGGTCATGCTCAGTCAGGTATGAACAATTTAGAATTTCTCAGTCTTAGATGACCTATAATTGCAGATAGGTATCAATGGAGAACCTTGGCTCAATTGTTTGAATTAAATGTACTTCATTCTGTAAGCACTATAAAGTTAAACTTCTTCCTCTTCCTCTTTGAACCAGACCTTTATAATACCTTGTTTTAGTGAGATGCAATGTAGAGCTCAGTTCTACTTTTTGTTTGTTTCGACAAACTCAAGTATGTTGAGTTCTCACTTGTTAACTTTATCAAACTTGATTTATTGGACTAATACGGTAATATCTGTACTTCGTAGCTATTATACCTTTATCCTTACTGACTTACTTTCAAAATATCATCATTAACCTAGAATGATGGTCGTTTAGTTGAAAAGTCTTTCAGTTTCTCCCAAAACCTTTTGTGGTGTGATCCAATTTCTAGTTGCAAATAACTCTAATTATTTCTCGTTTTTAATGGGTGTCACACCTTCTGATTGGAGGAACTTCTTTAAGAGAAGTAATTCATATGTATGCTGAATCTCAAATCTTTTGTTTGTCCAAAAACACCTTTTGCAGTCTTCTTTTGAAAGAACTCATAATAATTGCTATTCTTGGACTTTTCTTGGAAGATTGATGTGTGTGGAAGAAGACAACCCAAGGGGTCAAGAGTCATGCTTTAACTTTTACCCTGCTAAAAACAAAGATCAAAGAACGCTTTATGAAGGAAAATTTCTATTCAATGGAAGTTTCTGCCCAAGAAAAACAGTATCAAAGACCCAGCAAGAGTAGGAGAAATTCTAGACATCAACAAATGCGTCTGCATCATTTTGTTTGCTATGCCGAAATTGGAGAATTATAAGAGTAAAAATTTCATCAATTTTCTGGCAATGAGTGTGCGAAGCTCTCTACTTGACATGTGTAACCATTGACTCAAGTAAAGCAGGTTCTTCACTACAACCTCAAGATATATGGCCAGCCATATGTTAATATTCCCACGAAGGTGCCAAGCTTTTCTAAAATACCTTTCTGATAGGCATTTTGCCAGTGAGTGAATGAGGAAGCGATATGCTAAACTAGTCCAACATTAACATCCTCATCTTCTAACAATTTATAGGAAGGTGTGCTCTGCAAACTGTTGTAGGTTGAGAAAAAGGTTTTTGAGTGGCATTCAAATACAACATTCATCATCTAGAGGAGGGCGTTGCCCGAATCCCTACATCCCTACTTTGAGTCTCAGCTTTCTCAGTCTTTAGTACCAGTGCTCTTATTGTACTATAAGAACTGCTGGTTATGCTTCTTTCAGAATTATTCCTGCTATCTTTCTCCTGGTTTGACTGATAACTATTCAAATCTCAGAGTTTGTGAGATCTGTGGATCGACTGCACGTAATGTGACTGGTGCTAATGAGGCTGAGTTGACGGAGCAGTGGAACGAGGCAAGTGACACTGTCAACACCACAGCAATGACTGCTCCACCGCCTGTGCAAGCTACGGAGACAAGGAACTTTTGGCAGGGCCACCGCTTTCTGAACTTTCTCCTTGCTTGTATGGTTTTCGCTTTTGTTATCTCTTGGCTATTCCACTTCAACATACCCTCTTAAATGGGGACAAATGACACAATTCCGGTATGATGGTGAAGAAGAAGGTACACACTCCCCCACTTGCAGCATTCACTCAGTTACATTCTTAGTATGTACTGTTGAATTTGCTATATCATCTGGAGCGAGCTAGATATCTTCAGTCACCGTGATCATATATGCCCATTTATGTCTCATGTTCAACCGACTTCCATGTAAAGCGAGTTCTATTATTGACGCTTTGATATGTGTGAACGAAACGAGCTATATTCTTTGTAGTTCTATGTGATTTTAGCCCGTTAAATATCCTGATGTTTCTCCGTTTTTAGTTTTCTCTCTGCTCACAGAAATTCTACTTATTTAGAACTCCATAACAAAAAAAAAAAAATAGTATATCGGCATTGCTTAAATCGAAATGGGAAGGTGTTTGGCCTGAGTGAATTTTCTCTCAATCTTATCTGTGTCTGATTCACAGTTTAGAAAATTCAGTTGATTGCTTCCCATGCCTATTATTGCTTGAGAGCAAGGCCCTTGAGTCGTAGATTCATCAGTGAATTGAGAATGCAGCAAGTACCATAGATGGCCATGATTCAGACTGATGTTGGTCTTCTGCTCCATCTCCTACATGAGCACAGTTACTGTCTTGGGAAAATCCCGAGATGTCTGGAGTTGATGTTTGATGCATAATTGCAAATGAATGTAACAGCTGGTCCATCCATACATTGTTAAACATCTCTCATCCTTCGGGCGATGATGTCTGCTTATTCATCACTGCTTTTTTAAGTAGCATTCAGGTTCTGTTTGGTCGAATGCTCTTCCTCATCACAGTGCTGGTGGCAATACTTTCTCGAGTCATTCTGTAAGTTTCACAGAAAAGAGGGCCGCAATATCTCATTACGCGATCATGTCGCTGCTCGAGAGTACATTTGATTGCAGTCCTGCCGATTGTCTTAGAGTTAGGACATCTTGTTCCTTCTGTATATCCTGTTGTTGTGCATTATTTGCTGCATCAAGGCCTGCTTGTCATCCTGACATACCTGTGGTGGGTGGCCTATGTCATAGCATTGAGCCTTGATGCTCTCTACTTGCGTTAACGGGACATGATTGAGTCTATTCTCTCTTGCCCCGGCGAACGCTTTCTTCAAACATACGTAGAGTTCGCAACCGCTTATAAACATAGGCGATGGTAATGTTTTCAAAATATGCGGTGGTCGATTTTGTATTTCCGCGGGTAACTTTCTAAGCATGTTGGTCGTGCAATGCAAAGGAAACTTCTGGTCTTGAGATGACTCGGAATCAAACTTCCAAAGGACACATAGGATTTCATTATCTTTGTATATAATTTTTTTTTTAGGGATAATGATACAAATAGTCCATGAACTTTTGTTCAACATGGTTCTTGAATCTAGCCCGATGTTCAATGTGATCCTTAAATTTTTGATTTATTCAATATAGTTCTTAAATTTTTTGTACATGTTCAAAATCCCTGAACGATATGTAAATGTTCAATGATGGTCTCGAACTTAAATTAATGGAATGAAACATTTTCATATGGTCTAAAGATTAATTTAAACATGTACCAAAAGTTTAAAGATCACATTGAATAAATTAAAAGTGCATAGATTACATTAAAAAATACTAAAAGTTCATGAAATAAATTGCACATTGAGCTAAAATTTAATAATCATTTATGTCATTTTCCCTAATTTTTAAAACAACTAGTCCACGTAAATGGATAAACAAATAAACGGACGCGCTTCGGTGAATTCATTTCGTAACTTTGTTGATTGGCCACGGTGGGTCGTAGAGTGATATACTAAAATGGAATGGCAATACGAAAAAAGTTACCTTTTTTCTTTACCAGGAAGGGCGAAAATAAAAAGAAAAGAAAAGAAAATTCTTGTTTTGGCATTACTCGCTTTATTAAAATCCTGCGCGATGCACGGACGTGCATAGCTCGTGGGGCATCTAAACTTGTGTCGCATAGCATCGGATAATTTTTTAGCAAAAAAAAAAAAAAAATAGCATCTGATAATTCAATTTTTTATTTTGTCATAATCTGATAATTCAATTTATGTGTTAACATTTATTGTGATGAAATGAATGGATCGGTTCATTAAATTAACCTTTTTTTTCCATATACCTATCCACGTGTTGTTGTCTCAACTTTTCAGATGAAGTAGAAATATTTTATTTTTTTGGTAAGAGGAAATTTTTTTTTATAAGTGGCCATCGGTACACTAAATAATACCATGTGAAGCATTATGGGACACTCAGACCAAACTATTATGCATTTGAAGAGTTTAATATATCAATTACTAAACCTATTTTATTTTTATTATAAAAATTATAGTTAATATCACAAAAAACTCCAAACTAGTATACTACCTATTTTATTTTTATTATAAAAATTAGGGTTAATATCATGAAAAACTTCAAACTAGTATACCAATGATAAATTTACATCAAACTAATTTTTTTACCATAAAAAATCATAAATTGGTATACTTGCAATAAATTTACTGTCTATTAAATTAGATTAATACCATGAAAAATTATAAATTGATAAATGCGTGACAAACAGAGAGGTAAAACCCTAAACTGGTATAACCATTAATTGTCACGTGTCATTCAACTGAAAAATTTGACTGCAAAATTTAACATAAACTAACGGGGGGTAAATTTATCACAAGTGTACTAGTTTGGAGTTTTTGATGGTCAAAAAATTAATTTAGGATAAATTGTCAGAGATGCATCAATTTGGCGTTTTTCTTTATAGTTTTAACCCTAAAAATTATAAAAAAAAAATCATTCTCAACTTTTCTCTAGTATATACTCTACAATGGGGTTTGAAATCTTACACTTTTTACTCTCAGATTTCGAAAAGAAAAACATACAGTTTGCATTCTCATCTCCATAACATTTAGTTCCTCAATGATATAAAATGTATGTGTTTTTTTTTTAAATTTCTGGTCAAAATATTATGTTTTAGAAATAGGGATAAAAAAAAAATAGGTGTTAAATTTGGAGATGTAAAGCGTAAATTAAATAGGAAATCCCAAGATCTTGTTTTTACTCTTATTTTTAAATCATCGAAAATGCATTTCAAGGGTTTAAATCCTGGGAGTTAAATTTCGAACCGTGCCTATAAAATTTCTTAGATAAATAATAAAGCCGATTTCCAAGCTATCTTTTGTATTCCCATTTAATATAGTCATTCTGGCCATAATTGATGATATTGGACGCTGGCTATCTTACATGGTACATCCAACGCTAAACAGCTAGCATCGGCGTTGATTATTTTTGCAATTTTGTTAAAGTTTTCTGATTTTTTTTCTTCATTTCCGTTTCTCTTCCTTTTATCTTCTTTCCTTTTTTATTATTATTTTTTCTTTTTTCCTAACTCCCTCCATCAGTCCAGGGCCTTAGCGTCCACGTTAATGCCAGCTGTGCTACGTAATACAGTTAACATTCACGTTGGCAATTTCCAATCAAAATTGGCTAGAATGACTATATTAGCGAATCGTCAAAAGGATTAAAACTAAATTGATTGAATTGATCATCGTATAATAAATTTATGACCTTTTGTATAATTTTCTCCTTTTCCACGACCCCAAGTCAAAATCACCGTTCCAAGTTGATCAGCCTTACGTTTTACTAAACAGATTTACCTTAAGGCTCAAGTTGCCATTTGAAGATTGTATAAATTAATGGTGAATGGCTATCATATGACCTCGCGACTCAATCTTGCGTGTCTACAAGTGTTGCTTCGAATGGTCAGCAACAACATCCGTCGAAGTAATCTCTTGATTGAACGAAAATCGAGGTCATTTGACATCAGCTCCTCCATGATATTACCTCGTTTGAATTTTTTATATGAAAATTAAAGTATGGAATGGCCATACCTTAATTAGCAAAAAAATAAATTAGAATGAATGTCCAATACAAAAGCTTGCAGTCAGAAAATATATGGTGTCGGGGCTTGCGTGCATGGTGTTGTCGCGATTTGTTTTTGGTAATCTTTTCGTACTAAGTGGTAGGTGATTGGGTTTAGTCATGTAGGTGTGATGTACTTGTACCAACTTTGAAGATCATGGCCCAGGATGAACATTTCCCTCATTTCTGTTGAGAAAACAAGAACGATAAAGACGTATTTTTGAGGCTATCTTTTTCATCTTCCTTCACATTGTACATATATGCCTTTTTCATACAAAAAAAGAAGGAAAGAATAAGTAAGATTACAGCGATTACACTCTCCTACTTTATCTCCGAGTATCCTTGATTGAATCAATTCAAATCAAGGTTAAAGATAAAATCATATCTTTCTCCAACAATTTCTCCTCGTTTTTTTTTTCACCTTTATAATGTTCTTCTTAACTTGCTAGGAGAACATTCATTTTTGATTTCCACATGATTCCATCCGACTAGACGCGATTGATATAAGTATGCATTGGCAGTGCCAGGATAGGGTATTTTTGATAGCATAAGAAAGGGACAGAGAAACCGATGCAAAGCCTATCGTACCTTGCATGTAAATTGGATCCTCGGATTCTCGGGTCATTTTTCGATCGGTGATGAAGCGCACCAATAAACATACCTTCACCTTGTTCGGCACATATGGGTACCATCGATTCATATCGACAAGAGCAAAAATGCACCTCTGTGAATCTTTTTGCGAAACCGAGGGCTTTGGTGGTGCGTTTCGACCCACATTACCATTTCATTGCCAAGACAAAACCATATAGAAATCTAAAATTGGTGGGCTTTATTTACTATTCATGATCACACTAAATTCAAAATATAACAGACAAAATGTGTAAACGAAGGCAACACCCAAAAATAAAAATTAAAAAAGGACCAATTGAATAATAACCCCAACGTGCATGGCATGATTGGCGACATCAATCACTCAAAACTCCTATGTCCCCATTCCAATCAAATTCGGTGGCGAAACCTCCTTTGAAAACTTGGTAAAATTAATCCACTTTTTTCATATTTTTATTCCCTTAGTAAATGACAAATCAACAAATAATTTATTGATGAGCCAACGAATGAGGCACCGTCGAGTGTGGCCCCCGACCACTGGACCGCCGCTGGCAATCATTGCGGACCGGTCGCGTGCTCCGGCAACCGCCGCGGATGGCGCCGCCGACATTTTGACTTGCCACCGAATTCGTTATTATCGGAAAAAGGCAAAAAAGGCGACTGATATTTTATTTTAATTGTTTTTAGTTGTTATTTATGTTTTTCGTCCGATGGTTTTTTTTTTTTTTGGCCTCTTTAGTAATGTTTTGTTTTCTTTAATAAAGTAAATTTTGGCGGGGCCTCGATAAGATATGGTCCCGTCCAAGGTAACATGCACCCAAAAGCGGCGGGTCGTCCTTCCTTCATTCATATCAATCCCAGTACGATTATAGAGGGAACTCCATAACTTTGGAGCTTTAATTGATGGTTGGAATTAAAGACCCCAAAAAAAAAAAAGAACTTTAAAAAAAATTTTGGTGACTCGTCCTATTTTTCGTGAGTGATTTTTATGAAAAGGTTCAATGTGATCCTTGACTTGAATTACTGGAAAAATAAAATTGAACATTATTATATAGTTCGGAGATTAAATTGAATATTTACTAAAAGTTCAGGGTCTATATTGAACAAATTAAAATTTTGAAGAATCATATTACACATTGGGTTGTAGTTCAGGGACCGCATTGAACAAATTAAAAGTTCATGAATCACGTTGCATATATAAATCAAAATGTATGGACAACTTCTGTCATTATCCCTTTTCTAAAGAAAAAATCATCAGCTTTAGATCAAATCTTGATTCTGTCCTGTACCAAAAAAATCACCAACTTTCGCTTTATTCCCAAATCTGCCCCGTGCCCAAAAACCGCCATTAGTCTCTTCAAAATTATCTATTCCGTGCAAAGACGAGGGTATTGGAGAAGACGCAAGACGCGGGTTCTGATAACAAAAGCTCTAACCGGCCCTTATATCGATAGTTTCGAGAAAACGAGCGGGGCAATTATTGGACGCGGGGGCCAGATTCAGGACCATAGCGAGAGTTTGTGATTTTCTTTCTAGACTGAGGAAAATAAATTCGGGACAAAATTGGGATTAGACACAAAGTAAGGGTGCTCTTTGGGGAATGAAGCCCTCTTTTTTCGTGGTATTATCTTCATCCTGTGCATCAAGTCAAAGAAGAAGCATCTGATGTTACCAAACAAAATCAAACTTTGTAGGCACGTAGGTAGTCGTGTGCGAACGGCGACCGAAAGTACACAAGACAAAAACCCCCCCTTCGACGACGAAATGCCTCTCGCGAGAAGTCCACATTGACACACCCTCTAGAACGTGAGTGGTTGCATGTGTACGCCTGACCTTTTTTTTCTTCTTATTTAACTTTGAAATGCATCGCGGTTTCCGTGAGGAACTCCCTGTAGAAAGTCTCTCTCGAGATAAGCGTTTCGAGGTTGCCCTCCTGAAAAATGGCCGCTTGGTTTTCTCCTCCTCCTCCTCCTCTAGCCTCATGTCATAGTAAAACATGCTATCATTTTCGAGAAAATGTTCAATTTTCAATGAAGAAATTACGCATTATCACGAACATAGTTACTATTCGAAAAGCAGCGAAACATCGATTAGGAGAAACGAACTTTGCGCCATCTCAAGATCCTCTTATCGAGGAGTATGTCTTTGCTAAGAAAATTGCAAGTGGATTTGGTATACATCTCACGATTCTCTTAAATTTCATATCTTCGCCCGGGCGAAATCCAATTTGTACAAGCGCACGGCTAGTGAAATTGTAATCTTGCGTTATTAATTAATTCTTATTATATGTAGCTTAAGCCACACCTTTTTATTTAAACTGAACATATCCTCCACCACACAAGTATTCACTTAAACATAAAACACATCTCCCCTTTATTGAGTAACACAATGAATGGCTGTTGGCCTAAATAAACAAAAGGTTAATACCGCCAAAAACCTCCAAACTGGTTAATCTATAACAATTTTTCGTCGTATTAACCCGATAAACAATGAAAAACACAAAAGTAAGTAGAAGTACCGTTTAGCACGAGAGAATCATACACAAAAAAAGAAGAAGAAATATATTGTTTCTAAACTTAGGCGGAGTGAGGAAATTAGAAAGGCATGTTCAACAAATTTTTTTATAGATGTTTATGTTTATTAAAACTTATGATTGGCTATATATAAATGTTGATTACATATTATATCGGTCAAATTACTTAAAACAATAGGGCAAAAAAGCTAATCGAAGTGTGAAAATAGTCATGAATAATAAAGACTATCAAGTCTCAAACCTCTCATTTTTTTTTTTGGAATATTTCGTGATAAGTTTTTGAATTTCTAGTGAATATATCCTTTTTTTTTTTTTGGTAAAAAAAACCTCTCACCTAGAAGGTCTTTGTTCAATTCTACTTTTGGAAATTTCTATCATCGACACTTTGGAATCCCTTTGTCAATGTGAATACCCTAAATTTGACTTACCCACACCAAAACGGAAACAGTAATTTCGATTCTTAGAAATTAAGGAAATATTTATATGACATTAAGCTAAGGAAAGATATGAAAAGAGATACCTTCCATTTAGTGTGATGTAGTAGTAGGGAAAAGTAAATGATCTCCATTTATCGGATAGATTATTGTTTTTTTGGTCGGACTCAGATAGATTAATTGATTGAGAAGATCAAATGCGAGATTTCACGTTACAAGATGATCGAAAATCCGTACTACCTTGTCACCGAGCCCCCGGGGAAATTAATTCTAATACTAGTACTTGCTCAATGGAACCAAAGCCAGATAGAATAATAAGATGGGTTAACACCACAAAAATCCTCAAATTAGTAAATCTGTGATAAATGGAGAAATAAACCGTTTGTCACAAGTTTATCAATTTATGATTTTTTATGGTACTAATCCAATTTAACAAAGGGTAAGGTGTATCGGTTTAGGGATTTTTATTGTCAAAAAATTAATTATGAGTAGACTTGTCACATGTGTACTGATTTATGATTTTTTGTGATATTAACCCTTAGAAGAATTTGTGAACCAGCATAATAGATTGGACCGGAAAAAATAAAAGAGAATAGATTGGGAGGACACGAACCTGCTTACTAGTTTCAGGTTCACACGAACTTGGAATTTTCTGGGCTTCGAATTCAATTAAGCTCACATATCATTCAATATTCCATTGCTTGACTAATCATAATCAATCTTAATTAATCAATCCATTAATTAGAGAGAAAGAGCGAGAACTAAGCTGCGTCTGCAAAGAGGAGCGTGCCAACACGACACAAACAAAAGCCCTGCACGTTCGGGGAGGGCCGTGGTCGGTTGGTGCAATTCTTCTCTCTCCCTCTCTCTCTCTCTTTGCCTCACCATCTTCTTCTCACTGTAACGCCCCCCCACAACCAAGTCTGTTTGTCTCTGTCTCTGTCTCTGTCTCTGTCTCTGTCTCTCTCTCCTTATTCACTCTGCAATTCCTCTCTCTCACTACCCACAAACCCAATCTCTCTCTCTCTCTCTCTCTCTCTCTCTCTCTGTCAGGTTGACTCGGTGTTGCTGATGAGGAAGCTGTGCCCGAACTACGACCGGCAGGACGGGCTCGAGACGGTGCTCGAGGTCCCGATCCCGGAGGAGATGTTCGCCCCCGCGAGCAAGCCCTCCAGCAGGTCGTGGGCCCACATGAAGTCCTGGATGCGCCCCTCGGGCCACGACAAGCCCTCCCCGGCGCTGAACCCCTTCTTCGGCGGGGGCCGGAGCGCGGAGGTCCAGCTCCTCCTCGGCGTCGTCGGAGCCCCGCTGGTCCCTCTCCCCATAGGCCGCCGCCCACCCCACGACGGCGGCTCCGCCCCCCCCATCGCCGCCGACATCAAGGATCACCCCATCGTGAGTGGAACCGATTTCCCACCCCACCCCCCTCGTTAAAGATCGAGTTTTTATTCGGAAGGTTGGGCGCTTCATCTTGTCAGCGCGATCGAGCGAAGAAAAGGAACGCGTCGAATTACAAGTCTAAGAACAGAAATTTGACGTGAAATTTCGTATGATATATAAAATTACTAAAATCCATGTTAGCGTTCTATGGG
Organism: Syzygium aromaticum; assembly: GCA_024500025.1. Lineage (NCBI taxonomy): Eukaryota > Viridiplantae > Streptophyta > Magnoliopsida > Myrtales > Myrtaceae > Syzygium > Syzygium aromaticum. The sequence continues at coordinate 10,071,921 of CM044894.1, read as the reverse complement.
TCATTGTGTTACACCAGGCGAGCGGTATGTTTGATTTACCGAGTTTCTCCATGTCTCCAAATTGATCAGGAAGCATCCATGGCGAAGTACATAGTGCAGCAGTACGTGGCGGCGTCGGGCGGCGAGCAGGCGCTGGGCGCGGTGGAGAGCATGTACGCCATGGGGAAAGTGAGGATGGCGGTGTCGGAGATGTGCTCCGGCGAGGAGGGCAAGTCGAAGCCGGCGGTGGCCACGGTGAAGAGCATGCGGCACGGGGCCGGGGAGCTGGGCGGGTTCGTGCTGTGGCAGAAGAGGCCGGAGCTGTGGTGCCTCGAGCTGGTGGTCTACGGCTGCAAGATCAGCGCCGGCAGCGACGGCAAGGTGGCGTGGCGGCAGACGCCGTGGCACCACTCCCATGCCTCCCGCGGCCCGCCCCGACCTCTCCGCCGGTTCTTGCAGGTATCACCACCGCACGCTCTTTCAATTCCCTCCTTAGACGACGTTTCGCATGGCACTACGCAAATGTTACTCTAAAATGGTGAAAAACAAAACCAAAGTTGTTCTGGGAGGTCCAATTACTCGTTGAACTGTTTTTTTATTTCTCTTTCGGTTGGTTTTATTTCGCGTCAAGTATACTTAAAAAGGGTGTAATTTCTTGCTGTTGAACTTGATACATTTAAAGATAGGACAACGATTTCTCTAAGATTTAGCTAAAAAGGTAACCCGAGGGGGGCAAATCAATTCGAAAATATGATCTACAATTCAAAATGGTACTTTTGGATTTGTCAAGATATTAGGGCAGATTTCAATTTCCTTAGATGCTTTAATGTTTAAACTTGTGCAAGAAGTGTCAAAATCTTTTTCGCATCCTAGGACTTTTATTAGGAGCATCTAATTAGATTTTTGGGCATCACCCATCTGTTCTTTTGACTCGATTCGACTTTGGTGAAACTTGGAACACTGGAAACGGTGCGTTGGTATTATTAGCTTTTTGACCAGAGGATCTGCCAAATTACGGCGCGACTCATGCGCAATTTTTTGGCCCTCCCATTGGGAAATTGTGGCATGGAGCCCCGCCGTTGACTTTGATTCTCTTTTAACCAAAATAGAAGTCAAATCTTCTTCGCGATTCACCGAAATAATCTCGCAGATATTTCATGAAAAAAGGGGAAGAATAAAGAAAAATCATCATAAGTCAAGGGTCTAGGGTCAAACCTTATAGCAAGTCTCGAAAGCCGCGATGTGGGAATTTTCCGACCAACCACCTTGTTGGGTTCATATTAGGCTTTGGAAATTGCACGTCTGAAAGCCTTAAAGCGTGCCCCATTGATCCCAATGTAGGACCCAATTCCTGCCTAACCAGCAAAGTTTTGGTCCTGGTTTCACTAGATTTGTTCTAATGATAATGTTAAGGTCTCCTGGTAAAACTACACATTGAATTGGACTAGTTGCTGAGAGAACACTTAAAAATTATGAGCAGGGTCTCGATCCGAGGGCCACTTCGGACTTGTTCTCCAACTCGGTCTGCATCGGCGAGAAGGCGATCAACGACGAAGACTGCTTCGTCCTCAAGCTCGAAGCCGAGCCGTCCACGCTGAGGGCCAGGAGCAGCAGCAACGTCGAGATAATCCGGCACACGCTGTGGGGATACTTCAGCCAGAGGACCGGCCTCTTGGTCCAGTTGAAAGACTCTCACCTCCTAAGGATCAAGTTGTCGAGCTCCGAGAGCGTCTTCTGGGAAACGACCATGGAGTCTCTGATCCAGGACTACCGGACCATTGATGGTATAAACATCGCTCACGCCGGGAGGACATCGGTGTCCTTGTTTAGGTTCGGCGAGAACTCGGAGAGCCATTCCAGGACGCTGATGGAAGAGGTCTGGGCCATCGAGGAGATGGACTTCAACATCAAGGGGTTGTCGATGGACTGTTTCTTGCCTCCGGCTGATCTGAAGAAGGAGGAGGACGCGTACGGGGTCGTGCCCAACTATACCCGAGTCCCGTTCAATGTTCGGTCCAGCTCTATGAAGATGAGCGCTTCGAAGGTCGTCGCTTTGGACATAATTGACGACTCGTACAATATCGAAGGAGATGAAAAGCTGTAAATTGAACTTCGTTCAATCCTCCAACATCTTTTTGTAAATACACGGACGATCGCCGCGCGTCGCCTCGCGTGCAGAGCAGAGTTATATAGGTAAAAAAATTCCAAGTTAAAAGCGATGAAATGGTGTATACCACGATTTTCATCCCACTTCATTGCTTTCTTTGAATTCACTCTATAGAAATAGATACTCTCTGACACTTGCGTCCTATGAAATGTTGGGCAGATAAGCCTTTGTACGCAAACGAGATTCCTCGCGACGGAGTTGATAATATATATAGATGATTGGGCCTTTTCCTTGACACTATTGCTTGAATTTGTGACAGTACATGCATTTCTTCGTTCGCCAGAAAAGATAGAATACATTTCTTCAACCTCAACCCAATAGCAATTTGCTTGCATTACAGATATATAAACAAGACCCTCGAAATGGTTGACACTGCTATTTTGGTTTCTGCCGCCATCTCCGGCTAACGCCGCATTGCACGCCCCTTCAGCGGTTCAGGCTATCTTGGCATCCTGTAGAATCGAGATGAGCTGTTCCACTGTTTGTGAGATGAAACTAACATCTGGAAGATGGAAACCAGCAAAATATTCATCCTGTAGCTTTCGGCTGCTGATCTCGGGTGACCCCTTGCGATGGATATCTGCAATGGCAGAAGGAATTTCTCTGAGTGATGAGGCACAAAGTACGTGCTCATACTTTACCAAAAATCTACAGGAAATTCAATTAACCCTCTCTGTACTTTGACGAGACTCTATTAGCACTGACCATTTTCAAAATTGTATGGGCTACACAACTACATTTGAAGTACGAGGGGTTTCAATCGGATTTCACTAAAATACAAGAGGTGTCCGCAGAAGTAGCACATGGGGATAACAGTTATTCAATTGTAATAAAGCAGGACTTAAAGAGTATTGAGACAACTTTCGATTAATCTACATGGCAAGATGTAATGTCCTATTCGATATTTCAAGACAACACTCACAACTCAGAGGGCTTAGATTAGATCTTGGATGTTAGCAAATCCAGAAGTAATATTCTTAGTTTCTATCAAACTGTGGGACTGAATCCAAAATTAGCTAATGGCAGAAAATTGTGTGCGTATGTTTCTGCATGTGAGACAGAGAGAAAGAGAGGACTTACATAATGTTTTTCTCCCAAATCAAGGAGCCAAAACTTCCAGTGCGGCGAAGAGGTTCTGTCAATTTTAACATTTATGTTTGTCCAACCAGTGTGGTGAAACTCGACTCTATCCAACTCACATGCCAATCCACTGCCAATGGCTTTGACATATGCTTCCTTCAAGCACCAATATCTGTAGAAGTCACGATCTGACTATTACCAGTAGGGAAGCTATTGAAAAATCCTGATGCTACGCCAAATGCAATGCAATGTAAATGAATATCACTACATCCACAGGAAAACTGTTACTAGTCTAGAGATCACCATAGATATTTCATTCGTTATAGTTCCTGGGTCTTTCCTCGAGTCCTATCTTACAAACTCCTTCTTGAAGTTCGTTATCCAAATAGGTCGACTTAAGTTGGTCAGGGTCTTCATTGTAACAATGAACACAGAAATTCTCTAATAGCTAAACTCCCACCCAACTTATCATGTTGTGGGAGCAAGAGACTCCATGTTCTCTTCCTCGCATCCCCCTTTTTATGAGTAGAGGTTTGAACTGCACATATCTTTGGTGAACTGCCTTGCGCATGAAGCGGAAGTTCGACAGATATATGAGTACCGCAATGTTCCACAATAACTTCAGTTTTTTAAGTATTTGTGATGTCATGTGATTTATCAATCATGATAAAGACCGAGAACTTCAAAAAATTGAAGTCCAAATGCTGAGGTCTACAAATAGTCTACTTGTAAATGATCCGACACTTCTGAAAAATGTGAACCTAAAAAAGATGCCATTTTCCTTCTGATTATGCAATCAATGAACTTCACTAACTCGAAGAAGAAAGGAAAATGTTACTCTTAGGGGTGATGGGCCAACTCGAGAGGCCTTAATTACAAAGAGAAACAAAAGGGTTCACCTATACCATGCCAAAAACCACTGCAAGCAGTGCTATGGAATGGAGTACATGAAGGATACACGCACAGCAATAGACACAGAGGAAAAGAAGCCAAAAGCAGAAGAAATGGTATCCTCTAAATACTGCCAATCTCCATTGTCACCACACACTACCCATCTACAACCAATCCTCCTTAAAGTGTTACTATGAAAAAGTAACTGGATGATTCGTCCATACAAATCTTACCTGGTATTGGCTATGAGAACAGATAGTAACCTTCATAGTCCATAATTTGAAGTTAAAAGAAGAGCGGAGCAAGTGACTACTCACTTTTCAATCAGTTGTTCCACACCAAATTAGCACCCAAACTGACAATAATCAGACAACCAGTTTGACATTTTCTGCTCGCTGTAAGATACTAGCAGCAAATCCTGGATCTCCAATAGGGCACAGATATATTAAAGCTCGCTATTAGACACAACTGGTAGTAAACATTATGGCCTATGTACGTGCTATCAACTGCATCTCTAAGAAATGATTCAAAGATACCATTGACACTGTGTATCCTCACTGAAAGGGGAAGGGAAGGCCGTAAAAAGATAGTGTTTTACTGTTCTTATTTGTCAACAATAAGTCGCACAGACCATCATCCCTGTCAATCCCATTTTATATTGTCTGAATTGTCTAAGAGAGGCACAAGAAGAGCGCAAGGCCCAATTTTGAGCGATAAATGTCGAGAAATTATGAGTAAACACCTTTGAACCACAGATGAAGAGGACGATTGAATGAGTTATCCTGATTATTATAGGTAGAGGACAACACTACCTGTAAAATTCAACCAAAATTTTTTCTTCATTGCCTGCACCTATTATAAAATCCCACTCCAATCTTGAGAAATATGATGAGAAGTTTTGAATGAATTCGGTAACCGTTTCTTTCCACGGAATAGTGCAAGAAACAACATCCAACCCCACAAGGCATAGTGGTTCTGATGCTATTGCCACATAATCACCATGATGGGAGACATTAAAATCGAAATTGGGAAACTCCGTGACATCTTTATCACATTCCTTTAAAAGAAAAGGTAAACAAGGAAACAGCAGAGCATGTTAACATTTTGGAAAAAAAATGAAAAGATCACTGGAAAACTATAGCACTTCACACAGGATAGGCAGCTATAAAAAACATCAAACCAAAAGGGAGCTCATGGCAAGAGAAAATTGACTACCCACAATACATTTACCTAGACAAATGCATCTCCCAAATAATCATTGGCTTTCAGCACGCTCATGATTGCATTACAACGAATCCCAACATATTAAGGCACCTATAATTCCAAATCCAGTTTTGTTTTCGAACAGATGCAACTCTCACATTGCTAAATTCTGAAAAACAGGAAAAACATTTGTCCATCACTTGCTTAGCTATAGACAAGTTTCTCTAATCAATCTTTGCTCTAAGTTGTTAGAAGCACCCAATAAAAAACATCTTGGATGTTAGTCCTCTCACGTTAATCTATCACCTATGGTAAGCAAATAATCTGGACGAGAGTAGAACAATAGTGATGCAACTACAAAAGCACACAATGCACATCTCAAAATGTTGAAATTTACGCCAGGTGAATGAATATATTTCCAACCATCCAAATTCCAAAGACATCCCCTTTCAACCATTTTTAGAGGAAAACTCCCTTTTTGACCATGTTTTAGAAGCAACTAATGGATAAATATGAAAGATTGAAAAGTATAGACCTCTTACCAACATCCACGGGCCAAAAACAAGTTAAGAGTTCAACAAGCTTTTTTGTCCCATAAAGGCACAACTAAGAAAACGTGCATAGAAAAAAGGCCCCTGTAGAAACAAGTTCAACCAAGCCCAGAAAGAAAAAGTCATCCTCAATCCTCACCGGTTTCAACCAAAAAAGTCCTCACCTGTTGAAGTAGCATTTCAACCAAAATTTGTCCGTATCTTCTCCTTTTTGATCTTAAAAAACACATTAATAGATAGGTCTTAACCATTACCACTACAACTAATTCAATACTCATGACTCGACATAGAGAGAGGACGTGAGAGAAGCTCCAAATCAAATTTTCTCTATCTTTGTCATAAACTATTTCCAGAATAGACGCCGGTATGTGTTTTCTTTCATATAACGTGTCGACAACATTTTACAAGCTTGCCGCGCTGATGACATTTGACAAAACAAAGAAAATCCTCGGCCTTTGACAAATGTTAGTTTTGCGCAGAAATCACCCTACCAGTTAAGTTTGCTCACACGTAAACCGAACTATCAAAATTACTGAAACCCAAAATTAGAACCACACAAAATAACCGAAGAAAAGAAAACTGAGGTACAGTCAGGAACAACTGCAATCATACCAGATATGGTTTGCTTTCCAAGGTGCGTTTGATGCTAATTTGCTCGTATGGGATTCCCAGCACTTGATGCAACAGAGCATACTGAAGCAGCCGACTGACCAATGCCCTCTTCCTATCCTCGCTTTTAACGAATCTACCCACGTAAAGAAAAAAAGATCAAAAAGCCATTTTGATGGTCTCTTTCGGTTCTGCATCACTCTTCTCTTGGACCCAATTGACCCCAGCGAACAAAGATGAAGAATACCAACACGAGAGAGCGAGAAAGAACCTGAGGATTGAGGAGCGTGGAGAAGGAGGGAAGAGAGAGAGGGCCAAAGAGAAGTCTTGGGAAGATGGGCACCACTTTGATGTGTTCACCAACCATCTGCGAACTTCCTCCTCCATTGATGGACCTTCACTTTCTGGATAGTGGATACTCGTCTGCTGTCATTACATTGATTTCTGCGGTTGATTTTAGCCTGTTAATTAGTTATTGTATTACATTTGATTCTTAATTTGGAGTTCAATTCTTTTATTGATATCTTAATATTCTTATTAGATAGTTTTGTTTAGGATTAATATCGCAAAGAATCCTAAACTATCATCATCTACACCAAAATTCCAAACTTTTTCTTTATCCCTACGATCAATAATCTACATCCATTGACCTTACCAAAAAAAAAATAATCTACATCCATTGAGATATCAATAGCCAAACTTTTTGTTATTACCAAAACCCTTGAATTATGCCCACTAAGTCAAGGTGGTAAAATGGATCGAAAATCCATTTTTAACTTATATTTGAGTAGGCTAGGTTATTGATAAGTCGCCTAAAATTTTACAAACAGGTAGAATTGGGTGCGAAAAATAAATGTCTGAATTCATATGTATTCTAATGGGTTAATAACGTACCATTAACATATAAATTCATATGTGAACCTAAATGCCATTTTCCTTTTGATTATGCAATCAATGATTCACTAACTCGATGATGAAAGGGAAAGGTTGCTTTTAAAGGTGAGAGGCCTTAATTACACAGAGAGACAAAAGTGTTCACCTAGACCATGCCAAAAACCACTGCAAGCAGAGCTATGGAATAAAGTACATGAAGGATACACGCACAGCAACAGACGCAGAGGTAAAGAAGCCAAGAGCAGAAGAAAGGGTATCCTCTAAATACTACCAATGTCCATTGTCACCACACACTATCCGTTTACAGCCAACCCTCCTTAAAGTGTTACTATGAAAAAGTAACTGGATGATTCGTTCATACAAGTCGTACCTGGTATTGGCTATGAGAACAGATATTAACCTTCATGGTCCACAATTTGAAGTTAAAAGAAGAGCGAAGCAAGTGACTACTCACTTTTCGATCAGTTGTTCCACACCAAATTAGCACACAAACTGATAATGATCGGACAAACAGTTGACATCTTCTGCTCGCTGTAAAATTATTAGCAGCAAATCCTAGATCTCCGTTAGGGCACAAATATATTCATTCTCGCTAGACACAACTGGTTGTAAACATTATGTCTTACGTAAGTGCTATCAACTGCATCTCCAAGGACATTATTCAAAGATACAATCGATACTGTGTATCCTTACTGAAAGGGGAAGGGAAAGCCGTAAAAAGATATAGTGTTTTACTGTTCTTATTTGTCTATAATAAGTTGCACAGACTATCATCCAAAGACATCCCCTTTCAACCATGTTTTTGAGGAAACTCCCCATTTGACCATGTTTTATAAGCAACTGATGGATGAATATGAAAGATTGAAAAGCATAGACTCTTACCAATATCCACAGGCCAAAAACAAGTTAGAAGTTCAACAAGCTTTTTTGTCCCAGAAAGGCACAACTAGGAAAACGTGCATAGAAAAGAGCCCCCTGTAGAAACAAGTTCAACCAAGCCCAGAAAGAAAAGTCATCCTCAATCCTCACCTGTTTCGACCAAAAGTTCCTCACCTGTTGAAGTAGCATTTCAACCAAAATTTTTCCTTATCTTCTCGTTTTTGATCTTAAAAAACACATTAATAGATAGGTCTTTACCATTACCACTACAACTAATTCAATACTCATGACTCGACATAGAGGGAGGACATGAGAGAAGCTCACAAAATTTTACAAACAGGTAGAGTTGGGTGTGAAAAATAAATGTCTGAATTCATATGTATTTTAATGGGTTAATAACATACCGATTTTAAACTTAATATGAGCAAATAGAACCATTCACCCAAACCATATGCCAAAAATAAATTTCTAAATTTGTATTGTATCATTTTGAAATTTTTTGTGATCAAAAAATTAATTATAGTTAAATTTGTTACAGGTGCATCAGTTTAAAATTCTTCGTGGTATTAACTTTGTCTAAAAAATGCATTAACTGTTCTATAGGTAATCATACTTATATTAATTTAAATATTATTCCTAATCGTTTACATAGATAAAAATTTCTAGCTTTTGTATTTCATGTTTTCTTAACTCCATTTAGTTACATTTGCAAGTTAATAAATTAAAATAAGGGGAATATCAACTTGTACAACTCTAAATGAGGTTCTAGTTTTTCCAATTATAGTGATCATAAACACACACATATAGGATCCATTAGACCAAATAACAAAAAGGTTACGAAAAAAAACGACATATCTTTTATCCATTCAATGAATGGATTAAAATGAAAAGACAATCTAAAAATATGAGTAATAACATAATTGATTTGACTTTACTATCAAAACTTAAAAAGTTAGATTGAACAAATCGAAAGTTTAATAATTAGATTGAACAAATTAAAAATTTAATAATTAGATTAAATATTTATGAATAATTTAAGGATTATATCGATCATATTAAAAATTTTAAAATGATATTATACAATGAGTTAAAATTTAGAGACTATTAGCGCCGTTTCCCGTTTCTTTATCGGCTCACGAAACCTTTTTTGGGGGCCGAATCGTAGAGACTTCCGGCTCGTTTTGCGACAAGTTTCGGTTGAAACGTCGGTCCGGTTTGACTTCCGGTTATGCTTCATATGACAGAACGAACGCAAGAAAACGCGAAGTCGTGTTGTCGCCGTCAAATGATCGAGTCGAATGCATCGAATTCCTTCGTTCTTCCGAATCTCTTCACTCTTACGTTTCTTCAAGATCATTCATCTTGCATACACCCTTCAGCCCAGAAGGAAGAATCCGCGCTTGAATTTTTGTTAAGCACTAGCACAGCAGTTCGATTCTTTTCTGGAAGAGACCTGTTATGGGAGTAGGCATATCGTTCTTGATTGGGTTGAAGGCCGCGGCGTTGTTCCTGTTCTTCGCATACCTCAGAAGCTCTGGCTTCGAATTGCTGTCCCTGCCGTTCTTGTACGCGTCCCTCGTGTCGCTGCTGGTCTCGCTTGCTTCGCACCCGTCCATCAACCTCCCTCTGCTTCTGGGCAAGAACCCAGATGGGTCTTTCCCCGTGTGGTCGGTCGTCATCTTCAGTCCTTACCTGTACTTCGTCAGGGGTTTCTCCGCGCTCAGGCGGCTGAGGAGCGGGGAGGCCCCGTACAGCGAGATCTGCGCGGGCGTGTTTGTTGGTGGGTGGCCTTCTTCGCTCGATAAGTTGCCTCCCGGTGACCCTGCGATCGTGGACTGCACTTGCGAGCTCCCGCGGCGGCCGGAGCTGCGCGGGCATGCGTATTTCTGCGTCCCGACTTGGGATACGCGGTCGCCGGGTCCGGGGGAGATCGAGTCCGCAGTGAAGTGGGCTTGTAGGAAGAGGGAACTGAACAGGCCTGTGTTCATTCATTGTGCCTATGGTATGGATGAAAAAGGATGTTTTTGTTGAGCATTCGGTGTTTTTTCATGATTTATGTGCATGTCTAGGAGTGGTTATATGTTCAACTTTGTCAGAAAGCTTGTTGTGGCTAGTGTAGGATCAATTATCTATCTTTTTATATCCCAGGATCCAAATTCTAACAATAGGCACTACGCTGTCATAGAAGTGTTTTAACTGCATGAGGCTTGATCATCGAGTAACTGGGTAACACAGCTGATGTTCATAATCTCAATCAATTTCTTTCTTACTTACTCTCGTCAAGTGATTGGGATTTTGAAACTAGTGTGACATGTATCGAACCTTCATGTAAATGTATGATATCAAGTGGCTATCTCCTCGGTTTATTCTCTTGATACGTGAGCTGTCTATTTCTATTATCGCATCAAGCACACTTAGGGTCCTATTTATTAGATCAGATTATTTGAGGATGACACCTTTTTCCTAAGCTGTATCAGTTAAACTTTGCAGTGCTTCTAAGTTCAAGCTGTTTATTTTGTAACATTTAAGTCAATAGATGTTTTGTTCTAAACCAGAAAAAGGTCAATACATATGTCTAACATCTAGATATTGTGTAAAAACATAGTGGCACTATCTAAAGAAAGAAAAGAAAACGGAACAGTTAGTAGTTGTTCTCAGTTCTTATATTTCATGTTATGGAAGTATGTGCAAAAAAATACACATAGAATCATTTGAGCGAAAGATGATATCTCCATGTTGAGATCTAACAACTTGTTAGTGGAATTGCTTGCCTTCTGCAGTTCTGCGTGTACTCTTCAGCAACTATTTGAGTCTAATTGATTACTTAGGGATGCATCAATTAGCATGACACATACTAGAATATGTAGTTGGACACAAGATGAAGAAATGTTAATGCATGATTTGAGTAAAGAGGGAAGTTATGGAAATTGGATTTCTACATGTCTTGCATCATTATGCCATCGGGCAAAGAGATACAGGATAAATTTTCTTACTAGTGGGATGAGATGATATATTCTATTGGTGCAAAAATATTTGAGGCACTAAATTTAGTGATCTTAACGTGTAACATGAGACCTTGATAATGTGGTTGGATTAGTGACATTGGTGTTAAGCATTACATACTATTGTCACTAGAGGAACATCTAGATTTTGCTATTAAGGAGTTGTTGAGATTGTCCTTCATGGGACAGATTTCTCCTTGAACTCAGAATTTTGGTGCTTGACATTACCGAGGAAGATGATTTTACTAGATGTGCATTGTCTCGTGTGAAGTTATGTTCATGTTTTTTCTTCTGTCGGCACTTATCAAGCTAAACTATTTGCATCTATTTGAGAAATGTTTTTCTTTGAACTGATCTCTAGGTCATGGAAGGAGTGTGGCGGTATCATGTGCTCTGCTGGTGGCTCTTGGGGTTGCAGAAGACTGGAAAAATGCCGAGAGGATAATCAAGGAAAGACGTCCTTACGTTCGGATGAATGCGCTCCACAGGAAGGCACTGGAAGAATGGTCAAAGCACCGGTTGTCTACTCCCAAGAAGACAGAAATTGAGACATAGGATCCGCACTCTTCTCAGGTGAATCCAATCATTCTTGATTGGACATGTCTGAATACACGGGACAAAATCTTGTTTAGGAGCTTTTTTCCAGTTAAATTCGTGCCATCGTAGTGCCTCATCTGTGACAGTTAGTGTTTCTCCAATTGCGGTGGAAATATACTCTCCTATTGTTAGGGCTCTGCAACATTATCAACCGGTTCTGTGTCATTTCATGAGTGTCGTATGGTGTTTACTGTTTTATATGGATGCAATAACAGAGCTTTTGATTTAAGCCAATTCTGACTTGATAAACACGGGAAGCGGACGTGGCTTGTAAGTGCCACTGCATGGTGGCCTAGTGACAAGGGGTTGGACTTGAGGGCAGGAACGAGACCTCTGGTTAAACCACTGGAAGTCCCAAAAAAGAGAAACCTACTTGTGAGCCGTACATTTGCTCAGGAGCAAGAAGAAACTGAATGCTATAAAAATCTGAGTTGAAATCATGAAATTTTAGAGGTAATGGAAAATTTGTGAATGTGCTAGCAATCAATGCATATATATACAAATGGTCCAATGGAAGTAAGAATTTCTAGGAACATTGGGAACATTTTGTTTCTAAGCAGATTAGCCATAGCTAGTCCGAGAGGAGGATTGGCCACACTGGGACTAAGACATGGCCCGACTCCTACAGGAGGTAGCAGTGGGAAATTTGCAACAATAGGCAAAATTTGATGGCATCTACCTACTAGTTAGGAATTGCATCGCAGTTATTATGCATTGAAGCAATCCGGCTCTCGATTTTGTGCCAGAAGGTAAAGCGGACTAGAGACTTCACTAGCAACACCAATCGTCAAAGCCTGCTAAACATATACGCATCCGAGAGCATCAGACATTTTCTCTCCAATAACAAATCTGCGTACGCAAATCATATTCACTGTTTTCAACGAACAAAGCGTTTGCATGAATCTAAGATTCTGAATCCCATAGCTTATAATGCAAAAAGAACCTGTTTGAATTAAAACACATTTTACTGATCCGTGAAAATGGACCCAAGTTCAGGATTACCCTAATTACCAAGCTAAGTATTGAGAGACAAACAGACATAGGAAGGAAAAAATACAAGGTCTTGTCAACTACATTCAGGAAACACAAGCACAAATGAGAATATGTGAAACTGACCGCAGAGCAACAACTCTGCCTGTTATTTACGCTGTGGGAAATACACATCTGTTCATGAAGCCGAATATACACAGTATGTTGCCCCAACACAAAAGATCTTCAGACAAACAAAAAGATTTTGCAACCTTCCCCAAGAAGAAAAGGGAGAAAAGAGGAAGCAAAGCTATTTATTTCGGCCATGATCTAACAAACAAGTGGTTAGCAGAACATTTCCATTGACAGAGACAATATGTTTTTTCCATGTCCTAGTATATGCTTCAGTCATGACATTCATTTGTGACATCCTCAACTGCCTCCCCGTTTAGCTGCCTCTGAATTACTCGTCGTCATGAAGGACTCTCCACAACCGCATTGCCCTTTAGAATTTGGATTGATGAAGATGAATTCAGACCTGCAGAGAAGCTAGTCAACACTGGGAGGCGAGACACAGTAGTATAAAATCGAAAAAGATCATTACAGACAGAAATGTAACCAAAATTAGATCATATCATCAGTCAACCTACAGACTAAAGCCCTGCAATCAAGGGCATTTTGCAAGCCCTCTATAACTTAAATGACAACACATACAGTTGGACTTTTGCACAAGTATCTGGACACACATCGACTAACACTTGTTCAAGGTATCTTCCATCAGACATATAAATTAATGTTAGGACTAGAACCTAGAAACAACTTCAACAGACATAATGTGCAAATAAAGTTGCAGCTAAAGTAATTCTCTTTTCGCCGGATAATGTCGAATCTAGACTGGAATATAAGTTGTAAATTACGGTGAGTTGAATAAATTTTGGATACTCGTCATATATGGACTATGGAGAAAAAATAATTCTTGTACATGATAGGGGAATAGATGAGATGCACGGCAGTTACCTGAGCTGGTCGTCTACAAAGTCCATCTTGGTTCCAATAACATGCATTAGAGCCTTTGGTTCAACCAATATCTTAACGCCCTTGTCTTCAACCAACTCATCGAACTTCCCTTTTGCATCTGAAAATTAGTAGACAAAATTTCCTCCAGTAGATGAGTAATCAATATATCAGAAAAGAAAAGACAATAAGAGCATCAATCACTAGCTTGAAACTCACAAGGTATGGTTTATCTACTTATTTCCGTATTTTGGGTCCAGGAATACATGGATAAGAAGGTCTCAATCCGCGCTTATTTCCTATCAATGTTTGCTCTGTCTCATTACCTTTCATGAAAGATGGTTAACCTTTACATTTTCTCAGTATAAACATAAACTAGCATCCTATACAGAAAACTAAGATGACTAAGAACTTTAGAGGACAACTCTCTGACAGCCCTCATGCCATATGAGACAGTACGTTTTCATACCCTCTCAGATATGAACATAGGCATGTGACAATGGGCAGAATTCTTGCCTAATAGACATGACTGAAGAAAGATAAATTCGTTAAAAAAAAATCTAGTCCCTGCTTTTGGATGCTATCATAAAACAGGAGCATAACAAAAATAGACAGATGCAGATGCCTTCATTCTGGAAAAAATCGTAGATTTGGACTCTTGTATCTTAACACACAACCAACACAAAGCAGAAGTTATAACGAGACATTTTGATTCCTGAGAATATTTCATGATTACCTACAACATAAAGGTTTTGTTTTCCATACCGAGCAACATTAATTAAGCCTTTCCAGCTTTTGACCCAGGAATTAAGACCGGTCACCTAATTTACTAAAAAGTTTCACAAATCAAAGCCAAACCCAAACTTAACACTCAGCAACCAAAAACATCATTAACTGTTTATTTGTTTTTTTTGGTCGAAAATTAACTGTCTAAATTACTAACCAAAGAATTGACCTTTTGTATTTTCTTCAAACAGGACAGACCATTTCTCTTTCCTTTTCTCATTTTTTAGAGATTGCCACAACGCTTTACGTCATACTTAAAATCTCAAGGATTTACTTCTGGAACAGCATTATGAGAAATTCAGAAAATTGAGTAGGAAATGCAGTTGCTCCCAGAGGAATCACTTTTACCCCAGAAAAAAACCACAAGTGATGCACTCAAGTCCAAGCTAGCGCAAAAACCAGGCAAAAATATCACCAAAGAGCATTTATGAAGCCCAACCTTGGGTGTCAAATTGAATGATAAAACCGTACGGACAATAATATCAGAAATTTGACATTTTCTAGACAATTAAGTAAGTTTCAACCACTTCAAATGAGGTCAAGTGATTCCTCTATGAAGTTGCAATATATCAAGTAAAATATCATAGCAGCATGCCTATTTATAATAAAATAAATAGAAATAAGATGCAAATGCAGAAGTTGGATTCATTCATCATCTCGAAAGCTTAATGCACTTTGTTTGTTTCTTTTTTATGAGTTAGTAATCCGATGAGGAAATTTAGGACTCTAACGATGGTTTTCCCATGAGAGCTTTATCATCATGCAACAAAGTATTAAGGAACAACGTAAACAACAAACAATGATAGTCATAATAACTTGCCAGTACGTCATTTCAAATTTTAATAGACTTCACTTGAAAACTATGAAATTTCTGCTACTCTGGATTGAAGGGTAAATACCTCATCAGTGTCATCAATAGACTTCTATAAAAAACCACTTACATGATGCAGATACAAATGAGAAGCATGCTTTGGAGAATGCATAGTTGTCAGATCATTATGCAAACGTCATCATTTTTACCATGTAACTTAGCAAATCGAAACTTCATGCCATTTAACATATCCAATTTCAAACAACCTGAGCTACCCATTCAAT
This sequence comes from Syzygium aromaticum, assembly GCA_024500025.1. NCBI lineage: Eukaryota > Viridiplantae > Streptophyta > Magnoliopsida > Myrtales > Myrtaceae > Syzygium > Syzygium aromaticum. Next base: position 10,056,205 of record CM044894.1, on the reverse strand, counting down.
GTACAATCGAACCTCAACCCACACCATATTCCCAACAGGTAATTCCAACATCTTATGGTGATTTCAAACCAACTCCATCTCGAAACTGGGGCATCTAATGACAGTGTCCACCATTATTCAACCGCAGACCCTGCAGATGCATTCTTTCTTATTCATCGTGCCATCGTAACCCCCTAAAAATTTGTTCTGCAAGTACACACGACCACAGGAATCAAAAAACCCTAGAATTGGTCCCGGCATCCTCTTTCATCCAATTTGATAGACCACAACATCCACGAAATTCGTAACCTCTTAATGTCTTCCCGAAATGCATTACTCAATCCACGAAAAAAAAAAAACAAAGTTAGAGCAAGAGAATTGCGGGACAAGGAGACACAAAAACTCGTTCTTTGTCGAAAAACCCAACCTTATCCAGATTCCAACGTAAGCAGATCAATTATCGGTAGAAACGATCCCGAAAAGAAAAAAAATTATCCCCAGGATTTCGGGAAGTACGAGATTGCCGAACGGCTTTACCTGCGTAATTGAGGGTGTAGGACAGGCCGTTGCAGCCGCGAGCCTTGACGCCCAGCCGGAGGAAAGGGCGCTGGCGCTGCTGCAGGAGCTGGCCGATCCTGGAGGCGGCGGCGTCCGTCAGGGTGAGGACCTGGCGGCGCGCGGCGGAGCCGACCCTCTCCGCGGCGGCCGCGGCCAGCTTCGAGGCCGAAGGAGCTGCCGTTTTGCCCCCTTGATGCTCGCGCGCTGACGAGAGAATTCGAGGCGGAGACGACGTTGCGTTCCGACGAGAAACTCACTGCCTTGAGTTAAACTTCGGACCAGAAGGTAATCAAATCGCGCACGAGAACGATCACGTGATTGACACGCGCGGCTCTCCTCCACCTCTTTTCTTTTCTTTTTTTCTTTTTTTCGTGAAAACCTGTTTTTCTATATTTTTTCGACCAAAAAAAAAAACTTTTATATTTTCAGGCTATGCAATTCTAAATCTATTTACTGAACATAACTGAATTATATAAGTCAAGAAATTAGTCTATAACTCATTTTGACAAGTTTACCTTTTAGGCTTCATTTGTCTTGTGAAAATAAATTATTTTAAAAATATTTTCTTAAAACTGATCAAAATTAGCCTATAACTCATTTTGACAAGTTTATCTTTTAGGCTTCATTTGTCTTGTGAAAATAAATTATTTTAAAAATATTTTCTTAAAACTGATTGATTATATCGTTTGAAATAATTAATTAATATAAAATATTTTAAATTTTAATAATTCATGTCTAAAAATTTTCATGAATCGATGATTCATCAATTTCATAGTTTATATAAGTGATCATTATTAAAAAAATATTTTTAAAATTACGCAGTTAACTCGAAAAAAGTGGAGATTCAATCCTATCATTTTTATTATGATTTCAACTCAATGAAATGTGAAAAGCATTTCCAATAAAATGGCAGTTTAATGTTTTTGGGGTTCTCACAGAGGTCACTTCTCAATGAAATGATCGTTGCGCGCTCGAGGACCGGAGAAGCTGCTGCCCGCGGACATCGCGAAGTCGCAGGTTGCTCGAACGACCAATGAACGTCAGTTCGATGCTGTTGCTGCTACCGTTTCGCTGTAATGGCAAATCGATCGAAGGCGCAGTTCAAATTGCAATGAGGTGGTGAGGTGGTGTTGGTTTTGCTCAGAACGAAGGTGACAGATCAAGTTGTGATGTGATGTGATGATGTCTTGAGGCGTCGTTTGCTGATATACTCTCCAAGCTGCTCGTTTGCCGTTTAGATTAGGAACCCATGTCCCACCACTTCGAGTCTCTTCAAAACTTTGATTGGCCGAGCAATGCGTGGGCGTTGCTGGTACAGACATTTCTGCTCTCATCGCCAGCGCCGAGCGAGAAGAAGCGGAGAACCCAAGTCGTATTCCTCGGAGGAAACTTCACCGCCGAGAACGGACGAGTGGCAGCGACGCCCGACAACTGTATCAGAAGACGCGGACGTGAGAAGATGGAACATGACTATCACTGCCCACATGCGTGACGGCCAGTGCGAGCTGGCTCTTCGCATCTTTAACTCGATGCCTCATCGGAGTGTCGTCTCGTACAATGCGATGATAACAGGGTACTGGCAGAATGGTCAGTTGGGTCTTGCTAGAGAGATGTTTGATGAAATGCCGGAGAGGGATCTGGTTTCTTGGAATTGCATGATTAGTGGGTACATGAGGAATGGAGATGTTTCTGCTGCTGTCGCATTGTTTCGTCAAATGCCTGCGAGGGATGTTGCTTCTTGGAACGCGATGTTGTCAGGTTATGCCCGAAATGGACTGGTGGATGAGGCGAGAGAGGCCTTTGACGAGATGCCTTGCAAGAATAATATATCTTGGAACTCGTTGCTTGCTGCATTTGCAGAGAATGGTAGGATGGACGAAGCACGTAAGCTTTTTGAGTTGAAGACGGATTGGGAGGTGATTCCTTCGAATTATCTGATGGCTGGGTATGTCAAGAGGAGGATGTTGGTTGATGCAAGACAGCTTTTTGATCGGATGCCTTTCAAAGATGAAGTTTCCTGGAACACTATGATTGCAGGTTACGCACAGAATGACGAGCTGTCAGAAGCAACAAGATTGTTTGAGGCCTCACCAGCTTGGGATGTATTTGCATGGACAGCTTTGATGTCTGGATATGTGCAAAAGGGAATGATGGATGAAGCAAAACGTATTTTTGATGCAATGCCGGAAAAGAATAGTGTCTCTTGGAATGCTATGATTGCGGGGTATGTGCAATCAAAGGAAATAGACAAAGCGAGACAGTTGTTTGAGGTGATGCCTTGTCGAGACGTCACTTCTTGGAATACAATGGTCACGGGCTATGCTCAGGGCGGTGACATTTCCAAAGCTAGGTGCATGTTTGATCGGATGCCTCAGCGTGATTGCATCTCTTGGGCTGCTGTTATTTCTGGGTATGCTCAAACTGGGCATTTTGAAAAGGCTTTGCAGCTGCTTCTAGACATGAACCGATGTGGAGAATGGCCAAACAGATCGGCTTTGACTTGTTCTTTTAGTTCATGTGCTGAAATTGGTGCCTTGAAATTGGGAAAGCAATTGCATGGATACCTGATAAAGGCAGGATACGAATCTGGATGTTTTGTGGCGAATGCACTTCTTGCAATGTACTGCAAGTGTGGAAATATAGAAGATGCCTACGAAGTGTTTCATGGTATAGCAGACAAAGATTCTGTCTCGTTGAATACCATGGTTGCTGGTTATGCAAGGCACGGACTTTTAAAGGAGGCTTTGATTATTTTTGAGTCAAGGAAGGCAGTGGTTATTGAACCAAATGCTGTCCCACCGTAAATGAGGCCTTCTTTATTTGTGTTTATAGCTTCATCCTAGTACACCTTATATCTTCCGATGAAAACAGGTATTACAGTCAATGCCAATTGAACGAGGCTGTTTTTCAAAGTAAAACAGGTTAAAGAGAATTGGTTGACACTACTAGGATTTATTCTCTTTTAACATTGGGATATCTAGAAGACTCGATGGGGAGCATATAGGGTTGGCTTCTGTCGTGGGCCTTACATTACATCTCTATTTTTTATTCTTACTTTGTTATCACTTGAACCCAAAACGTTAAAAACTTATAACTAGAAAAGAACAACAGATCATCCCCTGCCCCCTCCAGACTCGGACTCCTGCCGAGTTGAATGAGGAGCTGACAAACACGTGATGTCCCTATGCTTTGTCCTCTAAAAGGATCTTGTTCTTATAGAGGCTACATGGCCAATGAGAACACGTTTCTTGATTTCCTGAAATATGAAAATAAGAAGACATTTAAAAAGAGAGAGGTAGCCTTGAAAGGAGGGGAAGATGAGCCATGAGGTAGCAGTTGATATTTAGAAGATTTATTCTGTTCATTGAGAAATTACGGAGTGATTTTGAATCCTTCACTGTTGTATGTCATGGTCAACCTTTTTAATAAGGTAACATGTATCCTCTTGGAATTCTCAAGAGATTTTAAGATTTCTTATTTGCTGAATCTACTATGGTTCATGATTGGTCATTAAAAAGACATTGAGGAGAATAGTCTCTGTGGTCTCATTAGCTAAGACTCTTCTGCTGAGGATACAGCTTGAGCTCCCCATGATCATACTTGTATATTTGCAAGCAAGCAGGGCTGTAACAGCAACTGTTTATTGCTGTCTTAATCTGGTTGTGGCCTCTATTCACAACCATTCATCAGCATAACTGAGGGTTGGCTCCAACCACCTGGAACAGTGAACATGGCTCTTCAGAAGGTGAGGTTCTTAGTAAGGTAATGTTCGATCTGTTACCACTTTTTTATGAATACACAACAAAATACAGAGTATTAATCTCTAGAGTGCAACATTGTCTTGCCTTTTCTTCTTTCACAATGAGCTCTAATTGATTGAGGAGTGAATGGAAGTGATTCAGGTGTCTCATAGGTAACAATCTCTGCAATGTAGTCCTTCTAAAGCAAGCAGAAATCAGTTTCACTTCCAGATAGGACTTCTGGTCAATGAATCTCTTTCTATGAATGGTGCGGGAAGACGTAATTGGGATCTTTCTTATTAGGAAGAAATGATGAAAAGTTTGAATGGAATTCAAATTAATGTGAATTCAATACTATGGTTTGCTATCGATGATTCATGCCTCTCCGATTGATAATTGGAGCTAAACGTACTGTGGTATCACTGCACACTTCATCGTCTCTGTGAGTGTAAATGATGCAACTGCTTACCTCTGTGGACGAACCTAGTGTCCAGGATCACTCATTAGGATCTAATATTGTCAACACTGATCTATGACAGGTGGAGGTATGCACGTATGCTGTTAGCCATTCATCTGGCTAAGTAAGCTTAATGTCACAGCGCTACTTGGGGAGAAAATTTTGATTAAATCGTCACTCTTATGTATCCCGCAACTGACAAGAGGTCGACCATCTATCTGAATAAGGAAAATGATTTGTCTTCTGACTCTACGAGTATCTGAAATGGTCTGAATGTAACCCATGTTGCAATCAAGTATCGGGAGCGCCATTGAGTGGTTTTCGGGAGGAGTTCAACTTGGTTGGTCGGAGGAAGTAATATTGTTCTTCGAATAATCTTCACCTGGCAATACAACATTTTGCATGGATGGGCTTATGTAATGTTTGTTCAGATTGTTTGGCTTGCACTGAGATGCCAATCCACTACTGCTATCGCCATCTCTGCTTCCTCACCGTCCTCTTTTAGCCGGCAATGATCAATCCACTGCGGCAACTGCCATTTGTTCATTACCTCTGTAGCCAACCACTCTCTTCATGGGATAGTATAGTGACATTAATACGGTGAAAGTACTTCTGCTACCAATCAAATTATTCACATGTAATTAGCTCAGTTAACTCTCTTTAGCAGGATTTCACTTGAGATCAACCGGTGTATATTAACATGAACAGACTAAGCTGCAAGATTTGAAAGGGAAACTTTGTTTTTTTATTGAGTTTTTTCTCGAAACAAATATTGTTAGGCTTAGCACATGTTCAGATATCTTCGATTTTTAGCTTCTTATTTTGTTTTTCATTTTCAAGTAGTCGTTTGGAATTTGATTCTTATTTAACATCAAGCATCTTATCTTCCACAATCTACAAATGTTAACACGTGGTGGATTGGATATCCACTTAATTTTCAAAGTTAAGTCAGAATTTTTTTTCTTCCTATTAAATCTTTGGCCATCTTAATTCCAAAAAAAAAGCACTAACTTTAGGTAGAGGGACAATTATGGTCCAAATTTTTTTATCCCATAAAAAAGTACCAACTTTAGGTCAAGTAATAATTCTGACTCCAACTTTTTTATGTCTCCTAAAAAAGTATAAACTTTTACTTAAATCTCAAATCGACTCATATTAACTTAGAACCACTGATTATCCAAGTTGACTATTCTACCTTAACAATAAATTCACGTGGCTTACTGACTGGATTTAAAGCACTATTTATTGTCTCATTCTCTGAGTCACAGCTTAAAGAACAATGATGAAACTGTTCGTCTCATTTACTTCACTGGTGAGTTAAAAATATTTCCAAATTGAATCTCTTAAGCTAGACTTCGTTGTTTTTTCGGGAAAAGTACCAAAAAAGTCATAAACCTTTTGCATTATTGCCAATTTAGTCCTAAACATTTTTTTGGTGTCAATTCAATCCTAAACCTTTTGTTTTTGTGCCAATTTAGTCCTTCCAGCCAATTTTGATCGGAATTTACCGATGTAGATGCCTGCTGGCCGGTGACTGGTCACCGACTCCGACGTGGAGCTGACGTAAATAACTTAAATAATATTTCAATATTTTTTTCCTTTTTTTTTCTTTTTTTTCTTTTTTTTCCACTTTTTTTTTGGTCTCTCCTTCCTTTAGCCGGTCGCCGGTCCGGCGACCGGCCAGAGGCCAGAGGCCGGCGAGCTCGACCTTGCCCTGGTCGGACAAGGCTCGATCTTGCCAGACCATGGTGAGGCTCGCCCTCGCTGCAGCCTCCGGCCAGGGCAAGGCTCGCCATGGTCGGGCGAGGCCCAATCTCGCCAGATCTAGCGAGGTCAAGCTCGTCAGCCTCTAGCCTCTGGTTGGTCGCCAGATCGGCGACTGACCAAAGGAAGCAAAGACCAAAAAAAAAAAAAAGTGGAAAAAAAAGGAAAAAAAATAAAATTCAAAAAAATATGAAAATATTATTTAAGTTGTCCATGTCGGCGCCGGTGACCGGTAACCGGCCGACAGGCGTCCATGTTGGCAAATTCCAGTCAAAAATAGCCGGAATGATTAAATTGGCACAAAAACAAAAGATTTAAGACTAAATTGACATCAATTTAAAAAGTTTAAGACTTAATTGGCACCATTAAAAGGTTTATGACTAAATTGGCACCAATACAAAAGGTTTATGATTGAATTGACACCAAAAAAAGGTTTATGACTAAATTGGCACTAATGTAAAAGGTTTAGGACTTTTTTAGCACTTTTCTCTCGTTTTTTCTTAATTCGAAGCTGTGACCACCGTCCATCAACAGAAGTCATAGACGAAATTTGCCAAGCTCACTACCATAACCTTTTTTCTCAAACAAAGGTGACTTTAGATAGAAAGTCAATGAAAATCAAATTTTGGATCAAGGTAAAAGTTGGTGATTTTTAATAAGACAAAAAAAAGTTGAGGCCAGAATTGTCGCTCGACATAAAGTTGGTGTTTTTTATGGAAGAAAAAAGGGTTTGAGTCAAAATTGTCCTTCAACTTAAAGTTTATACTTTTTTTTTTAATTAACCCATCTCCGGAGGAAAACAATAATTGGCACTTCTGACCTTTCTGGTACTTTGAGTGTACCATTCGACATTGCGGTGTAACGCATCATAAAATTGATTTACAAGTGGAGCTGAATCAAAAACATATTTCTTAATTCATACATAATTGGTTGAATTATTCTATTGTCATATTCAGTAAATGGATTATAGATAAGTTTAAACATAATATGAGTTATAAAAGGGTTTACGATTTTCTTAGACTTAACTCAATTCTATGACTCTCTCTTTATTCTCTCTCACCCCATTTGATCATGCGTTCACTTACTCCGCATTCTCACCTTAATTTGAGTATGAGTTTTCATATATTTGATTAAATATGAAAGTGTTTTAACAATATTAAATAAAGTCAGTATTTGAGTATAAGATATTAGAATTGCATTAAAAAATGAGTCAAAACAGATTAAGTGAGTCCATTTACTTCAGATCATTTTTAACTCAACCTGATCTACCAATTTGACAGATCTATTGAGAACATTATGCCAAATTGTCATGATCAAATGTGAAACAGTCCTAAAAGGAGTAGGATTTGTTGCGCCCCTTCACTTAAAATTTCCCAAACAGCTACTTCTATTTCAACAGATGGCTCTCTTGAGTATAGATAATCAAAGTCAAACCAGCTCGTTATCGTTGAGGCGATCCGACAACGTAGTTAAAATGAACAACATGACGTCGACAACGTTTTTTTCCATGGAACCCGACACCTCATGTCGGTCATCACAACTTCTTCTCGCCGCACCTCAGTCTCGCGAATCACCGGGTTTTGTCGTCCGAATCGACTCGTGATCGTTCGCGTGAATGAGGACCCTCCCATTCCATCATCGTCCTCGCCCTCATCGAAGAAGTCCTGACAGCTCAAGGGATGCTCTGGAACTACTGGTGCAGACAGCTTCACATCGGCCGCTCCCTTCGCTCCCGTCAGGCAACTGCGAGGGCGAGCTTGAAGCCTTCTTGTTGGAAGCGAACATCGCCCCCGTCGCCATCTTCGTCGCCGGAAGAGAGCGGACCAAAGCGAAAGTCGCCGGTCCTCTCGGGAGTCCCTGCCGTGATCAGATGGAACATGGCCATAACTTCCCACATGCGCAATGGGCAATGCGAGGCCGCTCTGAGGGTCTTCAACTCGATGCCCTGCCGGAGCACTGTCTCTTACAATGCCATGATCTCTGGGTACTTGCAGAATGACAAGTTCAGTCTTGCCAGGCAAGTGTTTGACGGAATGCCCGAGACCGCGAGAGATTTGGTTTCGTGGAATCTGATGATCTCTGGGTATGTGAAGAATAGGGACCTTTTTGCAGCTCGGGCGCTGTTTGGGCGGATGCCCATGAGGGATGTAGTCTCTTGGAATGCGATGTTGTCGGGTTATGCCCAGTATGGGTATGTTGATGAGGCACGCGGTATATTTGATGAGATGCCAACTAGGGATGCTGTGTCGTGGAACGGGTTGCTCGCGGCGTATGTACAGAATGGAAGGCTAGAGGAGGCGCAGATGTTGTTTGACTCAAAGACAGATTGGGAGGTTGTACCTTGGAATTGTTTGATGGCTGGGTATGTGAAGAAGAAGCGGTTTGTTGATGCTAGGAATCTTTTTGATACGATGCCAGTTAAAGATGAAGTCTCATGGAATACAATGATTACCGGTTATGCGCAGAATGGTGAGTTGTCTGAAGCAAGGAGACTGTTTGAGGAGTCACCGACTAAGGATGTTTTTGCATGGACAGCAATCTTGTCTGGTTATGTGCAGAATAGGTTGTTGGATGAAGCAAGAAGGATTTTCGATGAGATGCCAGAAAAGAATACAGTTTCTTGGAATGCAATGATTGCTGGTTATGTTCAATATAAGAAAATAGACATGGCAAAGGAGTTATTCGAGGCAATGCCATGTCGAAACATTGCTTCATGGAATACAATGATCACATGCTATGCTCAGAGCGGCAATATTTCTCAAGCTAGAAGCTTGTTTGATGAGATGCCTCAGCGTGACTGCATCTCCTGGGCAGCCATTATTGCTGGTTATGCTCATACTGGTCATTGCGAGGAGGCTTTGCATCAGTTTGTAGAGATGAACAGAGCTAGAGAAAGATTAAATAGGTCTGCTTTTACATGTTCATTGAGTGCATGTGCTGATATTGCAGCCTTGGAGTTGGGAAAGCAAATGCATAGCCGACTAGTCAAGGCAGGATATGTGTCTCGGTGGTTTGTGGGGAATGCACTTTTGTCAATGTATTGCAAGTGTGGAAGCATAGAAGAAGCTTATGATGCATTTCAAGATATATCGGACAGGGATGTTGTCTCGTGGAATACTATGATTGCTGGTTACGCAAGGCATGGATTTGGAAAAGAAGCTTTGGTGATTTTTGAGTCAATGCAGGCAGCAGGCATCAAACCTGATGATGTAACAATGGTAAATGTCTCCTTGACCTTTTCTTTCAGTTCAGTTGAGTTCCTTTCTTGTATGAAAATCATCATTTGTTGGGAGTTATGGAAAGCAATTTTCTAATGTAGAGTACAAGAAGAAAAATGTTGCAAGTTCTGTAGTTAGCCCCTCCACTGCTGCTGCTAATTGGAAGTTAGTTTTGCCACGATAAGTATCTTATATCAGCGACCATATGCTTCCTTGATCCCCAATATTTGTGTTCTCCAGGAGTTAGGGTGGTCACCTTCATGATGATGATTCTGTATTTAGAGTGAGACTTGTTGAAAACATACCTTCAGTCACAATGATGAGCTAAAAAGTAGAGTTTCTTCTATTTTGCTGCTATGGTTCTTCATGATCTATTTAATCTTTCCTTATATTCACCTTTAAACCCATGATGAAGGTGGGTTTGAAAATGACCTTACTTGTTCTTTCTTCAGTACATTCACTGAAGATTTTTAACGGTTAATTGGCACCTTCAAATGAGCTTTTACCTACAGATATTTACATCGTTAGATTGTAGGCATAGTAATTCATAAATGATGGTTTTCTAGCTTCATGTTACATTTGACGAGTGTAACTTTTCTACCTAATATTCTAGTGGTTTCTTTCAGGTTGGTGTGTTGTCTGCTTGTGCCCATAATGGTTTAGTCGAGAGAGGGATGAAATATTTCCATACGATGTATGAGGATTATGGTATAACAGCAAATGACAAGCATTACACTTGCATGATTGATATTCTTGGTCGATCTGGACAGCTGGCTGAGGTGGTTAAGTTGATGAAAGACATGCCTTTTGAGCCTGATGCTGCAACATGGGGTGCTCTACTAGGTGCAAGCAGGATTCATGGCAACACTGAACTTGGTGAGAAAGCCGCAAAGATGATTTTTGAGATGCAACCTGAGAATTCTGGCATGTACGTACTCCTCTCAAACTTATATGCAGCATCTGGTAGATGGGCTGATGTGGGTAGAATGAGATTGAAGATGAGGAACAAAGGTGTAAGGAAAGTGCCTGGTTATAGTTGGATTGAGGTCCAGAAAAAGATCCATACATTCTCTGTTGGTGATCCTTTCCACCCGGAAAAAGATAGAATATATGCCTTTCTAGAAGAGTTAGATTTGAAAATAAAGCTTGCAGGGTATGTTCCGTCAACCAAATTGGTTTTGCACGACGTGGAAGAAGAGGAGAAGGAGCAGATGCTAAAGTATCATAGCGAGAGGTTGGCTGTAGCATTTGGCATCTTGTCGGTTCCTGCTGGTAGACCAATCCGAGTGATCAAAAACTTGAGAGTTTGTGGGGACTGCCACAATGCAATAAAATGCATTTCAAAAATTGTAGACAGATTGATAATCTTAAGAGATAATCACCGTTTTCACCACTTTAGTGGGGGTTCATGTTCTTGTGGGGATTATTGGTGAGAATAAAGAGAAATTTAGTGGAAAGTTAAATATGCCATTAGACATTTTTATAAGACAGAAACAGATTTGGCTACACTGTTGGGAACTTTGGAGGCTGGAAAAGGGAAAATAAGAAAGACACAGGCTATCTTTTCCAGCAACACTGGATCTAAATTGCACTTATAATTGATCTCTGTGGGCTTTTTCAGCAGTTGATCGGAAGGAGGATATCCTTAAGTATATTGCGTGCTTCCATTCCTCGGGACTCGTCTTCCCAGCGATTGCTTGGCCAAATACTTCTCCATTTGGTATCTCCTCCGATGGAGGATGAGCAGACACGTCTGTGACGACTTCGAAGCTGTGACCCTTATCCACGAGTTCTTTCACTTCATTCTGCTTCGTCTAAACCAACTTGCCAACCTTGTAGCTGGACACGCCGTTCTTTGGACAGCACCTCCCATACACTTCTTCCTAATCTCTCCATCGCTTTTCAACAGAATGTCAGTTTCTATGCTTTTAATCCACCGATTCTCATACTGTTGTTGCTTGGCAAGTTAAGCTTTTCTTCACGTCACTACAGAGATTATTGAGTTGGTCCTTGGCTATCTCCAAGATCTTGAGTCTCTTGAAGGTCCATGCGGTAGGAGGCATGCTTGGAACTGCAATCCCATAACTTTGGGAGCATCTCCGAGATTGGACTCGCCAAATGTATGGTGAAAGAGCAGCGTTATGCACTTAATTACACACTAGATGAAGTTTATAACAATGAATTACATCAACTCCGGATACTGGAGGTCGTGTAGTCTTCATGTGATGTGGGCAGTATTATTGTACAGGTCCACTAATATCTCTGCAAGACAACTGATCAAACAATGCTGTTTTTTTTCCTTGAACTTCAATCATGGGACTACCTGTTTTTTCTCCATTGTAAGATTGGGCGAGAAACTAGAGCAATTTTTAGGTGCTTTTGGAAGCAACCGTCACATGTTGAGTGATGCAAATTTTCATATTTTCTTCCGATGGATGGGAAAGTCCTACTACCTAAGCACCTAGAAGCTTTCTCTAGAGATGAGAGTGGAATTGTTTGCAGATTTCAGTACAATACGAGTAGGCATCTACATTAAACCAAATGAATGATAACCATGTGCAACGTACAACGAAGTATCTTATTTTCATTCAAAATGACAATAATTTACGTGAAATGTTGGTTTGGATGGATGGGAACACCACGTCCCAAGAGATAGAGAGTCTCTCATGCTAAGGGATCCATGCTTTGTTAGCGACACGAAAATTGCTTGCCAACGGGCAGTCAACATGTTTAAATGAGGAAAAAGAGTGGAAGAGAGAGAGAGAGAGAGAGAGAGAGAGAGAGAGAGAGAGAGAGAGAGAAGAATGTTTTCCTTTGAAATTTGTGAGAACATTATCAAATGCTTGAATGTTGGATCACTTATCAACTTTTGTTTTATATGTGATCAATGCTAAAATGCGTAAAAGAATTGCAATAATATCACAAAATAATACGAAAAAAGAGACAACGTCAAGGAAGGAAGGAGGAAGGGAGGGACATTAATATTCTTTATAGGTTGCAAGGCTTGATGTTCACAAGAGTCACTCGTTTTGATACTCAAATTGAAGTGAAACAACAGAAAATTGCCTGGACAGTTTGCTTAAAGTGGAAGCGGGTATGCTTTTACCGCAAGATGCAATCAACCTAAAAGTTTAATAAGCAGTATGGACACGCGACAAAACAACATTAATATACAGCAAGCAAATGGTGTTCTCACCTCTCAAGTATAAGCATATTTTCCAAAGATAAAATAAATAAACCAAAATGATTCACAGCGAAAGTTCATTATTTGCCAATGAATTATATGATATGATTCAAAACTAAACCAAAGTACTATCATACAGGGTGATAATGAGCATTGATAATACATAACACCTAACAACTGTGGACAGATCATGCCACCTGAGAAGCTAAAATCAAGTCCATGTTGGCTTTGCACTATAAATGGGAAAAAATGTAGATGTGAGAGCAGAATCCAAATCCACCAATCTCTTCAGTATTTCGACATAATTTTCCTGAACAGTTCTTTTGGTGCTGCAGACAGATAGCAAACACATAATGTAGAAAGAAAGCAGAAAAAAAGATGGAAGTCCAAGCTCATGCAATAAGTCACATACGGATATGCTTATAGTGGTTAGCTTACCAGGTAGCCCCGTGTACCTCTCATATTGCCCATACGCCTGTCCAATGAACATCTCCAAGCCCGAAACAGTGGTCGCTCCACATTCTTCAGCTTCCCTCAAAAGTCTGGTCATTTTGGGGGTGTACACAGCATCAAAGACTAGCGAATAATGCTTCAGAGCATGCTGCAGAGAGACAGAAAGCAACTTCAATTTGTTTGACAATATTGAATCGCAGTGCAATTGGAAATCTGACAAGGCAGAACTATTCGACAGCAAAGACCAGACAATCAAAAATTAAGGGTTACAAACATGTTGGGTAAAGTACATCAGCTTGTTCTTCTTAGATACCTAAACAAAATATTTAAATTGAATAAAAGGCAGATAAGTTATAGTGGTGAATGAGCACTTAAAAGAGGTCAACCTTGGGGATTGGAGTTTCATCAATTTTAGGTTGCATCCCAATGGATGTTGTGTTTGCAAGAACCATCCCATCTTCTGGATGGAAATTCTCTAAGTCAGCAAGAGATAAGGCATCTCCTCCAATGGTCTCCGCAAGCTCTCTGGCTCGATCTTCAAAAAAGAAAAAAGGGCATAAATCATCATTGTACTGTGTAGAGGATCTATAATGTTCATCTATTCCTTCTCTTCCATGTTGTAGTTTGAGAGGATGCTGCCATCGTGCACACGAATTGAAACCATAATATGTCATCAACATGTCGTACACCCCAATTTCAATGTACCGTGAATGTGGGTATGGGATAACCAAGAAATCAGCATATAGAAGCATAGTAGTCAACATACAACAGAATTAAAAGAGAACCAACGAGAACAGGAACTCATAGAAGTAAAAGGTAGAACACATGCTTCTAACATCAGAGCTTAGCATTCTTCATTATTCAGTCAACTCTCTCTAATATTTCGTCAAAAGAAAACAGTTGATTTGACATCATAGAATAATTTACATGGCATTTAGACAATACATTCCTCCAAAGTTTTGGCAGAAATGCTGACAAGAAATTGAGTGCTAACAAATACAAAACTTATCTAAAATTGTGGACCTTTATCGGGAAATGTGATTAATAAACCATATAATAGTATGTAATGTTAAGTTATAGAACGCTTACGAACACATGAACCAGAAGATTTCAAATTCTAATCCTATCCACTCACATAAGTCGATTGCTGAATTATCCATCAGTGTGTAATTCAAGAAGTTGTATTGCCACAAGACTTAATATCTCAAGGTCATACGAACCAATCAAGTAAGCAAATACATTTACCCCTAGCTCTACATTTACCCCATGCAAAAGTAACTCACCATAGGTGCGGTTGGCAATTACTACTCTGGCTCCCTTTTCTTTAGCACCAAAAGCAAGTGCCTTCCCAGCACCACCAGCGCCAATCACAACAAACAACTTGTCATTTAAAGGTGAAGCACCTGTGCTGCTCCCATTATGTGAACCTGTAATAGTTAAGGGCAATGTCCAATTATGTCGAGAGAACTCGTCATAAGAATATTTTCAACACATAAACGGGATTAAACCTCGCAGTCCATCCTCAATTGCAGAAATGGCTCCAACATAATCTGTATTATAACCAAATAACTCCGCATCACTCTGCCTCCTTATTATGCAATTAACAGCCCCAATTGACTGTGAAGTTAGAAGAAGACAAGAGTCAATAATGGCATGAAGCTTGAAACCTAGTCATTTTCATATATAAATAACTCTTCCGACTCCCAACAAAATACGCAGCTTGGTTGACTGGGAAAATTGAAGAATTCAAATTTCGAGCCAGGGGTTTAAATTATATTATAGTTGTGACAACTTGAATACTTTGGCTACGGAACATTCATAAATCACTGGTAGCAACTTAGAATCAATACCTTAGCAACCGGATCAACTTCATCACAGCAGTTCACTGCAGCCTCCTTGTGAGGAATTGTGCAGCTGTTCATTTTTACCAGGAAGGATCATTGTCTCATAGCAACAGTGGATTATCATAGATACTAATCTCGCATGGGAACCTCATGAAGGAAAGAGTATGACTGTTACTCCATGCACATGCTAGAAACAGCATACAAGATCGACAACATGTTAATGCAGTTAAGTGGGAAAAGAAGAAAAATTCAACCTTTTAAATAAGTAATAACAAGCAGCAATCGAAAAGATTTTTCCACTAAGGTGGTCGAAGAAGGTTACTTTCTAAAAGGTTAACAATAGACGCAACGACACTATAACTGTCATACAGACGACGAACCTGAATCCAGCAAAATCAGTGGATGAGTAAGTTCGGAGAAAGCTAGCGACATCATCCACCAATAGATGCAAATAGACGCCATTAAAATTGGCTGATTTGAATGCTTGATTATATAAAAGAGGTGATTTGCTGTGGCCAACTGGCTTCCCAATGACACCAAACACTTTGGTATCAGGCCCTATGCTTCTGAAGTTGTACAAATCCAACAGATCCTTGAGAGTTGGTTGACCAGGAGCTGATACTACTCCTGACTCAAGCGTACCAAAGGTGAGAAAACCACCAAACTTTGCACAAAGAACCCGTGAAATTAAACCCCTTTCGCCCATTACAATGCCTATTATTGGAACCTGAAATTTACAATATCACTTGGAGGGTCTTGGTATTCAACACAGAAACTTACCCAGTTACTGTTCAAAGCGAAGAAGAATGATTCTTGAATAAAAATAGGACAATGATGCAATCAGGAGATAAATTAGAAGATGCAGGAGGATATGGAACCTATGAGCTTCGCAAAAATAAAGGATATTGGCAGTTACAAATATCGTGACCAAGTTGTCAGGTCCATATCATGAACCAGGCAAGTTTATTCATAACATGTGTTTAAGATACTCCACAGATTCAAGGAACAAAAGCTCTTCTAGTTTCTGCAATTAAGCAAGAATTCTCTATGTTTGACAGTTACTTTCAAAGTTGTCGCAAATTCCTAGGTACTAGGGAGTGTAATAATATAAGATGGAAAACATTAAATGCAAAATATTTGATAGACATGAGTAAGAGAACGTCAAAATGTTACTGAAGCCACTGGACATTGTAAGAAAGAATAATTAAAACTGCAACGGATGGTGTCGACACATTATAACCAACAGATTGAGGTTTGACATCCCATCTGCACTTTGTGTGATCTTTAGGATGCATAACATACAAGACTACACTAACATTTGATTAAACTATCCAAAATATGATGCTAACGCATTTAAAGTTCTCAGATACTTGATTTCCTTTGCCATAATTATAATAGCCGACCTTTCAAGGTGGGGATGTGGTTTCCGTGTTCCATGGTCAACAGAACTTGTTTAAAGAAAAGATTAAAAAAATAGACCATTCCACTCTGCCTATTAAGCCCCACATGAACATGTAGTTAGTCATGAACAATGAGCTCGATCGTGCTACCTGAAACAGGTGCTTAAATTACTATAGTTTACTGATGATCAGCTTGAGAGGACAGACATATTCTTGATTCTCTGTTGTATTCTTGACCTTTCTAACAGTGGTGAAGGTTTTCCTCTCTTTGTTTCTTCGGCTAAAACTTGATAAACAAGGTAGCCTCACATGCAGTTAGTTCTGCCTATGTCAGAGAACATGCGCAAATACAAAGTTATGTTCTGTGATGGCAGCAGACATTGAAACTTGCGACAACATGACTCAGAAAAAAGTCAAGATCAAGAAGCATTGGCAGGCCACATACGCTGCTTACTTGGGAATGCACGGTTATGTGGAACATCCGTGCAACATCAGTAATATCCAAGGCAGTTGTAGCAATCTTCACAATGTCTGCACCTGCTGCTTGGATTCTTGCCACAAGGTTGCCGAGGTCCTCAATAGATGGAGTGTTCTCATAGTTGTGAGAAGAAACTACAACTTTGCACTTCTCTGGCTTTCTTCCTTGTATAGATGCATTGAACTCACATGCAACCTTCACAAAGCAATCATGTTAGCCCTATAAGGTAAAGTTATATAGATGGAACTCTGATTAATAACTTGGAAGTGGGTGAATTGATGCAAATGTTCGGTGCTTCTTTCTGATTAGATATTTCTTTCAAAGCAAAATATGAACATTCAAAAATGACCCAAACTCTAGTTAATTCTTTTGATCTTTTTGTGGAAGACACTATAGCAAATTTTTTATTGAAAGTAATGCCATGATCTCAAAAATTCTAGAGCTCAAGCCAATTTATTAGACTAACGTAAAATTTATCAGACTGGGCAGTAATTTTCAAAGTGTTAATGGACTCTCGACCTTATAAGCTTTCATTAACATATCAATCGGAAGGATACCTGAAGCTCAACATCAACATAATCAGCCCCCAACTCCATTGCTAATCGAAGGGTATCCAATCGAGACTTTTCATCACCATCATACTGGCCACCTTCCCATTTTGGTCTAAGGAAGTACAAAAGAAGCATCGGAAGGCTTCAACATTCCACACAAATTCACACCACTCAAATCACACAAAATGTAGACTATACAGAATCTTCATGACAAATCCATTCAGAAAGGAGCTAACGGCGAACCTGTAAGTGAATAAAGTTGGCAAAGCAGAGGCTTTGATCAGGGTTTTCAAATCTTCATGCGGACTGAAATTCTTCGGACTGTCCAATCTGATCTCCACAAGGTCAGCCCCACTAGACTTTGACTTATCCAATTGGGTTACCATCTCTTCAACCGACCCCGCCATTATAGGAACACATACCAAAGTTGAATTCCTCCTCACGGCTCCACTCTCCATTTCGAGCCGAGCAGAAGAAGTCGCAAGCTGAACCACAACAACCAGAACCAAAAATGGGCAAGAAATGTAAAAGCTTTGCACTTGCAATTTGTTTAAGCTGATACGAAACAATGGGTAGAAGCAGAACTCAAGAAAGCCGCAGCTAAATCAATCAATTGAACACAACGCGTCATCTGCAACAAACCAATACAAAAGCACCCCAAGAAACAAGAATTGCACGTAGAGAACCCCTTTGCAAGTAGAACTACGCCAATCAGCCAGCTGAAGAAACAGCGAATTCAACGAGATAAGGAAGTGAATTAATTCAGTTCGAGACGATGAACCAATCCCCAGACTGGCAAAAGCCCAGAAAATAAAACTGCAAGCTTTATTTTCCCCCTCCGGAGTTAGAAAACGAAAAGATTCATCATGGGTAAGGCGAGGTAACATATGCCCATTGTTTCGTTGCAGTGGGTAGGCAGGTGATGATTACCAGGACGTCGCCGGTGGATGCCATGGAGGTTGGTGAAGTGTCGGCGAGCGGGTGATTAGCGGAAGAAGAAGCGACGACGAGTGTGGTGGGGGTGGTGGTGGGTCGGTGACGGAGAGGGACGGAGACGATCAGTGGCCGCTGCTGCCTTGTCGGGACATGGCGTGGGTTGGTGATCAACCCCTTTGGGTCATACTTTGCTTTCCAATTCGGCAAGCCCAGCATATTCTCTCTCTTTCTCTCAAATACAGTGTAGAGACTGGAATACGTTACGACAAGAATACGAGATGAACAAGTATGTGCGACTGCTAAGGAGTTTCCCGAATGTTGTTGGCAAATACTCGCCTAGATTGTCTGGAATAACAGTCCAGTGATGTACTTTTCATCTAACCAGGTATTTTCTGTTCTGTCATTGATTAAAAGAGATCATATAAGAATCACATGTTATTCCCTAAAAAAAAGAAGTGAATCCCGCATTAATTCAAAGGAGCTGTGATTAATTCATGCATTCTTTTTTCTTGGTAAGTTAGGTAAAATGGGAAATAGATGATGGAAAGATTCAAATGAAATGGAAGGAAAATAGGCTTGAATGGAAACTGTAACGTGCTCTTCTTCTTTGAGTGTGAATTGAGAAGGAACAACATAAATTAGTATAAGAAAATAACCTTTGACTTGTTCATGATGCATGTAGAAAGGAAGGTCATTAAGGGGGAGGCTAATTTAGATTATGCCAACTAAGCAAATTGCTATAGGATATAGATTAAGCTTTTCATTTCTATGGGTGCAACAACAAAGTAAATACAAAGAACAAATGAAGAGAAAAACCAAACTAATGAATAAGTGGACTTTGGCTCTTGCAACATTCACCTAAGTCGTCAAAAAAATCCAACTTTTTGGTCTTGTGAAGTAAGTAAATGATAGTTTTTTTACCAAAAAAAGCCCTCTTTTTTGCAGAGTTCTGTTTATTTTTACTTCTTGGCAATTCATAATTCTCTAATCGAAATTAACAGCATTGCTACAAAAGTCAACATTTTGGAGGTCGAAAGAACATTATAATCATATGTCAGCATCAAAGCCATTGTACTGTTACTCTCGCAGGCCCTAGGAAGGCATGAATGGCCCGAGCGTCAGCGACTGACGAGTGCATTTATATATGTACACACAAGAAAAAGACAGATATAAAAGAGACAGTCCAACGCACGAGGCAAGTTCTCGCACTGTTTCCCTCGGACTTTCCGCTCTCAAATCACCCATCTGGGTCCGATCAGATCACCTTCTCAAGCCGTAAGATTTTCCCTCTCTCGTTTGATTCCTTTTCACTTGATTTTTCCGTTTACTTTCGGCACAACTTTTACCGTTTTTTCTTTTGTGGGTGGATTTCGCTTTTCTGCGAGTCTCTTCGTGGGTGGTTTTTCCATCACTTTTAGGACGCCTTCCTAAGGGAAAGGAAGGAGAAGGATAAAGGAAAAATCTTAACTTGATTGACATGAACTGATCGATGAGTTATGATAGCTGATCATTTCGTTTTCTTAAGCTGATGTGACTTGGAAGCATTGGATAATCAGACGGTGGTTTTATGGGCACTCTGTTTAAGCTTGTTGTTCTGGGTATTGAGGACCTTTGCTGTGTTTTTTTGGTGATGATCTTGTTAAAACATAAGAAAATATTGCTTTTCGGAATGTGATTAGTTGATAGTGTGTCAACTATTTGGAATGGTCTTGTAATTGATTGACAATCTGGGCACCGTTGGCAATTCATTTTCCCTAGTGAACAATTCTTGGTTTTCTTGGTGTCGGTTGACGTTTAAATCACGAGTTTTTCTCTGTTGAATGTATTTTCTGTCCATTTGGAGACTGTAAGTATCGCCGGGGTGTGATGCTCGTGTAATTTGTGGTTGGCTTGATGACCACTGTTCCCATTTGGGTTGACATGTGGATCATTGACTGGACCGGCAAGGATTCTGATATCTTTATGTGGATTATATTTGCCTGAAGGGTGAGGTTATTATATTTCGAGTACGAACGCTACTTGATTAATATTTGAGCTTAAATTGCTTTTGAACTTCAAGTTTTATTAGATTGCTAGTGGGGCAGAGTTGATGTGGCTAATTGAATTGAGCTCATGAGTCATGACTGCCTGTTTGTTTGTCTACTTCTTTGTCTGTACTGTTTTGATTTCATTTGCAATCATTAGGCAATCTTATTGAAAACTAGAGAAGCCCATTCATGTTAGTTGCTTTCTTCTTTGATTTTTGAATTTGCGAAACAAGAATAATGTTGTGAAATGGGGATCTGGTTTTTCTAAAGAGCTCTTCAACTCAATTTCTCTTGCGGAGAAAGTTGTGCTTGTCATTGCTACTACATAGAAAGAAGTATTTTAAGCGTCAAAGTGTATTTAAAGATTAGTATGTCCAAACGTCAACCTGTAGAGTAACGTAGTGTCCTACCCAGTATGGTTATCTTAAAATTTGAAATTGCTGCTTTTAGCTGAAACTTGGTTGGGAATTTGATTTTAACATTCCACAAGTTCCTTGCTTGAACTATGAAGGAACTGCTATTATTCTGCTCTTTTTCCTGTTCATTGGTTAGGAATTTGAAGCTCCTGAGCAAACCTGAAAGCCATGAAGGCGTGTTCTCTACATTTAACGCTCACTTTGTACCTTTTATTACTTGGTCTGTTCTCAGGACCAGATATGTCAACTGTGACGCTTCCCACATATTGCACGCTCAAATGCACGCTCCCAGACAGACCCTCCGTCTTCATTAAGAGTCCAAGTTCCTTGGCTACCACAAGGAGGGTCACGAAAGCCTTTGGCTTGAAGTCTTCCACCTCCTTCAGAGTATCTGCAATGGCCGTGCACAAAGTGAAGCTGATCGGACCAAATGGGGAAGAGAACGAGTTTGACGCCCCAGATGACCAGTACATCCTTGACTCCGCCGAGGATGCTGGGATCGAGCTTCCCTATTCATGCAGAGCCGGGGCATGCTCGACCTGTGCGGGCCAGATGGTCTCAGGAGAGGTGGACCAATCGGACGGCTCCTTTCTCGATGAGAAGCAGATGGAGAATGGCTATGTGCTGACCTGCATCTCATACCCAAGAGCCGATTGTGTGATTCATACCCACAAGGAGGGTGATCTTTATTGATCAAGTTCAAGAACTGCAATGCTTGTTATTTTTGTCTATTGGAAAGAGAATTTGTGCCTGAATGGGTTCTGGTCACAACATGAGCTTCATGGATGGTGCTTTCTTAGTTTTTTAGCAGTGACAATTCTTGTTCTAAATTAGTCTTTTGGCCTGTGTTAGTCTTGAAGTGAGATAGTAATTGTTATGTTTTAGCCCATAAGGAATTTCGGACATCGTGGTGGTGCTCGCTGTCCAGTTTTTTCATCAGTTACAGAGCAAGACAAATTTGATATTATCTTCTCTTTGAACTCGCAAAAAAAGAGTACAAAATGAACAGTCGAAAACAAATTTGGACGTAAAATCATTAACTGAATAGAAAGTCACGCAACTGCTTGCATATCTCTCATTATCAACATTCAACAGACGAGCATTCTCACAAATGTCATCTGTTATGCCTTCTTTGTGATATCTATTTTGTTTTGTAACAGGTGTTCTGTACCTAAGTTTTGTATATGCAAACACTGTTTTATTCACCATATTTCTTTCATAGTAGGTCATATAATTCATTCGGAACAAGCCATATTTCCGCGACACATGGGTTGACGTTCAATAATATATGAAACCGAACACGTACGTCTGCAACACGATGCCACGTTATTCAGAATGGGTAGAGAATGGAATAGGATAAGACTCCAATGCTGCTTGGAAAAAGTGGCCACCTTCATATGCAAGTCATTCGCTTGCCACTATGTTTATCAAATTCTTCGGATGTACTTCATAATGAGTGCATTAACGCTTCTCGAAGGTATTAGTTGAGCAATCAATTAAAACAACTTTGCATTCTTGGTGCGCCGCCCATGTATTATTGTAAAATCAGTACCTTAAAATTAAAGTCTTCCAAATAAAGTATAGTTTACACGATAGCAATATTCTTTCTTGAAAAGTGAACGCAGTTATTGAAAAAAGCACTTTTTTTGGCCCATAAAGAAGCATTTCAAAGCGCTCACCTTGTAGCTTTCAACGGTGGAAAGGCCATAAACCGAGCAACTTCCAAAGATTCTGGTCCCATGAAATCATGGCCATTTGTTCTTCTTTTCTCGATTCTGAAAAGATAAGTTCGAAGATAGAAGATGAACTCAAACTTCATGCTCCTCTGGTTTGAAAAAACCTCCTTTGTTTTTTGTTTACCATGTACGAAGGTGTGCTTGTGTAAGTTAGTCTATACTAGGTGGAAGGGTGACATCCTTAAAAGGACTTGGGAGGACAAGTAGAAGCCTCAGTGGAGAAGGTTCATAAGAAAAAAAAATGACAGGAGTGCTTCTCATTTTCCTCTCCTCCCTATATATTTTGGCATCTGTTTCTCCTTCAGAGACATCTGCAGCAGGTGATCCTTTTCTTACTCCTGTGTTTATCCCGGTACCGTTCTTTTTCTTGTGAAAAAGGCCTTCTCTTTCAGATCGTTTTGAACCTTGAACTATGATTTTCAGGAGTTCTTGTTTTGATGAGCGTATCACCAATAAAACACAAAAGGAGGAATGGGATACACTTTGCTTTGTGGCTTCTATGCTTTTGATGAGTTTCTTTTCAACCATTATAGGGACATCTAGGATTTTAAGAACCCCAAGAAAAAAGAGACAGTCCTCAAGAAACCATATCCAGAGTGTCATGAATGCCCATTGCCAATTGCATACATCGCTTGAGATAGGCTGGTGTTTCGATCGTACGAAAATTTTTTAAGTCGACCATTCTGTTGTTTGCTTGAAGGCCAAAAGCATGTCATTTTTTTATCTGCTTTGAAGCTTCTAATTGTTATAATCCGTCACTTAGTAATGCCTGCGTAAGATGTGAGCACCAACAGTCGTGCATTTGCAACTCTTATTGGCATTTCTCACTCAGAAATGTGGTCGTTTTTAAAAAATTTCTCTGGTTGGATAGAGATGCCCTTTGTCTCCCCACAGAATAAGAGCATTTAGGAAACCAGCAAATTTAGAAGGATGATATCGTGCCCATGTTATCTTCTTCAGAACAACAATTTTCAAGGGTTATTGACACCTGAAACATCGGAAACTGCTGATACGAGCATTTAAGAAACCAACAAATTGAGGGCAGTTCCAATCTATTTTGTTCAGACCCTTTTTCTGTAACTTTTACATTGCTGTTTCTTCCTTCGTCTTGTTCCTTTCTCGTAGCTTCAGCTACAGTACAGTTAGCTTTCTTTATCAAATTCTCCATAGCACTTTGAAACTTGAGATAGCAACAAGTCTTTTATCATTTTGGGAACATATCCCTTGTCTCCCACCTAGAAGGGCATTGGTTCTTGTAGTAATCTTTTTTGGTGGGTATACGATGATATCCGATATCATTCGAGGTAAAAGATTCTCGCAAGATTTAAGTTATAAAGCTTGAACAATTGGCTTCACTGACAAGACAGGTTGCTTTCGACTTCATGGATCCTAATCCTTTCCTTGAATCCCTTCCAAATAAATGATCCCAGATCCTTTCTATTTCAGCCCAATGAATTAGCAGGACTAAGGAGTTACATAAAGAAATCAGTGATGGTATAGGATAGTTCAAACTTGATATTTTTCCTTAATGCACTCCACCATTTTAATGATCAGAGAGTAACTGCACTTTTTTGTTGTTACTCAATTAGCTCAATAACTTGAAGGTGATGCCCAGCTGACTATTAGTCAGTGAGACGATGGTTGCTTGAACGCATGCTCAATGCTCGTCGCTTTTCATCTTTAATGACCCTCATAGTTTTTTTGCAGACTCATTGCAGAAACCCGACTTGCTAGACAGACGACTTCACGGAAAAGGGTGGAGTGACATAAAGCACAGCTCCAACTTTGCCCGTGGCATTCCGCATAGCGGCTATACCGGAGGCAACACACATGGGGGGGGTGAGGGCGGGACTAATGGCGAATCGGGATCGTCATCTCCAAAAGGCGGTGCAGCCGTGATCCCCATATATGCTGGCGCTGGCGCTAACAATAACCACCACCAAAGCGTCCACCACGGTTCCGGCACCTGCAACCGGAGCCATGCCCGAGTCCATGCTCTCATTGCAGCCGTACTAGGCCTCTGCTGTGTGTTCATAGAGAATGTTCGCATTTGATCGCGCGACATTCACAATAGATCTCGTGTACATAGAAACAGTAACTTAAAACTCTGCAATAAATGCAAATGTGTAGCTTTTTTCCACTTTGGTTGGCCTCTTATTTCCTTGATGGATGATTGCGTCATGGTGAATGACGAGAACGAAGAAATGTTTGGTGTAGCTTTCAATGGAAGGTATTTATCGATTATGGCAGGGATGAAGTTGAAAAGAAAACATATATTCTGATAGAAAAGTGTGTAAGTGACGTCCCTGATGACATTATAGAACGATTCAAAAGTCAAAAAGGAGAGGGCGGCGCAAGAATTGCGGGTCCGAGTTTGCCATCTCACCTCCTCCTCCTCCTCCTCCTCCTCTTATTTAAACTGCGCAAAGTGAGAGACCCAACAACGTTTTCACCATCCGTACAGCTTGAGTGAGTCGATCCAAGGGGGACTGTGTGTGCCGTGATCGTGTTGCGTGCGGTGTTGTATCGTACGAGTGGCAATGCAAGGTCCTTACGACCAGGAAACCAAGAGATACGTGGACGCACGGCCCCGGTATCCCGACCAGTGGTTCTCCAAGCTCTCTGCCTTGACCTCCCGCCATGCCTTGGCTTGGGACGTCGGCACCGGCAACGGCCAATCCGCCGTCGCGGTCTCTCTCTCTCTCTCTCTCTCTCTCTCTCTCTCTCTCTCTCTCGTGTAATTCTGCTTTCTACCCTTTGATGTCAGTCACGATGTCCAAGGGATTTCGATTGGTTTCTTCAAGTTAGACTGAGGTTGATTCTGTGAATCTGACGTTCCGGACAATGCGAGAGTTCTTTGGTTGAGCATGATACCGGCCTCTCGATCCATTCGTTTGGTCTGAAATCATTGTGAGCTATAGCAGGAGACACATGTTGGAAATTCCCGACACCCTCATGGTTGATTTCCTTCAATTAGTTCTAGTAGTAACATTGGCAGATTGGGTACAAATGCTGTTGTTGCTGGGGTCAACAACTGCGGATGCAGTGTGCTCATTATCTGCGTGATGCTAACAGCTGAGTTCACTAGCTCTCTGAGTGTGTCTTCCTGGAAGATAATAAAAAAAGTGGAGAGATTTTCATGATTCCGTAGAAGTAAGAGGTTGCCCAAATAAGGAATTCTACATGAACTGGGTGGTTCATGCAGGATTCGACATTCAGATTACTCGGTAGGTTCATTAGTGTAAGATGCCATGAGAACCTGTGAAGAAAATACGATATTTTGGGTATATCGGGTGGTTCGCTTAGGTTTTTTGACGTTGAGGTTGGTCAGTAGTTCATACAGGCAATAGGCCATGTTCTCTGTTGTCAACTTAGATGAAGTATCTCTGCTCGAAGCCACTCTCACGATTTGTAATACGAAAGATCATTATTAAGGAGGATGCATTTCCTGACTGGTTAGCATTGGCAAACTGTTTGGCCAACGATCTTGAACTCCTGAAATGACCAAATCGACTTAGCAATGAGGCACGCCTCTCAATTTGTTCGGACCTTGCTGCCAGTTTTCAATGTCTGGTTGTATGCATGGAGTCTCCAGACCAATGTCTTTTGCTTTGTGTCTCGCCCTAGCTTTGGACAGCTCTTTGTTCAATCTTTTGCATGCACGATTACAATTTTTTGTCTCTAAATACACGAACTGTTGTAAAGAGCTAACAGAAGTTTCTATCTTTTGCAGGTCGCAGAGCATTATGAGCGAGTGGTTGCAACTGACATAAGTGAGCCCATGCTGAAGAAAGGGATCCCGCACCCTCGAGTTCAGTACCTACACACGCTGCCATCCTTGTCCGAAGACGAAACGGTGGCAATGGTCGGGGGCGAGGACTCGGTCGATTTAATCACGGTGGCTACTGCCATCCATTGGTTCGACATCCCAAAGTTCTACTCCATTGCCAAACGGGTCCTTCGCAAGCCTGGGGGCGTGATTGCTGTTTGGACTTACACTGACATGATCAGAGTCAATCCCGAAGTCGAACGGGTGTCAAGACATCTGCGCGAAGCCTGTAAGCCGTATTGGAAGCCGGGAGTGCAGTATGTGTTTGAAGAGTATCGGACCCTTCCGTTTCCGTTTGAGAGTGTGGGTTTAGGTTGTGAAGGACAACCCCTTCAGCTAGATATGCCGAGGGAAACGAGCTTTGAGACGTTCCTGAGTTGGCAGAGGACCTCGTCGGCAATAGCGACTGCCAAGCAGAATGGTGTGGATCTGTTGACTAATGATGTTGTGAAAGAGTTTGAGACCGCTTGGGGCGGATCTGATTTGGTCAGGACTGTCAATTGCAAGGTTTTTATGCTCGCCGGAACCGTCAAGGCTTGAACGATCTTCGTTTCTCGGCACTCTTGTCAGGAGCTCATTACTGATAAAAACTTCCTAGTAGCTACATTAGCGCCATTTTGGTGAAAATAATGTTCCAGAGTTGGGGAATATGCAGCAGCAGCAGCATATACTTGCAGATGCTCCTCCTGAGAACAAACTCGTTGTAAGGTCAATTTCTCCTGCAATTGCAATGACCTAATGTTTGGGATAATGACATGCAGTTTACTACCAAGTGCCAATTTGCTTTTCAAATGATCTTCGGGCATAAGTTTTTCATGAAGTTTACCTTCTCATGTAGTAGTCTTAGAGAATAATGTACAAGCCAGGGCAAAGATGATTACAACCACATCCGTTCCAGCAACCCATGAACAAGTGATTGTCCCAGAAACCAGGTACTTATCATAGGATGAAACTCAAGATTTATTGAATTTTTTGCAGAAAATTGCAAAAATAGTATCCTATAAGTAACGGAGTCTTTGATAGGGTTGCACATTGGCTAAGTGGTTCGGTCCCGGGACTGGAACTTCAAATTAACCCAGTTGAGCTTGATTTTGAAAAGTCGGAATCGAGTATTAAACTGGCATGTTCAAGATTTCACAAGAAAGAGGAGTTCATGTTTCGCTCTTTTTATAAAAGTTTGGTCCGACAAAATTGCTCGGAATCATCCTCGGAATCGGTTTCAAGTGAATCTAGCGATTCCAAAATTGGATAGTGAAACCGACCTTCTCTAAGGCAGTTCCAAAGTTCCCAACAATTCTCAAAACCAGTTTACTCGAATCAGACCAGATTGACGGGGTCGAAACCTGTCTAGTTCCGAGTAGAATCAGCTCCAAATGCTCGCCCTAGTTGAATTCTGGGTCATAACCAGTAATTTGCTTCCATATGAAGCTCATATCCCGAATTCATCTCGTTATCGCCTGGGTCAAAAAAATGTTAACGATCTTTTTTATGTGCCTGCAAAGCTGCTATCGTGGTCGTGCCTTCCATATCGCCTTCATTGGCATGATTTTCAAGTTTACCTGACTACCCGCACGTACAAGAACTACTTGGGGTTCAAATCGCAAGACAATAAACAAGCACAGAGGCATGGAAAGAGGACTATCCGATAATACAAAAAACCTGTTCCCGCCGATCTTCCGAATTCTTAGTCAAGTGATGGACACAAAGCAAGACTGCTCAAGAGAAATCCTGGCCAACTTATATTCACAGCAGAATAAAAATGGTCAATAAATTTGGGTATGAGATTCATAAATCCTAAGTGGTAGGCTAGCTCCACATACCAACAAACATATCCAGATACAAAATCATATCGTGCCTTTTCTTTTTACATCCTGAGAACGCCAAAGTTTTATTTACTTCCCCCATTTTGCTATGAGCCACAGCAAGAATATTACTATGACGACTGCTCCGCCCACCATAACCTTCATTTGGAGATTCTGAAACCACATCTTCCTACGCAGTTGCCTTCCTTGCCTTTGGAAAATGTCGGCCTGAAACAACGCGCATTTTTGTTCAGTGAAGTGGAAACTACTTGATACCTCTCAATCATCCCATCTGTAACTCCAAGAAAAGCAAGTTTACCTGGAACTGCAGGTTCTCTGTCTTGTCAACCAGAAGTTCAATTCTCTCCCCACGGTCCAACACCTAAAGTCCGTGACGAAAGACAAAATAGCATGAAAATATGGCCCAATGATCCGATGAAAACACAACCTTAGAAACACGTGCTATATTTTGCATGTGTACTTTGACAAGTAAGAATTCAAGCGTCCATACATCAAGACAGTTCCCACTCAAGGATCATCAGATCCATCACCCATTGGATGTAAGTTTTCTTTCCTCGTAACATGAGGAAAAATATGATTGCCACATTTGAGAGTCTACAACATCAGTATACCTCACCACCCAACTTGATTCCTTTAATTATACCAGAATCCCTTTATAATTTGCAATAAACCAAAATCTATAAGATTTCTTTTCTTACAATAACCACCACACTTGTACTATTTCACTCTCAATATGTTCAGAGAAGGGCTGCACAAAAAGAGTAAGATCTCCCCTTTCCCAAGGCTGAAACTTCCTGTGATAATCCTCCTCCCAGATTCTCTCTATGTGATAAAAGTAATGTCAATGTGGCCAAAAGCAGCTCATATCCATGCAGACAGTGCCCCATCAAAGGATCGAGTGAATGCAGACCAAGGGAAAAGTTTAATGACCATAACGTGGTATGCCCCCGGAACAAGGACAGCCTCTCTCCAGACAAATCATAAACAAAACTAGTACTTCAAGTAGTCCTCTCTGCATTTAGCATGTTAAATACTCCCAAATATCAACCACTTATTGAGGTCAAGCATATTTCTTTTTCAAAAATTCAACATCCAATTACTCTTTAATCTTTATCAAAATTTTCGTCAGTTGATTCAGGAGTCTGATACAACAATTACATATCCTCAAGATTGTAATGGTTCATAACATTCGTTGATCATATAAAACTAACTTTTAAACTAACAATGGCACTCTCACATTAATTAACCAAGCAGACCAGTTTTATCATGTTCTCAATGATATGAAGCCACTAGAATCACTGAAATGGCAACATCAAAAACAGACAAGAACAAATGTCTTTCTCCAAAACTCTTTCAACTCTCATCTGCTTGTTCGAAGAAGAGTTGGCAACTAATACTCAAAAGACGCGATGTTTTAATCTAAAAGAATCAGAAATTTCATGCACAGCATCAGGCCACTACAAGTTTAAATACACGGGGAACTTATGGAATTATCCACCAACATCAACAGGTCTGTCTTCATTTTCAGTTTGACCATGCTCTTCTTTGGAGCTTACGGTACTTTTTTTATTAAAAGAATGTACCTTTTCAATATTGTCAACCATAATCCCTTTGACCTCTGTTATCTGAGCCTTCAATTTGGATAACTTACTCATCTCCTCTGGATGGCTCATGCAGTACTGCATATGCTCCTTAAGTCTTGGCCTGTTAAACAAAGTAACATGTTAGAGAACAATACAAGATGAAGCAGAGAAGACAAAATAGATACATAAGAATCACGAGGTCATTGTGTAATCACCCAAACTCTCGGTCAAGGTTGTACGCAATGCTAAAGCGATCTTCAAACAAATCGTCATCCTCATCATCATCTGCAAGTGGATGTGGGTCCCCACTCACAATACTGGCACCATAACGCTGCTTAAAATCATCCTTCACTCGCTCGAGAAACACGAAAGGTACACTTCTTCCGGTGGACTCATCAGCAACAACAAGGAAAACTGCATGCACGACAAACATTGGTCAACCGTACTACACATGAATCAATCACATGCAATCACATGCAATGATGAGTTAACTAGTAAAGAAAGTTATCCATACCAAACCCGCTGTCTATCAGGAAGTTAAACGTGTGCCCATCACAGGAGTACGTGTACTTGCTGCTATTAGAAGGCAGCTTCTGCAAGCACTGCACAGCAATGGTACTAAAGTTTCCAGAAAACTGCGTGTGCTCTGCCAGAACAACAGTTCCTTTTGCCACAAAGCTATAAATGAGGCCTTTCTGACTCATTTATTAACCAGAATCTGCAGGTCCAGCAACCCACAAGAAGCTTCAACCAATTTGGCGACAACAAGCTGCGGAACCAAATAATTCCTCGAAATTAGCACGACCAATCAAACGGAACTTCAGTAAAAATTTCTGCTTTTTCTCCCTAATGGGAAAACAAAGGCAATGCAACAAACTAGTCCGGCAGCAATAAACTCAATAAGCAAGAGTAATGCATGTCGAACAATGGCCATCGACCGCGCGTGATTCGAAAAGAAACACGCCTAGCAACTTCAATCATTTCCCCCCCGGAAAGCTCACTCCCACTCAACAAGGCCAATGGAGGGAGGGAGGGGAGGGTGGGGAATCGCGCTTATCGACACCGCATCATCAGCTCCCACACAAACCTCTTCCATCCAGGCCATACGAGCTCCCCCAACGCATGCAATCACACAAACACCGACCCGGAAAACGACGCCGCCATCATCAAGAACCCCAACCCAACAAAAGACAGGCATCATGACAACACTCTGAGCAAATCCCAAGTCGGGTCTTTTCCCCGACCGTACGTAATTCCCCGACGCCGAGGCAAATTCGGGATGCCGGGGGGATCAGTGCCCAAGAAATCGAAATCCACCCAAAAAATTTCCCAAGAGAACGAGAAGAAGAAGAAAAAAAAATCGATCCAGCTTCCTCGGAAAAGACGGCAACTTTCCAAGGCGGCGAAATCAAGGCCGATCGGATTCAGACAACACAACATCGTAAAAACTCGAGAGCGAGAGAGAGGGAGAGAGAGAATACGAAGAAGAACCTGCGGCTGAGAACCTGGAGGCGCTTCGCGGAGAAGACGAAGTTCCAACGACTTGCTGGCGAGGGAGATGGGGATGGGATGGGATGGTATGGGGATCGTGTGCTGAAATTTCTGTACTTCCTCTCGACCAGCGTTTCTCTGCTTATTTTTTTTTCCCCTTTTTATTTATTTTAATTGCTTCTTCTTTTTCGCTTCTACTCCACATGTTCCTCTTCGCCTCCTTGCGTTTTCCCAATTTTGCCCTCCATCTCTCTATGGTGATGGATGGAATCGAGATCACTGGGCCTCCGACGTCAAGCGTTGGGTGGGCCATCGGACTTTTTGTCCGATCCGGGCCCAAATGGCCAGCACCAGAAACCCCACCCAATCATCTAATTCTATTATTATTATTATTATTATTATCATATTATAGTCGTGGGAAATTCACGTGATGGATTCATGCCAATCGCGCAATGGACGACGGGGACCGTACTCCACGATTCGCACTGTGGCAACGGATCGAGCCGGGGGTCCTTGGACTCGCACCCGATGCGGCACCACCGTTCACAGATCGACCCATGGGCCGAGCCCACGGGAGGTGAGGGATCGCACCCCCTCGTTAGTCATTTCCACTTCCACTTCGTTTCCTGGCCAAATTTAACTGCAAAGCGATTGACATGCTTCGGAGGTAGAGAGGTTGGTCTGTGTTTCGGAAACATCCCCGGCCTTTCCTTGCAGGGGGGGGGACTTCGAGCAACCCCTCACGGTACCTATGTCCGCAGATTCCACGGTCCAAATCATCGGCAATCGCCGATCGACTTCGTAAAGAAGGTTGAAAGGATTGCTTTTGCTTCTTATGTTTATGGAAAAGTCGGAAATACATGCTCTTGGAAATTTACAAATGTTAGAGAAACTTTCGAGCATGATGATTGAAAATGGCAAAAACGAGAAAAATGGCGTCTGCAAACAAATTGTGCAAAAAGAACTCCACACGTCCTCACTCAAAACTCATTTTCAAGGGATAAATAACATTGGGAAAAACTCTCAGAATACCTTGACAAGACAAGAATCAACAGGACGGTTCTCGAGAACGAATGCTGACACATGCATTAAATTTGCCAGATTACTACAGAACAATGCAAATCTCGTGGCAAACAAGACACACTGGAGACTCACAGTTCAATATCCTTAAATACAGGAACAAATGCAAAATGCCATGCGACGAAACCACCCTACACGGTGACCCGACACGATATGGCGGCAGAGCATTCATAAGAACAACGCACTTCAAATGCACGTGCACGGCAAATTACCAAAGTTCACAAGCAAGCAAGCACATCTTGGCAAAACGGTAATGAGACCCTTTTTAAAGTTACAGCAAGTCAATGATACAGCGGCACACTTCCCTTAGGAACGGCCAAAATGAGAATTGTCTGTCCCTGGGATCAGCGTCCCACGGTTTATGGAACAAGTTTATCTTGTCTCTTCAAAATCAGAAGAATTTGAAGAATCTTATAAAACAGGTCACAAACATTTGATAGAGGGGGAGATGGAACGCAAACAGCAATGTACCATCCCAAGTTGTTCCGTCTTAAATAATCTTCAGATTGCACTGAATGAGCCCTGCCAAATCTGCAGAGCCATTCGGTAATCAATAATTAGCAGGCATAGCCCCATTAATAGACGGGGCCGAGCCTCTGTTCGCCCTCACGTACGTGACATAATCGCTATAATGCATAGTAAATATGGTGCTCTGGTAACGGGTTAGTCGAATGCGCTTTCTCATCGACTCGGTGATGGTGCCATTATAGCCAGCTTTCCGCATCAGGGAATCTATAGCCTCTATTTTTGTCCAACCTGAAACCAAATCACCCCATGCAAGGAAAAGTAAGTCCACTAAACAAAGAAGACATATATTGGACCCATCTTGGTTGTAGCTTACCGACGTCAAGTTCATGGCGGTCATGTATATAACTTAATTAAAATCAAATACCAAAAAGAAACTCTGATTGTTGCAACATTTTTCAGTCACAGAAAATGGACTGAAAACTGTGAAGAGAAACCATGCCAAAAAGATTGAAAGCCAACAAAGAAAAAAGCAGCATAAGGGAATAGCACGAATGACGTAGGCAACAATTCAAAATCTTCTGATTATTGAGTTTCATGTGATACTCGGACAAATAAAAGAGTGAGTTTCATCACTGTTGTATTGTGAAGTGAAATAGTCCAAAGCAATTAGAAACCATCAGTTTATCATATGGTACTTTACTTCTGATTGAAAACAAATGAGGGATTATGAGAATGAATCCTTAGATTTTTGTATTAAACCGTGCAAAAATAGTTACAGGTGCATAATTTTTCCAAACAATGAGCTTTTAGTCCATCAAGATGACCGAACCTTGGGTCATCTCTCCCACCAAAGTGGGATTAGGATAACCTGTGAAGTGTAAGTCAAAAGCAACGGCATTAATATGGATAAACCAACACGAGAAAGGAAAGGACTGACTTAATTTGCGTGGCTTAACATTTCTCACACCTTGTCCATCTCACTGAAAATTCTCAATTTCTCAAAAGGACTCTGGCATCTACCTCGACCTAGCTTATCAAAGACTAAAACCCTCACCATTTTTATACTGAATATAACAGCAATCGTATGATAAGTGCATGACATCTAATCAGCTAAAACTCTTCACAGATGTTCAAATCAGTATAGACATAGCAATCAGCCAATTAGATGGGGTTTGGGGTTTATTATGTACTTTTATTGTACAACTAAAAGATTAGCAGCAGACAACTCCAAATAGAATGTCCTTTCATCTTATTCAATCTTGAAAACGATGCGAAGAATCTTAAGATACCCGACTCATCAACTGGCCACATATATCGAAGCCATTATTTTGTCCGTGGGACAGTAAATCTAGTAGGGATGAGTAATTACCTTCATGGGCAGCCACCTCAGGCAAATAGGTAGCACTTCGGCGTGTATTATAATCAGGATCAGTGAATTCAATAATTATACCATGCGTCCCTACCTGCAAAAGAACTGAAGAACTTCATAAAATGAATATACTATAATCTATTACACTGAGAGAATAATCCGAGAGAGCTTGCAATATTTTTGGCTGTTTGGAGATATCTATGGATCAATATGCACTGGGGGAGACAGAATAATCCTGCATTGTGCCCTTTTAGCAAGCACACTTAAAACTACAAGAAAGTCTCGACACTTGAAACAGTCGAGTCTCGACAGACCTTTCAAATAACCCAGGGAGAGAGACACCATCTGCTAATTCAACAAAAGCAAGAACTAGATAACACTCTGAAGCGGAGAGAGGAAGACAAAGGCATCTGTCTTTTTTGTTTGTGGACATATCTAATAGTGCTCAACGTGCTAATCAACACATGCCGGTAAAAGATTTGATGAGAAAATAACTACTCCACTGAAATTACCAAAATTCAGAAACAATTAATCACTTCCATATACAAAAGGTCATCAAGTATGCTGATTATGACTAGCAATTGGACATAGAAAATACGTAAAGTCCCTCAAAACCCATTTCTTTTACAATAGATGATATCTACTTACCTCCCAATCAAGATAGTTGGTAGCATTTTCATAATCAGTGAGGATGGAAACAGTACATTCGAGAAAAGGCAATTCTTTAGCCTGTATGGGAGGAAACCTTCGATCCCTTAAAGCACTGCAAAAACAGAGAATCACACGATTTTTTATTTGATAAAAGCAAATTCTTACAGGACTAAGATGAATGCAAATCAAAGAAAATGACACTTGGTTGGCCACATCATTTTAAAAGGGGATGGCATCAACTGGACAAATACCCCAGTTAAAAACTAGCCATGAACTGGGAAAAGAAAAATATTTCTTCTAAATTTGTTCACCATACAGCGCCTACTGAGACCACATAAGCATTAAAGCCTCTATTGGTAACTTGGTGCCCAAATCCACCAGCCTCCTCTCTAGTCAGCAAGTAAAAAACAACAAAAATCTAAACACGCTCTAGAAGTAACACCATAATGAAATCACCAGTGACAGAGATCAAGAAAATGATAATTGTTATGGTTTGAGATTGTAGGTGACACTAAAAGAAGTAGGATCCTATCAAATCCTATGATCTATCAGGGCAGTAGAAGCATCCTCACAGCAAGTCAGCCAAATTGCAAATTAACTACCTAACCTACATGCGAGCCAACAGCCAGACAAGAATGTAAATGGGTAGTAGCCTCATCAATTTGAGTCAATCAACATCAAAACTACCCTTTGGAGCAAAGCTGCCAGATTAAACTTCGGCAAATTGATCAAGAACGATTTATGAATCCCTTGAGTAGAACTTACATTGATGAATTTCTTGTAGGAAAAAAGTTACTGTTTACACCATGTCCTTTTCAGGGAAGAAAATTGCAAGTAATGTACTTGGAGCACCTTAACAGGACAACTGAGATATCACTGTGACCACAGCTACTCAGAATAATCAATTAGACACAAGTCCAATGTAATCAAATTTACTTGAACCTACCAGTTTCTGTCTCTACATAAAGGAGTAAAAAAATATAATTATCCAAGACAAAAGCCCCTACTGCCTAGACCAAAGAGAGGCACTTTCTATAGCTACATAGTGCTCACATGTGCCCGCAGATAATACCCATAAGGATCAGCTAGTAGTCATCACATTTGAGCATCTTCAAACGAGCATGAAAGGGACAAGTGATTCCAGCTATCAAAATGAGTTTAATGAGAAGAAATGTGGCAAATACAAAGATGGACAGTCAGTGTACCTGGTTAAGGCGTAGTCCTTAAAACCATTGATCAAGCAACGGGCTTCCAGAGTTCCAATACATCCACGAAGACGAGGCTCGCTGCCATTGAGCACTTTCTTCCAAGTCACAAATAATGGGCTGCATTTATGATGAGAACAATTATAACACTCAAAACTGGCTCAAGAAAAATCCATATGCTCTAAGAAGAAGACCACACAAAGCTTTTGGTATAAACTTGTCAAGATTGAGTGAACAAAAGCACCTTCCCTACACAGCCAAATTCATAATATTAAAGATCAGGACAAATAATGCCAAGACCACCAATATTTCTCGTCTAATGCAATTTTAAAAAGTTACACTGTTTGTGAGGGCCATGTCTAGTGCACCGTGTTTCATGTTTTTTCTCCCAAGGCACCATGAGGACCAGCTAACAGGGAAGTATTTAATTTATCAATAAAATTTACTAAGCCACCACAAGTAAATTCACCCAAGAACCATGTAAAAGACCGCTGCTTTGCAGGTTCCTTGTCTAAGACCCTAGATAGCTTGCGGGGGAGTGAAAAGAGAACAACGCCATGGTCATCCTTTTATGTCCATAAGTTCTTTTCAAATTAACTCCCACAAAAGCACCAAAATTACATATGTCCAGAGAGTATAAGATGCGTTCATATCACACAAACTTTATAGGAAAAGTAAATTGAATGATAAAATACGCATGCATGCAAGAATGTCCCTGAGAAGGTTATCGGATCACTCCAAAAACACAAATGATACAACTAATCGGAGCAATGTAACCTTAGCAAACTAACTTTCCGTTGAAAAAACACAAACAAGGATGCTGAACAAAACTAAGAAAGTTATGATTGCCCGCTTAAAAAGGCAGAAAAAGGAACAATCAGACAGCAGAAACAAGCGATTGAACCGGCACTAAACAACCCATCTGCTAATTTTGATAATTCGCTCATCACATCCCACGCAACACCAAAAGGTGCAAGCTTTCGCGAGCTCAGCATGTTCCGATTAAAGTTTCGACCTTTGAGCACCAACCCCACAACACAAACACATGCAGAGAGAGAGAGACAGAGACAGAGAAAGAGAGAGCGAGAGACTGTTGTCCAGCATCGAAGGCCGGAGGAGGAGCTTCCTCGCTGTTGTAATGGGCGACGAGGGTGTCGAAGCAATAGACCGCCATTTCCTGGTTCGCCGACACCATCTTCTCCTACTCCTCCGTCTCCTTCTCTCCCAACCGCTTCGAGAAATCGCGGATGCCTCCACCACCGGCGACAACTACCACCGACCGCCGCCACCCACCGCCGCCACCGACCACCGCAGCCACCGACGATCGCACTGACGATACGAATTCGTCAAAGATCGGAATCGCCTTTGCTCCGCCGATTGAATACGAGTAGCCGGACCAAGGAAAAAGCGCAGAAAGCAACCTGCTTTTCGGTGCAGTAGGGGAGATAAATTGAGGTTCCGTGCACATATATTAAAGATAAAAACGCTCTTCTCAGATAAAAAAAAAATTAAATGAAAAAAAGAACAATTATTATGCTTAAATCATTTTTAAAATGATTAAAAAAAGAGAATAAAACGATGGCCCAACCGAGATATACATAAATTTGATTATGCTACATAGTATCCTTAAGGTCCACCAACTTATGTCTAAAGTTTATGGCAAAATGAAAATATTTTAGAGATTATGGACTTGAAATCCTCTCAAAAAAATCTCTTTTGAGCATCTCATCGAAGATAATACTGTCTACCCATAAAGACTTACAGATAAAATTAGAGTGACTCTAATGCTAATAGCTATATATCTTTGAAGATTTTGAATATTTTATCATTAAAGAAATTCTATATTTATTTTAATGTTTAAGTTAACAACGTGAAGATCAAGGAACAACAAGGGTTACTAATGTATGTCCAAAATTGAGAGGTCATGATTCTTGAAATCCCTTATTAAAAAAACTCCGTTTCAGCATCTTGTCATCAAAAGGATAATATCGTCTACCCATGAAAGCTTATGGATAAAATTATAGCGATTCTAATGCCAATGTTTATTTATCTTTGAATATTTTGAATATTCTATATCGTTAAAGAAAATTTAGATCTATTTTAATGTTTAAGATAAAAACGTAAAGGTGAAGGGATTAAAAAAACTAGAATTATGTCACAAATATGAACGAACGTCACGGATGGTACCCCTCTCGCTGTGAAGGCAACTTGCGTGGTCAATGATTGCGATTATGAAGATATCAAATCACTTTTTGTTTTGGCTTTTTTCTTTATTGGGCTGTTTTATAGTCACAAATGGACCGATACCCTTATAATCTCTTATCATTCGATTTAAGAAGCAACAAATCTCATCCATTCGCTAAGGGTGCGCATAGAATAAATTCCGAAATAAAAATTCTGTTTCGGAATATATTCCAAAACATAATGACGTTTGTTAATAAATTTTTGAAATACATTTTGGAGAGATTTTTGCATTCTGAAATAAAAATGCGTTTGTTAAAAATACTTTATTCCAAAATACACTTTTAATTTCAGAATGCATTCTTAATTCCAAAATGAGTTTTTTTAAAAATACTTTATTTCAAAATGCATTTTTAATTTCAGAATACATTCTTAATTCCAAAATGAGTTTTTTGCTAAAAAAGGAGAAGCTACTTTTTATAGCTTCTTGATTCTGAAATGCATTCTCCCTATTTTCTCACAATTTTTTTTCAAAAAATGCATAAAAATTGAAAATTTCTAGAAAAATTCATAAAAATTTCTAGAAAATGGCTTAAAAAAAGTCAAATTTTGAGAAAATATAAAATTTGGTAAATTTTTTTTAAAAAAATTAAAAATTTCAAAACTTCACATAATAGCTTAAAACACATATGGCCACCCAGTTTGAGTGAAATTTAAATTTTTTAAGGTGCCCAAAAAAAAAGTAAAAATTTTAAAAACTTCACAAAATGGTTTAAAATACATGTAGACACCTACTTTGAATGAAATTTAAATTTTTTGAGGTGCCAAAAAAAAAGAAGAATAATAAAAAAAATAAAAAATTTTAAAACTTCACAAAATAGTTTAAAATACCTGTGGCCACCCATTTTGAGTGAAATTTAAATTTTTTGAGGTAACCAAAAAAATGAAAATAAATAAAAATTTCAAAATTTTACAGAATGGCTTAGAATACTTGGAGCCACCCACTTTGAGTAAAATTTAAATTTTTTGAGGGCCAAAAAAAATTAAAAAATAAAAAACTTTAGAAAATGGCTTAAAATACTTGTAACCACCCACTTTGAATGAAATTTAAATTTTTTTATGTGCCCAAAAAAAATTTAAAAAATCAAAAATGTCAAAACTTTACTAAATGGCTTATAATACTGGTGGGCACCCACTTTGAGCAAAATTTAAATTTTTTTAGATGCAAAAAAAATCAACAAATCAAAACAAACTTCTATTCCATAAATCAATTTCTGAAGCAGAATTAGTCATATTTTACCAAACAGATTTCTCCTCTAAAAATCAATTTTTGGCAAAAATTCCAAAAATCAATTTTTGATAAGAATTTGATTTTTAGAGCAGAATGATTATCATTCGCACCCTAAATTTCAATTTGAATTCGAACGATTATAATTTTCTACTTTTCAATCCCACGATGGTGCGTTGGGCCATGGACTCGACCTTTCTTTATCAAACCCAAAATAGAATAAGCCGCTTTAGGGTGACGAATTGTCTTTTCGTGCGCCGCCTAAACCTCGACTGTCCTTCATGTTGTCAAAGGTAGAATGCAACTTCTGGGTGAAGGACATCTTTCTTCGCACACAAGCTTTCAATGGAGGGTCCAAGCAATGATATGTATAAAGGTTAAAAGGAAACGTTGTGGAACCCCACTAAGAGCATCAAATTTCCTCAACGCATAGGACCACCAAAACAGGATCATCAGACAGTTGTGATGGAAGCATTCAGGCAGTTTCGCATCCAAGACATTTCCGATTATCAGAACTAGCTGATAAGCATCAAACATCTCACACAAAGCGGTACCCCGGGGACAAAAGGTCTAGCATGAAACTTACCAGGGTACATGCCCCTCACGAAGCAGTACATCCCGACGCCGAGGTCGAAGTGCAGGGGGCTGGTTGCAACTATCAGGCCTCAATCCCCTCCAATCCTCAAAAAATTTCGTGATTGCGAGACTAAATATAGGGTTCACTCAGTGCTCTTCTCCATCCACTTGCTCCGTCAATGAATAGTTGTCTCCAACAAAGGTGCAACTTTTACAGTGCCTTACGAAAACAAGTAGAAGAATCTATCGTTATTGCAATGACAATAGTTGTCGGGAGAGACTTTTAGTCTGACTCTGAATCATGTCTCTTCTTCCCCTTGTGCTTGCGGTGCTTCTTGTCTTCAGAATCACGAGCATGTCTTTTCTCGCGCTTCTCATGCTTTTCGCGCTTCTTCTCCTCCCGCCTCCTCTTCTTCCTGCTATGTTCGTCCGCAAACTCCTCACTGGCATCTGCTTTCCTTGCTGTTGAGTCAGCAGTAGGCACGACAACCTTCTCTATGCCAGCTGAAACTTCCGATTGACTGGGTTGAACAGAACTTGATTCTTCCCAGGGACGAGGCAGTCTGCAGATCGGCACACCGCCATAACTAAGGTTAACCAATAATAAAACAATTAGAGCAAAAGGCTGCGATGTACATATTTACATGATGGTAACTCCCATCTTCACAGGATAAGTAGAAACCTCAGTTCGAGTTGTGCATTTCCATAACAGGTAAAAAAGAACATTAATCAGACAAAATGACAAAATGTCCAACAAAAGAAATCCCATCTCATGTTGTTTGGATTCTTTGGCAAATAAAACTGCGTTATCTGCATTCAGACTGTGACATCCTGTCTACGTGCATAAGCAGTAATCTAGTCCAAACTCCAATCATATCTTAGATCATATTGTTTGCCAAAATCT
This sequence comes from Syzygium aromaticum, assembly GCA_024500025.1. NCBI lineage: Eukaryota > Viridiplantae > Streptophyta > Magnoliopsida > Myrtales > Myrtaceae > Syzygium > Syzygium aromaticum. Next base: position 10,015,016 of record CM044894.1, on the reverse strand, counting down.
CAGATTATCAATTGAAAAGAGAATTTTAGTGGCAAAGTATTCATGGTTTTAGAAGGGAGAAATTGGAGTATCTATCCCACAAATTTACATTGCCATGAGTGTATTATAAGAACAATTCATGATTGTTTAATTCAATAAACATGTACCTTGCGAAACCCAGACCATGTACACGTGCTACTTCAGCATGACCTCCACCCAAATCCTCTGCCGTCGAGCCTCGCTTCACCAGTTCTTTCAGCTCATGCTTATCAAGTCGACTGCCTTGATTTGTGTTAGTGCGCTTAGGAGCTAATCCAAGCGCCTCCCTCATTGCCTGCTCCTCTTGTTCTTTGATTCTTTTTATCTCTTCCTTAGCAGCCTCCATATCTGCAGCCTCTGATTTCTTATCCCTGGCATACCAGTGCAGATCCTTTCCTGTTGAAATTAGTAAAATAAACTGTAGCATTATTAAAGGCAGCTCAACTTAATCCAACCCAAAGAAAATCCTCTTAGCAACAGCATCACTTCAACAGTTGAGTTCTTTGATGCTATCTGGAATTATACATATGCCGAAGTTTTGAATAATGAATATATGAGACGAAGGACTTAAGAGAACAAGAAGTATAGCCTGAATCCTAAAGATAAACTCACTCAATCAGACAGGAGTCCGGCCAGATAAGAGCACACCTTATTTACCGAACGGCATGCCATGTTCTCCATAATTTAATAGGTCTTTGCTAAAAACATGTCTGACAGCACAAACAAAAACTAACATAGCCAATTGAGGAAACCCCCAAAATAGAGCATCCAATACAACGAGGAAAAAAACATCTGTATGGAAGTCTACACAGACCAAACTCAAAAAGGTTACTCCATTATTGCATTGAAAAATGAGATGAGGTGCAACCGGAAGTAGTGAAGCGATCGGCACGTGGAAATCGCATCCTCTTTATGTTACTCTTGACTGCAGATTACTTGCCGACGGGGTATTATAATGTGCAATCTTTTCCAAATAGAAAAGAAGCCAAAATCTCAATTGCTTCGGTTACGTAGACCAAAGTTGAACCAACACTGCATGCCTTCCTATTTGGCTTTGAAGCGTCTCTAAATGGGAAGAAATCGATCGAAACCACCAACACGCCGCATTGACTTACCTTTCTGCCATCTCCCAACAGGCGCCTTTAGGCTGTGACCGATATAGTTCTCTCGATGTTTGTCGGCCTTAACGTCTTCCCAGCTGAATTCTGCGGATCATACACCAAAAACACATCATCAAAGAGAGGCATCGAAAATCACCGTCTCAAAAGACAAACAAGCTCATTCCGCACAAAATTCTCACCTTTAAGGGCGACAAGAAACTAACGAGCACATTTGCAAGTATCAATAAAATCAATTGGTGCGAGCGTAAAAAGGGGCAGAGATTCAAACAATTAGGGTTTGCGTGAATCACCGCCCATCGCATCCGTGTCCCACGAGCGAGAACCAAAACGAATCGAAAACCAATGATTCTATAATTAGGTCACCGCCGGCAACCCAAAGCAAGCACGCGGTCAAGACAGGTTTTTACAACCGTGGAAATTCCAGCACTCATCAGCTCATCAAAAAGCCTCCCAGCTCAAATTACGAATCAAGCAAAGAGAACAGACAAGCTCAAAAGCTGAAGGTGATGCAGAGAGAGAGAGAGAGAGAGCTTACGATCTCGGCCACCGCGAACGCCGCCTCTGGTGGGATGATACATGGTTCAAAACGAGGTCCTCTGAGCAGATGAAGATGGGATGCGCGGTCGTCTTCTTCGCCGGCTTCTCGTCGACGAGTTCTGCAGAGGTCGGTGGTCAGGACTCAGAACTCTGATTGGTCTCTCTTTCCGCGAGAGCAAAACGAAAGGGCGAGAGAGAGAGAGAGAAGACGAAGGAAAGAGAGGAGAATCTGTGGACCGGACCGGACTGGACCGGACCGGGATGAGAACCGGTCCAACACCGGTCCGTCCTGGCCCAACCGGACCCAGTTTTCCTTTATCTTTCTGGTGAACCGACCGACCCTCGCCTGCTAAACTACTCATTCATTGCTCTCGGTAGTCAGGTTCTTCGAAATCGAAATCGAGAGGGATCAGTCGAGCACCGATCGTCGGAGACGAAGAGACGGAGATGGCGATGAGATCCGCGGTGAGCAGAGCGAGCGCGAACCGGCTCGCCGGAACGGCTCGTTTCTTCAGCGACGGGAAGGGGAAGATCCTCAGCGAAGAGGAACGCGCCGCCGAGAACGTCTACATTCAGGTCTCGGATCTCTTCTCCTCCTTCGTTCGATCTTCGATTTTCCACGCCCTCGTTCCGCTTGCTCGTTGCCTCCTCTGATGTTGCTAAGCGTGCGGGTGCGGGAAACTACCTCGGGCGGCATTACGCGGTGGAATCCGCCGGGGGGTTTCTTGGGAGCTGTGTGTTGGATTTCTCGGTAGCGTTTCCTTAACTTGGTACGTTGTGTCTGATTTTGTTCTTTTTGGCGATTGAATGTGCTTGTGGCTTCGCGAAGAAAATGGAGAGGGAGAGGCTGGCGAAGCTGAAGCATAAGGCCGAGAAAGAGAAGGCGGAGAAGGGAAAAGAGGCCGAGGAGAAGGTTAGCTCGGTCGTCGCCTTTTCCACGAGATGCTCTGCTCCGATGTGAATCCAAATTTTTTTAACTTCGATTCTGTTAATGCATTGATGCATGGGGTGTGGCGTGGAGCAATGGGTTTGTGTGAGTTCAGCATAGGCATCATGAATTCATGGCTTTCCTTCCGTTGCCTTTTCCATCGTCCATTTCCCTCCTGACTGGAATTGCCGAACAAAATTAGACGTCAGTCTGCTTCGTTCCCTTTTCCACTCCTGATGACACCGAGCGCGTTTCTTTGGTCTTTTCTGAGGGCCTTCCCGGTGAAAGCAGTGGTGGTTGTTGAGGGAATATCTGTAGCAAAATTTATAGGTAGTGGAAGCAATTTGGGTTGCCTGAGTTAGATTGAACAGCTCATCTGCAAAATCCGGCATTACTAGTTAGATTTAATTGGCATAAACGGCTATGACAATGGAACAATCGCTAGAGGTGACTCCCCGTTAATGTGCCCTTATGAATGAAAAGTAACGTCTGAGAACAGTAGTGCCCATAGGATTTTGTTTGGAAGAAACGCTATATTCTGTGTGCATTCATCTAGTGCTATCATTCCTGGATCGATGTATTGGGGTGTGTGTAGCCACATGGAGCTGGTTTCATCTTGACTGGATCCAGAAGAGCAAGTTGCACTGGGGCATCCCTGTTAGTGTTATGCCGTATGTTGGTCTCGCCTGTACGTTGTGAATTTTGTATTTTGTCTTTTGACAGGAAGGATCAAAAGCATAGTTACAAGAGTGAGAAGTGGTTGAGAGACTAAGCAAAGAACTGTTTGGGTTAAGCGTCTCTCATTATCTATTCAGTGGTATTAGATAAGTATGATGTGTAAAGTATTCCTAGATAAGCTATCTTTCTTTCTCCTCCTAGGTATCTGACTTGGAAAGGATCCTCTACTTCTTCCACTATATAAGTGCAATGTACATGTTTTTTAGTTACAAAACAGTGTAATGGAGAAAGTGATGCTATCCCTCCAATAAAGCAACAAAAATGGAAATCAACCCCTCTTTTATCCTTTGTGATGTTGCAAATGTCTCCAGCTGATGACCATATCGGAGTAGCTGTGTTCAGCGTGTAAGATAATCATAGGAGCTTAATTCAGTCTACCTCTTAGGCTGCACATGTCATATATGTTTATTTGAACATCCTCGTTCTTTGGTTGCCATCCCCCCCACATTCGTCATTACCTCCATCCCTCTTTGTCCCCAATCTGCCTGCATCATGTATGAAACATCATTATCATTTCCTATTCATAGTTCTCTCTTTTTCTTTCATTGCAGAAACCTGGAGAGAAGTAGCAACTAAAACTCACTAAGAAGGCGGACGTGTCTGAAGTCATCATGGATAATAAATGTGTTGACTCTCGGTGAGAGTTCATCGATATGTAAATTATTCCCTTATGCAGTAAGAGGGGAACCTCTACTCATGCATTTGGTTTTGAACTTCCGAAAATTGTTGTCCAACAATCGTCCCTTAAGATTAAACACTTTGACATTTAACTTGATGGATCGTTTTGTAGTTTTTCCCCCCATCTGTTGCATCTGTGGATTACATGACATTACCGTTAATAACCTTATCCATGTGGCTGTTAAAAGATAGGGGAAGAAGGATGAGAGATCTCACTTTTGAATGAAATCAAGTAATGCATGCTGTTGCGGCTTCGAGGGTGTCTCAAACTTACTTTCTCGTGCATGATGCTGCCATAATCAAACTTACTTTTTTCCATTCAAAGTGTCTCCAAGCTTACTTTTCATGCATGATCTCTCCAGCTTACTTGTTATTGGAGGGAGCTGTTCCGTTACAGATTTACTTTTTCATTTCATTTAACAGCAGCTGAGCAGCTGACGCGATGCTTCGAAACCATCGGATATTTTCTCTGAAGCGTCAGTTTCGTATCTATATCTAATATTACATCGACTTAAGCTATCATTTCTTATGGGGAGTAGATGCATTGGAATGACTATGCATTTCCATCGACGGTGAGTTGCCTATAGATGACAATGCTGTACATGCAACTTGGGACTGAATAAGAAGTCCAAGGCACAGAATAAGAAGTCCAAGGCACATCAAACTGCGTTCAGAATCCCTGCCGCATCCTTCATCGCAAGAAGCAACGGACTTATTTTTATCGGTCGTCATATTCGATTTTATGAGAGCTACTTTCCCTTTTCCCAAAATCCCTTCAACGCTCGGAGTCCCGTGAACCCACTGTCCCAAATCAGTCGCTTCTTTCTCTTTTTCTACCTAGCGAAGCGACCCCGTTCTTCCTTCTCTCATCCTGCGGCCCTCTCTCCTCCTATCCAAGTCAAACTTCTTCGAGGCACCTCTTTCTCTTCTCTAGCCCAACCTCCTAATCCGTCTTTTTCCTCCTTTTGGCCTAATCAACCTATTTCCATTTTTCTTCTCTTTTCCCGCCCCTCCCTCGCGGCCCGACTCCTCTCCCGACCTATTTCCTCCCCTAACAAACTCGGAAATCCTTTCGCTTGCCTAATTCATGCCAAATCTAGAATTTTTAAACCAAGAAAATTCTTAATCTCTCTTTCTCTTTCCACGAATTGACACCTTGTTGGTACCCTAAGGTCAATCTTAATCCATGTTGGAGAGTGGCCACCACAAATGAATATAATGCTTTGGTCACCAATCATTCGTGGGATCTTGTACCGCCTTATTCTTTTAAGAATTTAGTCAAACATAAATAGGTATCGGACATCAAGAAAGAATCCAATAAAGCTATGCAATGCTTTAAAGCTCGCCTTATTGCAAATGGACTTAAGCAACTGGTCAGACTGGATTATGACAGGAACTTTAGCCCTGTCGTTAAACCCATTACGATTTGAGTTATTCTCTATATTGCGATTTCTTCGGAATGGGCCATAGGTCAACTTAAAAATGCCTTCTTATACCACATCTTTTATAAGAAAGTTTACATGCGCCAAATTTCAGTTTGAGTCCCCAAATCATGTGTGCCATTTACGAAAGAGCCATCTATGGTTTAAGACACACTTTACGTGCATGATTGGTTAACGAACAGTACTCATAAAGATCCTATTTCCTATTTGCCTTCCACGCTTCGATAGGTTTTTCATTTTCTTTGGCTCATTGCAAGTAAAGCCGGTCCTTCGCTATTCGTATATGCTCCCTCTCAAGGCCATTTATATATTGATGATAAACTTGTTACTAATGATACACCTCATTTATTACGGTCTTTAATTAATCGACTCTCAGGAATTTGATATGAAGGATCCAGGAACACTTCACTATTCCTTGGTATTGAGGCCCATCACCACTCTAATGGTATTCTTTTATCTCAGACCAAGTACCTCATTAAGGTCAAGCTTGTGTCTACTCCCTTGGTGAAGACTTTGTTGTCTGCTAAGGATGGTGGACTCCCAGCTTCTCCGACATTGCATTGACAAATGATTGGTGCACTGCAGCATGTGTCAATGACAATGCTCGATTTTAGCTTTTGTTGTGACCTGGTTAGCCAGTTCATGCATCAACGCAATCACCTCATCTCCTAGCTGTTAAACGTACAAACCGATATGTATTTAAGTGGTACATCAGCCTAGTGTTCTCCCGCTTCATTGAATGCTACTTAGACTAGGCTAGGTGCTTTAACAGTAGATGGTCCACCTCAGGTTTTTTTGTCTTTCTAGGCGCTAATCTTATTCCATGGAGTGCCAAGAAGCACTGTTGTTGCCCGTTCTAATACAGAGGCTAAGTATCGTGATGTAACTCACTGTGTTACTAAAACTAATTGGATTCTCCATTTACTTCGTTAGCTTGGGGTACCCCTTTTTGTTTCTCATAGTTTATTGTAACAACATCCCTGCCGCTACATTGCTCTCAACCCTTCTCAGGCTCGCTCCAAACACATTAAGCAAGATTTTCACTTTGTTCAAGAGCAGGTTGCTTCGGGTGATCTACGGTTTCTCCCATGTGCCTACATCGAATTTGACACCTTCAACAAAGGAGTACCTAGTCCGCGGTACACACTATTGATATTCAATCTCTCATTTGTTGCAAAGGAGACTCTTTCTGTAATTGTTTTTTTATTTGTACTCTAATTGTAATTAATCACTTCTATAAATACATATCAGGCTTCAGGTTAAGCCACCATAAACAGTGTGCTGGTACATTGCATTATGGTGAGAGATCGGAAACCCAGATTGGGGGCACCTTTTGTTACTGAAACAATTCGGTATGTCGTCATCAAGCATCAGTTTCATACTGATATCTAATGTTACATTGATTTAAATTATCGTTTCTATGAGGAGAAGATGCATCGGGAATGACTATGCATTTCCATTGACTATTTAGTTTCCTATGAATGACAATGATCTACATGCACCTTGGGACTGAATAAGAAGTACAACAGAAGCCAAAAACAATCATAACTACCAAAATTGGCGCACACTCGGGACCGTCAAGGATTCAGATATGATTCCCAACCTTCTCTCTGCAATTTTTCTGCCTTTGTGAGGACATCTTCCTTCGTATCTTCTTGGTACTGGCTCATTCTGCGCAAGTGAAAGATAAAGAGATCAAATGAGCACGGATGCATTTCACCCAATTTCACCATGAACACCATTGATGTTCCACTACAGACGATATTATAACATCTACTTCCGTTACAATCGCAAACCCCACATCCTAAAGTGAGACAAAAAGACCAACCTAGCCAGTAGGTCTGGAGCACCAACTCCCAACATTCTAACGGCTAGCAAACCAGCATTTGTGGCATTATTTACAGCCACAGTAGCAACAGGGACACCCCTTGGCATCTGCAATAAAGCACGACAAACACGGTCATGAGGCTAAGAGATTTTTGGTGCTCTAAGAGGACCATGTCACCTATCCACCGAAAAACCAGTGACGCCACACAAAATGTCATGTATTTCATTGTACTCCACCCAAAAAAAACATCTCGTACTCCGTGATTGGTTGAGTGGACAGAAGACGTGGCCCTTTGGGAGGACATAAAACCTTCTCCAAGTTACCATTTTGCAGTATAAAAGGTGGATTTTAAAATAATCAACGACCACAGCCGCCATCAAAAACTGAATTCGACAGTAATAAGAACCAATTTTTCTATAATTAGAGAAAAGAAGTACCTGCACTATCGATAAAAGTGAGTCAAGACCATCCAATACAGAAGTACGAACAGGCACACCAACAACCGGTAATGGAGTCAGGGAAGCCACCATACCTGGAAACAGAAGAAAGTCTCTTATACGGTAAAAAGCCATCTATTACACACAATATTCTAGTGATCAGGACATAAGACAACTAACCTGGCAAATGAGCTGCACCACCAGCACCAGCAATAATAACTTGAATGCCCCTCTCCTGAGAAGAGGAAGCATATCTGAACATCACATCAGGGGTTCGATGTGCTGAAACTATTCTCACCTGCAAAGTTTATATTCATATGATAAGTCACTCGGCATGTAAGTTCATTGCTCAATAATGTAATCTTGAGAATATAATCAGAACATAATTAACCTCATAAGGCACATCAAATGCATCTAGTATCCTTGCTGCATCCTTCATCACAGGAAGGTCAGAGTCTGAGCCCATTATAATCCCAACATGCGGTTGTACTGCATTTAACTAGTGACATTGTCAATAATCATGACAAAGCAACGGCGTATAAGCTCCATTTAGCACAGAAACAACTTTATAGCCAGTGCCAACGTAATCCTTTTTTCTTTTGAGAATTTTTCAAATAGGGAGTAGTCACTAAAGATGCTGTAAAATGGAGCTCAGTTGTTAGTGCAATCACAGGTATCTGAACGGAGATAAGTCTACTTTCTAAGCTTCCTTAGCACATGAGACAAAGGAATGCAACTCGCAACCGTGAGAAAAGCAACCTTTCATGGTTTCAATGCAAAATCTTACGTCTCCAACCACACTCGAACTTGTACCTTTATTTAAGTGCTGTACTACTCAACTTCAAAGCATTCCCTGTAGCTTATGAATCCAAACATACCTACCCCCCTAAAATATTTTTGTAAGCAGGGGTCTGCACGTATTTCCATTGTTTTCCAGGAAAGAAAGGCCCAGATAGAAGACAATATTTGAGAGAGATATAAAGAAAAACAAAGAAATTCACCATGTTCTACCCAAAAAAGGGCTATTTCTAGACCAAAAGACACAAAAAAACTAACCTGCTGACTGACAATCCCTGCCTTCTTCGCTTAGCAAAGCATTTAGTTGTGCTTCCACAGTGCCCATTGAGGAGCCAACAATAGTAATATGACCCACTTTCCTTTGCTTACGCATTTCTACAGCACCAATAAGAACACATAGTTAATTACTGGCCGAGAGTGAGAGAGTAGGAGGAAAGGTTGCTGCCTTGGGGTTGTTTTTTTTTTTTTTTTGGGGGGGGCGCGGGTGAGGGGGAGAGTGGGAGGGGGAGGGGGAGGGTCGGTGGAGGTGTTCTTGATCATCTGACCTGGCTTATCATACCAATGAATTGCAGCTCCTTTTATGCTCAATGCCCTTCCAATCAACCGATGAGCCAAACGAAAGCCTTGTTCCCCCTAAGCACAATAAGTACAATGTCAAACCTTTTACTATAAGCATCTAGAGCAATAATGAGACCGCATAAATGACACTAACTCAAAGATTTCAAGATAAAAACAGTCCACATATAATAGCTACAAGACACGACAAAAGCAGCCAAAGGTTTATAATTAGAATAGTCTACTGTGTAAGCCCCAATCCCCATAACCAAGCTACAAGTGCAGCACTAAGTGCCTCTTAAGTAAATTGGCAGTGAAATAAGGAAGCACTTGTTTGTCATACTTGTTTTGTGTGTCTGCAGCAAGTATATGGTGGTTTGGGATGGGAGGCTAAGTCAAGTGCATTCAATGCATAAAACAAAGAAAAGATGAAAGCCAAGTAGTCTAGTTGGCAAAGCAATGATTCAAAAATCAGCAAGGCGTAAAAATGGACCTCTTCTTCACCAAGTACATTGTACATGATAGCAGCAGGAGTTTTCATTGACGGATCACCAAGTGGAAGACCAATAACAGCTCGCAAATGCTGTTCAAACTGAGAAGTGTAGCAAGCCTCAATCGTGTGATGGCCGCTATTGTGGGGCCTAGGAGCCACTTCATTTAACAAGACCTAAAGGCAAGTGAAAGCATGTAAGTAGGATAGAGGTGGTAATTCGCAATAAGAATAAATTGTAGAGGAAGTTATCGATGACCACAATCACCTGACCATCCCTAGTAAGAAACAATTCAACGGCAAAAACACCAGCGCCTTCCAGGGAACAAACGGCTTTATATGCAATATCAGTAGCTTGTTTCCAAATCTTCCAGGGTATACTCGCAGGCGCCTTAACTATGTGACATATGTTTTCCCTAAAATTGCAAGAAATATAATAAAATGTGTAAATAGTTTCTGCCAAGAGTAAGCTGGCAAAAGCTAGTATAATACACACCGTAGCTCAGGTAACATCCGGCCTTAAAGGAGACAGTCTACTATAATAATAAACCATAAAATAAAAGACAATAAACCTACTTGTGTATAGTCTCAACCACAGGATAGCACAAGACAGAATTGTCTCTTCCTCTTGCTACAATGACAGCAAGCTCCTGTAATAAGATTCAAGATAACACAGTTACTTTTAGTAATGACTTCATAAAGTAACAACCCCCCCACCCCAATGGAAGTTGTGTTAACCATCATTGCCTACAAAAGTATAATCCCACCAAGCCAGTAAGAACATAAGGAATGCTGGAGAAAACTAGTGTGAGTTGTCACATACATAACTTATGTGCACTAAGACACAAACACCATACACATTTTTTTTTCTTATTGAAAATCAAAATAAACAATTGTCAAATACTGTAATTCTATGTTCTCTGTAAGTGCTCTACAAACCCCCTTCATTGGCAATGTCTTGGCAATCCATGAATAATGCATTAATGAGGAACAACTTGTTGATAGAAGGTGGAAAATACACCATAAAATTAGCTATAACAAAAATCATTAATGGTCGATGCAAGGCTAATGACACTTATGAGATGTGCACCTTTACGAAGGGTGCCCATTTTTCGACATAGAGTCCACGCTCAAATCCTCCAAGAGCTGCAGAAGATGAAGATCAAAAGTAAAATTCAACCAGCTACTTGTAGACTGATGAATGCAAGAATACATTCTGAAATATCAAAAGGGTAATATCGAAGTGACAAGACAAGAAAACAAAAGAATGTCCGGAATTTACAAAATCATCCATCTTGTCATGTAACCAAATGTCCTAAGAAATTGAAAAATAAAACTAACAAAGAAAATCTTTCCATCATCAGATAGAACAATGCAAGAAATGGAGAGCAACTCCAAAATGAAGGAACTCTGAGTATTACAAGAGGAAGAGGTAAGAAAAGAGATGGTAAATACCAGCCACAGCAGAAGAAAGCTCCTCAGCTGTTTTTGCAACAGCATTTCCACGCCCATCATAAGCTAGCCGTTTTCTCTTCACCATCAGGGGATAGCCAAATAGGTCACCAGCTCTCTTAGCACCTTCGAGATCATCTATCTGTCGCAGCCCATTCTCACGTCAACAGAAGGAATTAGAATGCCAATGTCCAGGCCACATTGCAGGTCCAAGAAACATCGAGGAAATTGACTAACCTGCATGAACTCTGGAAGGGGAATGACATGTCTGGACAAGTGAACTTTTTGGAGATATTTGTCCTGGAAGAGAGCACAAATCTTAGTAAGTTCATTGTCCTAAAAAGGAAATTCATCTATTATTCCAGTATATTGGGAAAAAAACAAGCAATTAATCAATGATCCAAAGAGAGACTAAGGCAACCCAAACTTATCTTCTCTGAGGTTCAAAATAGTACAATACACCCTATCAACAAATTTGTGGAATGTCACAGAACTTCTTTAGAGCACACCTAGAAATTACCCAGCCCAATAATACAGCCTATAGCAGTGGACTTTCTTTTGTTTTACAAGAAGTAACGCTTAAAATCAAAAACTCATATCTTAACAATACACATGTCCGTGGTCATGGTATTCAATGACGCATATATGCAGTCATTCACCTTCACTACTTGACTCAGCTTTTGCCGGAATCGATATAATCTTAAGAGAGATTTTTTGGTCATGTTTCACGACTTTCATGTCTCATACAATTAGAAGTAACATGCATTAGCTAATCTACAATTGGAAGAGGAGCACAGAAAAACCGGTAACCAGTCCATCCTATCCCATCCTTAAACAACAAAAGTCTTAGCAAAACCACAATTTCCAATAGGTCCTACAGTAGGAAAGTCTCTGTACCTCAAACGTCCAAGGGATGTTAAATGTGTTCTCACTCCCCACAAGCTAATGAAACACAACACACTCCAGAAAACCTAAGTGGAGCTGTCAGACCTGGGGGACCATAGTTCTTTCAGTTTTTGTTGCATTGACATGGCACATGAGGTAAAGCCATCCTCAGAAGTTTTTCAAAAAGTAATGTATGTTGGTCCTGTCATGCTTATTGACATATTTTTTTACTTAGTTGCTTTCAATGCATCGATATCATTTTAATAGCTCCTTTACGTATCCATGTCTAGAATAAAGATGAGAACATCATAAGTTCCTCCAAGTCTAGTGGAGATACCACAGGATTTTTCAACATATGCAATGTGATTTTCTCCTAAATAAGAGTGTCAATTGAAGAACTCAAGCAGCTCCATAATCTGCACGTCGATCCTCAAAGCTACTGAGTCTACAGCTGACAGAATCCTTATTAACAAGAAAAAGATTCGCGGAATTCAAAACAATACAGTCTCCTACATGAAAATAAAATTCACCACGTCACTGTTAAAGAAAAGTAACCTGGATAATTCGAATAGTGGAGGCTTTAGGTTGGCAATCCACTCCATGTTGCTCAAGCTTCTCCAAGGTGGCAGCATCAACATGTTCAATTTCGACCGTCAAAATTTCACATCTAACTACCATGAAGAAAGAGCATACATGAGTAATTATTTAATCAATAAAGCACGTCTTTTGTAAAAGCATTATATCAATTCCATAACTAGTACATAATAAAACCTCTTTGCAAACTCCTCCACGGTCGCACTGTCGTCAAAGCTGCCAACCATATGATCGTATGCAATTGCACTTGCTGGGCAGCTTTCAAGTGGGTCTAAAACAATGACTTTAATGGCCATTTTAGAAGCTGCCTGACATAGCATGCGGCCCAGTTGCCCTCCTCCTAGCACACCAACTATCTTCTCGCTTAATCCATGGACAGGTAAGTCGTCCTTCCTTAACCATACAAAAACATACACTCAAGTTCCATATGGAGTTGTATAAGATCTTACAGATAGAAAACAAGGAGAAAAATTTAAATTGAACACAAAAACTTTAAGTACCCTGTTGGACGACAACCACATCCAAATAATAGCAGGGAGAAAAGACTTGGGAAGGATTATGAATCTAGAAAGTGAAGAAGAGAATCTTAGAAAATGATTCTTCTATAAATAATAATCCAGAGAGAAGCGGATAGAGAGAGCTTCATGGAATAGAAAGAGATTTCCAAAAGATAATGAGCCTTCTTTTCCAATAAATTTTCAGTCTAACCGAATACGATATTACAATATGTAATGTGAATGGCTTTTAGAGCTAGTGCTTAAATTGTTCTTAAAATGATCCTCGAATGCTTCTGTTTGCAGCTGAGAGGAAAAAAGGAAAAGAAGAGTATCTCCTAACTCCAAAAAAATAATACTAATAATTTTTGGAAAGCAAAACAATGTTTCCATCATCCATGTTGCAGCCAACGGAGTAAACCAAGAAAGATGTGTCATGATGCAGAAAAACACTATCTCAGGTGTATTGAAACGGTGATAACACGCAGCAAGTACAACAACCTGGTTGAAGGGTCATGACCTTCTGATGATGCCAGGCAAGCTAAGCTTTGAGAGGAAGAGATACACGTAGAATGAGAAGCGAATAACTTCTCTTTACAACAACCCGAGCGTTCCATCGAGAATCTCAATGCTGTGTCAGTCACTGCTGTTGCTCCTCTGGGAAGCACGAAACGAGTAACTTGGCGTCCACTCGGCACGATGCCCTGATGAAGATGAAGCATCCTAACTCTCGCACTGCAAAAGAAAAACAGGATCAGGAAACATTCTACAAGAACAAAAATGCGGACAACAAAACAAAAGCGAAAACGATTCGTCCGATAAAGACGACAAATTTGGCAAAAGGATGTAGCATCACGAAATACGAAACTAGCTAGCTACAATAGAGAGATCGATCGCACGTTTACTTCACCGTTTTCAAGCAACATAAAAGAAAACCCAAGTCGAATTACGCGCGTGCGAGGAGATCGACTATCTCCGAAACAGGGTCACATTCGATCGACACGAAAACACCGACACCAGAGCAGTCGAGGCAATACGACATTAAAAGTCAAATCCGCCATCTTCGCGCCTCCATCTCAACTACGATGCCTTCTTCATCATACTGAACAGGCGGAGGCGAATGATCATCTCCCACAGCACACAAAAAAATCACTCATCGAATCGATCGCGCATTTCTCCGAAAAAAACCGCACGTGCTTGAGCGGCAGACACAGAGAGAGAGAGAGAGAGAGAGATGGAGCTTCACCGATGAAGAGGACGGTCGAGTCTGAAAGACGGAAGAAGAGAAACCTTCAGTAGCTGCAATTGACGAGGCGGGCGACGGTGGGGCGGAGCTCGGTGGCGAGACGGAGAGAGTGTGTGTGTGTGTCTCATGATTGATACCCTGTGAGTTTCGGATAAAATGTTTGGGCCGGGTCGAAAGAACATATGGGCTTTCTCGGATCCGGCCCGTCTAACGTCGGTCCAAGCCCAGCCCAGCCCCTAACAAAGTCTCCTAGATTTTACCGCGATTATGTTTTCTCTGTTTATTGAGAAGGAGGCCGTCCTCCTCTTGAATGAGTCCTGGGAGAGAGGGAGCAGGCACTAAATTCATCATTTATTGTTGCACACGTCAGTCCTTTCAGGGGAGAGAGATAAATAGGGCTCCCGGATCTCATTCTTTTGATTCCATGTCACGTGACACGTGTTGGATTTTGAGTGTTTTATGCATGCCACGTAAGCCGGTGACGTGATGGTTTGAAACCACTTAAATATTTTCTTGTCTCCCTCGGGCCTAAATGCCTCGAGCTGGCCTGATCGATGCAGTTATCGTCATTAGGCACATGAACCGACTAATCTGATCTTCCTATGGACTAGCTACAAAGACCGTGCCACTTGGTGACGATTGGAGATGAAGGAACAGCAGCGGAGTCGGTGCCGTTTGCTTATCCGGCTTCCCTTTAGCCGTCGCTCGAGTTTTCGCCGTGTCGAAGAGGATGGCCCTATTTCGCCGAAAAGAAAAGAAATCCCCAACTGCACAACGCTCGTACAAAAAGAGGTCCATTTACGTGCTAATGAACCCTTCTCAGGAAGTTGGAATGCATCCAGAATCCAGAAACTTCATAAGCAATCGAAGCATTTCAACCTCCTAAAACTCTATAAACAATATGGCCATGTTGTCTATTGCTTCTCAATTCACCATGAGTCCCCGCCTAGAAATTTGGCACCTTCATCTCTAAGTCTAAAGCATCAGAAGCCATCTTTGGTTTCCTTCTTCTGAGTCCTCCTAATCAGGAACTTCTCTAGCTAGAAGCACGAGCTGCTGGGTGCAGCGATCCTCATCTTGGGCATCCTATGGGCCGCAACAGCTGCGATGCAGCTATCACCATGGATTCCTGACCACTGCCGTCGGCAAATTCCGCACGTACACCTGCATGAGAGGCCTCGTCAGGTTGTACAACCCCATGAGGTTCAAGGCGACAGAAGGCAATCATGGCTGAGTTCCCGGCTCTCAACAGGCAGAGCTTCTAGTATGCGATCCTCCAGTGCCCGGCCAGTTTAGTCAACCCTTCCCACATGCACCCGTGGGCGGCTGAGCTCCTCTCCATCGTGTCCTGCTTCATCAACGGCGCACGTGAAATCTATTCTGGAATAAAAATTCTGTTCTAAAATAGATTTTGGAAAAGAAATGCGTTTGTTAAAAAATTTTCAAAATGCATTCTGAAGCAATTTTCACATTCCAAAATAAAAATGCGTTTGTTAAAAATACTTGATTTCAGAATGCATTTTTGATTCCAGAATAGGCAAGAAAAAGAGAAGCTATTCTTCCAGAATGCATTCTCCTAATTTTCTCTCTTTTTCTCACTAATTTTTTTTTCAAAAAATGCATAAAAATTGAAAAATTCCAGAAAAATTCATAAAAATTTCCAGAAAATAAAAAAAAAAAGTCAAGATTTCAGGAAAATAGGAAATTTGGTGAATTTTTTTAAAAAAAATATTAAAAAGATCAAAAATTTCAAAATTTTACGGAATGGCTTAGAATACCTTTGGGTACCTACTTTGAGTGAAATTTAATTTTTTTGAGGTACCCAAAAAAATAAAAATTAAAAAATTAAAAATTTCAAAACTTCACAAAATAGCTTAAAATACCTTTAGGCACCCACTTTGAGTGAAATTTAATTTTTTTGAGGTGCAAAAAAAAATTTAAAAAATTAAAAATTTCAAAACTTCACAAAATAGTTTAGAATACTTTTAGCCTCCCACTTTGAGTGAAATTTAATTTTTTTTAGATGCTCAAAAAAATAAAAAAAATAAAAAATTTCAAAACTTCACAAATTAGCTTAGAATACTTTTGGGCACCCACTTTGAATGAAATTTAATTTTTTTGAGATGCCCAAAAAAAGCAAAAAAAAATCAAAAATTTCAAAACTTCATAAAATGGCTTAGAATACCTTTGGCCACCCACTTTAAGTGAAATTTAATTTTTTTGAGGTGCCCAAAAAAATCAAAAATTTTAAAACTGCACAAAATGACTTAGAATACCTTTGAGCACCCACTTTGAGTAAAATTTATTTTTTTGAGGTATCCAAAAAAATCAAAAATTTCAAAACTTCACAAAATGGCTTAGAATACCTTTGAGCACCTACTTTAAGTGAAGTTTAATTTTTTTGATGTGCCCAAAAAAATAAAAAATTTTAAAATTTCACAAAATGGTTTAGAATACCTTTGGGCACTCACTTTGAGTAAAATTTATTTTTTTTGAAGTGCCCAAAAAAATCAAAACATCAAAAATTTTAAAACTTCACAAAATGGCTTAGAATACCTTTAGGCACCCACTTTGAGTTAAATTTATTTTTTTTAGGTGCCCAAAAAAATAAAAATATAAAAATAAATTTTTGTTATAGAAATTAATTTCTGGAGCAGAATTAATCATGTTTTACCAAATAGATTTCTCCTCCATAAATCAATTTCTAGCAAGAATTTCAGAAATCAATTTCTGGCAAAAATTTGATTTTTGGAGCAAAATAGTTACCATTTACACCCTTATAGGCCACAATAGCTGGGATGCAGCTATCACCATGGATTCCTGACCGCTGCCGTCGGCAAATTCCGCACGTACACCTGCATGAGAGGCCTCGTCAGGTTGGACAACCCCATGAGGTTCAAGGCGACAGAAGGCAATCATGGCTGAGTTCCCGGCCCTCAACAGGCAGAGCTTCTAGTATGCGATCCTCCAGTACCCGGCCAGTTCAGTCAACCCTCCCCACATGCACCCGTGGGCGGCTGAGCTCCTCTTCATCGTGTCCTGCATCATCAACGGGGCTTTCGAGGTGGGGTTGATCGACACAACGAATAAGCTCTTTACCCAGAAGCTCTAGAAGGGCGACGTCTTCGTGTTCCCAGAGGGGCTCGTTCACTACCAGTACAACCGCGACATGAGGAAGAGCCCGCTGGCGTTATCTGCATTCTGGAGTGCAAGTGCAGGAACTGGGTCGGCTGCTGCTTCTGTGTTCGCCAGAGGGCTTGATGATGGCACCTCGGCCAAGTCGTTCAAGACTGACTTGTCCACCATTCAGAAGATCAAGGCAGGACTTGCAATCAGAGCCTGAAACAGAGGCCTCGAAAAGCACGTATTGCTGCTCGATGCGTTTGTTCAAGCTATAGAATACATTACCGATTGAATAATGGATTGCAGAGTCCTCTGCTTTCTCTTGTGACGTGAATTTTTCACGCAAGAGTACAATCGCATAGTGTCTTTGTGAGCGAGGTCAAGATCAATGATCTTATGAAATCCGCCGCCAAGTGTAAGCAATGATTTATACATCATGACATGTACAGTATCCAATTACATAATTATTTCCAAATGCATATGTCAATCGTCAAATGATGAACGAGTAGAAATTCTCTTACACTAGCTAGGGAAGCTAATAATAATCATCCAAATTACTTTTTAGTCAATGACTCTGAAATATAGAAGCCCTCTCCCAAACTAGTTGTAATTAGTCGATGGCTCTGAATTTCAGAACAGAAGTGCATTCTTGCTTCGTACATAGGATTGCTCAGGAATGGGAATATAGAAATCTATCCGAAGATTCCAAATTATAAGAGAAGCATCCGCGAGAAAGAAGAAGAAAAATTACGGAAGTTACCAAATAGTTTTGATTCCCACTAAAATTTACTGTATTTCAAAGAGTGATTCAGAACATGATTCAACATGAACTGAAATAAAGAAAAGAGTGAGAACCTAAAGTACATATACCCCTTTTCCACTAAATCTATAATGAATTCCTACTTTATACTGGCTTTATAATCTATATACAAAACTTCGATCCTGGCACTTCACAAGAAATAGCTGAAGTTTTTGTATCCTATCGACCCTCCTCCTTGATCAGGCAAATGATTCACGAAAGGTGCCGGTTGAAAAGGTTGCATCTGCTGAAAGTTGCTGCCTTGTGGAAAATCGTAACTCGGATCATCTTGGGCATTGCCCGCTTGAGCAGGGTTGAAACTCTCATTAACAGATGACTGGACTGGGGGCGTATCGACCGTGGTGATGTCGTGAATGCTAGTTCTCTTCCTCTCTTTCTTCCCCAAACTCATTTGCCGCATATAGAACTTTTGAGCGTGGCTAGCCACCTGAGTCGGTGTTCTAGTGAGGACAAAGTGCCTCGAGATGCTCCTCCAGTCACCCTTGCCATATGTCTGCAGTCCGAGCAAAAACAACCTGCCGGGGCGACAAACAAGAGATCTTATTATAAGCCAAGGATCAAATAAGTGCAAACATTCTTTAACACAGCTAGGGCTCTAAGAATTGCCAATTCTCCAGGAGACAATTTGCAACAGGTTTTTCTTTCTTATACAAGCACCTCGGGTGTAAAAGAAATTTCTGACTCTAGAAGTGAAACAGGGCAGTGTCCTTGCACCGGTGCTCAAAATGCATATGAAGTTGATTGCACAGAAAGATGAAGAAACTACATATATGACGCACAGGCAGGTGAGCTGTCCTGTTGACCTGCCTGTGGTTATAATTGCTTCACACAGGGGCGTGAAACAACATTACGCCAAACTATCAGCCCTGCCCAAAAATAACATTGCACGCTCACCGGTTATCTCTTATTCGCACAACACAATCCATCTTTAGGTTTTTCTGTTTAGACGGACATAGAAAAGATCAATGAAGCAGATCTACAGGTATAGAAACAGTTCGTAGCACAAGCAACCGGAACGACAAAACAAAATTTCACAGCCTGTCACGAATTCATCCAGTTTCTACTAAGATATTACACAAACATCAACATGACACTAGATTTTTGTGACTAAAACATATTACATCTTCCATGAAATGCGCGTGTTGAAGCAAAACTTCATATTTGGAGGGATCAAATAGACCAATCAATATCTCATTTACTCCAATTAGCACCCCAATTCAAAGAGACATAGCAAAAAATCACGGGTTTGAATTTCTCCTGCGGGGAAAAGAAATCGCGAATACCTTCATATCCAAACTTGAATAAAAACTTCAATTGAAAGTAAACACCAATAATTCGTTAAACCCCAAACGCAGTATCTAGGGTTCAACCTTTTCTTCCCCCAAGTTTTCCAATTCATTAGCAACCACAAGAAAACATCGAGGGCAGATGCTCTTTCGAAGCAACGAGGCAAAACATATGAGTCGCTCTTCACAGCAAAGAAAACAAGAAACCAGGAAAGATCGAATTTTCAAGAATTGCACGAATCCAACAGCTAATCTCCCGAATCAGAAAAGCAATTCAGAGCCCCCAGAAACAAGAACGCCACAAAAAACAACAGGAAAAAGGAATAATTCAACAAAAAACAACCGAAGGCATCTCTCAATCACCTGTGCTCCTCCTCGCTCCACGGGTTGCCCTTCTTCTTCTCCGCGTCCTTGAACCGGGGGGGCGGCTTCGCCTCGAACGTAATCTGGCCGCCGCTCCCCGGGGGCTCGTCACGGTAGCTCGGCGGCTCGACCCGCCCGGACTCGATCGCGTCGATGTCCGCTACCAGCCTCTGGTAGTGCTCGAACACCTGCGACGCGGGCCTGTTCAGGCGGTCCCCGATCAGCTGCCACCGGTCGGGCGAGTCCTCCGCCACCGCCACCAGCGCGTACTCGAAGAGCTTGTCCTCGTAGCGGCTCCACTCCTCCGCCGCCGGCGCCGCCGGAGCCGGAGGAGGAGGAGGAGGAGGAGGGGGAGGCCGGGCCGCCTGCGTCAGCGCGGTCGGGCAGTACATGAGAAGAATCAACGGGTCGTCGGGAACGGAGGGGGTCGTCGTCGTCGTCGTCGCCGCCGCCTCCTTTTCTTCTCCTTCTCCTTCTTTCCTTTCTGGGGATTTGGTGGGAGAATTTGGAGGGGTTTGGGTTTTATAGGTGAAGTTCTTATCTATAAACTCGCTTTCGATTTTCGGAAGATTTAAAAGGATTTCGGAAATTCCGGTGATTAAGAAAAGGATGTTTTTACACAATGCGAAAAGGGCGTGCTGAGCTGTCGAGGCGGGGAGGGGTGTTTTGTCGTTTAGCGGTTTTTGGACTTTTGTGAGTTGTTGGAGGGGCGATTTTGACCCCCGCCCTCCTTTTTTTTTTTGGGGGTTTTCTTTTTCCTTCCCGTGGCGTGGGCCCCACTCCTCCGGGGAGTTTCGATCCAGCACGTTTTTGCTTTTATTGGGTGTTGGATTTTTATTCTTTCGGTTTCTTTTTTTTTTCCTTTATTTGGGCAATTGTGCTATTTACGGCGAGACGTGCGGTCAAAGGAAAGGGTGGAGTCGTGAGAGATTTTATTCGAAACATATGTAATTTTTTATAAATAAAAAATTTAACGAAGTTCTTTTTGGGACCCGCTTGTATTTCATGCTCGATTTGTTCAAAATCCCAATCGAATTCAATGAATCATTTAATAAAATATGTCGTGAGTAAGGTGTCTCGATGCATTAACGTATTATTCTTAAAACCTTCACTTAATTACCGAATGCACGTATTGTACACTTTTGAATTGTATTTGACACTTTCTAGGCCTCGTTGGTTAGAGAACAAGAGATTCTTACCGATTAATATGCGTATTTGTACTTTTGAATCGATCGCAGTTTACCCCCGCGGCTAATTAGTATTTGAGCATTCCTAATTCCGTGCCGAATGCTGTTTTTATTGTGATTCGCGTAATATGTCACGGGGAAAAGAGAGTATGTGAATTCGAAGGATACCGTCTAATTTGACAATGTATTTGTCGAGGAGATTTGGAGGCAAAACCCTCACCTTTTATGGAATGGGCTAGTGATGTCGAAAGCCAGTAGAATTGGCATGAGAGAAAGATTGGACAATCCTATTGCGTAAAGATCCGGCCCATTCCATGTTGGGCGAGCCCCAAAAAGGAATACTTGAGATGACCACACGTCACGAGAGGAGATAATCGTTCGAGGGTAGTGTATTATTAACTTATGTCTCATTTAGTAGGACATCTCATATCTCGACGAGGAATTGCGGAATGTTACAAACACCTCCATCTAAAAATTCGCATCCCCATCAATATAAGCTTGCATCATTCAACAACGTGTCCTTTTGGTGTACGGTCGAGTCCATGTGGACCCCTACACATCCTCGAAGGCCATCGGAACTCGCAACTTTTTGTTCACGCCCTCTCAAGAAATTGGGGACATGCCCGGGTACATCCGCGTATCACCCATCTGGTTGAATGGATCGCGCTTGGATACCGATCTATAACGACCTGATTAGTTCCAGTAATGCAGAGCCCCTGTAAGAAGTACTTCAAGTAAAACCACGCTCTTGAATTTTTTTTAGAGCCGATGTTCGCTTACTAATTTCTCAAAGGGCCTCGACGTTGGATGTCGGGGGCATAACGAGGATACTCGAATGTTGGGTGCCGACGGGCAGGACCGAGCCGTGTGGCATTCTCGATGCGTGGAAATTGACGGCGAACAGGTTGTTACGCGTCACGGGGGACCGAGCATAATGCGGTTTCCGCATCCTCGGAGAACACGAGGCCAGTGACGGGTGGTCGTGTCTTGGAAGGAGAGGGGGGCCGACACCAAGTCCCACTAGAAAGGGGGGGTTAATAATAAGCTACGATCCCTAATTAACGAGTGGACGGCACCAACACCTTTGCCTTTTACTCGATTTGACTCCGCACTACCTCCCCCGGACGGTCGAATGACAAAAATACCCTCAGTTCCTTCCTTGTTTTCTCTTTCCTTTTTTGGCACTTTCGTTCTTTCTCTTTTTGTCCTCCCCCACCTAGCAAGACACACGCTCACGGCTCTCTCTCTCTCTCTCTCTCTCTCTCTCTCTCTCGTCAACGGAGATAGGCCCAAGCCCGCGAACAGCAATCAAAATCACGAACAAAGGGACTCGCGACATCATCATCATCTTCATCGTCATCTTCTTCTTCTTCTTCTTTTTGATCGACGCCGAGCTCCACCGGACATCGCCTCCCGCCCGCCAGCTGATGCAGCCCCGCCACATCTAGGGTCGCGATGTTGCCCGAGTCACCGAGCTTCATAGTTGCAACCACCCCCCCTCCCTTCTCTCTACCCGAACTTAGGTTTTGGCTTGCGACGTCGGATCCGAGGTCGCGTGCCTAGGTCCGAAACCACCGGCGTGGGGTCGATTCTAAATTTTAGGTCGACACGAGGCCACGCTGACGCTTGCTGTGGTTGCAAGGACACAACCACTGCCATCCCCTCAATCCTCGTGGACAAAGGGGCGCGACAACATGGACACTATGGCCAACCGGGCCTAGCGTTAACACCATCCCTAACAAAATAGGGATAAGTGCACTGGTGCATTGAGTCTTAAAACTTTAAAAAAGCGTAATCAAATCATAAAATTTGTTAAAAAATGAAATCGAGTCTTAAAACTTTTCAAAAATATAATCAAATCCTAAAACTTTTCACGAAAGTGTAATTAAGTCATATAATTTTCAAAAAGTGCAATCAACGGAATAATTTAATTAGACTAATTTGATAAATTTTGGGACCTAATTGTTTTTTTTGAAAATTTTTAGGACTTAATGACATTTCATGATAAGATTTATGACTTAATTGCCATTTTCAAAAATTTTAGGATTCAATTGCACTTTCATAACAAATTTCAAGATTTTTAATTCACTTATCCCAACAAAATTTAATAATTATGAATACCGTAACATGTGTGAATAATGTTGCGACTATCGATACATTAATCGTTCCATTCGCTCCGTGTGGATCGTAACAAGTATCTCGATTCGCGATCCTAATTAATAAATTTCGGTCATTATTATGTAATTTTCAGATGCCCCATGTCATGGCCATAGATTATTGCGTTCGGTCTTCGCGAGACGACAGAATGGTACTGCTGATTGGATAATTGATTCCGATATTTCCTTTTTTAAAATTTTTTATTTAGCCATAACATTGACTAAATATTATTTTCTGGTCGTGAAATATGACTTGCAGTGTCGGCAACCGCCCACGGAATGCCTACTATTTATTTATCCAGCCGCCCTTTTCCCTCTTTTTAATTTTTTCACCTTTATTATTTTGCCCGTTTTCTTTTCTGGAAATGACAGCCCACCTTCCCTCTTCCCAAACATGGAAGATTGACCGCATGGTCACGCTAATCATCTCTTACTAGAAAAATACAAAGATAATAATTACTGAAAAACATAATGGTAATAGCTAATTTCAAAGATCAATTCAGTCATAAACATTTCAATTGTATTAACTTACTTCCAAACATTTTGATGATTTTCAAATTTAGTCCTAAAAATCATGTAAATTAATCCTCAATATTTTGATGATTTGTCAATTTAGTCACTATAATCTTTCATGCCAAATATCCACATAACATGCTTAGGGTTAAATTGATAAATTTTTAAAAAATTTATGATTAAATTGATAAATCATCAAAATATTTATGATTAAATTGACATAATTAAAAGGTTCATGATTAAATCAGCTATCGTATAGCAAGGTTAAAACCTTTTAGGTAATTATCTCCCCCCAGGGTCAAAAGTGCAATGATTAAAGTATGATATATGAACGAAGAAGGAGACGAACCGGTTCGTGCATATCGACCCATTTTATTTTTTTCTATTTTATCATCGAGAAGGCAATTTTTTTTTATTTTTTAAAAAATGTTTACTTCTAGAAAAAGCGAGAGTCACAAATGGAATGATTTGGGCGGTACTACGCCGCTCCACGTCGCCCACTGGTGCGCACACGTGTTGTGTCCACTCGGACTTTTCTAAATTTTTATTTTTATTTTATTTTTGGCTGAAAGCAAGTCCAGCAATGATGTCGTGGATAAGACGGAAGTGCCACGTCATCATTCAGCACGTGCATATTTTATTGAGCCCCGGCGACAAGTGCGTGCGGGACTGGAAAAAGAGGTCAAGGTGGGTTGGGGGTTCATGGTCGCGGCCAGCCAATTTCGTTTCAAACGCGTTGAAATTTGACTTTTTCCAATTTGGGTTACATCGTTAGGATTTGATGTGGATAAGCAAAGCAAGAGGCACTAAAGCCGCCGACGCACAAATGTCATTACTTGATTGGTCACTTAGAAAAGTACGGGAGGCGACATCGATCACTGCCTCCCTATATAGTGTCGTATTTGAACTTTAGAATCATATGAACCGACATTAGGCAGTCGTGTCTTACGAATAATAATCTGATTTATTTATCTGTTTTGCTTAAGTTGGGGGAGAATGGGAGAAGTCCATAGTTGATTTACCTATTTAAAAATGTGCTATAGAGAGTTGAAAGTCCATTGTTGTCAATTTCATCGTTCCATGTGGAGCAAGGATGAAGACACATACTCGTACAATCTTGATGAGCATTATGAATGACCTAATTTTTACTGTAGAGAGTTGAAAGCTTTGATGCTTTTTGGAGCTTGAATATCAATCTTATGTTCCTTTCATCAGGGATATATATTTTTTTTTGTGTTTTTACATAATCAAAATTTGGTTCATTCTTTCGCACATTTACGTTTCTAGAAATACCACCTACAAATAAATAGTTTTACATATTTAATTTGATGAACTCTTTATTTGTGTTTTTTCTTCTTAGTTTTCCTAATAATTATAAAATCTTGAGCGTGTAATGAACTGTACTTGTGTTGTGAAGAATTTGGACTCTTGAGCTCGCTTCCAATACTTTGATTTCTCGTATGCATGTAATTGCAGACTACACTTCAAATTGTGACGCCAAAGGTACGAGCAAAATGTTTTCACAAAAAAATTTAATTGGCTGCATTTTTTTTTTTTTTGGTAAGGAAATTTAATTGGCTGCATTTGACCTAAATTACAACAAAAAACTATAAATTAGACAATGGAGATTGGATTATCGCGATAAACCATGGCGCTTAGGAGGGCTCTTTGCATAAGCAAAGTAATGCGGCCCAAATACAGTGGAGATTTCATTGGTTCTTGGGTTGGGCTTCAAAGTCTAGAGCCCAAAATTGTAGTAAAGCGGCCCAAATACAATGGAGATATTTCATTTGTTCTTGGGTTGGGCTTCAAAGCCTAGGGCCCAAAATTTTAGTAAACGAAGATGAATGTTTAAGGGATAAGTGCACCCGAAATCTTAAAACTTGATACAAAAACACAATTAAATCTTAAAACCATCACAAAATGCAATCGAGTTCTAAAATTTGTCATGACAGTACAATTAAGTCGTAAATTTTTCAAAAAGTACAATCGAGTCATAAAACTTGTCACCAAAGTGCAATCGAGCCATAAAATTTTCAAATAGCACAATTAATGTAAGGACTTGTTTGGATCGATTTGATAAGTTTTATAACTTAATTGTACTTCGTAACAAGTTTTAGGACTTAATTGCATTTTGGTTACTAGTTTAGAAATTCCAATGCATTTATCCTGGCCTCTTGAGAGTGAATGTGTCAGGCTTCAAATACAACGGAGATATTTCATTGGTTCTTGGGTTGGGCTTCGAAGCCCGGGGAACTACAAAGTTGTAGGTTGACCAATGTTAGGACGACACTTGTTAAATATGTCTAGTAAAGGAAGTGGGAATTCATTTTTTATTTGTCCTTTCTCGGACTCTTCCCACTCTCCGATTTTCATTCTACCTCTTACAGAACACGGAAGTCAAACTCCACGTCCGTGATACTAGCGTTCCTACTCCTTAATTCCTTTACGAGCAGAGTCGCATACCTATTAGCAAGAGAAGTGGGAATTAAAGTGGTGTTTTTAAAAACTCGAACAAAAATTAGAGATTCGGAAATGAAAAAACAAAATCAGTCAATTGTTTAGCAAGTACTTCAGCGACTTTTGTTAACCAAATCCCAAAAAAATTCAACCGATATACGAGATAAAAGGAAACACGTGACCAACGAAAGAAGAGATTTTCTAGTTCTTAAAAAGTTACTTAGCAGGATAATTTTTTAGGGTCTCTCTTATATCCAATTCTACTCATTTTTTGACTTTTGTTATACCTCTTGTAGAGCGCAGGAGTCGAACCCGGTATCTATGATGCTAATATCTCTACTCTCGATCCCTTTATCACATAACCGTATGCCTATTGGCTAGCGGGATAATTATTCGGATGAATTTTGTCATTGTACAAAATAGGTGCATGTTGGATGGATGCGTAGAATATCGGTTCATGTATGCCACAATTACACCTTTTTTTTGGTCAAAGTAATATTGCATTATTTGCATAGTACAACTACAAACCAAGACAAATCCCATACTAATTTTAGAGCAAAACAAGGTCCAAATAGTAAGACGAATCATCAAAACAAGGTTAAAGTTCACCGCTCAAAGAACAAATTTGTGAACCAAAAACCGACGATCGATTACCGAATCCGTCTTCAATAACAAGTGCACACGGAGATCCCCATCTATTACCACGGCTTTGCCTTTCGGTGGTGGTCCCCAACACCATTGCTGTTCAGAGTAACGAGATTGAACGAATGCAGATCTGACACCCGTGAGAGTGAAACCTTCACGCGTCTCCTCCGATCTCCTTCGAAAGTGGATCCATACACCAAGGAACCTCGAGTGACGCGGAACCCAATCGCACCTCATTTAGGGCGGGAAAATCAGCTGCCTCAGCTTTTGATCGGGGAACAAACAAAATCAGCACCTCGTAAGATCCCGACCTTCCACATCAAATCAACAAAATCGATCACGAAAAATCCCACTTTTTTGCAAATTTCATAAAAGCGCAGTTCGTCTTGTCGTTCAGCTTTGATCGGGGAACAAACAGCCTGTCCGAAGGAGGAAACCCCATCGTTTTAGCGTTGCCAGTGCCGAATATGGGACTCCTCCGGTCTGTCCCGACCGTGTCTGAAATGTCATGACGCCCTCCTCTTTATTTTTTAACATGCTAGAGCTTAGAAAGTACAGATTTTAGTCTAAAGTTTGCTAAAAAGGCCTTTGAATATTTGTGCTCTTGAATCTAGGCCGCCGAAATTGAATGGAGACCATGTGACTTGGGGAATTAGATGCTACTGCTGCATACACTAGCGCCAGCCTCCCTTTTTTTGTTTTTTTTTTTTTCGAGCACGCTCGCACGAGCACGCGCACGGGAAAAGGGTGCGATACCGAAAGGTAGTCCCGTGCACCTGTGCCGCCACATGCGGGCGCTCGGCCCTTTTTTATGCCTGGAATAAGTGGTTTTCGTCGCATTTAGGGGATCGTGGTGGGTCGGATTTAGGTCGGTCGTATCGTGGAACGAGGTTGCAAATTGGAGGTGTATACAGTAGGCCAACCGATCGAGCTTATCAAAGCTAAGAGAAACTCTAAACACACCCTTAATCGGGATTGTCGAATGCAAAATCATGCTCATTAGGTGATTAAATAGGAAAAGCAATGGAACATTTCTTTTTCTTCTTTGCCTATGTTTACGTGCTTAATATATTATAAATGGTCATTTTTCATTAGGTAATCACTGGAACACACTAAAATCGAGTAAAAGAACAATAAGTGCAAGCGTCGCGAGAAAATCCAACTCAAAAGTTCGAGTTACTACGTTGAGAGAGCTTGTATGTATAGAAATAATATATAAATACGTAAACAAGTAAGGGGAGATATTTTAACAATTTGTATTTTCGTTTATGCGAAGAAATGTTGAAACGGATGGGCTTATATGTGTGGATAACAACAAATAAGGAGATGGGAGCATTCAAAAAATGAAAAAGAGTACGGTCTCCGACAAATTTGACTTTGTCTTTTTTTTTTTTTTTGGTTTTTTGTTTTCACTTGGCTCCACTTTAATAACGTGTGCTTGGAGATGGGTTTTGAGTTCTTGGTGAATAGGCAGTAATAAAATACCAATAAAAGTGAAATTGAAAAGGCCCAAAAAAACAAAAAAATAAATAAAACATTGGAGACATCAATGTGATTATTTTTATACTCATGATTCGGTGGAACCCATACGTAGTAGCCCCTCGGTTTCAGTCGGTCAGAACGGGGAAAAGATTTGGAGGATTCATTGGGATGTTGATTGGACATGGACTAGCATCGGGGTGTACACAGACAAATTTGGCATTTAAAAAAGATTTTGCAAAACGACCTTATTAAAAAAAAAAAAAAAAGATAAGTGTATTAGAAATCTTAAAACTTAATACGAAAGCACAATCGAATAGTAAGACTTTCAAAAAGTATAATGAAATTCTAAAACTTGTCGCGAATGTATAATTGAGTCGTAAAACTTTCAAAGAGCGCAATCAAGTCTTAAAATTTGCCAAATTCGTCCGATCAAATCTTTCATTTGACTGCGTTTTTTAAAAGTTTTAGAACTTGACTGTACTTTCGTGACAAGTTTTAGAACTTAATTGCACTTTTTAAAAGTTTTATGACTCGATTGCATTTTTCGTAATTAATTTTAGAATTTTTAGTGCATTTATCAGAAAAAAAACATATGAATTTGTTTATGAACGGAAAAAAAATCGTTAAATCGGTATGAAGATTATACACATGTATGTTAGAAAGAGGAAAACATTCCAAGATTAGAAATTTTTCTGTTAAGACTATCTACAAGATAGAAAAGATTCGAATTTTCAAATTGAAATACACGAGAGATAAAGCGGAATCATTGATGCCCGTATTTGTCCACGGATAAGATGTTTATAAAGGAGCTAATAGGTGGAATATTTTTGGGAATAAAGGTAATTAGCGATTCCTTAATGAGAGGAAGTTTCTTTTGCTTTATATCGCGGTATGGATCAACAAGAAGGGTGTGTTTATCTCGATGAAAACTCCATGACAAAGAAATATATTTTTCGAGAAATCATTCTTCAAGAAATATCTTCTGCTTCTCGGGTTGGGGAATACATTTTTCCAAATTTACGCATGCATATTTTCTTTCACTGTAAATGGCTTTTCTGCTAAGTTTTCAGCAAACCAAGCGTGTGAAGGTTTGGAAAATTAATTCGCGGAAAATCTCTTCACTTAAACAAACACACCCTAAATTATAACACGAGCATTCAATTTCATTATGGATAAATAATTTTCGGATCCTTTATGTGCACCTAAGTGAATGATTGTATAATAAAAATGTTTTATGTAAATTAGAAATGGCAAAAAGAAAAAGGGTTTATATTACGAAAAATTCCAAACTGATACGTCCATGATAAATTTACTCAAAATTTATTTTTTGACAACAAAAAATCCCGGTTAAAATTTACCATTTAATTACTCAGTTGGATGAAACGTAACTGTTAATAGGTATACTAATTTGGTGTTTTACCCTTCGTTTTGTCACAGATCTATCGGTTTGTAATTTTTTATGATATTAATTTAATTTAACGGACGCAGGGTAAATTTGTCACGAACGTATCGGTTTGGCGTTTTTGATGATCAAAATATTAATTCGAGATAAATTTATTATAAATATACCTATTTGAGGTAGTAATTTGCGATAAATTTATTACGGGCACGTCAAATTCGAGGTTTCGCGGTATTGATTGAACAATAAAAAAGAAAGAAAAAAAGCACTATTGAAACGAAGCATCGGGCACGACTTTTCTCCCATTGGTCTTCAGTTTTTCGGCACTGACTTGACCGGGACTTTTTTCGGGAGTGGCGGGCGGCGCGACACGTCGTTTTCCTTTCCTCGTCACGGTCGGATCAAAAAGGCCCGCCCGAATTTTTTCCCCCCGACAAGTTTATCCGCCTCGCCTTTTTTCTCCCACCCAAAAACGGCCCTCCGTTTTTGCCACTCCGCCACGTGTCCTCCAATACCCGCCCTTTCTCCCCCCCGCCCTTCAGCCCCGTGGTTTCCACCGTCGTTTCGCTTTCCTTTTCCCCCGAACCGAAGACCCGAAAACACCAGACCTCTCCCACGTGTCGTCGCCGCGGCGCACGTGTAAGCCCCCCACCACGAAGTGAAAGAGGTCATCCCATGACAACTTAGGAATAGCTGGTATTTATCGCAAATAATTTTTTTTTGCATCTGTTCCGTGAAAATAAATGATTTGAAAGTATATAGATACTTCAAATCAATCGCTCGTATCCCTTATAAAAATAAACAAATGAAAAATATTTTTATTATTTATGAAAATACTTAGATATATATTGTTTTCGATAATAAAACATTTTTCACAAAGCGAATTATTTTTTAGAAAAGTGTTTTTCAAATTATTCATTTTTCGCATTTCCAATTCTAGTACATTAACTACGAGTTGTATTGAAGGTGATCGAGTGAGGAGTGATTAAGCTCCGATGAGCCCGAAATCAATTTCTGTCGAAAGAAAAAACTCATTTTGGAAAATGGGTGTCCGTAATTAAGAGATTATCGAGATAATTAAGAGGTCATCATGGTCTACTCATTATCATTAATATGTTAAACGTAGATTCGAGATTCACGTGTCATTAGGATATCATTCATTAGTATAAACTTAACATTCGACATTCGAGATGCATATCTCACGGCCCCATGAGCACCATTATTAGATTATACTTGCTAAGGCCGCCGAAAGTTGCAAAGTTCGATGTGATCCCATTTCAAGTCCTCGATTAGATTCGAACATTCTCAACCCCTAGGTAGTGAACTTTGCCTTTATTAGTTCTTTCTTTTTTTATTTAGGTTAATATCATACAAAGTCCTAAATTATACCCATTGTAACGCAAATACCCTGAGCTTTTGATTTGTGTTATTAAAAACTCTAAACTTGCTCATTGTGACATAAAATTTCAATTTTATACCGGTGTGAAAAATATACCCAAGATGGAACTGAAATGGAGGGTAGGGTTTTTTACGTGACACAAAAAAAGTTGGGGACATTTGTGTCACGATGGGCAAGTTTATGGTTCGTGGTAACATAATTAAAAAAAAAAGTTACAGATATTTGTGTTAGAGTTGACATAGTTTGAAAATTTTTTGTGATATTTGCCCTTATTTTTTTGGGGGCTTTTTTATAATTCAGGGGCACGAGCCCAAGACTCAGTTATTCGAGCGCCCATGAAATTCCCCGCAAGCTCATGAACCGGTAAAGTTTATTCCTTTGGCCTGTACAGGTAACCCAGGCTCGAAACAGTTTGCGCGTAGTTCGCGGGAAATGAATATGAGACGACTAATTCGCAAGCCGGAAATTACTAGTTCTTTTGTGTGCTGTGCATAGAAGCTAAAAAGATTCGTTTAGAGGGAAAAAGAATGCGAACAATTAGCTAAAACGATGACATCATTATTATGTCTAACGAAACAAAAAATTCTCATACTTGTTTGCGGATATGATTTTCGTAATATTTATCTTTTGGTTTCGCTTTGGATAATAGAGTTTCGTCGCGCGACGCTAAATATTTCAAATTTTTAAAGCCCCTGGACATACTAATGTTTAATCTCATTAAAGATCATTGAGAACTTTTTCCCCAACTTTGGTTAATTAGATTAATAATTTTCGACTAAGTTGCCTCAGTTAGGCCCTTAGTAACGAAAGTGGTGCAATCATCATCCCGTTGCCAATAGAGGTGACCCTAAATAGGTGGTGATCAAGGTCAACGACCATAGGTGATAGTGGGAAGGATGTCCACAGCCAATGTAGTTTCTCAGATTTTTAATATCCACTTTTATTAATCGACAAGAATTTTCTTTTTAAATCGTCATCGATATCAAAACCGTTGTAAATATGTCGACACTTCTTTTCTCGCGAAATAAATAAAAAAATCAACATCAAAGAGCGGTTCTCTTTCTTGATCGTTCCGTGCATAAAGAACGTTGATTGGGGCTACAATAGTTCTCACGGACCCATTTCATCAAAGCAGTCTAGAACTCCTGGACGACACAAAAAAGAAATAGAGTCTGTACTAGTCGATTTCCTCCCCGAGACTTTACCATTGTTCCGAAGAATATTCGAACTTTCCGTCGCCACCGATCGTCACGGACGTATCGACAAGTTAAGATTGCACTAAATTTTAAGAGAGCTTATCATGGTCCCAACTCTCACTAATGGCATACTCTTATTGTAATGGATAGATGTGCTAAGTCCAACACGATTAGACAATAGAACAGGCAGGCTTCATCGTGAAAAGAACCAGAGAGCCAATGCAACAGTAGTAGATTGGAGGAGAATCACGAACAGGTTATGGGCAAGGGGGTCCATTCAGGAAAGCAGTCCCCCCCATTACACCTTGACTTTTTTAACACCACAAAACCTACTCGAAGAGCCCCCGCCCCCTTTCCTCATAGTTATCTTTAGCTTCTGAAACAAATAAAAATAAATGAATGAATAAAACGAAACAAAATAAAATAAAAAAAAAAACCTTCAGCATCAAAGCAAGCTGTTAGATAGCGTAAATTCTCGTTCAAGAAGAAAAAAAGTCGGTACGGGATTAAGACCTACCTCGCTCGTTATTGAAATATTCAATTTAAGGAACCAATGAAACACCAATTGGGCGAACCCATGGCCATGACTCTAAAAGGTACGAGTGAGGAATTCCAAGATCGATGATTAGATCTATAGAGAAACCTAATTTTTCAGAGACCGAGGGTAAACTGAGCAATCGAGTCAGCAACCTTTGACTCACGAACCAAGTTTTGAACCACTCAACGAATACTCTGATTGGATTTTAACGCTTAACCCATTCTCATCGAATGCCAGAGAAAGCTTCCGTGGAAGTCTTTGTTCACCCACCGAACTTAAGAAGTGAACTATTTTTCTTCATCTCTTTGGAATGACTTGAAAAGCTATTTAAGCATTTCGTCAATTAATTTAAATTACACATGATAAATTTTCAGAAGCATACGTAAAAGTGGCTTCAGGGGGAAATGCACAACACAATCATCTAACTTCGAAATCTTTAAATTAGAAAAAGAAATAGACGGTAAACATAAACAAATAAAAAATCGAATTTCAGACAATCTCTTATATCGAAATAAGTGACTCCTTAGTTTTCTTGCGAGCACCGGACGTAGTTGCGAACACGGGTCGCCCCTCCCCACCTTTTTCTTCGATAAAAAAACGAAAAAAGAAATAGACCGACTCTCTTTTTATTTAGCTGGTTTAAAAAAAGATTTATACTGCACAATATAGCATGACACTACAGTTCTTCATGCCGTAAATTTTATAATGTAAATAATATTTTACTTTACAAAAAATATATTAGCTAGGATTAATATCACGAAAAATCCCAAACTGATTTATTGGTGACAAATTTATCTCACACCGAAAATCTAAAACCGGTACATTTATGACAAATTTATTCAAAACTAATTTTTTGACCATAAAAAACCTTAAATTTATACATTTGTAACAAATTTAATCTCCGTTAATTTCCGTTAAATTGAACAAATACAAAAAAAAAATCACAAATTGGTACACCTGTGACAAACAGAGGGTAAAACATAAAATCGGTGTATCCGTTATTTGCCGCGTATCATTTAACGAAAATAAATTAATGATAAATTTGTTATTGATGTATTTATCTGAAATTTTTTATTATATATATTAATTTAAAATTTTTTAATGATATTAATGCTGTTACCTATCAACCACGAGATCTCGGATTTGTGCCCCCTCTGTCCTCAAAAACATCTCATCGCTTTGCATTTTCATATTTTTCCTTTTTCTATCTATGAAATGCAATTAAATTCTACATTTGTTTTCTTCCTATATAAATCGCGTCTTCCTCCTCCTCCTCCACCTGCGCTATCGGTAGAGAGACAGAGGAGGGAGTTGCAGAGAGAGAGAGAGAGAGAGAGAGAGAGAGAGAGGAAATGGAGAGCCGCGGCGAC
Organism: Syzygium aromaticum; assembly: GCA_024500025.1. Classification (NCBI taxonomy): domain Eukaryota; kingdom Viridiplantae; phylum Streptophyta; class Magnoliopsida; order Myrtales; family Myrtaceae; genus Syzygium; species Syzygium aromaticum. Next base: position 9,980,838 of record CM044894.1, on the reverse strand, counting down.
AGCTCCTCCTTCTCGAGCCCCCGAGCCTACCTGCGGGCGCTGGCCCAGACGCCGGCTCGCCTGGCCCGCCGGGCAGGGTCGGTGTCCACGTCCCGGGAGGAGATGAGCCGGGTCCGGTCCCGGTCCGGGCCGAGCATGGCCAGGACCCTCCGCTGGTTCGACCTCGTCGGGCTCGGCATCGGCGGCATGGTGGGCGCCGGCGTCTTCGTCACCACCGGCAGGGCCAGCCACAAATGCGCCGGCCCCGCCGTCGTCCTGTCCTACGCCATTGCCGGCCTCTGCGCCCTCCTCTCCGCCTTCTGCTACACCGAGTTCGCCGTCGACATGCCCGTCGCCGGCGGCGCGTTCAGCTACCTCCGCGTCACCTTCGGTACGGACGGGTGCCCTCGGCACTCTTTTCCATCTTCACCTTAAACACACGGCAAGGTCAAAATGACAACAATAATTTGACCTTTTTGCTCTGTTTTCTTCTCTTCCGTGCATTCCTGTCCTTTTCCCCTGAATTTTTGCTGCATTTTCCGCTGATTTTACGTGCATTGCTTGCCCTCCACTCTTACCGAAAAAACCATTTATGCTTTAAATAAATCAAATATCCTTTTTTTTTTCAAATCGATTTACGAAGCAGGCGTAACGCCACTGTGCGTGAATTCGTGCGTTTGACTCGGGAAACGATGTTCTTGCTCTTTCTTTCCCTCTTCCAGGCGAGTTCGCGGCGTTCTTGACCGGTGCAAATCTCATAGCGGAGTACGTGCTGTCGAACGCCGCCGTCGCGAGGAGCTTCACCGCCTACTCCGGCACCGCCATCGGCATCTCGTACACCAAGTGGCGGCTCACCGTCCCCGGGCTCCCGAAGGGCTTCAACGAGATCGACCTCGTCGCCGTCGCCGTCGTCTTGATCATAACCCTCGTTATCTGTTACAGGTACAGATTGAGCTAATGACCCGAAAGAGAACAAAATCAGTGGGCACACATGTTTCCATATATGTTCAGTGACGATAATGTCTTGTCTTCCTCTTTTTTTTTTTTTTTTTTTTTTTTTTTTTTTTTTTTTTTTTTTTTTTTCTCTTTTGCCTTTTTTCAGCACACGTGAGAGTTCGAAGGTGAACATGACGTTGACGGCGCTTCACATCCTGTTCCTAGCATTCGTGATCCTGATCGGGTTCTCGAAGGGCGACCGGAGGAACTTGACCGAGCCGGGCGACCCGAGGAGCCCGGGCGGGTTCCTCCCGTACGGCGCCGCGGGCGTGTTCAACGGGGCGGCGGCGGTCTACTTGAGCTACATTGGGTACGACGCCGTCTCGACCATGGCCGAGGAGGTGAAGGACCCCGTTAAGGACATCCCCATCGGAGTGTCGGGCTCCGTCGTCCTCGTCATCGTGCTCTACTGCTTGATGGCCGTTTCCATGTCCATGTTGCTGCCTTACGACATGGTAAAGAATCGGAAATTGCCCACCAATTTGTCTGAATCGTTTCATCTGGCGTGCGTCGCGCAATGCTAAAATTAATTTTGGGCAGTTAGATTTTGTGGGACCTAAGTAAGATCCACAGAGCAAATCTAGGACGCACCCATGACAAGTTCATCTAGTAGGCCCCCCGTCTGCATCAATGTTCTAACTTGTCTGATAAATCCGAGTTGGGTACTAGCACAATCGCTTTCTCTCGATAGTTTTGGCTGCGGCCGATGACTGACGGTGCTGTGCGTGTGTTTCGGGTGGCGGGCAGATCGACGTGGAGGCGCCGTTCGCGGGGGCGTTCCGAGGGAAGGGCGGGTGGGAGTGGGTGTCGAACGTGATCGGGGCCGGGGCCAGCTTCGGGATCCTGACGTCCCTGATCGTGGCGATGCTGGGGCAGGCGCGGTACATGTGCGTGATCGGTCGGTCCGGCGTGGCCCCGGCCTGGTTCGCCCGGGTCCACCCCAGGACATCCACGCCCGTCAACGCTTCCGCTTTTCTGGGTAACGCTCCGTTCCATTCGCCCCATCCCCCTCCCTTCCTTTTGCTCTCTTATACTCTAATCAATAATCAATCGTTTAATCCCGCTTTTCTAACCGGGTAATCGAACGACGAAGTTGTCGTGAACGAGTCCTTCGCTGGGCTCCATGTCGTGGACGTCGTGTCTGCGTGCTGAGTGAGTTTTGAGTGCTTTTCGATGACGAGAGTTCCTTTATCATGTTCCTCTTTCTTTTTTTCCTCTTTTGGGTGGTGGTGGTGGGCTTTGAGTTTCGCGTTTGTTCCAGTTCTTGTTCTTTGTTCTTTGGTTCGTGGCTGCTTGCTGTCTGTCTCGTTGGGAGGGACCCCCTCGAACCCGTTTCTGTGGTAAGTGGGGGTTGGATTAGGATTTCTACTCCCACCAGAAAAATAAAAAAAAAAATGAAGACTTTTGAGGGTGCTGCATTCCATGGCGATGCGACGCTGTTCTCGGATAAGCTTCGAGCGTGCTTGCTCCTATGAGATGACGAGTCGGCTAGAAATTATACCGGTCTTCACGGGTCTAGTTTCACATGTGTGTTCGAGGTTAGTTCTTTATCATAGCATGGTTCACATTCATTAGATGCGTGGATCTTCATTGTCATCGCTCCGACCCCCCCCAAAAAAAGGAGTGGGAATGAAATCACTCATGACCCTAAAATCCTAGCAATTGACCATGGTGGCTCGAGCCTAATCTAGCTTTTTGCCCTTAGTTCCACCACTTCACTTCCGCCAAAGGGGGTTTTCCATTCTCTGGGCCAATGGAAGAAGCGGAGGTGATGGAACAATGATGGAGTTTGGAAAAGGCACAAATTGGATTTTGGGTGGGTCTTTTGCTCTAAATGGGTATTTGGATAATTAGGATTCGGATATGCGTGGGTTGAGTGGGTAGTACTTGTCAATCCTTAGTCCCTATCTCTCTCTCTCTCTCTCTCTATTAGAGGATTTTGTTAAGGTCCTCGGAAATTGGTTTAATCGTACATAATCGAAAAAAGATTCTCATTCTCGATATACCGATTACACATAATACGACAGGATCGGTGCACTGGAAATGACGACGATCTTTGTTTATTTAGACGTTTAACGAGCGCCCCCGTCACTTTGATTACCCGAAATCCACACGATCCATATGGGAAATGGCCAATTTCAACGCCTAGGACACGCAAGTGCGGGTCTCTAAAATGGTCCCCAACCAGGGCCCTGTGTGCTTCCCACGAGATTTGATGCATGGACTCAAGCCTTGTGTGTGACGCTGACATCAAGGGATTGCCATGTAAAGTTCCCTCCCTCAATCAATGACGATGCAAGTGAAGTGGACCTCGTTGGATTTAGAGACAGAGAGAGGGTCAACTCGCCACCCACTCTCTTTAATGTTGAATTCTTATCGCTTTCGTAATCAGTCGTGTAGATAAGTATTTCTAGAAGTAGAAATTGCGAAGCAAGTTCGCCTAGTCCGTCTTGAACCTCAAATTTATTTTTTTTGTTTCACTCGTTAGATAGATGTTTTCTATAAATGTTTGTCCAAAATTCGTTGTCGAATGGATCCATCGTAAACGTTGGATCCATCGAATGTAAGTCACGTGCGATTCCGAGATCGGTTCTTTGTAATCGCTAGAGATTTTAGTTTAGCAACATAACGAGCGCACATCAACTCGTGGGTCGCTAAAATACGAAAATTTCGAGCATCAATCCTATTCCAAGGCGACATGTGATCTTCTCAAAGATAGTTTTTTTTTTTTTGGCAACGTATTGTGATTCTTTTCCTCGCTCTCTGACGAATGTGCCATGCTTTTCAGGAATCTTAACGGCGGCCATTGCTCTTTTCACGGACCTAGACGTCCTCCTCAACCTCGTCTCCATTGGCACCCTCTTCGTCTTCTACATGGTGGCCAACGCGGTCGTCTACCGCCGCTACGTGGTGGTTGGGACCACCGACCCGGGCCCCACCTTATCGTTCCTATCCGCATTCTCCCTCACCTCCCTCCTCTTCGCCCTCATATGGCACCTAGCGCCTCCCGGCAAGCCCAAGTACTTCATGCTTGCTTCGTGCGCGCTCGTCGCCCTCGTGGTCGCGCAGCTGTTCCATTTCACCGTCCCGCAGGCCCGCCAGCCCGAGTTCTGGGGCTTGCCCCTCATGCCGTGGATCCCCTGCGTTTCCATCTTCCTGAACATCTTCCTGCTCGGGTCGCTCGATGGCCCGTCCTACGTGCGGTTCGGGGTCTTCTCGGCCGCCGTGGGGCTCATCTACGTCTTCTACGGGGTCCACGCCAGCTTCGACGCGGAAGGGGACCCGTCGGTCGGGCCAAAATGCGTGGAGCCGGTGGAGGAACCGGAGGGAGTCGAGAACTATAGTCTCAAAGTGTAGATTATCTCCTCCTTTTCCAGCGCAGCTCTTCTTTCAAAGAGCACAAGTTTTAGACTTCGGTCTATCTTTGCCTTACATGCTCTTCGGTGAATATGCTCAAAAGGGTGAAAGCACAGAGCAAAACTACCGTGTAATTTCTGTATGGAAGCGCAAGATGTAGAGCTCCTAAAAAGCCTTCCAATGTCACCGTACATTTTCAAAGAGTATTCGAGATTCCACGTCTTTCCTTTTCCAACATCATTATGCGAATCGATCGAGGATCGAGAAGGGGCCTCGTCCCCACTAGCCGCCTCGTGAAGAGGACGACGATTTGATGCCATTGGAGATGATGGGTCGCGACTGTATTGTCAATAGTCACGATACGATCTTGAGGTGATGTTGAGCTTTCGATATGATTAATTTGGTTCTAGGGACGGTACAATGTTCTCTCCACACCCTTTTCTTTTCTATCCTCTCCCCCTCCCCTTCCTTTATTTTTTTTACTTGTCATTTCGTGACGTCAAATCTCAATTATGTCGAGCCCCTACTTTGCAAATGGACCGACGGGTTGACTTGTATATTCATATGATTATATTATCTCCTAAGATTATGATTACTACCCTATAAGTCCAATCATAACATTTACCATATCATACATATATATATATAAAGAAAATTGAATGGTGTGGAGTGTCGGTGGTTTTTGTAAAGTACTTAATTAACTGAGCATTCATGCTTACATGTTTAATTGTTATTAAAAATTATTCACGTTAGTGTTGGTGACGCCATATAAAATGGCCGGTGTCCATATTAGCGATCTCCGGCCAAAATTGGTCAGACGGATTCAATTGATAAAACGTGAAAAGATTTAGGACTCAATCGACAAAATTTGAAAGGTGTATGACCGAATTGGCAAAAGTGCAAAGAAATTTGAAGACTTTTTGGATAATTTTCCCCTGATTAATTCAAATGATTAACCAAGCAATCTTTGCTTACATGTTCAACAAAGTTTGGGGAATTGGTGTTGAATTTTATTTCTTGAAAGGTAATAAATTAATACTTAACTCTATCGAATGGGAAGAATAAGCCATCAAAATAATGCTTTAGGAAGGGTTTATTATTAAATATTTATATCGATACTTTATGCTTCTTACATATTCTTATCTCCTATTATTATATTTATACCTAACCAAAAATTGAAGCATTAATTTTTCTATATGTAGCTTTCTAAAGCCTCCCCCAAAAAGGAAAAAAGAAAATGCACTTGGATAAAAAAGGAGAGAAAAGTTCGTGATAATGCCGGATTTTATCCGATTCCAGATTAACCTGAAAGAATGATATCCAAGACCGAACGAATTTTCAGAGCTGATGCATAGACCTATCTTCCCCAAATTGAACGCAATTTGATCCGAAATAGAAAAAAAAAATATTCCTAAAGAGGAAAGATACACATTCAATTTTACAAATAATGAACGATTTGGAAAACATTTTCTTAAAAAATGGATAATACCACGAAAAATCCCAAACTGGTACACCCGTGACAGATTTACCTTGAACCGAATTAATACCGCAAAAAATATAAATTGGTAAATTTGTGACGAATAGAATGGTAAAATCCTAAATGGTACACCCATCGACTGCCACATGTCATCCAGTTCAATAATTTGACTAGTAAAATTTGACGGAAACTAACGGAAAGTAAATTTATCATAGGGATACCGGATTAGGATTTTTGGTAATTGAAAAATTAGTTTGAGAGTAAATTTGTTACAAGTGTACCGGTTTGAGGTTTTTCGTGGTATTGACCCTTCTTAAAATGATTGTTTATCGACAACGATAATGATTTATACCTAAACATTTTTATAAACGATGGAAATATTTTCTGTTCATTTATTTTTGTGGGCAATACAAGTGATCATTTCGATAAATATGTTTTCTGAAAAGCGGATTTTTCGCGAAACAAATGGACGTTTAAATCAATTTTCCGACCCTCTGGATTTGGCCGGGAAATTATTGCCTTTGATTAGGTTAATTACGACCGATTTGTGCAATATATTAAAGCGCCATTTTCGGTCCCTATCATCTCTCACAAAAGCCGTCGCGATCTATTCAAAACTTCACTTGGAAAAAGCCGAACAACTTTTCTACATTGCTCCTTTTTATCATCACGGTACGGAATAATTGCCCCGGGCGATTTAAATTAAACTAATTTTAATTTTCTGGCTTTGGAAAAAGGTTAATGTATGATAATTATTTATTAATAAAGGAAAGAGCAGGATTATTCATAAGGAAAAAGGTGATTAATGCCAAGACAAGAAATCATGGGCCATCATGTTGGATTTACAGTCTTCTTGCCGGTTTTAGTCTATCCCTTTTGTCTCCTGCATGGGCCCACTTATTATCATTAGTATTTATTGTTAATATTGGAGTTAATACTATGAAAAATCCTAAACTGGTACACTCGTGATAAATTTATCCCGAACTAATTTTTTGACCACAAAAAAATCCTAAAATAGTAAAGCCGCGATAAATTTACCTCAAACTAATTTTTTGAATATAGAAAATCCAAAACCGGTACACTTGTAACAAATTTACCATCCATTAAATTGGTTTAATATCACGAAAAATAAAAAAAAAAAATCGGTAAACCTGTGAACCCCAAACTGGTACACCTACCAATTGCCACGTGCCGTCTAACTCATCAATTTGACAGTAAAATTTAACGGAAACTAACGGGGGGTAAATTTATCGCAGATATACCGGGTTTGAAACTTCTCGTGATTAAAAAATTAATTTAGAGTGAATTTATCGCGATCGTACCCGTTGGGAGGTTTTTTTTCGTGGGTAATGGACCCTTGTTATTATGACTGAGATAAGTCAAAATACCCCCCAAGGGTAAAACCGAAGATATTCCACGATCTTCCTCCGGAGCTCTCTCCGCTGATACGTAGCTCTCAGCCGTGGAAAAGTCCTGATAATTATTCGCGAATCTCGACTCGGTTTTCAACGTCGAAGGACGGGGGCCGAAAGGAACGGTGAGGAACGCATTGTCGAGGCGGGTTCTTCCGTCATCGCCGTGGAAAAAAAACAACAAACGACGGGAGCGCCTCCTTTTTGGGAAGTGCTGGAAAGGCCGAGGCTTGGCTTTGTAGCCTCGCTCCATTATTGAATCTCCCATGCAAGTGGGGACGAGGCATTTTCCCAAATCCGCTCGAAGGCACCCTTGAAAGAAATGTCCCCGGTTTCTGTTCGATATGAATCGCGAAACCCCCCCGCTTTTCACGGTCGGCCGCCTAAACTGTCGGCAAAATAGGGCATTGGAAGTTCACGGGCCACGCCCGTTCGCTCCCGACAGCTCTTTTCCGGGGGTCGCTCTCGCTAATGTAAGGTTTCGGAAGGGCCGTGGAGCGAGCGGGAATTACCGACGGCAACTCGAGGGCCATCGGATAGGGGGGAGCAAAAAGAACAGAAAAGATAAAAGGAGCGCGCTCGATTTATGTAGGTTTCTTCCTAATTTTCCTACTGTAAATTATTTTTGTGTTAATATAATGCAAATTAGTGATCGTGCACGAGAATCTGGCAAAAGAGGTGGGGAGTTAGTGACCAGTGATCTCGAGGTATCAAAGCAAGTGGGTTTGCAATTGGTGCACTGCACTGTCAAATGGATTCCAAGTCAAAAGAGGGATATTAAAAAGGTGGGAAAAAGATCACGGAGAAAAAAATAGGTGGAATATCATTTCAAGAATGTCAAAAGAAAATCAGTATTTTTTGTTATTCAAACGAGCCTTTTTTCGCCTCGTAAAGTTTTGGAATATCATCTCGATAAGGAGATAACATTCCGCGGCTCAATTTTGCGCCCATCAAAATTGGGGAAATCAGTCTTGTCTCTTCAAACTTTTCATATGGGTCCCTTTTTTTTTATTTCTGGGGGCAACACAAAGCTCGGCCGACCTAATTTATGTCCGTTCTCGGGCCTTGGCCCGGCAACCCTCGGCTTCCGCCGCATACCTCACGATGAAATTCCCAATCGGGCCATTGTAAATTTTGTCGAGTCGGATCACAAGTTGGGCCAACGCATCGTGAATCAATTAAGCTTAACATGCGGTATTCCGTCGAGAAAAGATTTGAATTAATTGGGGTTTTTTCTGGATATGAGATTCTTTTCCCACCACCTCCTAATTTCTTTGCTTTATTACTATTTTCAAGTGTTTATTTTCCCCTTTAAATAGGAATTAAAGTGGTCGGCAGATTGATTTGCAATCACGTGGTATTGATCCCCTTCGAGTGAACGTGGGTTTTCTTTTGAGAACATGGATTGTGGCATTGACCGAAATATGGGGATTACTCTGGTTTTCTAGTCATGTCCCTCTCGGCATAATTAGATTTTGAATTGGGCATGATGTGCTTTTTCCTATTTTTTAATATTTTTTTGGGACAAATACATTGAAAGTCGTAAAATTTATTACGAAGGTGCAATCGAGTCATAAAACTTATAAAAAAGTGTAAATGTAAAATTGATTCAATTAAGTCATTTCGTTGATTGCACTTTTTGAAAGTTTTAAAACTCGATTGCACTTTTGTAACAAATTCTAGAACTTGATCGCACTTTATCGATCGTGACAAGTTTTATGACTGGATTATACTTTTGAAATTATTAAAACTCGATTGCACTTTCGTAACAAATTTTAAGATTTCCAGTGCACTTAGGCCGCGTTTGGTCGCCTGGATTTCTAAATAGGATAGAACTGGCGAGTGGAGCGTAGGGTTTCTGAAAAAATAGACGTTAGAAATCCTATCCGGGTCTATTCCTCCCCCCTCAGATTTTTTATTCAGGCTATATCCGGTTTATATCCAACATTATCCTATCTTGGACTACCACCAAACACAGGATAGGATAAAACATATCTTATTATGACTTTTATCCGGTTGATCAAATGCAGCCTTATTCCTTTCATTTTTTTTCCTTACAATTCTCTCTATTTCATTTATGTTTTTCTCCTTTGATTCTTTTTTCTTCCTCCCAATCAACCACTGTACCCCCTTGCCATCGTCGCCACCGCTGCCGCCCACATTGCACTATTGCCTTTCATCATTCCCATCTCGACAGCACGACTGTCGTCACAAGTGTCGTAGCCCTCTATAATAGTAAGGACATATGCGAGAGTGAGGAGGCGGCAGAAGCATTGCCTCCACCAGCGGTGGCCGGAGGCAGAGCGGATGAAGACAGTGCCGGTGGCTGTCGAGTCGGGTTGCCGATTTGAGTTGGGCTAGTTGGCGCTGGATGATAGCGCGACCCATAGGCCATGAATTCTATGCTACAAATTTGAACTTAAAGCCCAGTGGGCAACCCAAAAACATATAGAGCCCATCAATAGGATCACAAGGTCAATCAAAACATGAGTTTATCCAAATTTGAATTATTAAAGTGTTGTTTTGTTTTTTTGTTATGTTGTATAAATTATGTGTCACGGATAAAATTCTAATATTTCTTGAAATTCGATCCGAGTAATACAGATGATACCATGACCGATGATAAAAGGACATAATCGCATGACTTGAAAAATGGTACGAGTCTCCTTCTATCAAAATTAGCCAAAAGGCATAAGGAAAAAAGAAAAAAAATATGTTAAAAGATAGATGAATGTACGAGATTAAGTTTATCTAGAACAAAATGGAATTTAGATGGTGAAAGATTAAAAAAAATACTCAGATTTGAATTTAGATGGGTTTGAAAATAAAAAAGAACGAAGTTGTGATCTTGGTTTTTTTTTTTGATTTAAAAACGATTAAATTGATTAGTTAATGATGTAGTATTAACATTAATGTTAACAATGTACGCGAGTTCTCATAATTTTTTTTATTAATGAAAGTGTAAAATTGAATTCTTAATAAAAATTAACCAAGATTACAACTTGTTTATGAAAAATATTTTCTCAATTAGTTTGTGAAATTTAAGGCCCAATATTTAATGCAAAAAAATAAATTTATATAGCAAAGTGAAATATATAAATACTTTCTCATATACAGTTAAAGTAAATGATAAATCTCATCAAAATTAAAAGTGATAAGAATATATTTATTAGTCTAATTGAAAAGTTTGAAACAAGTTGGTTTGTTTTGGTCGAAAGTTGGAAGCAAATTGCTTGATATGTTGCTATTCAGCGTTTCTAGAGGCGCATAACTTCATTTTCTTTTCTTTTCTTTTTTATTTTATTTGCCGATTACTATGTTGCTGCTCGTTGGCCGAGGATTGCTGGATCCGAGCCTTGAAAGTAAACCTGTGTGTCGGGCAGGATCTACCATTTGCATTCGACCGTTTTATGAACACTTTGATTCGTCGCCGGAGAAACTGTCGCCGCCTCCTCCGTTTCAGACCCCTCTCGGCCACCGCCGGTGCTGAATCCGGCGCACCGCCCATCGAGATCCCCGGTCCGGGGGGCCGTTGTGTCGACAAGGTGGCGATTTTGCACGACGGCTTGCGTTCTTGCGCAAGAACGGGTTCGATCATGGAGGCCGGCGCCTGCCACGCGGGGGTCATCCGTTTGGGGTTGGAATCCGACGTCTTGGTCTCGAACATGGTCATCAATGGGTACTCGAAGTGCGGGGTCACGAGCCTCGCCCGGAAGATGTTTGAGGAAATGCCTTCTAGGAACTTGGTTTCCTGGAATACCATGATCAGCTCTCACTGCCGGAATGGGGAAGAGCGGGAAGCTCTCATTCTTTTGGTGCGGATGCAGAGGGACGGCACGCAATTTGGCGAATTTACTGTTTCTAGTGTTCTTTGTGCTTGTGCTGGTACGGGTGCCGTGCTCGAGTGTAAACAGCTGCACGCTTTTGCCGCGAAGAGTGCTACGGATTCTAACGTTTTTGTTGCGACTGCGCTGCTTGATGTTTATGCGAAATGTGGGTTGATAGGGGATGCAAGGTTGGTTTTTGAGTTTATGCAAGAGAGGAGCGATGTAACATGGAGTTCAATGATGGCGGGATATGTGCAAAACGGCATGTATGAGGAAGCCTTGTCGCTGTCTTATAGGGCTCAAGTGGTGGGGCTAAAATATGACCACTTTATGGTTTCTTCTGCAATTTCCGCTTGTGCAGGTCTTGCGGTTCTTATTGAAGGAAAACAGTTTCATGCCATCATATGTAAATCTGGGTTTGGTTCCAATAACTTTGTGTGCTCCTCTCTCATTGACATGTATGCTAAATGTGGCGCTGTTAGAGAGGCTTCTCTTGTGTTTTCAGGTGTGGAAGAGAAGAACGTTGCTTTGATGAATGCAATGATATCTGGTTTTGCGAAACATGCACGGTCCTTGGAAGCAATGATTTTATATGAGAAGATGCAGCAGATGGGTATATATCCAAATGAAGTGACCTATGTTTCTATGTTATCTGCTTGCAGTCACGTGGGTTTGGTTGAAAATGGACGGAAGTACTTTGATTTAATGACTAGAGATCATAACGTGTTTCCAAACATCCTTCATTATTCATGCATGGTTGACATTCTTGGTCGGGCTGGGTCAGTTGATGAAGCATATGATCTGATCATTCGAATGCCCTTTGATGCCACTCCTTCGATTTGGGGATCACTGTTGGCCTCCTGCAGGATCAGTGGAAATCTGGGCATCGCTGAGGTTGCAGCCAAGAAATTATTTGAGCTTGAGCCTCATAATGCTGGAAATCATATCTTGCTCTCTAATACATATGCAGCAAATAAGATGTGGGATGGAGTTTCTACAGCTAGGAAACTCCTAAAAGATAGTGAGGTGAAGAAAGAGAAGGGTAAGAGTTGGATTGAACTCAAGGATAAGGTCCATTCTTTTGTGGTCGGGGACAGATTACATCCCAAGATTGCTCATGTTTATCTGAAGTTGGATGATTTGTTTAGAGAGGTGGAGATACGGGGCTATATAGCTGAAACTGAGCATGACCTTCATGACTTGGAGGTGATAAAAAAACAAGAGCTTTTAAGGCATCACAGTGAGAAGCTAGCTCTTGCTTTTGGCTTGTTGTGCTTACCTCCAAGTGCACCTATTAGAATTATGAAGAATCTCAGAATTTGTGTAGATTGTCATTCCTTTATGAAGATTGCATCAGGCGTCACAAACAGAGAGATTATCGTGAGAGATACAAACAGATTTCACCACTTTAGTGGTGGATATTGTTCTTGCGCAGATTTTTGGTGAAGATGCTAGTAAGTTCATTTTTATGTGGTGTTGGTTCCTTTATCTTGTACCGGGGGTTCATTTGGCCTTCTGGTTGGAGCCTATTATTGTTAAAATTTTTCACCAGATAGATGTTTCTCCGAGATCTCAATTAATTGTATGCTCACATGGTAGAGATTCCTAGATACACTATGCCCAGGAATAAACTCAGATTTTTTTGCAGATGAGCTCAGAACTCTCCAATTTGGTGGAAGGACCTTTTATCAGGGAAAGAGTAACTGGACTTGGGGTGCATACTCTGGTGGAAAAGCTAGCGTTGCATTACGATACTTCTCAAGGTGTTACAGCAAACTGTAGTTGCTAGCTTCTTCATCCTCTTCCTCCGGTAATATGTGCTCTCTCTCTCTCTCTCTCTCCCCCCATTTGGTGATTACAATGTAGTCATCATCGATTAAGTTGGAAATACATATTAAACAGCAGCCTATTGGCATTATACTATGGGCAGCAATCTTTCAGATCAATCAATATTTGGACCTGCAAAACGTGTTTCATCAACTTTCTCTTACCAAAAGAACCCCGTGTCACTGGAGTTGATCAACACTTGGAGCTGTAGAACATCTTTTATGTGATGCCAATCCAGATGAGAGGTTATGTGGGCATCTGGTCTCTCCATCTTACTAGAAAAGAGTTTTCTAAAATATATTAATGTTCTCTTTGTATTGGGAACGTTTCCTCTTACAATCGGCAAATATTAGCCTTTTCTCACTTTGTTTACTCCTTGAGTATGTATTTATTGTTCTAGTTGATTTCTTTGTGCCGGGGAAATATTAAGATGAAAATGATTATTTGAGGTATGGGGACAAAGAAATTAACTAGAAAATTTTCAAACACCAGTGTGTAGTTAGCTTGAATACATTCCTGGTTGAAAAGAGCGTATTGCCTTCATGGTTGTTTGAATGATGTGAAATGAATATGTATCAGTAAAAAGATAGGTGCGGCTTTGAGATAGTTTGGTCATATTGTAACCTTCAGATGCTTTAGGGGGAGATGTAACCAAGGGCTGCAAATGCAGGTTAGAACGGTGCGGTAAAGATTTGGAAGGATTTGAAAGGAGACGATAGGGAGAGGTATGGAGTTTTTAGAGCTCCTAGATTAGGTGATACATGATCAAACTCAATGGCATAGTAGGATTCAGACAGCTGACCTCTTTTAGTGGGATAAGGCTTTCTTGTATTTATTGTCTTTTTATTGGTAAGATAAGCGATTGTCTTTATTGTCTTTGCCGCGTTGTTTATCGTAAATTTTTCGTTCCTGGAGTCTGTTCCGTTACCTGCATATTTTCTCCAGTCTATACTGCTTTTAGTCCATTGAACAAGATGTAGAGCGCAATTTACATATCCTACCACATCATTCATGTGAATTGTAGTGCCTGTTTAGTCCCACTTACGATTAAAAACTCATTTTCTTGGGTCTTTAGAAGGTAAATGCAGGATGCAACCATATTTACAAAAACATTTGTTTCCTTGTGCATTTTTCCTCCCTTCACTATTCTAATACTACTAAATTCTTTTGGCACTATCTACATCAACTACATTGGTGAACATCCTCCTGAAACAATTCCAAATGTTCTGACATGGGTTTTTGGTCTCTTTATTTAACGTCAATTTTATTTGAGATTGATTGTTCAGATGCTACTTAAGTTCATGATTGCCAGAATTTTTCTAGTTGTGTGACTAGATCATTAGGGGAAAGTTATCTTGATTTTATAGTATGTCTATCTATCGCGTAGCGATTATGTGAAAACAATTTGAGGAAGAATAATGATTTCTAGAACCTCATTAATGATCTTGTCGTCTTTACATTCAATATTATTCTATTACTTGGCATAATATTCAAGGGAAATAACTGCAATTATCGGTGTGCTATGTTGTCTCGTGCACTGTGTGGATGAGCTCAGGCCAACTTTCACTAAATAGACGTGTTCAGATAAATTTTTGTAACATAATATAAGATCGAGTCTGCCTCTCTCAATGGAAGGGAATCCTCATTCCTCCACTGTGGTTCCTCCCACCATGTTTCATGCATGCAAGCCCCGCTTTATGGGCAATAGCTCCAGAGAAATCATTCATGTTAATGATCTACCTGACAACAACATGGGATTTTCTCCTAGGGCCATTCATGCTTCTCTTGATCTTAATCAGCCAATTTCTGATTCAACATTGATTTGGCTTGATGATCAATCACAAATCCCCCGTTCTAGGGAAGAGAGTGCTGTGCACAAGGTAGACAGTGCCTTTTCTCCCCGTATGGAATGGATATAGATTTTCAAGCTAAGAGATGTCTTGATTTTCATTTCCTCTTATTTTTGTGGTTTGTAACATCCGTGAAAGACCATGTTCATGTATAATTGTCTTTCCTTGTAGACTGGATTGGGACAACTTTTGGAGGACACAAAGAAGAGAGGCTTTACAGAATTGGGGGAAGATGAAAAATCTGCTGGCCTAGACTTAACTCTTAGTCTACCAACCCAAGAGGGCGATCAAGCAGAGGGCAATCAAGCAGATCAAGTTTCACCTCAGTTAGGGTCGTCTTCAGGCATGCAGTCGGATCCTAAGTCAGAAAAAGTTAGTGCCAATGGTGATGAGCCTAGAGAGATTTCGTTAATTGCGATGGGATGTATACATTGCCGGATATATGTGATGGCCAGCGAAATAGATCCAACATGCCCAAATTGTGACAGTTTCGTCTTGCTTGACCAGTTTCGTGGGGACCCAGCTGAGAGCATGAGGAAGATGTAGCCTCATTCATATTTCTTAATTTCAAGTCGAGGAAGCTCTTGGTGCCAGTCAACTTCCTTTGGTGTTGCTTGTTTCAACATTATTATCCTTTTCTTGTCATCGTTGGTCTTTGTCCTTATGTGAACTGTTGTGTGGATTTTGTTATGTGCAACCTTTGTGTGGTTGAGGCACCTAATAATACAATATGTGGTTTATTTTGAAGTGAGTTCAATAGTTTGGATACTACTTTGAACTACCAACGTTTCTACCCTTAGGCATGTCATAAGAACTGAATGAGAGATCCTGGTTCCAATAGCTGCATGGACTGTGCCAAAAGTGGCATGGACTGTGCCATTCAGTTAAGCCTTGAACTCAGTTTGAATGGGAGTTTTTGAATTATTTTTTCACCACTCAACTGTAGCCCATGATTTCTCTGTTAAATGATGCACTATCTTTTTCGACCGGTGTCTGAGAGCGTGCCTCTCATTTGTTGATGTCTTCTTCAGGGATCTATTGATAAATTTCTTGACAGATAGGTCATTAGTTCTTCACAATACTAATCCATCTCCGTCATTTTGTTCTCTATCATTACCTTGTTTGGATATGTTAAGAGTTAAAGGTAAGCAGGCTATCATTTAGTCTCAGCTCATTCCCTTTTAAGAGGTTCAAGATGTGTGCCATAGAGTTTAGAAAACTGATCGTCTAACAGAAGAGAATGTGTCATTAAGTGTTCAGCATGATGACTAATTTGGAGAGAATCCCTTTTTCCTCTCCTCTTATTAGTGAACGAATCTAGCACTTTGTAGATGCTAGATTACTAGAATCATTTCCTGTTGAGTCATTTATGTGATGATCCTCACTTGAACACTTCATTATGATGAACTTTGAAACTGCCTCAGTTTTCCGTTTTTATTGGGGGTGATTCATTGCAGTTAGTTTGTCCATATCTGTTTATGTGACAGTTATACTTGTTTTTATGCCCTATTGCTTGTCCTTTGATGTTTGAGGATCTGAAGTTTGGCTGGTGACAATTCGGGCACTATCAAATATCTAGTGTTCATGTGATTTGTAGAAGACTTTTATGTGTAGTAGAAATGTGATGGATGTGTGTTGTGCCTCCTTGATGATTGATTCCAGCACTTGAGAAAATGTTCCATGGGTGGAAGTAGCAGAGATTCTTTTGTGGGAGGTTGTCCATATTTGAGATTGACTCGGGCTACATATTCATTAGAATATATTTCAAAACTTGAATTTCTTTTAGTTTACTTACTGTTGTTTCTGTTTAAATAAATAATGATCTATGTAATTGCTAGGAAATTATGTACACTAGGGCTTTTTACTTTCGGTGCCCACAGATGATAGCCAAACTTGATTGATTTGCTTGGATGGTAGAGTGCTTTTGTAGCTGTGGTAAACTTGGATATCAAAACTCATCTTTGTCAGTTTTTGTGCGCTAGACAAGGGGGACTACCACATCATGTTGCCTACACAGTGTAGACTAGCAAGAATGAAAGAGACTGCTGATCTTTTCTTGAACTGAGGTATATCACCATTAATTGCAAGACAAAGAGGAGAGGATGGACCATGATAGTCCATTTGTCATCAAAATGCATATTTATTTCTGTTGGTACCGATCTATTGGTATCGATAACCTGTGCTAGTGCACATGGACTTTGAATACACAACTGATTACAGTTCTGATGATTATGTCTTAGTTGATGCAGCACACGTCATTTCAGGACTGTTGACTCCCTGTTTGCTTTTGCATGCC
Organism: Syzygium aromaticum; assembly: GCA_024500025.1. Taxonomy (NCBI): domain Eukaryota; kingdom Viridiplantae; phylum Streptophyta; class Magnoliopsida; order Myrtales; family Myrtaceae; genus Syzygium; species Syzygium aromaticum. Next base: position 9,963,817 of record CM044894.1, on the reverse strand, counting down.
TTGTTTGTCATAGTTGGCCCTTATCATTTTCAAGTGTTCATCTTTCATCTTAAGCTATGAAAATTTGGATTTGCTAAATGATTTGGGGAAATCAATGAGGGAACTGTTGCTTTTCGAGATTACATTCTTCCCCCTTTTGTGTTCTCTTGTTACAAATCCTAATTCCTACAAAATGGCTGCAGATTGATCTTAGCTCTGTTTCTGTATAACCTGGAGATGCTCTTCAGCTTATCAGCTTATGCTGACTACATTTTTGGCTTTCACAGAAGCCTCGATATGTTATTTTTAATTGTCTCATTTTCATTGCTTTCATGAAATTGAACCATCCCAAAAGAGCAATTCCATATTTCTCTCAAAATTGGTCTTGATCTCATTTCAACCCTGAAAAATTTTGTCCCATGTGTTTTCCCTCGAAACTTCACTGGTTTTGTTGCTTTGACCCCTTGAATTTCACCAAGTTGTGTTGCTTTATATTATCTTGCTATCTGATTGGATTGGTCATAAATCTGCGATGCACTGTGGATACGTTCCATTAAGAGTCATAAGTTTCTCTTCTTCTATCATTTCCCTTCTTTTAGCTACCAATTGAGGGGTTGTTTGGTTCAGCTTTGGGATGGGCCTTTTGAGGCTGAAATCCCCTTGGGGAAATGCTAAACCGTTTGGCAAGCATTCCTAATGGGCTTTCGGCCAAAAGCTAGCACTGGGAATGCTTAAAGCCCAAAGTTGGTCCGAACCAGTTTTGTATTGAAATCAACTTTTTTGCCCTCAAACTACCCTTACTTATTCTGGCTTATTCTGGTTTTGTCCCTCTTATTATTACTCGTCTTTTGCGTGAGAGTGGTTGACGACGGCTGCCGACATTGGATCGGGCCGGCGAGAGGCTGACGAGATTGCACGACCCAGGTGATGGCCGCCTAAGGTCACGCGACCCTCGCTGAGTGTCGCCCAGCGGTAGATTTGGCTCGCCGGGCTCAGGCGATGGTCGCCGACGGTAGATCTGGCTCGCCGAGCTTGGGCGACGGCCGTCAACGCCAGATCTAGCTTGCCGGCGGCCGTAGGCCTTCGTCGGCTCCACCGAAGGGTAGGATAAGTTTTTTTTTTAATTAAAAAGAAAATTCCCAAAGTCCTTTGCGAAAAAATTTTGCTAAATACTACTTGGGCCAAAGTAATTTTATGAAGGATTTTTTACCAAATGCCATTCGAATTTCCTCAAGAGGTTTTAACTTGAAGGTATTTGTATTCCCCCAAGTCTCATTTGCAAAGTTGAACTAAATGGCCCTGAAAGTGGTCCTCTCTTGCAAGGGTGCAATGATGCCAAATGCATTACTTTTCCTCTCTTCCTCCATACTCCTCTTTAGAATGTCTTTCCATTTGATTGTGTGCATTTGATTGACACTTCGTCTGGGTTCTTAATTAGGAATGGCACGGAGATGAAATGAGAAATGAGCACGTGTCCTGATGAACGCCTTGATGTTCTGGGTATGTTTTTGAGGACCATATAAGGGGTAATGGGAATGGTTCAATGAGCTGTTGGGTGGATGTTTTTAGTCATGACTATTGCTTGGTGTAGAATTTAGGTGAAGTTCTGATTAGATTAATCAGAGAGTTATCTCAAGTTTAGGTAGGGTTTGGAAATGGGAGTTGAGTGAGAACCTCGTGCCTCAAGAATTAGAAAGACAAAACAAAGCTTGGGTTCTTTCTTTAAATGTCATCTGGCACCGATGATCTTTTTGGTTGTTTCTTGCACATCTACCAAACAGACTGGTGATACTTCCACGCTCTTTCCATGTCTGCCTTTAAATATCATATGGTTGGGTCACTCTATCTGTATCTGATGTGTAGACTTATCTTTATGGATGTGGATTCCTTCTGCCTTTTAATAGTTCTTACTTAATAGCCTTCAGATACAACAATTCTATGCGTTCTCATTTTACTCTCTCATGCATTCGATGAAGCTGGTCCTTGGGATGTCTTGAATCGCAACCGCGTGCTCAAACATCTTTATGTTAGACCAAACGTTATCTCCTCGACAGTTCGTCCAGAAGACTGAAAGTTTTTTCTTCCAACTTCAGTATCACGAAATTCATGTAATTCTAGAAAATGATGCATTTCACTAATACACATGGTAATATCTAGATCTCAGGTGCATTTAGAACACACTACTTAGTGCTGAAAGTTTGATTCCTTGTTAACTTACAGCAAGCAGGTAGGTTGCTGTCCTCGTTTCGTTTCTGATCTACAAGAGTTTGCCCAAACGTAGTTATGTTGACTGAAAGGTTCATATGATGTGTGTATCCATCTACATTTTCCTTCTTTTTTTCATCCCATTAAAACCTTATTCTAGTTTCCACCTCTAGAAATCAAACACTCCAGTAATGCCATCTCTCTCCAATATAATTTCTTGTTTGCTTGTCTTGTCTGCACTTGATACCTGATAGAGCTGTTCTTGAACCAATAGGCCCCACACGACGGGTTGTTATGCTTCATAATCCCCTTAAAATCCTTTATTATTGGACAAAATCCCGGATTAGAACCAGGGCTAAGGAGGCAATGACAGATGGTCAACGAGGCATGTGCCTGAACAGATGCTTTTGAAGCCAAATCATGAACTTGGTGGGCAGGGAACAGACCAGTTCACTTCCACCTATTTTCTTCTCCAAAGGTTCAAATTAAAACGGAAGGCGCAACGACATGTTGATTCCGACAACGAGATCTCTCGATCGCACGACCACAAGGATTATGGTTAGTGGTTAATTGCTATTATCTTCTGATAAATAATGTGCACAAGCTTGGACCTCATAGTCCTCAACTTGGTTTTGGGGAATTAATTAATCTTGAGATGTAAGACTTCCCTTGTTTTATTGGTTTTTGATTCCTGCATAATGAGAGCTGTTTGGTTCCGTACTCATTCAGTTAACAAAACCACTTCTCTGGGACCTTTTGGGAATTGATTCTTGTGCTTATTCAATTAAAAGATACAATATATTTTCTCAAACAAGTTTGTTTCTGGAACGTGCTCATACCAAAATGATAATGCTAGTATCATTGTCTTCTAAAAAGCCACTTGCCCTACAAACAAGTCTTACTCTATTCTTGCTGGTTAGATCTGTCTTGTGACAGTGAATTCATTCGATATAAATAATTCACAGTCAAGTCCAGATGAGCATGTGTTAGCCGTCATACGTCATAAACCGTGCTGATGACTGTGTATTGGCTTCACCATTGATTGATCTATACTGTGCAATTAGCAAATGAAGAGATCAAATGAGATGACAGATGCTACCAACCAACTTAATGGGTAACAAAAAGTTGTTCCTATCGTTACATTCGGGGTTATGTAATGAAAATTCACCAGGATCTCGTGGCTCTGCAATAATTTGCGTGCTTTTCTGATATATACACGGACTCGTTAGGTGCTCTGATATTTAATTGGTTCAAGGATGGCACCATACTCTGCAGTAACATACAGTATGAAAAATAAGCCAAAGTACAAGTTACATATGTGCAACACAAAAGATGTGACTTCTTAATACGCAAACATACTGATTCCGTGAAGAGACAAAGGATTCAGAGTCATAGGAATATGCACATGGGTTTTTGTTTACAAGTTGAAAACAAACACTCTGCTCATCAATGCCACCAAATCGACTCACCAATGTTTGCTGTCTGATCCCTTTTTCTCTGACTTGTATGTGATGTTTCATCCGAGCCTCCCTTTTTTTTCCCTGAAACCGTGCGTTTCTCTCTCTCTTTGAGGTATGTTACATGTTGATGAGACCTAGTATTACAAGAGGACCCACAGCTAGTGTCATCTTCTGGGTACACCTGACACTACTTGTGTAGAGGGACCATTGACATTTGACATTCCTCAGAAACTTAAGACAATGGTTGAATCACACCTACCAAATTGCGAAGCAAACACGGCGCTCCTAAGCAATTTCACCATTCTGATAAACCTCTTGTGGGATGTGAGCAACTGGGCTGAATAGTTCTGATGATGAAGGCACAAACATGTTTTGAATCTCTCTCTGATTGGTAGGAAGGTGCTTGAGCTGAACCGAGATTATTTTCGGCCTAAAATTGTTCAGCAAAAATGCACAAAAGCAAGCACTTTGAATTGGGTTTTCATTGTTAGAGATGGTAGTATCTTCGCGGAGCCTTTTTTTTTGTTGACACTCCAAGTACTTTCGTGGTCACGAGAACTGTTGATCCAAAGACTCTCTGTGGGTGTAGATTGAGTTATCATTTGTATTTCATTGTGGTTGATTGACATCCAGAAGTAGATCAATCACATCAAGTTTGATAGGAGTCGAAGAATCACGTAGACGCATGAGGTATTCGCAGAATCCAAATTGATGTACTTTTAATCCATGGAGGGGAGATCTAAGATCATGTGAAGTGGTACGAAGTCCAAACCATGGCAACGTGTTTAACCCAAGCACTATCTTTGTTTCAAATCTTCATGAGCTTGGATGCTTTACACTTTGTAACTAGAAGAAACTATGCGGTATATTTACATGAAATGAGCAAGTGGGACATCGGACTACCAGAAATCTATCCGCAAATTTAAATCTATCTCAATCTTGATTGGTTACGCATGATGTATTTGATGCACGAGGCGGTCTCTCTCTCGACTGAGGTACATGGGAAAGTTCTAACGATCCCGTCAACTGAAATCAAAAATTTTTGGGTTTTGGGTTGATAATTTTTAACATGAGATGATATTCTCTCCGACATGCTAGTAATTTCAAGTCAATACCTTTCATCTTTCACGCCACTAACTTCTTAAAGCTTGTTGATAAACACGTATTCGGAAAATCAATCTAGTATATCAAATCTTTCATTAATGATCCGAGATATAAGTAGTGTACGGACAATTTTGCTGCACGATTCTGTTCTGTTTACAGAGTGTACGACCAGAGTCCTCCCTAATGAGCGTTCTTGCCTCCCTGAAGCTTCAATGAATGCTTCCTGTGCAGCTGGGCACATGCTTATGCTTGTAAACTGCAAAAAGTAGATGCACCTGCGGGTACGCAGCTTATATTTTGTAGTATACAAGTAGGTGAATGTACAATGAAAACGGGAAAGGATCAGACTGTAGAAAGGAGAAGGCAAATGAAACGATCTCAAATGTCGTGAACACGTCAAAGCATAGTTCTATATCGAAAACAAGTAGCCCCATGAGATTTGTTCAAGAGACGTACGCATACACATGGATTAGGCACCCGACGTAAGCTCGATTCTTCAAAATACCAAATATAAAGACTTTGACGTTTAGCCATTTTTTCGGGTTTTCAGCCACAGCGTACATAGACGGTAGGAATGATGCCATACATCAGAAGTACGAACTAAGTAGTGAGTTTTCTGATGATGCGAAATCTTGAGTTTGGCTTCTCTTGCTTTCCTCAGTCAACTTCTGAACCAAGACAGGTTTTACTCCGTGTCAATGGGAGTGGGAAAATGTTTCAAAAATTGGGTAAATCAGAAGAACAAAATAAAAGGAAAAAACGAAAAAAGAAAAACAAAAAAGGACAGTTCGTTGCATGGTTGTTCTTAGAGGACGAAAAAACGGAGCGGCACGATGTTGTGGCGGGGGCAATGTTGGAGCTATCTTTGCACACCAATAAATGGACATGGATGCTGAGCATGGGAGGAAATCAATGAGAGCAAAGTACTAATGCATATGATATCTTATCGTTGATGTACCAATTTCCCTCCCATAAATTCATGGGCAAGGACTAGTGTGCGTGATTCCAACGGTTCCCCTCTTAAAATAAATCACATGAAACTAGCCTCCTTTTGAAATTTCCTTTAGCTCCTCTGTTTCACACATCGTTTTCTTGGGTCACTAATATGTCCCTTTCGATTACTGCAAAGAACAAAACAGGGTCATAACTGCATGTGTTTCTATTGATGGGTGATAATCAAAGCAACCCCTCAAAGAGGCAATCCAATTTAGCAATGTGATATGAGTCTCCATCTAAGATTTTAAGGGATTACTGTTGGTAGAAAGATGAAAACTAGATGAGGCTCAACAGACTCTATTTCTACTATTAGAATAGCCACACTCCCATTTAGCAGAAGGTCAATATCATGTGGAGACACGCACTCTTTTCTGGAACTTTTTGTCTTATGATTGGAGGATATGAAAAATGCTATTGCGTGAGGTGATTGCAGCCGCAATTTTTGTTAATCAACTTCAATATGTGTGAAGCATGCCTTTTGAAGTAATGCTGACGGATAAGAACTCAAGAGAGTGGTCGAACGCCATGTTTAAGAATAAACTAATAGTCTAATACAAAGTCAAAATGGCAAACTGAAAGCATGATGCAGTACCCAGGAAAGTGCCCGCCCTTTTATTGTACTTAATATATAAAAAAGACCTGCATTTTGCAGCTAATCAAACGCATCAAATGATCACAAGAACAGAAAATTCATTCCTGCTTACCGAAAGTACTGTTTCATTTCAGTTGTTATGCAGGGGGGGGGGGGGGGGGTGAGGGTGTCATTTAATAACACATTGAATTCTACAAACCCAAAATTAGATACCCATCAAGAAAGGACCCTACTAAACCTCCATCTTCTTGCCATCATCCTTAACTTCCCCGTCTCCCTCTCCCTCTCCCTCTCCTCTCCTTTCTTTAAATATATCTCTCCTTCAACTCCCTCTGCTCACATTAATACCAACGCCCAAAAGGAAAGATCACAGAGCCACACTCTCAGAAATTCTCTCCATTCCTTGAATTCCACTTTGCCCAATCTGTTTCAGAGTCGCACCAAATGGGCAAGGCCAAGAAGATGAACCTAACATCTCTCCTCTTCAAGAACCACAAAGAAACACCAAGAAGCAACCAACCCTGGCCATTGCAATGGCCTTCTTGCAAGCACCCCAAGACCCTCTCCTTCAGGGCTGCTGGTGATCATGACCAGATCTTCAAGACGGTCAACTCGGTGTTCCTCGACTCCGAGATGCCGGAGTCCCTCTTCACCACCACGTCGGAGGAGCCAGAGGAGTCAGTGAGCCTCTCGACTGAGTCCGACGTGGTGATCGATGTGGCCGAGGCGTCAGTTGAGGTGTTGGTGAGGGGCGCGAGGTCGGAGAGGCTCTTCTTTGAGCCAGATGACACGAGCTCGATCCTGGAGGAGGCGAAGACAGTAAGCTTCCCATTCAAGGAAAGTGTGGTTCTTGCAATGGAGTCAGAGAATCCTTACGTTGACTTTAGGCGGTCAATGGAGGAGATGGTGGAGTCGCACGGCCTCAAGGATTGGGAGTGCCTTGAGGCATTGTTGGGTTGGTACTTGAGGGTCAATGGGAAAAAGAATCATGGGTTCATAGTGGAGGCATTCGTTGACCTGCTCATGAGCCTTGCTTCTGACAAGAGCAACGGTTCCGCTTCAGTCACTTGTTATTCATCTGCTGCTTCGTGTTTCTCTGCTTCTAGCCCTTCATGTTCATTGAAAGGAGGGAATGAGATCTATGAAGAGGATGATGGTGATGATGTCTTAGGGAAAAGATAGATATCTGATCTTGTCATTGTCAAAATTTTTGTGTATATTACCAGGTAAAGGAACCCGGGGAGAGAAGGATACTTCCAGCCTTTTCAGTTTCAGATCTCTCTCTCTCTCTCTCTGTGCTACTGCTCAAAATCTTTTCTTTCAGTTAGGATGAAAAATGCAGAGATTCGTATATAAATTGTATATAAATTTAAGTCAACAGAGTTTATGTGGGTTGTGTGACATTGTGTGAGACTGTGTCGTCTATTCAACTACGTCCTGATAAAATTTGGTCTAAACTTCTCGTGAAATTAGCACCTTGTGTGTTAGCGACACGAATAACGATTTACATAGTGGTGAGATGAAGCCACACTGGCTGTTAAATACCAGATAAAGTTTGCTAAATCAATCATCATGGTTTTGAGCCTAAGTTTCGAAAACTAAATGTTTCAATTCAACAGAATGACACAGCTTAAGAATAGAAAAGAAAACAGAACCATGCGTATTCAGCTTTTCTACTGCAAAATTTTAGACCAAGTCCACCGATGTATCTGATTTGGAAGAATTGACCATTTGCCTTAAATAGTTTGTTCAAAGTTCAGATTTTTGCCTGTTGCCGAGAGAAGCAGGCTCTTTTTCCGGCACTCTGTAGTCCAACCAGTCGGGCATGATTGTACATTAGCTGATTCAACATTCAATCAGTCGGGCACTCTACAAATTATGAAAACCACCAACCATTAACTATTAAAAGCCTGAGTTAAGAGTAGGATATGAGAGGCTATTCAGTTTACCACTTAAAGGGTACCTTACGTTGAATTTCGGACGATGCATAACCATCCTTTTCATTCCACCAGGAAACTGAAGCCACAGCTTCAAGGTTTGTGGGCTAAACAATAAATATGTCTCGACTGCAAAAACAACGACGGTCTGACCAGGTTCCTTTTTTTTTGTTCAAAAGTTTTGTTTTCTCACAGAGAAAATAGTTTTGATTAAGAAACATGGGTACCTGTATTTTTTTGAACCAGCAATAATACTGAGTTAGATAAGACATCCCAGCCTAGGCAATACACCGAATTGACGGGGGGGGGGGGGGTTACATCATGGCCTGCATGTTTCATGGGTTCGACGCAGCCCGGCCGCCCAGGTCGATCGTGACAAGGACAATTCAGTGCAACTGCACTCTTTTGAAGAAGACAATCCGTGTCAATTGATTACGAGTCAAAATAGACAGTTATTATGTACATCAAAATTTTCTTCTTATCATAGGCCGAATTGTGTTCAAGTCGTGCTTAAAAGTATAGTCGAATCGGCCCCTCGTAGGAAAATGTCCAAAAAAATAAATAAATGGGTATTAGGATTCCGAGAAAGCTGCTGCTGCTGATCCAGAGCCAGGGCAAAATCACACAATTTTTCTCGGCCTTGGCAATAAATGAAATGGTGGTACGGTGCCTGTGGCCGGCCAACTGTTTTTTTGACTTTCATATGATAAAGACCTTAACTTCAAATTGCACCCGACCCTTGTCATTATTTCTCAAGGAGAATCGAATATATAGATTGACAAACAAATATGAAAATCTAGGACCACCTAATTTCAGAAGTAAAATCTAAGACGTTCTTAAATTGTTATGTGAGGCAGCATTGAACAAGAAGGCCAGGTGAGTGTACGATCTATACATGTCATGCCCCGAAACCTACCAGGATGGAGAGTGACATGGCTGTTCTTTCATTCGAAGGACGTAACTTCAAATCACAATAAGCAATCCAACTCCCAAAGGTTCCCACGATAATGCTCTCGCTCTACAAGCTGCTAACCAATAAACCTGAAAAGATTGAGGAAAAAGAGGATAAGTAACCACAGTTCAGTGAGCAGTATATACCTTCTAAGCATATCAAGCTTCCACAATACCCAAGGGCATAACTCATTTATACCAATCATGATATCAAGAGTAAAATGAGTTATATACCACTTCCATATAACTATATTCATAGCAGGAATATCCATTTACTTATAATATCAAAAGCATAATTACTAATTCAGTTCAATAATCAAACTCGTCAAATCATGTGCCAATAGTCTTTTCCTTGCGCAATATTCAACTCAAGGCTCTAGAAGTTGTTTCCACGAATTTACGTTATCGTGTAGCACTTAGTACTTGACCAACGTATATCAATAGTACAAAGTTTTAGAGGTGGCTCTCATGTGACCCAAGTTGCCGTGTAGCACTTAGTCCTTGACAACAAGGCTCTAGAGGTGGTTCTCACAAATTTAAGTTATCGTGTAGCACTTAGTCCCTTACTATACATATTAATAGTATAACGCCATAGAAGTGGCTCCCACGAATTTACATTATCGCGTAACACTTAACCCTTCACTAACACATATCAATGATATAAGGCCCTAGAGATGGCTTCCATGAATTTACGTTATCGCGTATCTCTTAGCCCTGTACTAGTCCATATCACAATTGGTTTCACAAACCGAATCAAATCACCTTTCATAAACCACACTCAAAGTCAATGTAATTCTTTCACAAAAAGGTCTTGCAAACCCAAAATATATCATCTTTCCCAACTTCATTCATCAGACAAAATATAATATCACAAGACATTTCTCACGCCATTTTGGAATTCGTTTCATAAACTAGTAATGTTTTGATAGAAACGTTTTTCATAAAACGCTTGCCAAACCATTCACAAATAGCCAAAAGTAGTAAATGCCCTACCCAAAATTATGCATCGAATATTCTATGAACATCACATTTGCCTTTTAGCCAAATCACACTTTGCACATAATATGCCCCATACTTCTCATTTTCAAAATATGAATTTACAAACTCAAAGAAAAGATAGCGCCACTTATCTGAAAATGCCCCATAACCAAATAACGTGATTAAACTCGCTGACGATCTTGTAATCCTATTAATTAAACAAGAATCGACGTCAATGTTAAGTAAAACACCATTTTCACCAATGACTCAACTAAACCAAGCTTAGACGCTAATCAAAATGACTCAAACGCGCTTACAAATCACTCGTCCAAGGCGATTATTCAAAGTTGTTTGCAACGTGAAGATTGATCGCAAAACTTGGTCGTGCCATAAATCTCTCACCCGAACCCTATTCCAAGTGATCTTACAGTGAAAATGAAGATCTTTCGAAACATTAGAAGACCCACAGCTTGGCTGTTCTAAAATCGAGTCGAAAATAGATGAAAATCGGCTTAAAAGCCGCTGGTCGCGCACTGTTCACTACGTGTGCTCAATTTCAAAAATTTATTTCGGGCAAACAGTAAATCCAAATTAAGATCCGTAAAATTTCACTGCTCCACGGCACCCTAAACTATCAATTCTATGTATATACATAGCTGAACGACTTAAAAGTAGGACTTCCTAGCTCGAATTTCTCAAAATTTCGAATTTAAATTCTAAATTTGAAAACTTTTTCGATTGGATGAATGAGGGGCACGAATAATTGCTAATCAAAGTTGAATGGGCTGGGTGGGAAGTCCGTGGTGAGTGCTCCTCTTTTTCTTGTTTTTTCCTTCCTCTTTCCCGCTCTCCTTTTCTTTTCTTTCTTGGCGAGCTTCTCTTTCTCTTCCTGTTACTGTGCATGCTCTCGGTCTTAAAATGAGCCGAGCATCCACCGTTGCTTCCTTTGACTTTTCAACCATTTTCCTTTTCTTTTCTTTTTTATCAAAAATTCCAAATTATTACAATACACATCAATTTGCTAATAAAATCAAAACCCAAAGACATTCTCCACTGTTCTCCAGATTTGCGCAAAAATGGCACCATCCTGAGGAAAGTGATCAATGTTTTCCTCTTTCTTTGGTGACTGTCAAACCCGTTGTCCTGTTCTCAGAGCTAGGCTCATCACCGATGAGTTCTTTCAAGTCAGTTTTATGAAAGAGAAGACTTGCGGCAAATTATCAAATGCCAAGAACAAGCATACAATGCAGAAAACAACAAAATTTAGAAGAAACAAACAGGGCCTCAATGTATATCAATGGAAGGTATCAGGCAATTTTTCTGGTGAATGAAACTTTAGCTCTTCTTGTGCCTTAGTTTCTGCTAATTTGTTCCAGTATGATTATGGGAACTCTAGCCAAAGGAAGAACCATGATACACAGCTGATTCTGGTTCAACCCATCTGCAGTCATGCAGATTCTATTTCTAATCACTACAATTTGCATTAATGTCTCTAATCTTTGCTCGGGAAATCTCTAAATGCTCGGGGAGCAATCCACAAAAGTTACAATTTACCTTCAATCCAACGGTTGAAATGCACAGAGAGTAGTGCTTGCGGAGCAGTGGAAAATGTTGAAGAGTATTGTGATGACACTTACTTACGACTCAATGCTCTATATATCTTTATTTACATTTAAACCAACCCCACTTAAAAAAAAACAGAAGACCAAAAAGTATGCTATTGGCTTGTTTGGGCAGATTTCTACTTTTTTGTCTTTTTCTAAATCTTTCGGCGAGAGCGTACTTTAATTTTTTTTAGAGATAAGTGCACCGAAAATTTTAAAACTTATTATGAAATTGTAATTGAGTTATAAAACTTTCAAAAAGTGTAATTAAATCCTAAAACTTATCACGAAAGTGTAATTGAGTCATAAAACTTTAAAAAATGTAATCAAATCCTAAAACTTGTCATAAAAATGTAATTGAGTCCTAAAACTTTCAAAAATGCAATCAACGGAATGACTTAATTGGACTAATTAGATAAGTTTTAGGACTTGATTGTATTTTTTGAAAGTTTTAGGACTCAAATGTATTTTTGCAATAAGTTTTAGGACCTAATTGTACTTTTTGAAAGTTTTAGGATTAAATTATATTTTCGTGATAAGTTTTAGGACTTTCAATGCACTTATCTCATTTTTTAATAGCTCGAAACTCTCAAAATTTCATAATGTACAGCTGTCACCCCGCAAATTCACGGATACTTTTTTTTTCATAATTTTTTAAAATTCGAATAATACTTTAAATTTTGACTGGTGCTTCTTAACTAACAAGTATAAACAAATAGGGTTATAAACCAATATCTTCCGCGAATTGTAGAGATGGCAATCACGACTTAAGCACTTGGATTTGCAGGAACGGATATTAAAGACAAAGGAAGAAAATGAACAGTAGAGACGAAGACCAAGCATGGTCTTTTGAAAAAGGGAAAATGATATAAATAGTCACTCAACTTTAGCTCAATATATAATGTGATCCATGAATTTTTAATTTGTTCGATGTAACCCCTAAATTTTAACCTAATGTTTAATGTAATCTCTAAACTTTTGGAACACGTTAAATTTAGTTTTTGAACTATATGAAAATATTCAATGTAGTCCTTATGTTAATTTTAGTTCAGGGACTACATTGAACATGTACCAAAAGTCTATGGATTGCATTGAACAAATTAAAAGTTTAAAGACTACATTGGACATTAAGCTAAAGTTAAGGGATTACATTGAACAGATTAAAAGTTCATGAACTATATTGCACATGAATTAAAACTCATGGATTGTTTGTATCGTAATGAGATAACTCAGACATATGGTAATCTTAGTACTACATCAAAGAGGGTGGGTTGACAATTTTTTTGACCACGTATAAGATGCTACACTCACCTTCATTTACTCTTACTTTGTACTCACTTTCTCATTTTTTTTAACTTCAAATTAATTTCCGTTATTTTTATGTAACTAGAAAGTATATTTTTCATTTGCTTGGTGGTACTTTTTTTTTTGGTCAATATAACACATCATTCGTTTCCACGGCAATACAAGAGAGAAATAAACAGTTTAACTATAAACCAAGACAAATCTTAGATAACTTCAAAACAAAACAAGCTCTAGATAATAAGATAAATTATTATGTGAGTCATTCGCTCAAAAAATAGGTTTGTGATTTCTTCAAACCAAAATTGACGGCCAATCACTGAATTTATTGCTAGTAACAAGCATACACTGAAAACTCTATCTGTTTCTATGGTTTTGCCTTTTAGCTATGCACGCCTAGGTTCATCTATTGCTACAACATAGCAAGGTTGAAATACCACAAATATGACACCTGTGAGAGTAAAATCTTCATAAAACCCTTATGATTTCCTTTGAAACTAGATCCGTACACCAACGAACCCGAAATCATATATGTAAAAATTCCCAAATCTAGACTAGATCAAGATAGGAACTGCTTGAAATGGGAGATAGAAGCTTTCAGATTTAGATTAGATCAGAAGAGAAAAGCTCTGCAAAATCGGAGGAAAGAAAGAAAAACAGATCAAAGAACCAAATTAGCCAAAGAAAAAGAAAAAAAAATGGAAGAGAAGGACACATCTAGCTCAAATCCTCCCCTTAACGGAGGTTGAAGAGGAAAGCTGTGCAAAGATGAGAGAAAGAGGAGAAAACTCTCTGCATGGTGGTACTAGACAAGACAAAATATCGAACAAACAACATTACTACAATGAACAATATAATCGTGAATACGCACAACTATACAAGTATACATGTATTTTGCATTTAATTTAACTTTGACCATATGTACATGTGTTGTTAATTTCTCGATCTGAAATTAACAAAGTGCATTATGTAGTAACCATGTTGTATCGCTGATCCGATGTTAATCTGGTGTCTTTCAACTCGGTGTGTACTTCCACACTTTATCACATAACAATGCAATTATTTTTCCATTAAAAGTAGGTTCATTAGCTAGCTATATCTCTGTACATGTAGATTATCAAACTAAATAAGTAGCATGCTAACCTTTCGTAATGATGTCTCGCATACTAGAAAATGTCAGCAAAAAAAAAAGACTGCATGCTCAATATATGCGCACTCAATTCGAGTAACGACAATCACAAGCATAATTTAACCATAGATTGTTACAAAATGCCAAATATATCTGGATAGAATTACTTGAACCATGAATTCATCACATACCTATTATTTTCTCTATATATATATCTACTGAAAGATTATTGCAATTTTTATTTGTAGATAAACATCGACTATAATTCTAATGTGTGTTTATATATATGTTATATAAAATTTTGAAGGAAAAGATAAACGAGCGACACCCAGAGGACTACATGGGCCACGTTGTTGGGCTTCCTATGAAAGAGAGCGCCCCATGTCCTCTACTCGGGCTAACATGGACCCTTGAATTAGCTCAATCTTTCCAGTGCCACATCATCATAGAAAGTTATTCGGTCTAATAAATATGAACACATAAATGAGATGAGCATTGTTATGCTAAACAAGGGTTAAATTCTAATCATATGTAAAACCTTACGCTAAATTTAATTGATAACATCAAGCTCTGATGTGATATTTGAAAAGAGGAGCTCATGGATGAAAATCATTGATTAATTGCGTACACATGAATTGTCACAATTACTTAACGATAAATTTAACCGTTCTTTAACATCGATTGATAGTAAATGATCGGTTTAGATGCCCAAAGTATGATTTGAAAGCTAATCGATTGGCAACGCCGACTAAATTTCTATCCGACTGGAAATGAGTCGCAATTATAGTACAGTTACATGAAGGATGCAAAGGAAGCCTCAAAGCCAACTTTATTTTATTTTTTTACATGGGTTTCATGCAAAGAAATCTAATCAATCAAAGGGTGGCTTGAGGACCATAGAAGAACACAATCAATCATCAAAGTGATTATTCCTCTTCGAGAACAGAGCAAAAGAGAAAAAAGGAGAGAAAGCAAGCTACAGTTTATGGATCCGCCCTTCAAACAGACAGACAGTCCTCTTCTCTTTTCTCTCAGTCCTCGTTGTTTGAAGACCGCGCTTTCTCTTTTCCCTTTTTTACCCCCTCTTTTCTTATCTCTCTATTTTTGTATATTACTAGCCAAAGAAAACAGGAAAGAAGGATAAAGAAATCAGCAAAATAAAGCACACCCAAAAGTGATTGTTCCACTTGTATTTGGCATTGCTTTTTATTGCTTCTAAATATATTTTATGCTCTCCCACTATTAGAGGAGACTAGCTTTCACATACCCATAAAACTTTTGCAATATGTATTTAGCAAAAAGCCTCCATTTCAGAGAGAGAGAGAGAGAGAGAGGGGCAAAAGTTACATCACATGCAATCCACTTTCAGATACACACGAAAAAAAAAAAAAATAGACATTCTTACCTCACTCACAAGAAAAGAACAAACCCATTCCATTGCCATAAAATCTCACTCACACCTCTTCACTTCACACATGCATATATGCACCAGCCACTCTCTTTTTGTCAGCTTACACACTTCCAAAACAATCCTTTGCATGCCTCATCCCATGAAACTCACAAACCCAAACCCACCTCACCAAATTTAAATCTCTTCTTCTATATATTCTCAGTTGATTAGGGAAAGATACACAACAATGAGAACTGGGATTTGCACTATACCACAAGCCCTCACTCCAGAGGCAACAACCGTAGTGAAGCAAGCAGTGACCCTAGCAAGAAGAAGAGGCCATGCTCAAGTCACTCCTCTTCACGTTGCTAGTGCCATGTTAGCTTCCTCCACCGGCCTTCTCCGAAGGTCTTGCCTTCAATCTCATTCCCACCCTCTTCAATGCAAGGCCTTGGAGCTTTGCTTCAATGTTGCCCTCAACCGCCTCCCCGCCTCCACGTCCAGCCCCCTCCTCAGCCCACACACGCCTCACCCTTCTCTTTCCAATGCCCTAGTTGCCGCCTTCAAGAGGGCTCAGGCTCACCAGCGCCGTGGCTCAGTCGAGAACCAGCAGCAGCCGATCTTAGCCCTCAAGATCGAGGTCGAGCAGCTGATCATCTCAATCCTGGATGACCCGAGCGTGAGCCGGGTTATGAGAGAGGCTGGCTTCTCGAGCACCCAAGTCAAGAATAGAGTAGAGCAAGCTGTCTCCATGGAAGTCTGCTCGCAACCTTCAAAAGCACCAAACAATCACCCTAAAGATCAAAGTGTCAACACTTCCAGTAATCCCAAACCCCTTGCTCTTGGGTCATCCAATGTGTCTCTATCCTTGCACTCAGGTCTTGCAGGGCCTCAGGGCAATAACAAGCCAGCTGAGCCAGCTCGCGCCAGCGACGTTGCAAGTGTGATAGAAGCGATGATAGGAAAGAGGAGGAACACAATTGTGGTGGGAGAGTGCGTGGCCAGTGCAGAGGCAGTGGTGAGAGGGGTCAATGAAAAGCTTGAGAGAGGACACAGTAATGGCTCAAGTGTTGAATTAACGATGAGGTCACCAACAATCCAATTCATGAGCCTCCCAATCTTGTCCATGAGGAACTCCTCTAGGGATGAGGTGGAGCAGAAGCTTGCGGAGCTGAGAGGGGTTGTGAAGAACTGTGTTGGGAGGTCCTCCGGGGTGGCTCTCTACTTGGGGGATGTGCAAGGTGTGTGTGAGATGTGGCTGAACTTTGTGGAGCATAGGAGGAGAATGATGATGAGCTATAGCTACTGTCCATTGGAGCACTTAGTGATGGAGATCAAGAAATGGGTGTGTGGTGGTGGGGTCGGGGAGGTGAACAAAAGGGTATGGCTGTTGGGTGTGGCCACTTTGAGGACATACATGAAGTGCAAAGCAGGCCATCCTTCCTTGGAGACTGTCTGGGAGCTTCACCCTCTCACTGTCCCTGCTGGGAGCCTCAGCTTGACTCTCAATTTTGACTGGTAAGTACTTTTTTATTTCATTTTATTTAAGGACATTATCAGTTTACTCTACCTATTTTTTCGCTAGGTTTATCGTAACAAAGAAAAAGGATAAATTGGTTTTACGACGGCGCCAGAATAACTTGATAGACCTATCAAAAGAAAAGCGTCGTGAGATTGTTGTACGTTCTATTTCCCTTTTGGATGGAGTGCTTTACTATAGTGGATTATTGAATTTCAGTGATTGGCAATCTGAGGTGAAATGCAAGGAAGCTAAAGAAGAGTCAAGCTGGTCACTGTTTGCGAATATTAATGGAGGACACAGTAACAACCAACTCGCATGCTGCTCCGACTGCATGCTCAACTTTGACAAGGAAGTCCAAACTGTAAGGAACAAGTTAGACTCCATTAACACTTCAAGCAGCTCAAGCCTCCCTTCATGGCTCCAACAATACAAGGATGAGAAGACCAGAGATACTGTCAATTTTCAGGTAATTATACATATATTTCATTTTTGGACATCGATATCTCCTAAATAATGACAATGAAGCTAAAAATATTGTCATTCTCCTTAATTTAGCAGAATTGTGTCAATATCAAGAGTCTCTGCAAGAAGTGGAACACATTCTGTAGTGCAGTTCACAAACACCAACTACAATATCCTGAGAAAGTCCTCAAGTTCTCTTCAACGCCTTCTTCTCCAAGATCGCTGTCTTCTTCGCTGCGTCATCAGAGCCAATTCAGCTGGCCGACTTTGTTAGAATTCAAGCAGTCATCGCCAAAAGAGCACCAGTTTTGGACTCCCGAGACGAGCTACGACGACAAGAATGATGAGAGCGATGTGAAAATGTTCATCCCGGCCGAGAGGAACAACCCGAAACCGGACCTTTTGTCAAATCCTAACTCGAGTCCTAACTCAGCTTCATCCAGCGAGGTGATGGAGGACATGAACAATACTGGTAGCTTCAAGGAATACAGCGCCGAGAACCTGAAAGTCTTGTGCGATGCATTGGAGATGAAGGTCCCTTGGCACAAGGATGTCGTTCCCGAGATTGCAAAAACTGTCCTCGAGTGCAGGTATCGATGCAAATAATGATTTTGTATTAGGTTTCAAATCGTAGATACAGAATTATCAATGAAATTAACAAACCAGATGAAAAATAGAAAATAAAAAAAAAAGCTATACAGCTACAATAATTAACTTATTTTGTTTAATAACGAGTTTATCAAAATAAAGGCACTTATTTTTACTCCCCTTGCTCAGCCAAATTCTTTTCTAAAAGTAGTTTATCTATTTATATACTAACCATACGGGAGAGCGCAACTATACAAACCTTCATAGTAAATAAAGGGAAATGATAAGTAAGCTAAGAACTTTTACTACATAACTTGCTCATTACATTATTGTTATGTGATACACTTTCATTGAGTTTAAGCCAGTCCGTTTGCTGCGCATGGATACAAACCTTCATAGAAAATGTAGCATTATTTCTCTAAATCAGAATATTATCTGTCCACAGATCCGGCAGGCGAAGTTACGACTTGAAAGACAGACAGAAGAAAGAAGAGACATGGATGCTCTTTGTGGGAATTGACTCTCTTGGCAAGGACAAGATTGCAAGAGAATTGGCCAAGACCATCTTTGGTTCTCAAACCAACTTTGTCTCAATTGGCCTGACCAGCTTCTCCTCCTCAGCAGGAGGATCAGGCTCGACCGAGCACTGCAAGAACAAGAGACCAAGAACTGAAATGGGTCGTGGGTATCTACAAAGATTCGGTGAGGCGGTCAATGAGAATCCACATAGGGTGTTTTTCTTGGAGGACTTGGATCAAGCTGATCACTTTTCTCAAATGGGTGTCAAGAAAGCAATTGAAAGCGGGAAAGTAACACTAGATGATGATGAAGATGAAGTGGCCGTGGATCTTCAGGACGCTATTGTGATCTTCAGCTGTGAAAGCTTCAGTACTGTGCCAAGAGCTTGCTCTCCAACCAGGAGGCAAAAGATAATTGTGGATCAAGAGGAGGAAGAGAAGGACGATCATCAAGCTGACACAGCGAAACGAATCAGCGAGTCACTAGATTTGAATGTGGCCATTGAAGATGATGGTGATCAAAGTTGTGGAGATGGGAATTGGATTATGGGTTTGGTTGATAAGAAGATCATCTTCAAAGTTCAGTAACTATGAGTGTAGGCAAGCAAGACCAAAATGATCTAACCGTTGGTCCAATTTTCAATTTTTTTTACTTTCTTTTTTAGCTTTTTTGACAGAATTTTGGGGAGGGGAAAAGGAAGAATACACATCGAAAGAGAGTTAAGAGAATTATATGAGTGTTTGCATGGGGATTGGATTTGTTGGCTTTAGCAGTTGTATAGTATTAATACTCAGTAGGTGGATGGATAGAATTTAATTTCTATTCATGTCATGTAATATATGCTTTCTTTAATTGGGGATTTTCTTTGGTCTAAGCAATCCAATTTCGTATTCGATTCCTAATGTCATTGAATGTACATTATGTTCCATCTAAGCCAACAAAATCAAGGTCACGGGATAATTTAACTCCGATGTTAAATGTTAATGTGCTTTGAGCGAAACGATAAATATATACTTGGAAACATTGAGTTGATCTAACTTATAATTAGCTCAATTTATCCCTCAAATGAAGCCAACCCATCTCCCAAAAGGTATAGAAATAGTCAGAAGGCTTGTGTCATGACTTGGTGGTGAAAGTCTTTTGAATGTGTCTGTATCCTCTCCTTTGAATGAGCATCCTATTTGATGAGAGCATCTCTATTTACAGTATTCGATAAGAGCTGTCCGAGAAGAGAATCGATTTCGGAAGATAATAGAAATATTCACTAAGGCGGTACTTCATTGATATATAATAAACTTCAGATAGTGTTAGGATGGTCGATGTACATGCACCTCGACCAGCCGTCGCCTCGTCAGTTTCATGGTAAGTTTGCACTTGATTTTACCAATCTAACCAGTGCATTCTTTTGCTGATGAATGGGGTTGGAAGCCTAGCAAACAAAGAGGAAAAGCGAATAACTATG
Organism: Syzygium aromaticum; assembly: GCA_024500025.1. Classification (NCBI taxonomy): domain Eukaryota; kingdom Viridiplantae; phylum Streptophyta; class Magnoliopsida; order Myrtales; family Myrtaceae; genus Syzygium; species Syzygium aromaticum. The sequence continues at coordinate 9,943,637 of CM044894.1, read as the reverse complement.
ATTCATTACTTATGAGCTATGCAAGAGGAAAAGCAAGAAAGCAACTTTAGTAGCGGGGGAGAAAAATTGAAGAATTTCTCTTCCACTGAAATTTGGAAAGCACAGACCACTTTTCATTAGATCGATGGCGATCTTAACTTTAAGATTGCTTGATGATTTCAAAACCCTCGACCCAACATTCTCATCTTCTAAAGATATGGCGGGCATGATCAGAAGAAGCTCAAAAGAGAATGAAAGATCACATTTGTGAAAAACAAGGAGAAGCATCCTGTCTTTAAGACCATAAAAGATGTCCTAACTTTGGAATCCGAAAAGCTTAAAGCAAGAAAAAGTGCAATTAGGAACACGTCAATTAAGGAATTTTTCACACTTGGCCAGAAACAAAATATAAACTAAGGTCCTTACCAAAAAAAAAAAAATATATAAACTAAGGGAAGTGAATGGGGAGTCATGCTTCCCGTGGAAATGTAGGGAGGGAAGGCAAGGTTCAAAGAGGTGGAGGATGCAGAGATATTTTCTTTTCTTTTCCTTTTCCCATTACAATAACGCAGTTGTGACAAATGCAAACTTTTCAGATTAAAGGGAATGAGATAATTATAAATTATGAAATTTTAGTGCGAAGAACCAATAGATAGAAACTTCATAAAAATATAGAAAGCGATATATGGATTTGACAACCCTATAACTTCAAGATCCACCTCTAGGAGACACATCGACTCGCTTCACGCATCGGGATAAACTTTCTTATTGATATGGAGGCGATCACTTACGTGAAATTAGTACCTACAAATTGTATAAAGTGACTTCATTGCTTATTCTCGTTCGCATCGCCTCGCATGCACACACACTCTTACGTTCCACAACCCTCATCCTCGGTCACTCACTGGTCAACAAAACCACGTGGCTACTACCACAATATTTATATTGCAACTCTGCAAAGTTCCACCTCAAATCTTCAGGTTCATACAACAAAATCCCAAACCGGTCAAGACCAGCTGCGCTTTTCCCCAGCCAAAATGCCTTTGACTGCCCTTTTCCGAGCTTTCACAAGCATTTAGTGGGGCTTTTCATCACATGGAAGAAATATTTATATATTTATGTGTGTGTATGTATGTGTATACATAGCCTCGAGCTCTGTTCCCATTGAGGGGAAAAGAGAAAGCCCACTAAAGGCCTCAAACCATAGAAAGTGAAGTTGTTCAAATTTCACTTTGCCTTAGGGAGAGAGATTCCTTTCTTGCAAGTAGTACTTACTTTTTCTCATCACCTCGGTGACTGTTTTGAATTTTTCGCTTTTAATTTGCACCACCTTTTGTTTTTCGTTTTTTTGGGGGGCTAACCCACTTTTAAAAGGAGAGGAGATTAGGTTATAATCTAGAGATTGATTTGATCATTGTTGGGTTTTAGCTAAAGTAGCCGACATCAAGAACGGCATTGGGACTAAAGAATTCGGCTATTCTGTGGTGTTCAGACCATTCTGAAAAGCTAAAGACCAAAGTGCTGCTTAGGTTCTCACCTCATCATTATCTGAATTTGATCACAATGTTCATGTTGTCAACAGCCAGAATGTCTTCATAGTACAAGAATAACGTGGAAATAATTGTACTCAACAATCACTATTTTCGTTTATTTCGTGAAAAATAATGAATGATTTGTAAAATATTTTTCTGAAAATAAGTGTTTGTAACACTTCATTTTTTTATCGATGAAAAATATTTTCATTATTTATAATATTTTATATTTAAACTTTTTTGTGGATCGTAAAAATATTCTTTATTTATTTATTTTTATAAACAATACAAGCAAATCATTTGTAAAAAAAATATTTTTCAAATCATACATCTTCTTCTGCTAAACAAATGAAGCTTTCGTCTTTTAGGGATAGATTAACTCTGCCCAATGAAAATTCAAGTCCTTTTACATCATCAGAGCTGACTGGTGACATCTATTTGGTGTTCTCGTGGAATTGTTCGTACACCTTGTACCACTTTGTGGTCTTTTGTGGGGGGTGCTTGGCGTCTCATAACTATCACTACAGGAGCTTGTGTTGTGCTGTGTTGTTCATGGGAAATGGAAAATATTAGCAAAGTAGACTAAAAATCAGCATCAAACATACTATCAAGTTTTCAGAGTACACCATGCATCATCAACTTGGTGTCAGACTTATCCACAAGATTAATCCCTAATTACCATTTACCATCTGTCGCCCATGGCATCTTTGATGGCGGCGTTTGCAATGATACGGTGGAGTAATCAAGTTTAATGCCGTGCATATTTCAGCATCTTGATTAGCAATTACATGTCGCATATGCTAATCTTTTTTGTTCTTATCAGCTACCATCGTTCATTAGTCAAACCTTCATACGCATCACGTGTGAATCGATATCTTATTTGGGATTTTATGGTGGAGAAAAAACGAAGTTTTCTTTGCGTGCATATTTCAAGATGGTTTTTTTCTCTATGCATGTGATAGCAAAAGCACTTAAAACAGCCGTTTTGGAGGAGATGAATGCTAGGGGGATGGAACTCTGAGGTGGGGAAATAAATGATTAGATACGAAAAGAGAAGGAGAGGAAAAAAGTGGATTAAAAAAGAAGCATATATGAATGCACTTCTTTCTATATGGGGGGGGTGTGGCTCATTCGATCTCTTAAAGCATTCAAAATCTTCCTGCTTTCCAAGGGCATTGCCATCTTTCTCTTTATTTCTCTTTTTGCTCCTTTCAATTTTGGCAAAAACTTGAACTTCATCTTACATCAGACAAGCTTCCACGCCACAAAATCTAGAGAGAGAGAAAGGGAGAGAGAGACCCCACTAGAAAGAGATGATGCCAACGATCAGGGTTAAAAATTTAAATTATAAAGAAGAAAGAGGAGAAGGAAATGAAAGAAAAGGAAAAGATTTGGGGATGGAGACAAAGTTTCTACCCCATCAACTTTGTGCAGTCTTTAGGAAAAGAAGAAAGCAAGCAACGGCTGCTGCTTCTTAAAGGTGTCACCGCCCATCATCAGCCGATAAAAGAAAGCTCTTCTTTTCTGCTTAAATGCCTGATTTTTGCATGAAAGTAAGGGATTTCTCTGATCCCTATGCCCCCAACCCAATTATCCATCCATTATTGCCCCCCCTCTCTCTCTCTGAGCCCGGCACATCACCTGAAGAACAATGTTGTTTGATTCCCCAATCATTACTTTCATTATATAATATGATTCTCAGATACTTTAATGGATGGATAATGTGCATTGATTCTCTAAAGCATCCAGAGAGAGAGAGAGAGAGAGAGAGAGAGAGAGAGAGAGAGATTTGGTTCTAATAGATCTGAGAGTGTCGATGACCAGTCAAAAAAGGACTGCATACACAAGAATAGGGTCTACTTGTGTTTCTGACCTCGTTCCAAAAGCATTTGGTCATACATACTTCAGCAGCAGCTCACTTTTGACACACCTACCCACTAACAAAGGTATGATGTACACCTCCAAGCTCCAGTCTCTTCTCCTGCCAATTTACCATTCAACACGACACACAAAAAAAAATCAAAAACCTTCGCGCATACTTTTCTAATTCTTTGTTCAGTTTCTCTCAATGAAGGAGAAGTAAACATGGTAAGGAGCATGAAATGGTTAACAGACAAATCAGTGTAACATTGCTTTCCTTTTTCTTAACACTGCATGGGGTGAGCAGGAGTAGTCACAAGCAATGATCCCCGCAATAGATATAGCTTGTTATAACATGAAAATCATGGTTTCAAGCGGGATCTTATCTTAGAAGGAGCAAGATTTAAGGTCTTGGAAATCCTCATTGGATCATAATTTTACGAGACCATACTAATTGCGGGGCTGAGAATGAAAACCAAAAACATGGCACTAAGCCGCAGTCTGATCTGTCGTTAACCACACAACATTTCAGATATTGTACCAAGTGGGGTCGACTACCCAGCAAATAACAGCACTATGCCATGGCCTATGAATTAACCTTAACCTTCTCTTCACATCTAGACTCCGAAGCATTAGTGGCTAATGTTGGGTACGCAGGATTCGCCCACAAAATCAATGTATCTTCAATAAAATACAATATGCCCAGTGCTTTCGACAAGGAAAGATACAGAGACAAGATAATATAAATAGTTTGGTATTTCTTTCTTGAAATGCAAAAATGCAGACTTTTGAACCGAGGTAATTATATCAAGTTATTCACACCGGAAGAAGGCGAGGTATCAGGAAAAGAAGAAGAGAATGTCATTATCATTACCATTTGTTTCAGAATTGTCCATAATCTAGATTAAGCATCATCTGATAAAAATACAAGTCTACTAAGTCACCTTTGAATCCCGGCAATATCACATGTGGCCATACGAACTGATTTCTACTTCTCGGAGATGGATGCCCCACAATAACCCAAAAAGGGTACGAACTGACTAAAATGAAAGGAAATTTGATCCATTAATGGCTTCAGAGTTCTTCGGCACAGTTAAACTGGGGTGGAGTTCGAACTGCATGGCCCAACACCCCCATCCCATCTTGCCCCACTTTCGGCCTAAAAGTGCTAAAAAGTTCACAGGGAATGCAATTTCGAAGTCCCTGTCTAACCACAATCATAATTATACACTGCATTGACTTCCTGGAAATCAAGTAGTCCAACTCCAGGAGGTATATATAACCCAAAGTCAAAAAGAAGTAAATGTGCATGAGTAGCCACCACTTCATCTATGTTTGAGGAGTAACTTGTGACAAAATGCATGACATGCATATAATTTACTCATATGTAATTAACGAACTGTGTGATAGAACAAGCTATCTCTATCATCCATATGGGGTATGACATTTGTAGCACTGCTAATAAAGAAACACCATGGAAATTCAGTTTTATTAAATAGAATACATTTGTTCAGAGAGAGAATCCTATACTAGGTAATCATATGAGCAGCATCTACAAAAAGAGAAGCAGATCATAAAGTGCCAGAATACCATCTGCTTTTTGCTAATACTTATAAAATGTCGCGGAACTGGGTGCTTGTTCACATTCTCAAGCAATAACCACCACCACCACCACCGCACAGTTTGCTTGTATATTTTCTCTAGCTATAAAAACCACCACCAACTTGTCTGCACACACCTTAATAGGAGTAAAGAAATTCTCTGTTCAGATTTAAGAGTTGATTTACATGGTGGGATCCTTCCCAAACCCCATCATAGCATGAGTTGCCATCATTGAGCCCCGGCGAAGCATTTCGAGAGTTGTGCCTACAATGGGAATCTTGACAGTGTCTCTGCTCTTGAGAGGCTTCTTATCCCACCTACAGCATTGAATGCAGAAAGTAACATACTTGATCTAAGTAGTTGAGATCAAGCGGCGTATCCACACAGGTAGACGAATATGCATATCACACATAAAAAATGAAAAAAAAGGGAAAACCAAAAAAAATTGAAAGAAAGAAAAAGAAAATGAAATACTGACATCAGTAAGAGGCCAGATAAACAATAGGTCACACTTCTTTTATAATAGAAAAAAATATTTATTAGTATAACAATTACAGAAGAAAATTCACATTGTCTCCACAAAAATGGCCCAAGTTTACCACTAATCATGAAGCAAAACCATCGAAAACCTCCTATTACTAGTCAAGCACAAAATTAAAGCATCGATTTTCTTTCTGGTAGATTGCTTTTGTTCTTTCTTTTCATTTTCCTTTTGGACATTATACTGGCATGCCCCTAAGGAGAAGTAACCTATTGAGGTACAAGGCCATTACAGAGCAAAGAGTTTAGTGCGTACCAGTCCTCATGACGAACAACTTTGTCATTCTCCACATACAGCCTGATGAGAGAAATCATATCTATGGGCCTCCCCAAAAACTTGTAGTATTGTTTATTGTCAATAAGTATCTGGATTTTCCAGGGATACAATTTGACATTAAACATCAACAAAGACCAGGAAACAATTGTTTCATTTGCAATCGAGAGAACTCACCTCATATTTCCCCGGTGATATCAAATTCTCTTTGACAGTGTATTCAACAATTTTCGATTCACTGAACACCTGTCATTTTGATATAGCGAAATAGAATTGCATATCAGGGGAAAATGCCTTCAAAACTATTTTGTGTACTTGCACATGATTGTTTACGTACACATGCTTACTGCTTAAGAACGAGATGAGTCCCTACATAAAATGAAGACCAAAATAAGCTTTTTAAGGGAATAAATGGTTGCTTGTCAAGTAAATACATCTCAATGTGACCAATTATATAGCCTTTTTTTTGCTGCATCTTCAAGAACTGGAACACAAACTTTCATGACATTAATTGCTTAAATCTATCCTTTGTCGCAATTATGAAGCCTTCTATCAGTTCACCCAAGTTATAGACCAATTAATCATAATTGAAAATTTTTATTTCTAATGCTGATGCAACTATTTAGACGTCACCTGTTTATTTTAAGGGTATCAAATTTTAATAGATTTGTTACGGTACCAAGGCACCCAAAAAATTATTTCCTCGCTAAAAGGGGTCAAAATCAAATTGCTTCGGAGATTTACTCCAAGATGCCACAAAAGAGAAAAGCGAACTTTATACTCTAAAAGGTCAGAGAGAAGCATACAGGGTGAACTCCTTCGCCTTTGAATGAAATACATCAAGCAACTCTCTCTTCTTTGGGACTATTATCTGTACTAGAAGCTGGGACCCAGCAGCTATCGGGCCTAAGCAGATGCAGATCATACCAATGCTTAAATGCTTCTATTCCTTAAACCAAGAAGTAGTACTTTACTCGCTATGCAATTTCATCCCCTGACTGAGAAGTTTCTTTCAATTCCCTAGGATCAGAGGACACACACACATGCGCCCTTCTAAGATCCAATGATAGACTTTCTACTTAGCCAGTAATAACTAAGAACGCCGCAAGAATTCCTGATCCATATATTTGCAAACATTACATCAGTTGCAACAATAATGAGCAATCAAGACAACTATTTCACCACCGTGGAAAACAAAGGTTCTTACTGAAGTAAACAAATTACAATTTTGGGTGATTCCAATAGAAGGTAAAGGCTCGCTACATAAGAACATATTACTGAGCACCACCACAAGTGCCAAGTTTGAAGATTTATTCCAATTATAACAAGTACTAATGAAATTGAAGTGAGCAATTCATTCTTCAAAGCCATACATGCATCAGAGAGGAAAGTATGTAAGCGTCATCTCCTAGCCTCCTCTATTTATTTAAAAGAAATTGACAATCCTTCATTAAAAGCTCCAGTTCTAATAATAAATAGATTAATTTTTCCAAAGAAAATATTGCCCAGAATATTGCTTAGCATCAAGTGTCCTCTTTCTTAAATCAAAAAATGGTACTTGATAATATGATAAGGTAGCAATCAAGAAAGAGCTAACAAAACCTTTGCTATAGAGTAAAATGCTGACTTGATCTGCCTCAACCTGTGCAGTGGATAGTCAAAGTTAGTAACCTACACGCATTAGATGCTAAGCTCTTCAAAATGCCTTAAAATATCCTTGTTCTTGGGAGGTAGAAGAAACTGTTTTGATAACCAGTGTTACATCTTTGCAAGTTCTTTCGGATGAACGCATCTTTCATGGACACCATTGAACATGACAAGCCCACACCAAATTCATGAAATTGATAAAATGAAAAATGCGGGGCAAAATTCACAACATTGTTCGGTCAAAATCCTCAGTTCCGATGATAACATGTACATGTAAAAGGACAAGTTCGAATAATATGAGAATACAGTATAGCTGAGACGTGTTTGCTCTGCCCAAATAATGTAATGGCTGTTAGTTTGAGCAGAAGCAACTTACAAAACTTTGATCTCGATGAATGAGTGACTAAATTTTTTGGAACCATGGTTAAATGGTACAAAAGAAAACATACCCATGAGCAGACATGAGTGGGTCTTCAAAAGAAGCGTCATCAGCATAGATCTCGAAGTCACGAGGAGTGGCACGAGAAGCATATCTAATGACAACACAAAAACACACTTAAGATGGAACCAAGTAGAAAGCAATGAAACTGGTATGTCAGAACTAAATTCCACCGAATCCAAGCGATGATAAATGAAGCTCTAGGGATGGAAATAGCTAGACAAACAGCATGACACCAACCATCGATTTCACGAAGATAGAAAAGCGACACACGCTCCGACATCCACAAATTCCGAAAAATGAACCACATAATGTCTCTCTTCAAGCATCGACACCTTAAGCCGGTAGCACGCGGGCATAGAGAAAAGAAACAAAATCGTCTCGCAGCGAGATCACAGAGAAAGACCTCCAAAAATTAGTCCTTTCATCTCAAACTATCGAAGGAACAAAGTTGATTGATTTGTGCATGACGATGCAGTCATCAATCACGGGCCTCGAGGGTCGGGCATGCAGCAATCACAACGCCCTCACCTCGTGCTTCGGGACCAATCAACTAATCAAACTCGCACCTCCCTCAAGCTCACTCGACGATAATAAGAAACGATGGCCAGGAACGCGCTCGCCGTGCCGTATAACAACGTTCCGACGAAAGTAAAGAACAGAGCAGAGCAGAACAGAACAGACTCAGAGAGACCGTCGACAGCGGAAGAAACAGAGCTCACAAGTTGAGAATGTGGGGGAGGATGCGATCGGCGACACGCTCCGACCGAGGGCTGAGCTCGCACGCTTCCTTGCCGCGGCACTCCCTCATCTGATCCATCTTGTCCTCCGCCTTACGTCCTTCAGCGACCCGACAAAACCACCAAAGGGAATCAAAAGTTAAGAACAAAAAATCCCGACCGGCGGCCGACGAAGAAGGAGATCGGAAGGGAAGCGCGAGAGAATATGGAAACCGCAAACCGTGCGAAGGAGCAGCGTCGTCCATGGGCGGCGGTTCGAAGGTTCGTCGCGCTATCAGGGAGCAGGCGTCGCGATGTGCGAGAGCGAGGGCGGAGCGGGAGGAGGAAGAAGACGAAGTAGTAACGGCCTTGAAGAGGTGTAGGAGGATGAGGAGGCTACTACTCATGGCTCCAAATGGCGCGGATATGTGGCCAGCGGTTGTCCGCAAACTGCCCTTCAAAATTTTTTTTTTTTTTATAAATTTGGTCTTCAATTCAGAGTCCTAGGAACTGTTCATACGGCTTCCTTGTCGTGCAAGCAATTACGGTTTGTTTAGTAACGTTTCTTTATTTTTTCGCTCTTTTGTTCTCCGAAAGAGAAAAGGAACATAAATCCATTTAGTAAAAGAAATTTACTTTTTTATTTCTGAAACAAAAAAAGTGATCCCGAAATAGATTTGGAGCAAAAATAAAAAATAAAAAAAAATCTACTTTTTTGTTTCCGGAACAAAAATAAGAAATCATTTTTTCCGGAATCCTCCAAAAATAAGAAATAATCCATCTGCTGCAACTCGCCCACCACCGCCTCTCGTCGTCCTTCGCCACCACCTACTGCCCGCCTTCTGTTGCCGCTTGCCAACTGTTGATTGCCTCCCGCCTACGGCCGCCTCTTGTTGTCGACCACTGTCCTCCGCCGCTCGATGTTTGTCGTCACCCGCCACCGGCCGCCATCCTCCACTGCTGGTCGCCGTGCTCCATTGCCCGACACCGGTCGCCGCCCAACGTTGGCCACCTCCCCCCGCCAACCACTTGATGCCGGCGATCACCCACCACCGGTCCCCGTCCTCCGCCGTTGGCGACCACCCATCACTGGCCGCTATCCTCCGCCACCGGCCATTGTGCTCCATCGCCCGACGTTGGCCACCACCTAGCACTAGCTGCCCTTGGCCGCCGGCCACCTCCCGCCCCTGGCCACTCGACGCCGGTGGTCACCCACCATCAGCCGCCATCCTTTGCCACCGACCACCGTGTTCCATTGACCGACGCTGGCCACCCTCTGCCGCCAGCCACCTCCCGCCGTCGCCCCTCGCTATCGTCATCGCCGCCCGACGCTACTGTGCTCCGCCGTTGACCGCTGTGCTCCACTGCTGACCGCTGCCGGCTGCCATCCTCCGCCACTGCTGACCATCGTTCTCCAACCCCCACTACCACCCACCGTCTTCCACCGGTAGCCAAGAAAGGAGAAACTCGTCTATGAAATAGAAATGGATCATTCATGCCCTAAACACGTTTTTATTCTTTTTCTATTTTAGAAATATAAATTTTGTTCAGTTACTAAACGCTAATTTTTGCTTAGAAACTGTTTTAAAAAATAAAAATAGAAAAAATTATTTCTGATCAGAAATTATTTCTGAGAATAGATATGCAGACCACCAGAATCATGTAAGAAGTCACCGGATCACCGCTCATCCCGAGTATTACCGTGAACAACGGTTCAGACAAACTTTATCATCATAATTTATACAAGTGGTTTTTCTTTTCTTTTTTTTTTTTTTAATTTTAATGAATTGAGTTAACAATTGTAGTTATAATTTCGAGAGCCCTGGAACGACGTTAAAAAAGAATGATGCGATTTTCCAATTAAATGATTGCGCTTAACATGAGTCAATCATCGCATTGAAAGTTGAAACATTTTGCTCAATTGATTTCGTCATGGGCATTCCGGGCACTCGATTAACAAAATCCACTATTATGTACTTTTTAAAAAGAGAGAAAGTTCGCATATGCTTGCCTTATAATTAACTCTGTAATTGATTTTATCCACGGCGTTGCGTACAACTTCTTCAACGACTTACAAAATCCGTACTCATAACCCGAGCCCTCCCACGGTTAAGGAAGAAGTATCATTCTGATACGAATGCAATCGAGCTCGGGCTAGCCTAACTAGGCGAGCAACCATCTAGGTCGATTCCTAGAGAAGTAAAATCTTTTCCAAGCTCGTTCATGGGCAATTCGCGTCTTGTGAGGTCGACCCATGAGGCACATGATCGTCCGTAACTTGGATCCATATGATGCGGGTCGTAGCAACTCTCATCCTGAATATACTGAAATTAGCACAAACAGATCTTTACAAACCGATTACCCAGCTGACTAAATGCCGAATGTTGTTGGACGGAGCAACATGGCATAACAATCCGAGGAGAATCAGGCTCAGTTGATCCTAACATCGGCAATAGCTTATTCACAGATATACACAAAATTCCACGCCTCCAGTAAATCTTTATTCTGCTTCCCTCAACTCTCACGCTTTGACGGCAACGAGGAAGTGCTCCGCTACCGCCGGCCATGAAACATACGGCAAACACCTCGCATCGTCTAAGCCACTTAGCATCGGAACAGAATGTGTAATTTCCGGCGGCAGAAAACGAACGAAAGAAGTAGAAACATTTCCGACAGTCCTCCAGCTAAATAGGATCTCTGAATTTACCGCCTTGGCTCATTCGTCTTTCCCTCGAAAAACTCGCCCAACATACGTTCAAGATCCTCCGCTGAATATTTGATGTACTTCTGCGGGGCCTTGCCACCCTCCACAAGAGGTCTGCAAACACATGAGAACACCAAATAAGACAACATAAGAGAGTACACTGCAGAGTAGTAAAGTATACATATTAGCCATCTCTGCAGCCATTTTAATCACCCCCAGGAGAGGAGCTAATTCACAAGAAGCACATAATACATAAATTGTGACAATGTTGCTTGGACTTTGGCATGGATCCTTGACTGGTGTTCAGACTCATGCACACATCTAGATTTGGGAGAAATTTAGTCATTAGCATCTGAACATGCCAAAGAGCAAGGGCAATGTGGGTGTCTGCGTGGTTTTCTAAAGCATGATGCCCATTTTCTTTTTCTATTTTCTTTATTGTAGTTCTAAAATAGCTTGCATAGATGCAGCATGCCAACACCAAATAATATCCATATCACCTTTGACGGGGATGAGGCATATTGGGCTACCCTCAGTAGAAAGTCAAAGTAACAAAACACCCCACCAATCATTACTTGTATCAAGCATACCCGAATCTTTTGACAAAAGATCTGTAGGCTGGCAAAAGGACTTCAGCCACTGCAAGCCTCAGAGACTCCCGCAACTCAGTATCAGGAACAGTCCACTGGGATTGTTTTTGATGAAGCTCCTCAAACTGCATATTGAAAGTCTTGAACCTGACAACAAATTGCATTTTCCATATGAAATTCATTTACCCGCCACAAATAGAGAAACAAAATTGTTCTCAAGATAGAGGAGTTTCAAAGAAAATGACACCTGTCTTTCACCAATGCTCTTGAAGCACCACTGCTATTTCCTGTATCACCACCTACACCAGCTGCACTACTACCTCCTGATGATGTAAGGCCTTGGATAGTAAGGCATTGCAAAATCTGCGTAAAAGCTATAATCATGAGCAGTAGGATCTTTTGCCAGGACAAAGATATTTTGGCAAGCAGGTTTTCTATGACACATTATAAATTTTTAAACGAGCCAAATAGGGATTTTGATGGCTCGTGCCAACTCCCAAACTGATGGTAAGTACTTACCCAATGGCACTATTAAAGGGAGCAAACCGGCTCCACTGACAAAAACAACAACTAAAACCTTTGGTGTTTTTGAAACATTGTCTCACCGACATCAGTCAGGCAATATCTTCTTCGCGAGCAGCATATAATGTAGTTAAATATAATACAACAGGAGTCCACCCTCCCACCACCCGCTACCCCCACCCTGCCCCCTCTACCGCCAAACCTTTCTCTTTGTGGATAAATTATGCTATCAGCTACCCCACATACGAGGGGAAACAAATCTGAAACTATAAATTTGAATTCTTGCAAGTTTGTCATAAAAAACAAAGGAGTCAATCCAAGGGGGATATCCTTAATAAAAGATGCATAAATTGCCAAGAACTGTATATATAATTTGTTATCAGTTATCATCCCCTTTATTAATTTGTCCTTTGTAACCTTCTCAAAATAACACCGGTGAGAGAGGGCGATAGGTAACACAATCTGCATAAAACTAAACAGTATAATTAGCAGAGTACATATGACAAGTATCAGGGACTACTAGGTCTATACCTTTGCCCAAGCATTCCTCTTGTATTGATTGGCATACTGCTGCACAACTCTCCGATGCCTTTGCACCCAATCGTCCCCCAACAAATCCTTGGCTTCGGACCTAAAATCGAACAAATGAGACTGGTGCTACATAAAATATAGCAGAAAGAGCCACATTTCAAAATCTACAACATTGTCGAAGGCAAACCTGCGCACAGATCTGACCATGTAATGTATGTTGTTCATAAGAAACAAGTGAGTCAAAGCAGCATCTTTATACTGCTTGGATTTTCCCTCTAAATTGGTTTGAAGAGCCTGCATTATCCGCATTGTCACAGTGGCTAATTGAGATGTGTCATCGCCATTTTCAAATTCTTGAAATAGTTGCTTCAGAGTTGATTGATAACTGCAAGAATTCAATTAGCGATCATCAGGTGCCTAGCATATGTCTAGCTCAAATGCACTGGTCGTAACGGAGTCAAAATTGTGCATAGGCTATTTAATGTTGTCTGTTGCTTGCTGCATCTTAGTGCTTTGCTTAATCCATATAAACATCTCCTATCTGGAAAGCAACGGCGAACGGAGAAATTGAGCTTGGGGGTGAGAAAATTCTTTTTATTAAACGCCACATATAAGGGATATTTGGACCTAGGGGGCGGGGCCCACCACTATTCTCCCCTGGTCTGCCACTGATAAAAAGCAACAGTACTAAAACTTTTGAAAAGCTACTGATCTATATTTTGCTGCTAATATAACAAGATACACAAAAGAGGAGGAACATAGATATCATAAAGAAATGCATAGATTTGTTAAACTTGTAAAAGGCTTTCCAATAAAAGGAATTTGCCAAGTTGGGAAGCACTTAGAAAAATCAAATTTTTCCAGAGAAGACAGCAAATATCCACAGATTATTGTGAAAAAGCCCCTCGTACAAAACGGACTTGTAATGGTAACTATCACCTCATCAACATTCCACCTACAAATACAATTAAAACAATACCAGAAAGAAAGTACCCTAAAAAGAGATTAAAAAAATCCAGTTTGAGTAAATTAATTCAAATCCACTGGTAAAAGGGTTGCCGAGCATACTCAAATAAGAACTTCACGTAATTGATCACATAGCTTGTCAATGGATGTACAGTTCCATCTGAAACAGCAGTTTTTGTTGCATCTTTCTCAACCGCTTCTTCAAAATCCCCAAAAGTATCTTGGGCCGTCTGAGCCAGCCGCTTTGTCAAACCCAGAGCAGATTCCCTAATTTCACTGCAAGCTTTACCTTTGAAAAGAACCTCAATCTGGCAAAACAGATAAATGATTGAGTTAATTAATGACTCTTCCACCACATGTTTCTCTTACGTCCCTTCAAAGCACCAAAAGAGCAAACAACCTAAAATGCGCATGCAACCTCAGACACTTTCTAAGATGATGAGGTGGGAAGCGATCTCGTTAAAGCGCTTTTTAGAAGCCTTGTAGGCAGTTTGAAAGACAGTTAACTCGTCAACTTTCATTGGAACTCACAGCGACAGGAAGGGTCAAGGAAAAGAAGGAAAAGGTAACAGAATTCACTCGACTAATGACTAAGGAGGTGAGGAAAAGAGGGGTAGTTCCTCTAACGTTGCCTGAGTCCTTTACTTAGAGAGCCCCTTTTCAAATGATTGTCCTTGTCTTTGTTTATGTCTGGGATTATAACAAATTGCTAGAATTCATCCCCTCCAATGGATCACTCGACATTTTTCACATATTTGATAAACGAAGGCCCTTATTTTCATAGCTGTTGTCCCTTAACTTAATTCCGACTCTAAGAAAATAAGTTTCAACCAGGCTATCCACTGCTTTTAAGCCTGTTTGCATAGGCTTGTGCACAGATTTACATTCAATAATCCCAGGGGATTTCACTTCGACACAGCAGTGATATCACTCAGAAGCTTCAAGCGAACTCAGAGAAATTGACGGAAAATCTCTTATACACCAACCAACAGGATCAATTCTCCTATGGATCAGGCCCGGGAACACAATCTCAATGCTCATTTAACTACATTTTCCCCGATACCATCAAGGTAAGAAGCATAATTCCCAAATTTTGGGGTAATGAGATCACCATGTCTCATCAGTCTCTCCAGTCTCCATCAAATAGAATCACATCCACTCATAAACTTCTCAAAGATGACATAATTCTGTTCAAGAAAACTTAACCAGTGAAAAAGGTAAAGGCTAAGATAAAAGCAACACAAACTGTTTGATAAATGTATGGCCACTTAAACAGTGTAATCAACTTCCTTAGCTTCGGAAAAATGTTTTGGGTAAGAAACCTTTCAAAATTAACTCGTAGTTTGACTGTCCAGCTGCTTGCTGCAGAAACACACTAATTCTGAAGCAACTTTCTAAATAGGCCAAGCCCCCAGCAGATAAAGTCTCTTGGACTCATTGACTTCTCCATCCCAGCCACCCACCCTCAAGAAAATAATAATAACCACCTAACATCTCTTATGAAATCTCCTTTGCTCTCTCTACCAAAACTAGCAGTCCATTTTTATCTGATTTTCTTTCCAGTTCATTTTTCAGTTACTATTAGTTGTCTAAAGGAAATTTCAACCTGACTAATGAACCTTCTAATTCTCATATTAACCTTAAGCAAGGAAAAGGAAGATCAGGCTAAAACTTCTGTAGCAAGAAAGACAAGAACAATATTGGTTCACCACAAGCAATGGCGAAAAGTTACCTTTTGTTATTGACTAACGTGACATAGGAACGAAAAAGAACACATGTCGTGTGAGCAAGGGTTAGAATGTTAGACTGGAAGCTCGATCTTCCAATGTTCTCCATGCTCATCCTCATACATTTGGGGAAAGAAAATAGAATATACCTTCAAGTGAACTTCGGTAATGAAGCCTTTATACTAATGAAGTGCAAACACAAACAGAAATGAGTGCAAATGTAAACATGACATCATACCTCTGAATGAAGTTCTCGCATTATCTCATACATGTCTAGAAGTACAAATAATTTCTCTGGTGACCTCTTGCTTCTAGCAATTGCCTCACCAAAACTAAGCAGCACAGTTACACTGCTTGCAGTCACTTCAGCAAAGCATTGATCCCTAAGAGAATCAAAGCCTTCGAATATTTGATCACATACTTTTCGTTCTCCAGCAAAGAGCAGCTTGACCTAATCATGGATAAGCGAAACATCAGGAAGCATAACAAAAATAGAAATGAAAATGCAAAGATTAAATCAGTCCTCACAGCAATACGCATGAAATGAATCCAATTCCCAATCTTCGCCTCCAAAAGCTCCCATTGCATTCTCTGAACATCATCTTTGCTAAGTTTCTCGACACCAAGTTTACGGAGGCTTTCCTCCAAAACTGTTGAGCGAGAGTCTCTGGCAAAGGGTTTAATGATATGAGTATTATTGAAGGACAATCCAGTACCTTCTCAAGAAAGTGAGCAATTGGATTGAAGAAACTAGAAAGCAACGAAAGATACATTGAAGAAGCCAATTGATGATGTGAATCACACAAATCCATAATTAGGTATACATGCACGGCCAATGTCGATAATGGACACATCTACCTAGCAACATGATTTACATGCTCCAATATCAAAAAAGAAATCTACCTATATGTATGCTGTAAATATCGACACACAAACAATAATATCTACATATCCGATGCCCCAACAGATACTCTTGCAGAATAATTTTCTGCAATATGTTATACAGCTAACTCACAGATACCCATTATAGATAGGTATCTGCCACACAAAGTTATACAAGGAGTCGAAAAATTTCGAGAAACAATCATATAAACTTGATGAAAAAATTATACCAGCACATCCAAGAGAATAGGCATATCATCCTATAGAATACAAGCATCACATCAAACCAAAGACAGTCAATCATCTAGACTAACTTGACAGCACCACTACAAGAAATTTTACCCAGTAAGCAAACAAGTAAGGCTTTTTACCGGTAATCCTTGAGTAGCTGTTGTTGATGACCCGCATGAACCATATGAAGGGCTAAATCATGCAGCAGGGGCAATATCCTTGGGGGTATAAGTGTTGGGGGAGTATAAACTGCATTTTCCAAGTTACCATTATGATAATCTCCATGCGTGTGTGAAGGATTGTTACCGCCAGAATCACCCTGATGCCCCGGTGACCCAGTTGATGGTCGCAACGAGCTTGGCAGACACTCGAAGAGACGGTCAGGCTCCACAGGTTTGCTGTAATGTCATGAAGAACTCACATGAATATGGTTTATAGGCAGGGTCAACTCTTTACATAACACAAATCATAGCAAAAAAACTTAAAAACGCCTAAGTAACAAGGTCGATTAATAATTCAACAAAGCTGATATTTCCACCCATCAATGCAAGAACAAAAATTGTATACTGATCCCAAAAGCATAGATCATGCAGAAGATGGTGAAGCAATAAACAGCAGCTCAGAAAGGGGTCGGAAATGAAACAAGAAAAGCAGCTGGTCCTTTTGTAAGAATTCATATTTCAGGACCATCACATCTAATGAAAGCAGCAAAAGACATTGTAAAGGGACAGGTGAAAATGATGTCAAGAGACCCATCCGTGCTTCCTGGAGGCAATAGTTTAACAATAACCCAGCAAATGGAGAATTATCCATACAAACACAGTCGTTAAATAGTTTAGAATGGGGAAAGACGGTGCAACTAATTGAGTCAGAAGAAGCTTTTTTGAGGAAAGAGGAAACAAGTTTCACGGACGGAACTAGATGGCAAGGCAGAACACATGAACATAAAGGATGTCCAAGCATCAAAGTAAGCATCAATAAAAATGCATACGGACCTGTAACTTAATAAGATCTGCTTAAACTCCTCTTCCAGCTTTGAGATAGACTTAGCAAGCAGACTATTTGCATGATTGAGTACCTCATCAGTACTTTTAAAGCTTTTGTTACTGGTAAAAAATCTAAGGTTGTTTCTTAGTTGGTCAATCGCTGCCAGATAACTTTCAAGATCCTCATGTGGTCCTTTAAGAATTTTAGCCTCAGCCTGCCGGTATAATAATAGTAGTAAGAACAATAACAGATAAGACACAATCGAAAATCAACAAGAATTACAACAGAAAATAAAGTACTTATTCCACATAAGAATTATCAGGATTAACCAAACTAAAAAAAAAATGGTGATATTTTAGAAACCATCTAAAGACATGCCAGGCGAAGGTATGACCTTGGTTTTGACCAATTCCTAACAATAGAAGGACCAAAAGGAACATAGCTACAGATAGAAAAGGGTACATCATCACCAAGGGTTATGATGAAGGACAACAAGCCCCAGAACAAAAAATAATTTTATAGGCTTCACACCCAAAGCTTCCTAAGCATCACATTTCAAAAGAAAAAATTGCATCACCCAATCCCAAAGCCAATACTTGCAAAATTCAAATAATTGTCAGCTCTATTGAAAAGAAAGAACTACAACGATATTTATGGATTCTCTTAGTTCTACCCCTAGTTGATATTGGAAACCCCTAGATGAATAAAATAATATGGAACAGAAAAACATAATATCCAACTTAAACAAACTTAACAAAATCATAATAAGAATCAAATCCTCAAAGATATAAGACTGCTAATTTATCTATGAGAAGAATCCTAATCCCTTAGGACTCTTAGTTGATTTGTGAAGTCCATCTTCACCAAAACTTGGTAGAAACATAAATCTTTGAACAAATAAATCTTGCATGATTTTGTTGGCTGCATCGGAAAGATTATTCATAGTCGTCAAATGACGACATGAAATATTCAATGGAAATATGCTGAACTGACTTGAACATTTTCCATTCAATGTTTGCAAACATATGAGCAAGAAGAAGGACAACCTCTCATCGAGTTGAGCTTACCAAGCAAAATTGAGCTTCCAAACAGCAAGCTATGCAGCATGAAAAATAGCTAAACTCTGTATGGTGGCTATTTAAGGTTCTAAGTCTTACAAGTTGCAACATTAATTCTTGAGCCTATTTCACTAACAAAGATTTCCCTGAGACGCACGAGAGCAGAAGGGAAGAATTTCCGGTGGCCTGAACAGAGTGCGCTCCATGTAAAAGACGTTTTTGACTTGATGCTAAACCAAACGAACCGCTTCTGAACGACAGATTACAACAACAGAAGTGAATTTACAAGAAGATAAAGTCTCGCTCAGTTACTGATACAAACCTGGCGGAAAATATCAAATTGCAACAGAACCACCTCTGCAGCCTTTAAGGTCTTGTCGATATTCTCGTGAGCTTTCCTAATAGAATGTGTTCTGATCTGTAAAACCGGATAACGTGAAAGATTGCCAAAAATCAGCACAACCTTTGGGTAACCCCATTTTTCATTTCAAGGCCAAGGCAAAGCATCTTCATGGAAAGAGTTGCTTTGCTTTTGAGCAAATGAATGAGAGAACGAGAATTAAAATCTTTCTATTATTTGGCAAGGTCAAAAAACTTGTCCATCTGTCTCAACTAACCAAGTCAAAAAAAATGCAAGCCAGCAGTTCTTCATCAAGCATATTGCAAAACCTCGCCTTTCCTCTCATCTTCCGAAAATTTCCTTGAACCAAGCTCAATTCACACAGGACAACCCTGATCTCATCCTAGCTTTTCCTCAGATCATCAAACGATTACTTCGGCGACCCAAACCACCCGTCCAAAGACAGCAATCACTCATCCGCCGATTACGGAGAGCTCACTCACCGAAATTGAAGTGTGCGAAAAGAGCTAGGCTCGATCTGAAATCCGACGGAAGCAAAAACGAAATCGGGAGAAAGGTAAACCTGCGTAGGCCTCATGGCGGTCTCGAGAGCCGAGAGGCGGTGATCGAAGGACCCGAGGATCGAGACCATGTTGTCGGTGATGGTCTGGCTCTTCTGCAGCGACTCCCGCATGAGCGCCGCCCGCTCGGTCAGCGGATCGCCGCCCGCCGCCGCCGCCGCCACCGCGACCACCATCCTCGGAGGCGTTGGTTCCCTTGGGGCGCTCCCGGAGCCGCACGGAGATAGAGGGAGAGAGAGAGAGAGAGAGAGAGGGAGGAGGTGAAAGGAAGAGAGAGAGAGAAAGTGCGGTCGGATTGCTTTGGAGAAATGGTTTGGTAGAGGAGATGGGGCAGAGACAGTTCGACAGGATCATGCGAGCAGCTAGCTGTTCCCCCCGAGCCTTTTGAATATTCGACGCGATGAAAATTCTGAAAAAACAAAGAAAAACTCCACGAAAAGAAAACCTCCCCAGTTCATACGCGGGCGGGGTACGTACACCGGTCCACATCAGCTGAAAACACATTTTGACTGTTATCTAATGACAGCCGAATTCGTAAATCTTAATTCGCTATTATATTAATATTCATTATGTTCCCTTTAATTCTGATTTTAGGAGTACTTATAAATTCCAGCATTATTCTTCTCCTGCTACATCTGTCATTGATCAAAACCGAGCATGTTATGGGTATTATCACATTACATAAATCGAACAACGCAACTGTTATTAGAGCTCTATTACCTTACAACATAATAGGCATTTGCAATTGAGGTCACAACATGTGATACCACGACAGATGGCCATGATTTGCGTTAACTTAAACTCATCTAAAGTCGTCTGATGACCCGATCCAACGCTAGTCCCCAGACCTTTTATTGTAGGGGCTAAGGATGACTTGTTAATTGCGCATGCAGTGCCGAGCATGGCACATATTGATGGGTCGTACTCCCTTGCATGTTAGCTTCTGGCGCTTTTTTTCTTTTACACCGGGAAATTCTTTTTCTTGTCTCGTCTTGATTGCGTAGAACCGTTTCCAACACAACATAAATGATGCAAATCTAAGTAGATCGAAGGAGACAATAAACTAAATTAACTAATAATTACTGTCGCCCAAAAAAAGAAAACTAATAATTACTTAATTTTTTTGGAAATAAGACGGCTACGTTTGCCCTGGTCGGCCGCGTGGATTGGAGAGGAATTTGTGTTCGGCCTTTGACCAGATCTCCGATATTTACACGAAAGTTTGGGCCCAAAGAGGGCAAAAAAAGGTTTCAGAAAATTGGGATGGGCCCACCAGGCCTCATACCGATCGGCCCATTATAAGAGATGGGCCGGCCCGACATGACCCGTTATTCTGAGGGGCCGTACCACACACGACCGTCGTCGTCGCTCGCAGTCGCTGTTTAAAACCCTACACTCCACGGAGCTCGGCCTCTGAATCAGCAATGGCGTCACTTCGCAGCCACCCGCGACTCCGCATTCCCAAATCCCTTTTCTCCACCTCCGCTCAACCATCTCCTCCTCCGCCGCCGCCGCCGCCGCCGCCGCCACCGCCGCCATTCCCTTCCTTCCGCGCCGTCAAGTCCGCCATACTCGCCGAATCGAACCCCGACAAGCTCGCCGAGCTGTTCGAGCGGTCCTCTCACTTCCCGACCTTCCGTCGCCACCGGCCTCTCTACCACCTCTCCTTCCAGAAGCTCGCCAAGGCGCGCCGGTTCGACCTGGTCGACCGCCTCGTCCTCCACCAGATCGGCCAGAGCGGCGATTCTCCGAGCTCGCTAAAGTCCGAGGGCTTCTGGATTCGCCTCATGATGATCTACTCGAGCGCTGGGATGGTCGACGAAGCCATGCGGACCTTCGACCGCGCCCGCGAAGGGAAGTGCTGCGATATCACCGAGAAATCTCTCTGCGCCGTTCTCAGCGTCCATCTGAACAACGGATTGCTTGAGAAAGTTCACGGGTTGTTCGAGAAGTTGCCGCGCGAGCTCGAGGTGACACCGACCGCCGTCTCGCACAACCTGGTCCTGAAGGCGTTTGTCAAGGACGGCAACACCGACGCGGCTCGCGCCTGGATCGCGGAAATGGAGGGGAAGTATCAGGTGAATCCCAACATCGATTCGTACAACATTTTGCTTGGTGCTTGCTTGAAGAGTGATGACTCGAGTGCTTTCGACGGGGTAGTCAAGGGGATTCTAGGGAAGGGCTTGGAGTGCAATGTGACTGCTTATAATCTTAGGATTGCGAGGCTGTGTAAGAGCAAGGAATGCGCGAGGGCGAACAAGCTGTTGGCCGAGATGGTTGCCAGAGGCGTGAAGCCGAACTCGGCTAGCTACGATGCGGTCATCGACGGGTTCGCCAGGCTGGGGGATTTCGAATCTGCTAGGAAGGTCTTGGATAGCATGGTCAAGGACGGGCGCGTCGCCCCTTGCTCGTTCACGTACTATACCCTGCTTCGGAGCATGGTGAGGGAGGGCGAGTTCGAATCCGGGCTCGAGATGTGCAAGGAGATCATCAAGAGGAGGTGGGTGCCACCGTTCGAGGCGATGCGGGGCCTCGTCGACGGGTTGCTGAAGATGTCGAAAGGCGAGGATGCTAAAGACATTGTGGAGAAGGTGAAGAGGAGGCTTAAAGGGAACTCCTTGGAGTCCTGGGGAAAGATTGAAGCTGCTCTTCCTCTGTGAATTGCGAGGATTCGTCGACGCTCGGGCATCTTTATAATCAGCTGAAATTGATTAAGACTTGACCATCATCAGTTCACGATTTTTTCCGGTAAGGTTCGGCACAGCAATACAACGGAAATTGGACCGCTGATTGTACAATTCTCGAGTGAAATCGACCGTAGAAAAGCTTTAGAGAATCCATGAGCATTGATTGGGGCATTTCTATGAGTTTGATATGGGATGGTCAGTTGTCACCATTTGCAGCTTTGAAGCTGCGGGAAGTGTTCTCGTGTCTCTGATGAGTTGCTGAATGCAGGGGCCATTTTAACGTTTGAACATTCCACAAAACGAAGGCTCGTGCTGTCGTTGCTTGTAGTTGAACTGGTGTAGAATGATGACCTACCAATTGAACAATGCTAATGTTATTTATGTATCATCTGCTTATGTTCATTCCTCAACCCGAGAGGCAAATTCCGGCCCGCTAAGCGAAACCGGTTGCTCAATCACGACCGGCTAAAGTTAAAGTTGAGCGCTCCCATGGGGTAGAACTTCCATGGCGACTATGGGTGCGTTTGGGAATACTTTAGGAGAAAGTTTTTGGGAAAATACAAAGGACTTTGAGCTAAAGGAATTTTTCGAAATGTAAATAGTGTTTGATAATGTGTATTTTAAAATCACATTTGAAAGCAATTTTGATCTAAATACTGTTTGGTAAAAATTAATTTTATAAAGGATTTTTGCTAATTATTTATAAAATAACATTCAGCAAAAAGCATAGCTACTGTCGATGGGCCAAAATGGCTGCCGGCCAGGCGAGGCGGCACCGCCAGGGTGACCTCAGGCCAACGCTTGCCTGGGTTGCGCGACCTCAGGCAAGGCGGCTTGAAATCGCGTGACCTAAGCGTCATCTGGGTTGCATGGGTCTAGCCAATGCCGCCTAGGGGTTGGCCGACCTCCAGCGACCGCCGCCTAGGGTTACCTGACCTTAGGCGGCGTCTAGGTCGAGCGACCTAGCTGGGCTTTCAGCTTGCACAACGCCAACTTTGGCTCAACGGGGTTTCAAAAAAAATTTGCCAAACACCAAATTTAGCCTAAAGGGCTTTAGGTGCCTAAAGTGGCTACCTAAAGCCAATCCCAAACGCAACCTATATGGTTTTCATGAACCTAATCTTAAGCCGGGCCTTTTAAGCATGAATATCTACATTTTTTTTCGGTATCACTTCTCTCTTTTATATATAAATGTATGCGGTGCTCAAGGCACAGTGTTGGTACTCTTTGGTCTCACCCTTCAATTCCTTTATCAATATGGCCGCATGTCTCTTGGCCGAATATTTGCATTCAAGAGAACATTTTTTGGTGCACAAAATTTCAAATTCGAGCACTTTCGTTGCGAAAGAATAAGTGTCCTTCAAATTTGAGAATTTCGGTGAATCTCTTGCTTCATTTGTTTTGCGGAAAAATAAATAATTTAGAAAATAATTTTTCTGGAGATTATAGTTCAGTATAGATCTAAACTGTTGTCCATGATGAAATGGTTTTTCTCTAGTTATATAATATGGAAAAATCTATTTGCAAAGTGTGCGGATGATAAGATGTTGCTGAACCAGTGTGAACCGTTGTCACCTCATCACCGCAGCAGCTATAAAAGGGCCTTCCACGCCGTGACGGGAATTTCTAGTGTATGGCATCAGCGTGCCGGTGGTCGCTTCTCCTCCTGAATCACCGCCCGATCCTCCATCGTCGTCCCTCCAAAGCTCGCGGATTCTCTCCCGCTTCCGCCTCGCTCCGCCTTCTTCGCGCGCCCCGTGATCTCGCCACGCGGATTCGCTCCGATTATTCGGGCTCGCCGCCGTCTTCCTCCTCCTCCTCCTCGTCGCCGTCGCCGTCGCCGCCGTCGTCCATGGAAGCTCCTCCCGAAGGTTACAGGCGGAACGTCGGCATCTGCCTCGTCAATTCCTCCAAGAAGGTTTGAATCTCTCTCCCTCTCTCTCTGTCTCCATAGAGTCGGATGAGATTTCGTTTGGCGTCGATGTTGTTCCTGACGTTCTGTTTTTTTTTTTTTTGGGGGGGGGGGGGGGGGGGGGTCTTTGCAGATTTTCGCTGCTTCGAGGCTCGATATCCCTGACGCTTGGCAAATGCCGCAGGTAAATGGGTGACCTTGTGTTGTGTATTTTGCATCACGCTACTGGTTAGCAACTGATGTCAATCCTTCGTTACCGATCACTTGAACGTGTGCGAAGGTCCCGCCTTTTAGGCTTTCCCGGGTTTGGTTATAGCTCGTGGCTAAGTGTTATCTGTGATTGGAAATTTGGATTCGTCCTGTCGTCTGCTTTATACGAACGTTTCCTGACCAGGCCTGAAGCTTTTTGGGTCTGGAGCTCGCTGTGTTCTTTTGCCATTCAGAGACATTTATCTTAACCTCTTGTCAACGTGAGATGCAATGTGGATGCTCGTTTTTTTTTTTTACTCTCTCTTTCGACAGGGCGGAATTGATGATGGTGAAGATCCGAGACATGCGGTCATGAGGGAACTAAGAGAAGAAACGGGAGTCTCGTCGGCTGAAATTGTGGCGGAGGTTGGAAATTGGGGTTCATCTCGTGCAATTCCTTGATTCACTGGCTTTCCTCTATCAAGAAGATTGTATACGTTAGTGAAATATTAGGGTTCAGTACTCACCATAGAGAGTCATCAGTCTGAAAGTTCTTAGTAGATCCTCCATCTAGAACGTCACCATGTTTGCGCAATGGGGGTGGTTTACTTGTCATCTAGAGTTCCGAGTACACATGCCTGATCTTTTTCTTCCTCATATGCAGGTGGTAATAGCTGTGAGTTTTCTTTTTGGTTTTTGCAAGATTTTGATCGTCGGAGCAACTGGTGCTCCTCCTATCCTTAGATGATTTAGAATAACAAGCTTAATTTGCGTTAGTACTGGCTTAAATTATGAAGGCCTAATCTCTCTCTATACCCCCCACCAACCACGGCGCCGCTGGGCGAGCTTGTCTGTTCCTTGATTTACCTCACTGTTTTGAGAATGACAGATATCTGATCTGATCTTTTGTGCATTATCAACCCATATGTTTAGATGTGTAATTGCTGTTCTATTCTTCTTCCACGGTAAACTTTAATCTATTGCCTGGACGAATTGTCTTGGTTCTAATATTGGGGGTCCTTTGCAGGTTCCTTACTGGTTGACATATGACTTTCCTCCAGATGTTAGGGAAAAACTCAAAATCCAGTGGGGATCAGACTGGAAAGGCCAAGCACAAAAGTGGTTAGTGCACCAATTTCAATTCTCCCCCCCTCCCTTTCCTTTTTTTTCCAGAAGGCGCATTAAAGATGCTTGCACAATAGATGAAGAGGGCAGAGGGCTCTAGAATTTGAGTTGGGGATTTATTATTCAGTTCATTCGGAAGTTGTTTCTTCTAAAGTTAAGACAGATTGTGTCTATACTTCATCAGAGAAGAGATTAAAAATGATATGTTTAATGCTAAGATAGGAAGAGTTTTAGGTCAATGATGTGAAGCTTAGTTAGGTCTGTAAAAGAGGATGGACAACACGGCTTTCCCAAATATGATCGTTTTTTGAGAATCTAGGTCTAATTTGATCATATGTGATATCTTTGAAGCTTATCTTTTGTTAAATCGAGTAATAAGTGCAAGATAGAAAGTTGTAATTATTGGCAATTTCAGAAGACGCCATATAGCCCTCTTTCAGTCAAATTGTTTTCTTTCACAAAACTTTTTGTCATGGTTATATGAAAGAGGTCCTCTTGTGGAATTGCGATGTAGCCAAAGTCTCAGAGTCAACCGATGGATCCATGTCATTCAGAGTCCCCATTTTACCTTCCCTTAAAACAGCATCACAACAGTTTAGGTCCAACTCCAAGGATACTATATTTTGTATCGGTTGATTTTCTTGCAGTCGCATCTTGGAAGAATTAATGCATAATTCCTTCTCTCTTCAAAAAGATTGCGTCTAAGATTAGCATTTAGTTGTCTTAGTATTACCGAATGCCCTTAGCATGTTGTGGGGAAGGATTATGTTGCACCAGTTTTGATTTTCAGCATAAGACTGAATGCTGGTTTTCTGTCTCTCCAGTTTCACTCTGCCGTATCATTCTGATTAAAAATTTATCAAGCTGGATGCTTTGGGTTGCAGGTTTCTTATGAAATTTACTGGGAAAGATGAAGAAATCAACCTCTTGGGGGATGGCACCGAGAAACCTGAGTTTGGCGAGTGGTCGTGGATCTCGCCTGACCAGATAATTGAACTTGTACGTTCAATGGACTTTTACGCTATTCTGGTTTATGTCAGATCTCAGTCTCCCTTAGCAAATATTTATATGATTCCATCTCTGGTGCAGGCAGTGGTATTCAAGAAACCCGTTTACAAGGAAGTTTTGAATGTATTCGCACAGCATCTTCAATGATGGCCCGCCTCACGACGTCATAGTCACGACTAGAGAGAAATTGAACAATAACCACCTCCGATCGGATGGATTCACTATACTCGCCCACCAATGAGTATTCATGTATTTACATGCCAGCTTTATTTTTACACTTGTATCGATCTAGCATGTTTATGAAAGTCCGTCGGAAGGATGAGACGAGACAGTGCGAGTCATTTGCCCTAACTCGTGTTGTACCTTTGCCATAGCTTGTTTTAGTGCGAGTAGGCTTGCTCTCTTTATCATAACCACCTTAGACAGGGTCAACGAAAACTCCATAGTTAATTTTCACCGCAATCCTCGTGAATTGACTGTGTAGCATTTGACATGCTATTAAATTTACGAAAACAATTACGGCTACATGCGATATCTTCTACAATACTTATGTGACCTTTAAACTTCTGCCATAATTCAGACATACAGCATGGTTATGACTATGCAAAGCAAATGACATCCTGGTTAAAGTGCCAAGCTCATTGGCCCCATTATGAACGAGACTTTGTTTTTTGTACCCTTGATGCATATAACCTTTTAAAATACCAAAATGAGACTGAACCATACCTATCGGAACCTTCATATATCGTTAAGATGAGATGATGCATCTTCCCGTGCAACGCCATCTACTGCATTCTCATTGCGAGAGTAGTTGGTAATGCATATCGGCTATATTACATATACAAAGAGAATTCAACTGTCCATGAAATAAGGAAATTAGAGGTCCTGCCAATTTTATTTGAGAATGTACAAGCAGATACAAAGCTGATCGGACTGGGATCTCGAATCGGATACCACTGGTGAAGACTTGTCTCTACATTCTTGACCAGAATCTGCTCAAGCTTGCTTGAATTGATCCATGTGGTTCATCAGTTGGTAAATATACATCGTCATTGAACTGTGAAATTCAGTACATTTAGTAAATATCAGAATGCAACATTTGCACGCATTAGTGCTTACCAAAGTGCGTCAAACATCAACCAACATTCCCAACCAAAACTTTTCAGGAGAAGCTGACTAAAATCTATTGATCCCTTTACAGGTCATCGTACTCAAGCGCAAAGGTCTAGAACCTGTGAATTGTTCGCTTTCTCCTCTTATGATTTACATGAACTGACGCAGCACTAACTCTGAACCATGCAAGTGCTTCTAATATTGTCATAGCATACTTTATGTACTTCCAAAAACTTGCAGATCATGCAGCCTTAAGAAAATTTAGTAATTGGACTAACAAAATGCCAGTATCTTTGTAGCTCATGTGGTGATAACAAAGTTTGTACTCCCAACTTATCACCGTTATCTTCTCTTTAACCTATTGTCAACTGGTTAGGCCCCTTTTGTGACATATAATCAACTTAAGGTGTGAAAAGTTGAGTCAATTTACTCCTCGTTACTTGAGAGGAACCATATCGCGTGATCTCGAACAAATCATTGTTTTACCAACTTCTCTCACGAGTACCTTTCTATCTATTTCTCATGGCTCAACCCTGGAGACCTACAAATTCAGGATTATAAGAAAAAGCTCATAGTTGCCTAGTAACAACCATTTTCAGTCAACTACCATCCCAGTTGGCCAAATCTAACCTTCTTCCTGTGGATGCTAAATATTAGATTCGTTCCCCAAGCTAATCTAACATTGCTAGAATTCTTGCTTGGACATTCTCATTATCCTTTCCAGAAAGAGTGTTTCTTGCAGCGGCATAATATTCATACCTTCACCATTGATGGATTATCCTTGGTCGTTATGTTGACTGGTAAGAAATGGATATTTGGCATCTTCAATTGCACTGCTGATATGTCAGGAAATCTGAAAAGAAAACAAATCAGCTTGTTAAGCGGAACAACATAGAATCAAGTGGAGAATTTCTTGGGGTGGAGAGAGAGAGAGACCCGGCTAGAACTGCCTTTGCCATTTGATAGAGAGTGCTTTGAACAGATGCACTGTAAACTCCCTCTTTTGGTGGGCCAAAGAAAGTATTCATCAAAACTTTTTTCACATCCTTGTATCTCTCTTGGAAATATAGAAGATCATGAGGGATGCTAGAGAGAGCATCATAAGAATACCTGCCACCCACACTTATAGTACTGACTTATAGCTTATGACAAACAAATCACCATAAGTCTCCCAAGTCTCTAAATTGAAGGCCACGGGAAAGGGATAAAGTAAAATGCATATGTTAATCAACTCTGCCTCTTAACATTCTCTCACACTACTAGTAATAAAAAATCATACCTCCAAGTTGCAGTCACTTCAGTCGCAAGCATTCTTTCTCGAGTTTCAGGAAGAGCTGTGTACTTATCCCTAATGAAACCTTCAAAACCTGACTGTTCAAGTGGAAGATAAAAATGAAGAGTGAGCAGCCATATCAGACTTATCCTATCAATGGAGACAACGTTACGTGCACAGGGTCAAGTGCACCCTTTGCACTCCTTGCCCTTAGATAATGTGGATCCCTCATGGGGCCATCCAGTCCAAGGACTTAGGAAGCATTGGGTGCACTCCACGCTCTGCACCTAAAAACTGCCCTATCAAAGATGCATCTGCAGATTGCGGATGCCAACTGAGGGGGAAATTCTGGCCTGGACCAGAGCCTACTAGACTAGGTTCATCACAACCGTTGATTTTGGGGGACCCACAAGATCAAAGGGTGTGATGGATACAGTCCAGTGGACACGGGTTCCTGGAAGAAATTCCCAACTAAGGTTTCAAAACTTGACTTTGCTTCCAGATACTTTGAAAGTTCCCAAATCATCTGAACAGTTTCGGTGGAAACAGAACTTGATGCATTATGTGCTAACAATAACCAAACATTTCAAGAATGACGAAAGATATGGACAAAAAAATCAGATTATCAAGTAGTGGCAAATTATTGTTACACATGCAATACAGCGAACCTACACTGAACATACACAAAAATTGAATAACTACAAAGCCTATGTCAAAAGCAAAGGTGATTGAACAAACAATATCAATGTACCATCTATTTTCTTCATATGTTTTGAAGAGACGAGCTTTCAGATATGCTTTTTGCATCACTAGCTCATAGGTGATGGAATTCTAGACTAAAAAAATCGACACAATTCTAGGTGTGATAGGAGAATTTGTACTCACTCCAATAAAAGTATAAGTACTAACATGTTACAAAAGTACAAAGATACAACTTGACCTGGATTTCTGAATTATACCTAGAATGCAGGTAGAATAGCTGACAGATAAATTTCAAAGAAAACAATTTGAACATTACTACAAATCACATGGCATGCAAATGTTTGTTTTGGGAAGAAAAAATGCCGACTTCCCAAGTGATCCTACCATCTCTCAAGCCAAATCATGTTACAGAATTTATGAAAGCTAGCTAGAGCATAGACTAGCTTACCATGGTTGTTTTCAGGACCGACAATCCTGCTATACCCGAAGACAATTTTAGAGCACCAGACTTTTTCACAGTTACTTCTGTCGTATGCTTCTCTAATCCAAGTTTAAATCCTTCAGTAAAGAAGAGTAAAACAACATAAGTCCGTGGGATGCTGACTTCCTATGTAACGATCTCTCAATGATTGTGGGAACAGCTTAAATCCTATTTAATATGACTTCACCGGAGGATAAATTTAAAATTACAAGTCAGACACCTGTCATAATCACACGGTGACAATGTAGACTAAAGAGCAAAAAACAGGGCAAAACATCGTCTTTTCGTTGCCCGTGTAAATTTGATTAAAAGTTGAAGTGAACATCCTTAATATGCCCAGCACGTGAGGAAGGACATAGAGACTACAACTGTAGCATGGGGGAAATTAACCAGCCCCCATTTTTTCCTCAAAGAGGCACCCTTTAGAATGATAGTTTTGACATCTGAAAAATAATAAAAACACGAACCCATATCAGCCCGCGATTGGTGGTGCATCTGGTACTACCGCCACGACAATAATCTAAGACTCTCACCTCAGCATCTAAACCTATTGGTCTTTAGTCCATGATAGTATATCCTTATGTCCTAGTTTTTCTTTAGCAATCAACTGCCACCATCTGTCAAGAACACATATCTCCACATATTCTGAAACCATCAATTGCCCCTTCTGATACAGGGATGTCTCAATATTGATCCCGCATCACTCAAAGTCAAGCCATTGAACCTCTAAACTCTATTACAGATATTCAAAAAAGTTCAATATACTGAAAGGTTTTTATTCCTTCAAAGGGGATTCTGAAACACAGAATCGCAGATAAAGAGGTTCTTATGAGAGCATTTCTTCAGCATTACTTAGAATGATATTGTCCTAAATTCAGAAAATAATTCAAGTCACATGTATAACAAGTCAGGAAACTCTATCAGCACATTTCTGTACAGACAGAACAACAGTACAGAAAACCAAAAAAAGAAACATGGTCATTATTAGGCTTTTTATCTAGGCAACACCATTTATTGAATTGAAAACTATTCAACACTTTCAATTGCCAAAGATGAGAAGGCCTACCATGTTCATGAGGTTGTCCATCCACATATACTCGTTCCCAAGGCTTCTCCACAATTACGACTACAGCAGCTGTTACCTAGTGTCACAAATAGATGTAAAAACATCAGTGCTAGAAATAGAGTATCGAACACTGAATGCTATGACCTCAATCTGATTGTTTGTGCAGACCACTTGTGACAAGTAGAACCACAAACTGTCCCATGAAGCATGGTCAATTACACGAGAATTGTTCAAGGATATGATAATTGCTTCTTACAGTAATTCGTAGGTTAGTGATCCTGGTTAGATCCATACATGTATCATAACTTTAGAAGCCACCACGGTCCCTCAATTTTGCCCAGCTATTGACAGCATGCTTATTATACACTTCTGAGAAAACATATGATAAAACCTAATAGCATCAAATGGGCACCTCCCAAGAATACTGGGAAAGGATTAATGGTTTGCTTTAGTCAATTAAAGAAAATTGTACAGAATATAAACCTAACAAGTTACCTCTCTCTCTCTCTCTCTCTCTCTCTCTCTCTCTCTCTCTCTCTCTCTCTCTCTCTCTCTCATACGTGTATGTATATTTGCCACAGATGGTCATCTATGTGCATTTTGTATGCACGCAAAGAGTAAAACAACCACCCCCCACGTGGGAACTTCTGAAATCACAAACTACCGTCCCATCGGATCAGATGAGACAGGTTGACATGCATCCACTTCCAAACACACTTTTGATATATCCCCTTACCCATTTTGACGCCTTATGTGACAACATGCGGACATATGCTGCACAGGCTAACCAACAATGTTGTTCTCTTCTGGGGCAGACAACATGACCATGGGGCAGACAACATGATCACGCAAACTTTTCATTTCCTATCAACAGATTATCTAATACATCCTCTCTCAAGCTATACATCTGAGCTATTAGTAATCGCTTCCTGATTTTCTTTTTTACTTTTGTGGCCATGATCAGTGATGAGTTCGTGTCACGGCTCCCATCTGTAACAAGATCTCCAAATACAACCGAATCTGAACAGTGAAACACAAAGGACTCCAAATCATATTCCTGGATCTTTAGTTGTAACAACGGCAAGATACAGTTAACCTCTTTCTGGCAACAAAGTAAAATCCATTACAGAAACAAATACTCTCTCCCAGACTAAGGTAAGTGCTAACCTCTTTATAGAACGAAGTGAAATGCTTTGCAAGCAGAATAGCAAATTGCTCCACCGAGAGCTGCTCCGAACATTCCTTTGCTTTCGCGTACACCTAAGCAAAAGCTCCAAACTCGTCAGACCAGATTAGAATTATGCTATTCCAACAAACAAGTCCGATCATGCTACTCCCCATAATTCACTAGCGCCCTTAGCCGGAGCAAGTAGCAGGCTACACGACAAAGAGCACGGGACAATCGAAACGAAACACAATCCGTCCACATCACCGACCGGACAAAGAGCACAGGGAGACGATTCGCATCAACCACCACGACCAGCTCAGAGAGGCGAAAAGCGGCGAGGGGAGGGGAAAGGAATCAGCGTACCGTGTTCTTCATGGTGTCGGTGGCGACGATGCCGGAGTTGTCGTCGCGGGTGTACGCGCCGACGCAATCGGAGAAGAGGCTGATGCTGACGCCCCACTCGACCATGAACTGGCGGCCGTCGGCGGCCCTCCAGACCCTGGCCACCCGGACCCTGTCCTTGCCGTGCCTCTGCTCGAAGTTGAAGCCTTCCAAGTCACCGGCCATCGCCGATGATCCCGCCGGAAGATCGCAGGTCGCCGCGAGGGAGTTATGGGGAGCTGAATTCGAGAGGTTCGGAGGTGGCGATGTGCTGGCCGTGGGAAGACCCGAGGAGGGATCTGGTAGGATTTTATATAGAGAGTGGTGAGGAGCGAGACGTGGAGGATGATGATGATGATTTATTTCCAAATTATATTCCTAATTCCACGCTCTGTGGAGGCGCGTGCGTTCACGATCCATTTTTCCGGGACACCCGTGCCCGAGATGTCGGGTCCGGAAATCACTGACATGAATTAAATTTTCTTTTAAAAGAATTATTATTATTATTGTTATTTTCTTTTTTTTTTTCGCCGATCACTGGACCTTGGTGACCGGCCTCAAGAGAGGACCAACCTCGAGGCTCTGGTGAGGTCCAGCCATGATGGGATCTGGCGAGGTTGAGCTTTGCTTGTGGCCTATTGTCGACCGTCGCCTTGGCTCAGGGATCGGTGGAGAAACAGAGAAAAAGAAAAGAAAACTAAAATATATTAAAAATATTTAGAAAAATCAATTTATTTTAACAATAAATTATAAAAATTGTCCATGTCAGCGCGACCATACCATGTAGAATGGCCAACATCTACTTCAGCAATTTTCGACTAAATGAAATTTTTCTTATCAAACGACGGAAAATATTTTCCGATTCATTTTCAGGTCTTAGCCAAACACTGAAAAAAATTGACATTTACCTGGAAAATGACTTACTAGAAAATATTTTTCAAAAATGTCACGTTTTCCTCGAAATAAATGGAGCCATAATATTCTTTGGATCGATTTTGTCAAACCCATCCAAATTACCTTCGAGCTTGAGCGAAATCGTTAAGCTTAAACGGATTCAGCACAAAGCTCAATTCATGATCGGATCTATTTGCGGATATAAAAATAGCACTGTCGCGTCGTTGTTCATGAATTTGCCCGATACGACTAGCTTATCATTCATTCATCTAGTGAGAATAATATTCTAAATAATGAAAAAAAATAGCGGAGAAGTTTTGACATATCATTAGGCATGAATGAAAATCCGTCATTGTATGTCACATAACACATTGACCAACGATATGATATGTATGCTTATAAAATTTACTTTGGAGCCAAAATGTCGAGTTCGCAAATAATTTTTTTACCATAATTTTTCCAATTTTTAGAAGTTGTTCAAACCCAAATAAGTGCGCGCCCAAAATAGAGCTTGCGATCCTTGATTTTCGTCTTTGAAATGTTTCCGTACTTTCGATGATCTTCCAGAGCGTAAATACATAACGAGATAAATCGTTCGCGACGGACGGAAATATAATTTCCGAAAAGCTAAATGTCAAAACCAAAATAATTTATTTGGAAGGAAAAGAATAAAAGAAATAGTAATTTCAACGCAAAAAAAAAGGAGGAGGGAAATATTCAAACCGATTCGATTGGTTACTGTTCCATCGCCTTTTTCCTTTCGTTGGTTTTGTGGATTGAAACGAGAGGCCGGTGGTTGACACGCGCTGGGAAGAGCGGTGGGCAGGTCGTCGGGGTAGGATAAGGATGGTGCACGCGTTGACCCGGGTTAATAGTAATATAACCGGCCCACAGACATCATATCCGGGTCGGGCGAAACGGGCCTTCCATTACTGTGTGCTGCGAGAAGACAAATTCGCTCTGGTGGAGTCGTTACTCTCTGTTTCTTTATTCCATACCGAACCATCAAATTGAGCATCGAGAAAGAACAAATCTAATAACGGAGATCACACGAAAAGGGAAATTGGTAAGCTACACGCGTGAGCTGTATTAAGAAAGTTCCACGGCGGAGATTTGATGTTATGCGATGTGGAGTAGTTAATGTAGCCAAGTTGGCTCATAATTCATTAATTTGAACCTTTTTAGTGTAGGAGGGTCCAACTGGATATGCTGACAGACTCGGATTTGGACTCGTTATTGACAATCTCCACATATATCTTCCCTATGTCCTTGATTTGCCAGTTGGCACCGCGCACCGTCGTCGAGTCAGGTCTTCTTGGTTTTCGCGGGCAACGGCGAGCTCAAACTCAGAAGAGTTGCCGAGAAGAGACGAGAGGAGGTGGCGGGTGATCGGTAACCAAATCCTTTCGCTCGAGTCTCTTCTGTTTTATGCTTTTATTGGCTTAATTCCCAAAAGAGTCTCGTTTCTGTGGATGAAGATACAATCTTTCTATGAGTCCCCCTTTGCATGGTAGATGACATTGTATTTGTATGGTACCATGTCCTCCTTTTCAAAATAAATTTGTTTGTGGGGTAATCCTTTTCAATTATATTGTTGTAGGATTTGTAATTGCCTCATTTTGAGGATTACAATGAGCTTGAGGGGACAAAACTTCGGAAGCGCCCACTCCATCGGTCCGACAAACTTTTTTGGGTAATATTTCTTTTGATTCTGCATGACTTTTTTAGAGTAATCTCGTTGAAAACAGGAAATTTCTCGAACGTAGGAGGAACCGCGCTGTTAGAGCGTGTCTCCCCATTATTCGTCCTGTTTTATATGTCCATGCAAACCAAATGATATTCTGGTTAAGTGCCAAGCTAATTGGCTCCATTATGAATGAAACTTTTGTTTTTGCATCCATGATATATATATATATATAACCTTTAAAAATACCACAATGAGATTGAACCATACGAATTGGATCCATCATATATTGTTGAGATGAGAAGATGCATCTGCCCATGCAACGCCATCTACTGTATTCTCGTTGCCAGAGTAGATGGTAATGCACATCAGCTATTACTTCTACAAAGAGAATTCAGCTGTCAACGATAGTAAGGAAATTAGAGGTCCTGCCAATTTTATTTGAGAATGGACAGCCAGATACAAAGCTGATCGAACCGGGACCTTGAATCAGATACCACTGGTGAAGAATTGTCTCTACATTCTTGAACAGAATCTGCTCAAGGTTGCTTGAATTGATCCATGTGGTTCATCAGTTGGTAAATATACATCGTTATCAAACTGCGAAATTCAGTACACTTAGTCAATATCGGCATGCAAGCCTTAATGCTTACCAAAGTTGAGTCAACCATCAACCAACATTCCCAACCAAAACATTTGGGGAAAAGCTGACTAAAAACTAAACATGACCCCTTTACAGGTCATGGACCTCAAGCATAAGAGTCCAGAACCTGTGAACTGCTTACTTTCTCCTCTTATATGATTTCACATGAACTGATGCAGCACCAAATCCGAACCAGACAAGTGCTTCTAATATCGTCATAGCATACTCCATGTATTTTCAAAAACTTGCAGATGTTGCAGCCTTAAGAATATTTAGTTATCGGACTAACAAATTGCCAACATCTTTGTAGATCATGTGGTGATAAAAAAGTCTGCACTCCCAACTTATCACCTTTATTTTCTCTTTAACCCATTGTCAACTGGTTAGGCCCCCTTTGTGACAAATCAACTTAAGGTGGGAAAAGTTGAGTCAATTTACTCCTCATAACTTTAGAGGATCCATATCCCCGTGATCTCGAACAAATCATTGTTTCACTAACTTCTCTCACGAGTACCTTCCTGTCCATTTCTCAGGGCTCAACCCTGAAGACCTACAAAGTCAGGATTAAAAGAAGAAGCTCACAGTCACCTAGTATCAACCATTTTCAGTAGGCTAGCCATCCCAGTTGGCCATATCTAACCTTCTTCCTGGGGATGCTAACTATTAGATTCGTTCTCCAAGCTAATCTAACATTGCTAGAACTCTTGCTTGGACATTCTCATTAACCTTTTCAGAAAGAGTGTTTCTTTCGGCAGCATAATATTCGTACCTTCACCATTGATGGATTATCCTTGGTCGACATGTTAACTGGCGAGAAATGGAGATTTGGCATCTTCAATTGCACTGCTGATATGTCAGGAAATCTGAAAAGTACAAAAGCACTTATTCTTTTTATCTTCATCATGCACCAAATAATAAAGAAGGAAAGCAAATCAACACAGAATCAAGTGGAGAATTTCTTGGGGTGGAGACAGAGAGAGAGAAAGAGAGAGACCCGGAGAGAACTGCCCTTGCCATTTGATAGAGAGTGCTTTCAAGAGATGCACTGTAAGCTCCCTCTTTTGGTGGGCCAAAGAAAGTATATGTCAAAACTTCTTTTGCATCCTTATATCTCTCTTGGAAATAAAGAAGATCTCGGGGGATGCCGGAGAGAGTGTCGTAAGAATACCTGCCATCCACACTTATAGTAGTGACTTAGCTTATGACAAACAAATCACCTTAAGTCTCCCTAATCTCTAAGATGAAGGCCACGGGAAAGGGATAAAGTAAAATGCGTACATTATTCAACTCTGCCTCTTAACATTCTCTCACATTACTAGTAATAAAAAATCATACCTCCAAGTTGCGGTCACTTCAGTCGCAAGCATTCTTTCTCGAGTTTCAGGAAGAGATGTGTACTTATCCCTAATGAAACCTTCAAAACCTGACTGTTCACGCGGAGGACAAAAATGTAGAGAGAGCAACCATATCAGACTTATCCTATCAATGGAGAAAACGTTAGGTGCACAGGGTCAAGCGCACCCTTTGCACTCCCTGCCCTTAGATAATGTGGGTCCCTCGTGGGGCCTTCAAATCAAAGGACTGAAGAAGCATTGGGTGCACACCACGCTCTGCATTTAAAATCCTGTCCTATCAACGATGCATCTGCAGATTGCTGATGCCAACCGAGGTGGAAATTCTTGCCTGGACCAGAGCTTACTAGATTGGGTTCATCACATTCATTGATTTTGGAGATCTACGAGATCAAAGGATGTGATGGATACTGTCCAGTGGACATGGCTTCCTAGAAGAAATTCCCAACTGAGGTTTCAAAACTTCACTTGCTTCCCCATGCATGCCGGATACTTTGGAAGTTCCCAAATCATCTAAACAGTTTTAGTAGAAATAGAACTTAATGCATTATGTGCTCACAATAACCAAACATTTCAAGAATGATGAAAGATATGGACAAAAAATCAGATTCTCAAGTAGTGGCAAATTATTGTTACACGTACAATATAGCGAACCTACACTGAACATACATCAAATTGAATAATACTACAAAGCCTCTGTCAAAAGCAAAGGTGATTAAACAGAAAATATAAATGTGCTTTCTATCCTTTTCATATGTTTTAAAGAGACAAGCTTTCAGATATGCTTTTTGCCATCAGTAGCTCATAGGTGACGAAATTCTAGACTTAAAAATGAAATTTGAGACAATTCTAGGTGTGATAGGAGAATTTTTACTAACAGGTTACAAAAGTACATCTTGACCAGGATTTCTGAAATGTACCTAGAATGCGGGTAGAATAGCAGCAAGATGAATTTCAAAGAAAAGAATTTGAACATTACTGCACTTCACATGGCATGCAATTGCTTGATTTGGGAAGAAAAAATGCCAACTTCCCAAGGGATCATACCATCTCTGAAGCCAAATAAGGTCAAAGAATTTATGAAAGATAGCTCGAGCGTAGACTAGCTTACCATGGCTGTTTTCAGGACTGACAATCCTGCTATCCCCGAAGTCAATTCTAGAGCACCAGACTTATTCACAGTTACTTCTGTTGTATGCTTCTCTGATCCAAGTTTAAATCCTTCAGTAAAGTAGAGTGAAAAAACGTTGAGTCCCTGTGATGCTGACTTCTTATGTAATGATCTCTTAATGGTTGTGGCAACAGCTTTAATGCTATTTAACATGACTTCACTGGAGGATAAATTTAGAATTACAAGTCAGACACTTGTCATATTCACACAGCGATAATGTAGACTAAGGAGCACAAAACAGGGCAAAACGTCTTTTAGTTGCCCGTGTAAAGTTGATCCAAAGTTGAAGTGAACATATCTCCAAACACTCTGATACCATCAATTGCCCTTTCCGATACAGGGATGTCTCAAAATTGATCCCGCATCACTAAAAGTCAAGCCATTGAACCTCTAAACTCTATACAGATATTCATAGAAGGTCAATATCCTGAAAGGTTTTTATTCCCCCAAAGGGGATTTTGAAACGCAGATAAAGAGGTTCTTATGAGAGCATTTGTCCAGCATTACTTAAAATGATATTGTCCTGTGTTAGAGTAGAATTATTTTTATTTTCTAGGTTTTATTCCTTTTTACATGTATAAGGGCATTATGGTCATATACAATTCATATTTAATATAAATATATCGTGATGGATGTAGGGTTTTTGTTACGCGCGGAAACCAAGAGCCCATTTCTTGGATTTTACAATATCTTTCTTTCTCTCTTTTTCTTCTCTCTTTTTTTTCTCTCTTCCTTATTTTCTCTCGTTATTTTTCTGCGGGTTCTCTAATCAGCTTAGTAACATGGTATCAGAGCACAGTTTGACTACCCGATTCCCTGGTCCTATTTTTGGTTTGAGAGTCCCCTAACAACCCTATTCCTTCTCTGGTGCGCAGCCACCTAAAGCTGCAATTTTTACCTATTTTCTCTTCAAGTCCCAATACATATAAGATTAGGAGAAATCAGATTTATCAGGTTCCGTTTGTGATAATGGATTACAACACTTCCTGATCAGCAGATTCAAGGATCAGGGTATTTCGTTGATTATGGTTGACTGGTTTTGCTGGATTTCTGATCAGATTTCAGCATCCCTTTGTTTGATTGATGGAGCCAATCGCATCTGATTATATGTTGGTATTGCTGTTTTATTTCTTGCACTGAAGTTTCGGCCTTTTTTGATCAGTGGTAGATATATTTATATTGAGATTTTCACCATGAATGGCACTGCGTCTTCTACGGACAGTGTCAATGTTCAGATTACCACCATTAAATTGAATGGATCCTCCAAATTACTTGCTATGGGCTCAAGCTGTGAAGGTTTATATTAATGCCAAAGGGAAACTTAATTATCTTACTACAGAACCCCCTGCTAAAAACTCTAAAGACTATAGTGACTGGATGAGAGAGAATGATACACTTTTGGTGTGATTATGGAATAGCATGGAACCATCCATTGCTGCTAATGTCATGTTCCACACAACTGCCAAGGGAGTGTGTGATGATTTTATGGAGAGTTACTCACAAGACAAAAACATGTCTAGAGTCCATGAGCTCTATGAGAAGATCTTTAATTTTAAACAGGGGAATAAGTCTCTTAGAGAGTATTATAGTGCTTTGAAAGGCATGTGGGAAGAACTTAATCTTTATCAATCCATCACTATCGATCTTGAGACACTAAAGACATAACGAACTGAATTTTCAAGTGGCCAAGTTTTTATCAGGCTTGAATGCTGACTTACAGCCTATGAAGAGTCAGCTTCTTACTGGAGAGAGAGTTCCTTCTATGAATGAAGCATTTTGTCGGATTTAACGTATTGTCCCTCCATCTTCTACATCATCTAAAGATTATTCAGTATTTGTGGCTAGTAGTGGTGTTTGTGGTCGTGGTGGATTTTCTAATGGAGGTCGTGGTTTAGGGGGAGGTCGCGGTCGTGGTGGTGGACGTAGTGGACAAAATTCTGATCGAGATAGCCGTCAGTGTATATACTGCGGCAAATATGGTCATATTATTGATACATGTAGGGCCAAGCATGGCAAGCCTGATTGGGCTCAGCAATTAGTTACTGCAAATGTTGCTATGTTTGAAGGGAGTGTTGGAAATGTGTCTTACGGCGACACGAATCCATCTATCCCAAGTGGGGGTAATTCTTCTAAGTCTGCGTCTCGGGATGATATGGTCACACAACTCATCAAGCGTGTCCAACAACCGCAGGCTTCTAATTTCTCATCCATTGCCACTCTTGCACGTACAGGTAATATGGTCTTTTTCTCTACTTTGTCTCCTGGCACCTCTTGGGTCATTGACTCGAGAGCTTCTAGTCATATGACGGGTAAGCAAGAATTATTTTCTTCCCACCATAACTCAAGTCCTTCACCTTAAGTTATTCTAGCTAATGGTTCCTCTACTCAAGTGGTTGGATTAGGGGCTGTTTCACTTACACCATCCTTATCCTTGTCCTCTGTTTTACATGTTCCCCAACTTCCATTGAATTTGTTATCTGTTAGTCAGTTAACTAAAAATCTTGGTTGTTCTATTACATTTTACCCCCCGATTGATTCTCATGCATCTACTTGGGAAACATCATCGTAGTTCTTTTTGTTAGTCTTAGTGATTCTCATGCATCTACTTTATTAGAACTTGTTCATTCAGACATCTGGGGACCTTCTCGTGTTGCTAATATAAATGGTTTTAAGTACTTTATTACTTTTGTGGATGATTATTCTCGTCTAACATGACTCTATATGCTTCATGATCGTTCTGAATTTTTACATGTTTTTCAATTGTTTCTTCGTGAGGTTACTAATTAGTTTAATACATCCCTTAAATTTTTGCGAATAGATAATGCTCTAGAATACTCACAAAAATCAATTTCTTTGTTTTGTTCTAGTCTTGGTATTATACATCAAACAAGTTGTACTTATACCCCTTAGCAAAATGGTGTGGCCGAGAAAAAGAACCGTTACCTTCTAGAAGTTGTTCATTCATTCTTGTTACATATGCATGTCCCAAAATCATTTTGGAGTGATGCTGTCCTTACTGCTTGTTACCTCATAAATCGTATGCCTTCCACTGTCCTCAATCAACAGTCACCAATCAGTATTGTATTTCCTGATAAGCCCTTATTTCCTCTTACCCCGCGTGTCTTTGAGTGTGTCTGCTTTGTCCATAATTTACGACCTGGTGTTGATAAACTATCCCCTCGTGCTACTAAATGTGTTTTTCTCGGGTATTCACGTACTCAAAAGGGATATCGGTGTTATGATCATATAACTTATACTAAATATGTCAGTGCTGACGTTACTTTTTTTGAGGGCACACCATATTATTCTACTGAGGGTAAAGAGTTTTCAATTGACATTGTAGCTGATCCTCCTATTTCACAACTTATTCCCTTAGATTCCGTTAGTCCTTCCGTACCTCCTCCCTTGCAGGTATATCAGCGGCGAAAACAGTCTACGGCACCACCAGTCTCTAGCTCTTCTGTGCCCTCTGTTCAATCTCCCTCCTTGTCTCCTAGTCCGGACGATCTTCTGATTGCCCTTCGCAAAGGAACTCGTTCTTGTACACAAAAATCCTCTTTTGCTTATTCTATCGACCGTTATGTGTCTCTTTCACATCTTCCTCCTCCATTACATAACTTTGTTCTATCATTACATACTCACACAATTCTTACTTCTACCATTGAGGCCTTGTCTTATCTCGAGTGGAAGAGAGCTATGGATGTAGAAATGGAAGCTTTGGTGTCCCGCCAAACGTTGTCTTTGGTTGATCTACCTCTTGGGAAAGATGTGGTGAAGTGTCGTTGGGTGTACACTGTCAAGTATAACCTGGATGGCTCAGCTGAGTGTCTCAAAGCTCGGCTCATTGCTAAAGGTTTTACTCAAACTTATGGAGTGGATTATTTTGAGACTTTTTCCCCCGTGGCACGTCTCAATTCTATTTGTGTTATTATTTCTCTTGTTGTGAATTTTGATTGGCCATTATATCAATTGGATGTCAAGAATGTTTTTCTTTATGGTGATTTTTTTGAAGAAGTATATATGGAGTAACCTCCTGGTTATGTTGCCCAGGGGGAGGATCGCAATAAAGCATGCCGGCTACATAAAGCCATTTATGGGTTGAAACAATCTCCTAGAGCATGGTTTGAGAAATTCGGTTTAGTGATTTCCAAGTGTGGTTTTCATCAATGTTATTCTGATCATTCTGTTTTTGTTCGCAAGGAGTCGGGAGTGGTCATTCTGGTCATTCTTGTTGTTTATGTAGATGATGTAATTGTCTCTAGTAGTGATGTGACCGGTATTTCTGAGGTTAAATCTTTTCTTCAACAGCAATTTCGGATTAAAGACTTGGGAGTTCTTAGGTATTTTCTAGGTATTGAAGTTTTACAAAGTAGGAAAGGTATTAATTTTTCTCAGCGAAAGTATGTTCTTGATCTTTTATCTGAGACTAGTACACTAGCTTCCAAGCCAATTGATACTCCTACGGATCCAAATCAAAAGTTTGGAGTTGATGATGGAGATGATATTGAAGATAAACATCGATATTGGTGTCTAGTTGGGAAACTAATTTATCTTACTGTTACACGTCCCGATATTTCTTTTGCTGTTAGTGTGTGAGTCAATTTATGGAATCACCCAAGAAGGCTCATTGGCATGCTGTTTGTCATATTCTTCGATATCTT
The DNA here is from genome assembly GCA_024500025.1 of Syzygium aromaticum. NCBI lineage: Eukaryota > Viridiplantae > Streptophyta > Magnoliopsida > Myrtales > Myrtaceae > Syzygium > Syzygium aromaticum. The sequence goes on along the minus strand of CM044894.1, from coordinate 9,900,416 downwards.
AAAAGCTCTCTTGGTAAGGGACTGATTTATAAACCGAATTGTTCTTCCACCTTAGTTGGCTATTCTGATGCTGATTAGGCTGAGTCAAAGTGTGATTGGCGGTCTACGACTGGGTATTGCACCTTTCTTGGTGGTAATTTGGTTATTTGGAGAAGTAAAAAACAGACTACCATTGCCAGATCTAGTGCGGAGGCTGAATATCGTGCCGTGGCACAAACTGTGGCTGAATTGCTGTGGTTGAAATCTTTTCTCCAGGAGCTTGGATTTTCTATTAATCATTCTATTGATATGATGTGTGATAATCAGGCAGCTATTTGTATTGCTAGAAATCCTATTTTTCAAGAGCGAACTAAGCATATAGAAGTTGACTGTCACTTTGTTCGTGATGCTGTGAAGCAGAAGTTGGTTGTCGCTCCTTACGTTGCCTCTGGAGATTAGTTTGCTGATATGTTCACTAAAGCGTTGTTTCATCCTGCCTTTGTTGCTGGTTGTTCCAAGCTGGGCATGGGTGACCTATATGCTCCAGCTTGAGGGAGGGTGTTAGAGTAGAATTATTTTTATTTTCTAGGTTTTATTTCTTTTTACATATATAAGGGCATTATAGTCATATACAATTCATATTTAATATATATATTGTGATGGGTGTAGGGTTCTGTTAGGCACAGAAACCAAGAGCCTCTTTCTTGGATTTTACAATCTCTTTCTTTCTCTCTTCTTCTCCTCTCTTTTTCTTCTCTCTTCCTTCGTTCCTCTCGTTATTTTTTTGCAGGTTCTCTAATCAGCTTAGTAACATCCTAAATTCAGAAAATTATTCAAGTCATATGCATAACAAGTCAAGCAACTCTATCAGTACATTTCTGTATAGACAAAACAACAGTAAAGAAAACCAAAAAAAGAAAGGCAAAATGACACTACAAATGCCATAAGTTGTGTACGGAGGTCACTTTGGTACTATAACTTTTTTTTGGATCACTTTGATGCCAAGTCGGAATAAAATAGATCATTTAAGTGCCAACTATGGTAAATTTGGCCGGAAATTCGATGTGGCATTTTTATTAATTTCTAACATCAACGTTGCTCGTCGGAGGATGAGTCAGCATGTATAGTCAATATTTTTTATTTTAAATAATTTTTTCTTTTTTTTTTTTCCTCTTCTTTCCTTTTTCCTTTCTTTTCTTTTCTCCCATCGCCGGCCGATTGCTGGGCCAGCCACCGACAAAGCCTAAGAAGGGCTGGGTGAGGGCAGCCTTGCCCATGGCTGGTTAGGAGCGGCCTTGCCAGATCTGGGTGACGTGACCCTCGCTGACCATGGGCGAGGGGCGGCCTCGCCAAATTTGGGCGAGACAACCCTCGCCGGCAACAAGTTAGGCCGCCCCTTGGTAGATCTGGGTGAGGCAACCCTTGCCGGTGACTGGCGAGGCGACCCTCATCGGCGAGGCAAGGCTGCCCCTCGCCCATGGCCGGCGAGGGGCGGCCTCGCCAGATCTGGGCGAGGTGACTCTCGTTGGCGACAGGTTAGACTGCCCCTCATCGGCCATAGGCGAGGCGACCCTTGCCGGCGACAGGGGAGGTCGCCCCTCGCCCAGCCCTTCCCGGGCTTCGCCAGTAGTCGGGCCGGCTGGTGAGGAGAGAAAAGAAAAAAAGAAAGGAAAAGAAGAAGGAAAGAAGAGGAAAAAAAAAAGAAAAAAAGGAAAAAAAATTATTTAAAATAAAAAATGCTGACTGTACACGCTAACTCATCCTCCGGAGAGCCATGTCGGCGTCAGAAATTAATAAAAAATGTCACATCAGATTTTTAGCCAAATTTATCGGAGTTGGCACTTAAGTGATTTCTTTTCCTCCGACTTGACATCAAAGTGATCCAAAAAAAAGTTATGGCATCAAAGTGATCTCCATACACAACTTATAGTGTCCTTTTGCCAAAAAAGAAACATGGTCATTATTAGGCTTTTTATCTAGGCAATACCATTTATTGAATTGAAAACTATTCAACACTGAAAATTGCTAAAGATGAAAAGGCATACCATGTTCATGAGGTTGTCCATCCACATATACTCGTTCCCAAGGCTTCTCCACAATTTTGACTAAAGCAGTTGTTACCTAGATTCAGAAATAAACGTAAAAAACATCAGTGCTACTAATAGAGTATCTAACACTGAGTGCTGTGAGCTTAATCTGATTGTTAGTGCAGACCACTTGTAACAAGTAGAACCACAAACTGTCCCATGAAGCATGGTCATTTACACAAGAATTGTTCAAGGATATGATAATTGCTTCTCTCAGTCATATGCAGGTTAGTTATCCCGGTTAGATCAAGAAAAAGTATCATAACTTTGGGTGCCACCATGGTCCCTCGATTTTGCCCAGCTATCGATGGCATGCTTATAATACACTTCTGATAAAACATATGCCAAAACTTAACAGCATCACAATGGTTTGCTTTGATCAATTAAAGAAATTGTTCAGACTATAAGCCTAGCAACTTATCCACTTCCAAACACACTTGTCATATAACCCCTTTCCCATTTTGATGCCTTATATGATATGATAACAAGCAGACATATGATGCACAGGTAACGATGTGGTTCTCTTCTGGGCCAGACATCACCACCATGCAAACCTTTTCTTTCCTATCAACAGATTATCTAATATTTCCTCTCAAGCAATACATCTGAGCTATTATTAACCGCTTCCCGATTTTCTTTTTTACTTTTTACCCATGATCGGTCATGAGTTCGTGCCACGGCTACCATCCATAACAGGATCTCCATATACAACCGAATCCAAACAGTGAAACACAAAGGACTCCAAATTATAATATTCCTGGATCTTTAGCTGTAACAGTTGCAAGATACAGTAACCTCCTCCTGGCAACAAAGTAAAATCCCTTGCAGAGACGACTAAATTGTCTCCTGATATTCTCTCCCAGAATAAGGTAAGTGCTGACCTCTTTATAGAACGAAGTGAAATGCTTTGCAAGCAAAATTGCAAAATGCTCCACCGAGAGTTGCTCCGAACATTCCTTCGCTTTCACGTACTCCTAAGTAAAAGCTCCAACCTCGTCAGACCAGATTAGAATTGTTGCATAACAACAAAGAAGCCAGATCATGCTACTCCCCACAACTCACTAGCGCCCTTGGCCGGAGTAAGTAGCCAGCTACACGACCCGCAGTACTAAAGAGCACAGGACAATCGAACGAACACACATATCTACATCACCGGCTGGACAAGAGCAGAGAGACGGTTCACATCAATCCCCATGGCCAGCTCAAATTGGCGAAAAGCGGGGGAAAGATGTTAGGTACCGTGTTCTTCATGGTATCGGTGGCAACAATGCCGGAGTTGTCGTCAAGGGTGTACGGGCCGACGATATCGGAGAAGAGACTGATGCTGACGTCCCACTCGACCATGGAATGGCGGCCGTCGCCGGCCCTCCAGACCCTGGCCACCCGCACCCTGTCTTTACCATGCCTCTGCTCGAAGCCGAAGCCTTCCAGGTCGCCAGCCATCGTCGATGATCCGCCGGAAGCTCGCCGGTCACGGTGAGGGTGGGTTGAATTCGAGAGGATCGGAGGTGGCGCAAAGTGCTAGCAGTAAGAAGATTCGATGAGGAGGACGATGACGCTACTGCTGCTGCATTATTATGAGTTCCATAACTAAAAACGCTGCTTTTTACGTGCCTGAATAGCGTTCCTAACCCCACGCTCTCTGGAGGCGCGTGCGTTGAGGAACTCTCGAAACACACGAGCATTTTCACGGCCTGAAAAAACAAATAAAAAGAGAAGTGGTGGTAATTGGACAAAGCCAAATGATTGATATTAGTTTTTTTTTACCAAAAGAAATATGAGATTGGTTCTAATTTGCCGTTCAAGAATGATCGATTCGGCCAAATCCATCCAGATTGCCTTCGAGCTCGGGGCGAAATTGGTAAGCTTAGACGGATTCGACTCAGTTCGTGATCGGATCTAATTGCGGATATGAAGAAATAGTACCATTACGTCATCGTTCGTGGATTGACACGATACGATTACTTTATCATTCACGCATTTAACCAGAACAGTGTTCCGAATAATGAAAAAAAAAAAAATAGTGGAGAAGCTTCAACATATCATTAGGCATGAATGACAATTTGGCGTTGGATTTTAGTTTGCGCTTAGCCTCGGTTTCAACAAAGACGCTCCATCATATTAGTTAAGAAATTTGGCCGCAGTCAGTCATGCCGACGGAGCAAAGCCACTAGCTAATGTCTCATCTAATTCTCATCGGCCCTCACCTAAAAAGCAAACGATATCTGAAATCTTACCAAGATCTATCCTTGATCGGACTGCACAGCAAGTTATGGCAGATTGGGAAGTAGAGAGACTCAATCAGAGCTTTCGGGAAGGCAAAAGGACGGTGAAAGCTCGGATGACGATTGATTGGACCACCAATAATACACTAAAATGGTCAAGTGTGTGCAGAAACGTGTGAAGAGTAATTTGCCTCCGTCGACCAAACAGTCATGTTTCTATTGAAGGGCAGAACAGTCGCGTGCGCGGAACGACATCCTCATCACCCGTCCGTCTCGGTAACATTTCCGGCCACGCCTCGGGACGATTGGCCTGTGGCTTAAGCATTGATAGGCCGTGTAATGTTGTGTGGTGTCTGTACTTGTACCCGTGCCATGTGCCTTGGAAGAAAAAAAAATAATAAACCAAATTAAATAATTCATCATTGTGATGTTTTTTACTTACAGCTACAGGAAGGATTCTTACACCGTGATTCCCTTTTTTTTATTTGCATCGGGATGATCACGAGACGCGTATCAATGCAACAAAAACATCACCAAATCTATTCTTCAAGGCGGCTCGAATTAGCTGCTGACTTGGTAGCAGTTGCTAGTAGCTGCCCCCTAGGAACGTACTTTTTATCTGTGATAAGTTTAATCTTTATACCAACATACTGTCATGGTTTTAGGATGGATTTCATACTTTTCACAACGCGAACAGGAAATTATAACAGCGAGCTATAGATTAAGACATGGCGCCAAAGACGAGTTACATCGACGGAAATACTTGTCAAAACAATATTTACATGTCGGATGTCTTTATTACACGAAGAACATCGCAACTGCAAATTAAATAAGTTAGGGGAATAAAATGTACTTAATCATTTCCAAATTAACTTGCAGAGAAACAGTGACGAACAAGTTGTCCTGTTGAACTTTTAGACGTAGCTTTAATTGATGGATACATCTGAAATTACATTATTGTTGGAAGATCTCTGTTTTCCTCTAAAATGTGATGATGAGAGATATTTTAAAATCTTGGGAAAAAAAATTGGAATGGGTTGTCGACGTTTCGTTATTAGGTTTTGTTTGTTTCGCGAAAGATAAATGATTTAAAGAGCATTTCCCTGAAAATGATCGCTTGTATCTACTTACAAAAATGAATGAATGAGAAAAGTATTTTTATCACCTACGAAAATATTAAAACATGAATTGTTATTGGTAATGAAATCATTTTTCATTTGCTAATTATATCAGTGGGCACAAACGAATTTTTTTGAGAAAATGTTTTGCAAATAATTTATTTTTTAGCGAATCAAACGAAGTAGAAGGAAAAAGCCAAGTATATAAGTCGAAAAATATATACAGAAGCAAGATATATGAAAATCTTGAAAAATCTGAACTTTGTCTTGTTAATTTATGGGTTAATACCACGAAAAATCCCAAACTGGTACACCTGCAACAATTTTACTCAAAATTAATTTTTTGACCACTAAAAATCCCAAATTGATATACTTATGACAACTTTACCAAAAATTATTATTTTGACTACTAAAAATCATAAACTGGTACATTTGTAATAAATTTACCATCCGCTAATTTTCGTTAAATTGAATTAATACCATAAAAAATCACAAACCGATACACTTATAACAAATAAAGGATAATACATAAAACTGACATATCATTCAATTGTCACGTGTTATTTAACAAAGAATTTCGATAGTAAAATTTAACCGAAATAAATCAAGAGTAAATTTATCACGGATATATTAATTTAAGATAAAATTATGACGTGTATACTAATTCGGAATTTTTTAATGATATTAATCCTTAATTTTTCGATTTCTGTTGGAATTCGTGCAATCGATGCACTGTTTTCTACACTCATTCGTGTGTCCTGTCTCGAAGTTATGCGCTTCTCTAATTCCTTCCCTGCGTTCTTGATTTGCCAGTCGCCGCGCGCATAGGCACCACCCATCATCGAGTCCTCGAGCCTTCTTGGGTTTTCCGCAGGCGACAGCGCGCGCAGGGGAACTGCAATGGCGAGCTCAGCCCCCGAAGAAGGGCCAGGAAGGTGCGAGAAGAGGGCCGTGGTGGTGATCGGCGGCGGCGTCGGGGGTTCCCTCGTCGCCAAATCCCTCCAGTCCTTCGCCGACGTCGTTCTTATCGACCCGTAAGCCTCATTTCTCTTCAAAAGGACTCGTTTTTATCATCTACCGGAGCTGAATCTGTGCAAATGGATCCAATTCCTTCGTATTTTCACTCGGGTCTCTTTTGTTTTATGCTTTTGTTGGCTTAATTCCCAAAGAGTCTCGTTTCTGTGGATGAAGGATACGATCTTTCTGCGAGTCCTGTAGGATAGATAGGGCATTCACTTCGCAGCTCTCGAGTGATGACATGGGTTGAGTTATTGGTGACCTAGAGATGTGGACAATTACCATAGCTTGGAGCGCAAGCTAATGGGGGTCAAAAGCCGAGTCCAAGTTTCCACGCTTTTGTTGACACGGTAGACGACATTGAATTTGTATGGTACCATGTCCTCCTCTTGAAATTAATTTGTTTGTGGAGTAACCCTTTTCAGGTATATTGTTGTAGAATTTGTAATTGCCTCCTTCGAACGCGAATAGTTATTTCTTGCATTCTGCATTAGATGCGTTTGCAGATAGATGGCTATGCAGAAATTATAGAAGTGAATGCTATAAAATGTACTTTTGCGCTGGAATAGTCTGTTCTGGAGTTGTCGCCTTTTTGAAAACCGCAAAGTGGACAACAAGTTTGGAGACATAGTTTTCAACTTAGCTGATGTGCGTATCAGAAGTTAAGTCGTCTGTTTTAGTGTTAGATACGTGGAAGCCTTAGTCTTCCTTCTCCTTTCACATTTTGCTATCTGTATCTGACAATAAGTTACTCAAATACGGCTAGGAAGGAGTATTTTGAGATCCCTTGGGCAAGCTTGAGGGCAATGGTTGAGCCATCTGTTGCCGAAAGATCAGTTATTGACCACGGAGATTACTTCACCAGTGGCCAGATTGTCTGCTCTGCTGCTGTGGACATTAGAGATGGCGAAGTGTTGACTGCCGATGGCTCCAGGTTCCCATTTGACTATCTTGTCATTGCCACGGGGCACAAAGATTTAGTTCCCAGATCTAGAAGTGAACGGCTTATCCAGTACAAAGCAGGTGAGCATAACAAAGTCTGAAAGTTGAAGGCTCAATGATTTGACCATCAAAAGAGTCAGAATCCTACAACTCTGGTCATATCAGACAATCCCCGGTGACAGAGGTTCATTCGCGCAAGTTATCCGAATGTTTTAGTTGATTACATTGAAAAATGTAAGAAACATAGCTAATGTCTGTCTCAAACTGTTAGCAGTGGTCGAATGATGATCGTCTTTCCATCTCAATAAACATTTGGAAAGCTTTTAATTTCTTATCTGAGCCATTTGCTCAAGTAACTTGTCTTTTTCCTTACATTCCAGAGTGTGATAAGATAAAATCTGCTAATTCCATCTTGATCGTTGGAGGTGGCCCTACTGGCGTGGAACTTGCCGGTGAAATCAGTGTTGACTTTCCAGATAAGAAGGTGACGTTGGTGCATCGAGGGTCTAGGTTGCTTGAATTTATTGGTCCTAAGGCCTCCCAAAAGACGCTTGACTGGTTGACATCGAGGAGGGTTGAAGTGATCCTGGAACAATCTGTTGATTTAACCACCGTATCAGATGGCACCTATCAAACATCTGCAGGAGAAACCCTCGAAGCTGATTGCCATTTTTTGTGCACGGGGAAGCCGATTGGTTCATCATGGCTTAGGGAGACTATACTAAAGGATAGCTTGGATAATCGTGGAAGATTGATGGTTGATGAGCAATTAAGGGTTAAAGGTCACAAAAACGTCTTTGCCATAGGAGATATCACAGACGTTCCGGTAAGATTGGCCAACTTTACCATGGTCTAGTTTGTTCTACTTAGTTCTCCTTTGTCCCCGTTGTTTGATCTACTGTAACATTCATTGTGTCCTACATTGTCTTTAGATGTTAGCTTTTCGTGGTTTTCCAAGGCTTGAATTAGCATGAATTACCCTTTGATAGTTTTGTTTTAACTTCAGGAACTAAAGCAAGGTTATTTGGCTCAACGACATGCAGAAGTTACCGTCAAGAACTTGAAGCTTTTGATGACTGGAGGGAGAGAAAGCAAGATGGCCGCTTACAAGCCCGGTTCAGCAATCGCTCTTGTTTCGCTTGGCAGGAAAGAGGCCGTGGCGCAGTTTCCCCTGATAACTGTGATTGGATGTGTCCCTGGCAGGATAAAATCCGGGGATCTGTTCGTGGGGAAGACGAGGAAACAACTTGGCTTGAACCCGCAGTCCTCTTCATAGAGTCGGAGACTAAAAGTATGTCGATATTCGAAGTCAATACCGTCTTATTGATCCAGATATGTGATGCGAGACTCTCCTGATCTCGAATCCAATCGAACTCATTGAATTATCAATTATTTGAAGAAACAGGTTAATTCATATTGATTCCTGACATGTTCTCGATAATGCGGCAGTCTTCTCGTTTATTTTGTGATTTTATGTTGTTTTGCCATCTTGGTCTTGCCTCCCTTCCGATTATCTAACGTGACCGACTTTACGATTGAATGAGCTTGCCTGAATAAGCTGAAGTTCTCTCATTGAGAGGTTAATTGGTCTGAGGCGCATAAACTCATTGCCTCTAGAAGAAGAAACAGAGTATAAGAAGAACAGCGGTTCCGAGGCACGCGAGATGCAGACTCTCACCGGTTGCCCAGCGACGGTCCTCGCAGACTGAGGCAAGGGTCATCACCTCAGCAGCTTGACAGAGTCAGCCCGGTTTGCAAGTCCGGCAAGTCAGAGGTGTTGGAGGACTAATTGCGAAAACGATATGCTTTGGCAAGCCAAAATATACACGAGCCAAGGAACTGCGCATGTGGATTTCTACCGAGGAAAAAGCTGATTCTTTTGAAGCATCATGTTCTTCTTACTTTTTAGCACGGTTACACCATCATCGCTTTGGTAAAACAATCTTATGAAACCGTGCGATAGTGCTGTAAACTGTGCGATGGTGGGGACTAGAGCTTGAGCATCAGGGACCTGAGCTCGACCTTCATGGACGCGGGCTCGGGTGCTGAGGCATAGGGCATGGTCACCAGGGGGTTCGGACCTGGCCTTTGATCGACTCAGGCCTGGACACCAGGGTCCTGAGCTCAGTCTTGATGGAGCTAGATTCGGCCTCGATGGACTCATACTCGGGCGTTGGAGACCTTGTCCTGGCTTCAATGCACTTGCACCCGGGCGTTGGAGACTCAAGAACTAGTGTTGGGTTTTCGCGTTCAAACGTGGGTACAAGCATCGATACCTATTCATATTTTGAAAAATGTTTTTCTTAAATTTAAGCAATACCGGGAAAATATTTTCTGTCGACTCAATTGAACACTGGAAAATAAAGAAAATATTTTCCTGTAAATATTTTTTGCCAAATGGACGGAGCTTTTGCCTGTCATTCCTTACCGCCATTTTCATTCGGTCCTTGGGGACTTGTCTGGAGCCCAAACGAGGGCCCAATTCACGCTGGCCCACTCACGCCACACAATAATATCTATACAAAAAAAAAAGAAAAGAAAAAGGGGAAGGTAAAACGAGCGGATCTTGCCCAATCCTTTCACCGAAGCTTCTCTTCTGGTTTCCTTACGAGCGAAGGAGAGGGGAGGAAGCTCCCGTTTACTTCCTTCGATACGCGGTCCCTTTCCGGTTTCATCGTATCGGTAAGATCAACGTTCGACCGTGTCGTATCTCGTCCTCTGTTTTCGCGAATTATCTCGTACCCACCTGTTTGTTTTTTTCTTTTTTTTTTTCGGTCGAAAGTACCCGCCTGTTCATCCGCGGCGATTTGCCGGGATTCGAAGGAAGGAAGGAAGGGAGGAAGGGAGGAAGGAAGGAGGAGATGAAGCGAGTGTTCGGCGTCAAGAAAGACAAGGAACCTCCCCCCAACGTTCAAGACGCCTCCGATCGGGTACGATTTCTTGCTCTCTTTTTTTTCCCCCCATCTGGGTTTGACTGCCGTATAGTTCGCGCGGCTTAATTTGGATGCTCGCCGTCAAGGGCGAGCTCAAGCGGCAATACCCATCGACACAGAAAAGGAGTTGACCGTTGAAGAAGGGCTCGAATTCCTATCGCTGATGGGGGTTGCAGGAGAGATTTCGAGGAAAGTGGGGTTGTCTGTCGTGTTTCACGAAAAGACGTGGGTGTCCATGGATTTTGACCCTTTGATAATTGCTAGGCTTTCTTCCAGGGAAATTTCTTACAAGTTATATGATAGATGTATTCTGGTGGGAAATCCAAAGTATTTGACCCCTATACTTTTTGTACGTAATTTGCTTAAGTGGTGCTGTCGCCCAAACAAATTTGAATCCCACGTTTGGATCTTTCGTGTTCATATTTTTGTCAAGATTATCCGAATTTTGTTATGCGAGCTACCCTTTTTTCTTAGGATCAACGCTAAATTGTCCGTGTCTTTGCTCAGATTACTAAGAGGGGTGAGTCAGTGGATGAGAAGATCAAGAAGCTAGATGCTGAACTCAGCCGATATAAGGAACAAATAAGAAAGACTCGGCCTGGTCCTGCTCAAGAAGCTGTGAAAGCTCGAGCAATGCGGGTTCTCAAGCAAAAGAGGATGTAAGTCATTGAACAGATTTAGTACTGTATCTCACTCAAAGAAAAGTTGCTCTATCGAAAAAATATATCATGAGATAGTTATCGTACTACAGTATTGTGTACATAATCTTAACTTTCTTAATGGTATTTGTTTTAAGTTTAGAAAATCTCTTTCCCTCAACCTATAAGAATTGTTTTGAGAGCTGTTTCCAAGTTGGGTTTGCACGTCTGATATACAACAACCGGTTTGTGATTAAAGAAGATTGTATCTCATGTGATGAGGAATGATTGCGCTGGTTGTGGTTTTTTACTTAGGGAAATGTTATCACCATAATGGCTGGTTTAGGTTGTCCATATAATGATTTTTTGGTCCTTATGTGTCCTCGATCTTCTTATGGAAACAGGTATGAAGGACAACGTGATATGCTGTACAATCAAACATTTAACCTTGATCAAGTTGCATTTGCTTCAGAGGGTATCAAAGATGCTCAGCAGACTGTATGTTTTAGAAACTTTTTCCTCATTTTAATATTTCAAGTACAATCTCCTAGACAAGTATCATGGCAACATTGGGAATATCTCAGCGATGAACTTCATCTTTGTCTTTCACATAATACGTTGACTTCTTCTCCCTTATTTTTTTGGTTTTAATCGCCTTTGGTTGTTTTTTACAAGGGACTAGAGTTCAGTAGTTGTGGTGGTCTTGATCTATTATGTCGTATTTATTTATACTCCCTTCCACTCTTTTTGGCAAAGCATATCCAAACTATGACCTTTGTTTGTATAGGTTGGTATTCATTATTATCTCAGTTCTGTGTAGCTTTATAGCTGATTGAATATTGTTGCCTTGCTGGCAAGAATTGCATATCCAAACAATGTCGTCTTGCAGTTAAATGTCATCCTCAGTGGATGCTACCATCCCAATATAGAGTACTTCAAAGTTATGGCAGCATACTGTGGGTGATTTATATGTTTCTCATTAAAGATCTAATTGTATGAACTGTTGGTACAAGGTTTGTGTATGTCCTCTAATTTATAGGTGGATATGGCCTATAGCTCTAGCATGCAAAAATTGGCTGAAAGATTGGTTACCCACAAACTCTGGTCTGATTTCAGTTGTTTTGCTGCCAATGCAGCATGGTTTAGAAAACTATTATTTATACTTACCTACAACTAGAAGTGTTGAGATCGTTGGAGATCATGCATTGGACCCTGGGAAAGACTTCTGGATTTTGGGAACTAATTTTAGTTCTAGATTGCTTTGTTGAATTATACGTAGCTATGGATGCTTCCGTTAATTTCATAACCTGATATTGTTAGATTACTGATTATGGGGTTTATTTACTTGTCTTACACATCCTTTTGCTTGATCTTATTCCAGATGTCAGCTTTGAAATCTGCCAACAAGGAATTGAAAGGCATGATGAAAACCGTGAAGATTCAGGACATAGATGTATGTTAATCACCATACATTTCCCTTTTAATTTCTTTTAGGTCTACTATTTCTAATCATGCCACTCTTTCGTGCAGAGCTTGCAAGATGAGATGATGGACCTAATGGATGTAAGCAATGAGATTCAAGAGACCTTGGGTAGAAGCTACAATGTTCCTGATGATTTTGATGAGGATGAACTCCTGGATGGTAAGAAATTACAGAATCTGTTTTCAGTGTGTTCATGTAAGGAGAAGTCACAATTGCCACCTAGGCTGTTTGACAGAAGTACTGTTTTTAGCTAGTTTAGCATGGGGAGTGAGAGCTGGTAATCTTATTTAAGAGTTAAGACTTGGATCTTGGTGAAGGTAGACCGCCGTAAGAATAAATGCTCATTCCCAGGGTACTCTGCCCACTGTACCTGCTAGATACATGGATGTGGCTCTTCATCCATGTTTATTTTCAGTAGAAAAGAGGCATTAAATGAGTCATATTGTATGTATTACATGGACCCAGACAAACACTGTTGTCCAGGTGCATCTGTTGTGCTTATATTTGAAAAAAATGTAACAAACTATGACAAGATAAATAGAGATCTTAGTTCGGCGTGCCAGCATCATCCTTGCCAATTTTGCAATGCAGAGCTTGACGCTTTGGAAGCAGACATGGGAATGGAATCGGAAGTTGGAGTTCCTTCTTACCTGCAACCTGATAAGGAATCTGATCTGGAAGAGCTCAACTTGCCTTCAGCACCAACAGGACATGCAGCACCAGCTGGCAGAACCAATGCCCAGGTAAATCTCATATAGCTTGTTTTGAATATTCATTACCAGTGGTCCATTAATTAACTGTCCTGCATCTGCAACATGTGCTCACACTAAATGTACAGAAAATGCATGAGCTAGCAATTTTCTTCCCCCTCCCTTTCTCTGATTTCTGTGAAGGGTTGTTGTACCCCAATTTTCTTCACCGCTTGAAGCAGTCCGGTTTAAGATGTGTGTCTCTTGACTGTCTTCTTTGTTAAATACGGATTGAAGTCCTTTCTAGTAAGTCACTCGAGTACACTCTTCCCTCAGTAGAATGTTTAATAGTTTTCATAGTCCACTAATAGGCCTCTAGGCATTTGTCTTAATTTAGCGCTAATGGGATTCTATGTCAAACTTTATGCTCCCCTTTGCATATCTTTCTATAGTGACGATTGGACCTCCGCTTGTGTCTCTAATTTCGATGTATTGTTCTAATATACATATGCATATATGCACATGATATTTATGCTGATGCACACTTCAAGCATCCATTATATGTTACTGAACGTTCTCTCTCTTTTCATGAAAATCTGTATTGCCCCCTCTCATCTTCTTACTGCTTTCCTTTTGAATTTTATGCTGAACAGGCTGACGATGAACTGGGCTTACCTGCTGTTCCTCACGCATCGATACGTAGTTAATGATTCGGCATGCTGTCTGTGCAAGATTGCTGTACGGACATACCCTCTTTGTAAACATGTTGTGCAGTTTGTTATTTTCGTTACTTCTCCCAGGTAACATTTCTCTTGGATAGGGACACTAGCTTCCATGATGTTCTGCACGATGCGGTGGTCAAGATGGTGGTTGAATCTGTTGGTTAAAACACGGATGTGCAAGGGCAGAGTGCTAGCTTGTAATGGGATGATTTCTTTTGTTCTTTGTGCTTATGCATCGATTTGTTTCAGCATAATTCTGCTGCAACTTTCTCGTAAACCGGCAAATGCATCCTGGCTCACTTGTGCTAATCAGAGATAAACCTGAACTCGCGTCACTGACAAGACTTCATTTTTGACATCTTCTCCAAATACATCATGTCTCGTGGATGGATCTTGCCGTGCCTTCTTGCACTTTCGATTGTTCTACTTGGCGATTTTCGTGTGTGATCGAGACTTTCATGGTGATTTCCAGTATAACGATTGAAGCACTTGTGTATTGAATTCACCAACTCGAATGCTTAATCTATAAGAAGGGTGTAAGACTTAGTCTCGTTTCGCGCTCGCGCTCTGTCCGATGGATTAGTCATAAAACATTATATCATATATTGTTATAAAACGTCATATGTAGGAGAAAATTTGGTGATAACCGTTAGAATAAGCGATTTCCTATTTGCTGATTTTTGATGTTGCTAAGCCAATGTCGACGTCTCGGTAAATTGCATATGTTACGAGTCATGACAGATTTTCATACATTTTAAATTACGATAATTTTACAGATATTTAGTCACTTTTCTCTATCACATAGCTGTTGTTCCTAACTTGATCTTTAGTACTAAATAAGAAGTTTGAAATTAAATTGAGACTATAAATTTATACTTAAAATATTTTACTTTCATTTACCAAAACTTGGAACTTTCATTCAGAGGAGAAAAGCTCCGCCTCATAGAAGTTCAAATTATCAAGCGTGCCAAAGTCTCTCTTATTGCTTAGGAAACTTTTAAATTTAAATATTGGAAAAGAAAGGCTCCTCTCATTATAAATAAACGCATTAAATTTCCAGAAGGCCATTTGAGTATAAACATCGGATTAGATGTCATTTAGGAGCATAGCAGCAAAATGAACATTAGCAGGCCTCCTTCGCTTATTTGGACCACTTGCACACCAGAAAAGCATTCATCAAGAACAGTTTCCAAAGAAAGTGACAAACTCCAAACTTCAAACTTCAAACTGCCCTCTTTCTTTTGCAGCAGGCAAAATGTGCCCGATGAAGCTTCCAGAAAACACATCTCGGCCGTGAGGAACAACATGAACATATCGCGGGAAGTAGGAATTTCCGACAGCAAGCAAGCCTATATTTGCACTGTGTTTACCGCAACTTAAGGTGTCGGACCCAATTTGTCGCTCAAAATTGAGGTCTTCCACCTGATTTACAAGAACCCATTTACGGGAGATACTGAACCAAGAGACGCCTACAGATCTGACATTTTCTTTTTTCCATGTTTATGCACTCTCAGGAGAACACACCAGTGCAACAAAAGACCCAATACACTGAGTGCAAATTGCACATTAACGCCAAAGTTTTTCATGATTCGCCGAAGTTCAGAACTTCAGTTAAGATTGAGTTTTTCCATGCCCAACAACTGCCAAGTAGATTCTGAAATAGCAGCAGCAGCACCAGCACCAGCACCAGGACTCGCCTCAAAATGATTCCTGAACCCGCTGTTTGGTGAACTTGCAAGACCTAATTTCAGTTTCCCGAGTTCTTTCTTCATAGACTGATATTGCCCTGTTAAAAGAAAAATTCACTCTATTAAAAGGCACGAACCGATAAAGGATTAACAGTGTCAGTCAGCAATTATACATGATCCTCGTGATACCTTCAATGCAATCTAAGCCAAGTGAAACAACATAATGGTTACCCTTATCATGGTTTTACTTTTGGGACGGAACGAATGCCAAATTGCTGAGAAGGTCTAATCTCAAGAACATATATCAGTCAAAATTTCTCAGAAATGATGGGTGACAAGTTGACAAGCAAACCAAAGAATTTCTCATGGTACACCACAAGAGAACAGTTATACCCTCTAGCGGACATAGGTAAATCCCTTCTAATCACATGGAAAGAGGAGAAGAAACTCAAGAATAATGCAGGACAATAATTTGGGAGCATCTATTTCAAATCTAAACAGGATTTACGACAAAAAATCATTATCATTATCGGAACTTAAGAGGAGACTCACCCTCCAAGAGTAACTTTTCCTGCCGCAGTCCGGCAATCTGTTGCTTCAAGCTGGCATTCTCCATGGTCAAAGCAGAACGGTGCTGAAGCAGAGAAGTAACTCTGACTGCTAACTCTGATTCAAAAGCCTGTATATTGAGATCAAGGTTCATGCTTTAGTTTTCATCTGAGTTTTAGATACAATCTTTGCTCACGTAGATATCTTTAATCAAGAATGGATAAATAATATGGAAAGTAAGAAATGATGCAGACCTCAGAATGGGTGACTATATATTGCAGCAGGGGTATGCAGCAATGAAAATTACAATTGCAGAATGAACTATTTGCTCTGGATAGAGACCTAAGTTTTAGATTCTAGAACTTCCTCACAGAAACCTACATGAAAATTTGGACATCATTTACTTGATTAATAGCAGGTTGGGTGCCACGTTGTCTATGGGGTTCTAAAGCTTGCCCAGTTGAATGGTGGACTATCAAAGTGCTCTCCACCACGATGGCTTCTTAGCAGCAGTGTGGGAGAAGCATTAATGATGCTATTCTAGATGAAATACACATTTGATGACATGGGTAGACCCATACTTATGCCAAGGGGTACATTAGCACACTTCAAATGCATAAGTATCAAAAAGCATCTCTGTAATCTTTTTTTTTTTTTGGTCAATTCTATAGACTTCGAATTTCAATTATGCCTAGCATTGTCGGTAATAAAAGAATATCTCATCACTAGTTGCAAGCAGGCAACAACGTTAAAGGGCTATATAGCAAATTAGGTTACAGCATAAGGCAAGGAAAATAACAGGAAGACTTTTTTTTTGGACAGCAACTGAATTGAATGGAGCTATTCATTAAGAAGAAGCAACAAAACTTTTATACGGGGAAAATGACTAACTTTTATGGTAATTAATCTGTCAAAACTGCAGATCATATGTTATTTCCAGCTTCAAATGATGAATTGTCTTTTCTTTTTCAATTAATTACAAAGAATTTCTTGTAGTTTGTAGTTTGTAAGTCCAAAAGCGCTGAAGCTTCTTCTATAACTTTCATATACAACCACCTGTTTTCGGAGTCAATAAGTTAATAAGTCTTGACCAAGAGGTTTCGTCTTTCCTACCATAATCAAGACGAATGGTTGGTTCTACATGAAAGATGCACGGTCCGTGCTGGGCATTTGCTTGCTACGAATAACGGCACTCATGCCATAGAATGGGAAAAGCCAGATGTGATTGGGGGCATGTCTCTTTATGGATTTCTTATTTTTCTGTGTTCACTGTTAACCAGAATATATGACTATGTTGCCACAATATCAAGAAGCTCTAAGCCTCTAACCTGGAAAACATTGACTGTTTTCTCCAGTTCAGCAATATACTGAAGTCTACGTACCCTCGAACGCTGTCCTGAATGCCTGCAGAAAAGCCAAAATAAGTCATTCCTATGCCTCCTGTCACATGAACTAAAAAAGAAGACAAAGCGATCAGTTTGTAGTATTGATATTCATATCATGGCTTTGCACCAAAACACGGGAGAAGCATTTACATTGTGACAGAGGCTACTTCAGCGACGAGCAATCATCTTCCCTGGATATAACTATTCCCAAAATGAGAGTAGGGTTTGCAATCACAGAAAATTGGTGCTCATATGAATCAATATACAGTAAATAAAAAAAAAACTTCACAAGAACTGGTGTGTAGTATAACTTTACTTTTTATACTCTCATGGTTGGTTACGATGAAGTGGAAAAGCTTTTTAATAATTATGTAAACAAAATAAAACAATGCGGAGGACACAAGGTCTTTGTCCAGCCATGCTCTCTAGGAAAGGTTGTGTTCCAACATATGCATACAAGATGATGCCCTCGAAAAGTCACTTGACAAGTACATATTTGTTCGCCCGAGAAAATTTTAGATCAGTCAAGAATATCTGCAGGTCTATGTGCACCTTAGGGAAAGGCAGTGTTGCAGTCCTGCTGTTAGGATATGGTTAATGGGTCTGATACAGTACATGCATGCATAGGACACCGTTTTCAGAAGGCCAGGATAGAATATCTTATCATAGTCAACAAAAGAGGTTGTTGTGTATCTAATAAACTTTGAGTACTCTGAGCATAACAAGGTCGAAGAAGCTCCAAGGTTCGAAAGTACGCTCAACTTGCTGTCCAAAACAATGAATATGCAAGCTAAGCACATTCATATTCTGTTATTCATAATAACAACTGCAGAAGTAACAAAAAGGAGACAATTGTTTTCCTAGCTAGATCAGCTTTCAATTCAGACACATTTATTAAATTCCAAGAAAAATCAGATGCACTTGAAAGTATGCAAGAGCATCCTTAAATCAATTTATAATTCTCCTCATTTAAGTACCTCAACATGCTTATTTGATATACTCTCTTGGAATAAATTGATGTATTTTAGCTCAAGAAAGCAATTAGCCAAAGAATGAAAACCACACATGCTAAGCCTGTGAACATATGGCTGGCGAATTGAAGGAAATTTGGCTAAGCTTTTCCATTGACCATGCATGCAACCATTAGGGATATATAAATTTGCAGATGCAGCTGACAAAAGTGAGTCCAGAATTCTAGATCATGAAAAAATGTAAAAAAGATTACAGAGTTATCAATCACCAACGGTGTTTAGAAGCTAATATATCACTGCGTAATTAGAAATAGCCAAAATTGCTACCAGAATATATGAGCACATTGCCTTACCGTTTCACTGTCTTCGTCTCGGCATCACCAGTTGAAACACAGATATCACCTTTCATATCTGAGTTGACCATTCCAGAAATGCATAGACTGCCATCTAGGAACTGCAGGGAAGTCTGTGAAATATATTCCGACAATGCTGAAACTATGCCACTGTCCGGTAATGCAGGGTTGCCTTTTTGACGCGGAGAATTGGGACCATAAATGCAGTCCAAGTCCAATATGCCCAAAGCTTCCCTTTCATCTCTAGCCTGCTTTGCAGTATGGGGTTTGATTGCTGGTAATGAGTCTGATAGGCCATCCAAAAGAGTAATCGAATCACTAGTCGAATCACTAGCCGATCTCCGATGGATGACTCCCTTGTAACTTGAGTTTGGATCGTCCAGCAAATCCTCAAGCCATGCCGGCTGCTCCTCCAAAATGGCACTCTGAGAGGGAGATTTTTTATGCCGTGGAAAGACATTTCTGTGGTTTGTGTTTGCAGGTGGAGAGGTAGGGTCGTGAATCGGCCAAGAAACGGGCTTCCTTTGAAATGGGCAGCGAGGTGGAAGATGAGCTTGCCTCGACATGGTGACATGAAT
The DNA here is from genome assembly GCA_024500025.1 of Syzygium aromaticum. Taxonomy (NCBI): domain Eukaryota; kingdom Viridiplantae; phylum Streptophyta; class Magnoliopsida; order Myrtales; family Myrtaceae; genus Syzygium; species Syzygium aromaticum. The sequence goes on along the minus strand of CM044894.1, from coordinate 9,881,059 downwards.
CAAAGGGAATCCATAAGCTCTTCATATAAGTCCATGGTTAGATTCTCTCTCAATGCTCTCTTTCATGAAAGCGAAAGTGCACATCATATTCCCCCACCTGCGCCAGCATCCTACAAAGAAAGTTTTGAATTTAGAGAACTTTGAGGGAGAAAGAGGACACCTGGTAGTTGCTGGTAGAGAAATACTTAAACTTCACATGACGAATTCGCAAACCACAGATAGACATTAAACTTTTTCTCTATTACAAGTCACACAGACAGAGACCTTCTAGCTTCTGTATAAAATTATGAATTTACACAAAAACTGTCAAATGAAATAGCTCATTGAATCTGGCAAAACTTCTCTAGGAATGGAATCCTCATTTGTAATTCTTCCCTCCCATTGGCCCCAACCCAAAAAAGAAAAGAAAGAAATAGATAGAGCTCGAACACTGTCATTTGGGATGAAGCAACATCTTACACATGAATTCTCTCTTCACTCTTTCTTGCAATCAAACAACTACTAACATATGTTCACAGGGGAAGATAAAGATCGCAGCTTCATAGAAGGTAAATACAAAGAGCAACCTCTTAATAGTTGATACCTTGCAAATTGTAAAGCAATGTGCATGCGACACTCAACCAACCCAAACTGCATAACAAACAGGATTACAGAAAAAAAACAAAAAAAAAAAAAGAAACAATGCAACAGTGACTCCACTGAGCGTTCAAATACGTTCCACGCAAAAACCATGAAACAGGGAGAAGTCTTCAGGGGAAACGAAAGACAAAAAGAAAGGAAGACTAAAGACACGCTCACACGGTTCGATTGGAGGAGAACAGAAAGAAACTCATTTGGAGAGAAGGAGCACTTCAAACTTCAATCATCGCCTCCCCGAACGCGAAAACGAAAACCCAACAGCAAGATTTAATATTTCCTCGAAAAGAAAAACCGAACCCATCCAGAAAAGCTGTAGCAGTAACGGGAAAGTTCTAGCTCACCTACTGTTTTTCCTCTCTGAATATATCGCCTCCCCACAAGAAGAGCACGGTCATGGGTGGGTGAAGAATGGTTAATATGCGCCTCTCATTCTTTGAAACTGAAAAGCAACAAAAGGGAAAACAAAAACAAGAAAGGGAAAGAAAGCCAGCCCCGAGTAGTTTTTAAGTGAGGCATTCATTCCGCTTGTGCAGCAGAGAGAGAGAGAGAGAGAGAGAGAGATGCTGGAAGACAGCATGGAAGGGAGGGTACGAAAGGGTAGGTACGGGAGAGGGAGGGTCAGGTCAGCCATCACTTTTCGGCTTTCTTTGCAACTTCAGGCCCAAATGACTCTCCTTCTGTATATCAATCGTGAAATTTCCATTTCTTGCTTTGTTCTTTCTCCCCTTCTGTTGTCCGATTCCCTGTGAAAACTGTCGGATTCATTCTAATGTTAGCTCTGTTTTTCCAGTAACCAAGACAAAGAGGATTAATGATAGTGAGGATTTGAAAATTTGAGCAAGAAGGACGCGTTTTTAGGTCAGAGCAAATCCTTAAAAAGTTTCATTCTAATTCTAATATGAGATTGAGATAATGAGGATGTAAAACAATTATAGGGAAGACAAAGATGCATAAAGAATTGGGGATACAAGGAGTGTGAGGGGTGCGAGGAGTGCCGGCACCAGCACCGACACTTTGAAATAATGAAAGCATCTGTGGAGCCCGTCATAGAGATGATAGGCCACAGAAACTCTCGTAAGGGCGAAAACTCTTTTCCTTTGGTGAGGTAACTCTTTATCATACCCTAGATCCAAAAGAAGTCATTTGGTTAAGAGTGTCCTTAATCTTCGTCAAAACATTAATGCATGTATCGAATTTTATAGTGGTTAAATGTAAGAAAATATCTCAATGACACCGTGTATTGTGTTTCTTTTTATTAAGGTGATACATAATGTTTAATATCTATATATATGTAGATGCAGACATACATTATAACTATATATCATTTCAACGCTCAAGAGGCTTGTGGTAATTTGTTTTAGTGCCTTGTTTTAGACTTGACCATAAAATTTTAGGCGAACCATACGACTCGGAGCTTGAAATTTGGTATTTATTTTAATATTTTAAGCATTTTAAACTTTTGAAAATACGCGACCTATAAAGTTATTTGAAGTCGAGTTAAATTAGGTGACCTTTAAAGCTATTTGAAGTCGTGTTAAATTTACTCATACATGCTTTTTATTATGAAGGAAAAACAGCTAAAAAGTTGACTTCTGTTCAAAGATAAAGAACCACATCATAGCATGATTATTGATCACATTTCTACTCATCATACCCACAATTTTTAATCAGACTTTTAATCAAAGATTAAATATATTTTGTTGAGGAATTGATAGGTAGGGCTAAGCTAAACAGTGACCTTTCTATTGACTGCGAAAGCTGAGTCCTCATAAGAATAATAAAAACCCAAAAAGGAAATATTTCCCTAAAGTGAAAAAAAAAAAAAAACCTCTATGGGCCTCACTAAAAGATATTCCACTCGAGGCTAAAAAATAAAATAAAATGAAAAAGAGTGAGAGAGATATTCCACTTTAAGCATAAAGAATCTTAGGAACGATGCAAAGATATTAACTTAGTGGGAAATTAAATTAGCTTCTTGCATGAGACCAAGAAACAACTTGCATGGAGAACCACGGGCCCACAATCATATAATATAAAGTAATATAATATATACTATATATTTATACATCACATCAAAAAAGGTGTTCACACGCTTGCTTTTGGAGAGAAATAGAGAGATTCGAGTAAATTTCTTCAAAAAGCTGAGTTAGCTGGTTATACTAATCTTTTTAACCTCGATTTAGTGGTGATATAATGGATTCGTGCGCGTGTTAGTTAGAGATACGGAGAAAGTTCTATTCTCGTATCATCAAATACGAATAATGTTTTCCGCTCTCATCACCACGTGGTTAATGAATATTTCAAGACTCGAAATTTATCTAAGAAAGTGAAGTTCTATATCTTTAAATTGGATTTTAATATCTTAATTAGTCTTTGGATGGAAAACATCGCTGGAGTATGTAAATTTACTAAAGTTAAATTCAATATTCGACATTTAGGAAAAAAGAATAATAAGAGTACGAATCACTAGGCAACCCTAAAAATGATGTTTCAATGAGTCAATGGGAGTTACGAATCTTCACCATGCCAAGTTTTGAAAATGATGCTTTGTAGGTTGATAGTAACAAAACGCAACATAGATTAGGCAATCGAATTAGTGGAGATGGGACCCACAAGTGTGTATATATATTATCTACTAGTGCTTTTAATTGACGGTGAATTATTTGATAAATTGACACTTGTCGTATTTATTAATTATGATATAAGCGAAGATGATCTAATAAAACGGGATATAAAGAAAAAGGAATTATATCCCTTAGTGGGCTAAAAAAATTAAAAATGTGATTAATATGGAAATGGTACAGAATGTCCAAGACAAAGCTATCAGATGTTGATATCTTAGTTCGTTTGATTGTCTATGTCGTTTAGTAATAGTGTTCCAATTTATTATTGCTTTTGTGCATTTGTGTGTGTGTGTGTGTTGGTTGGTGAGTTAGCTGGTACAATTTGTCAAGCTTTCTCATTATTTTATCATCAAGTAATTAACTTTAATTGCCGATTGAATTTTATATATTCAAGTGCCTACAAATTCAGAAATAATTAATTTGTGAATTGAAATGAAAATGGAAAAAAGGGTATTTCTTAATTTAGGGTTTTGTAGTGGCTCCATAAAGCAGGATGGGATACTAAAAATGTTTATTTTATAATCAACTCTATTTTTTTGCGTGGGAAAGAGGTACTCTTAATAACCTTTTCATTAATTTAATGCATTAAAGGGATAGGAAATGGAGATGAGCCTATGGGTTGTGCATGCATCCACAAGATTTCCATATGAACTCCAAATGATTTTTTAATGCCGCTTTGATTAAGACAAAGCTCACCATGAGCTCACCCTTATTTTATATCCACAAGTTAATGCTTTTCCAAAGACAAAGTCATGCTTGCCAAAATGAAAAAAAAAAAAAAAAAAAAAGGCGACAAAGTCATATGAAGGATAGGATAATCCTTCGATTAATTTTCACATATATGTCGTGAGAGTTAACACATTGTTAACACGATGAGCAGAATTAATTATAATGTAAATATCATATGACAACAACGGGTTGATACTCGTGATTGTTGACCTTATTTTTCGAAATCTATTGGAACTATTCAGGTTTAAGCTAAAAGCAATTAGATTTCATGAATCTCTCCTCCTGACTATGTGATGTTTGATCCTTCATACTCTTAAGGCAACCCCGTGAGAAATATGATTTTGCTCAAATCCCACATAATATCTCACAAAAATTCGATGCGTTTAGCAGTTGATTGTACTTCAAGTCAAGTGGTTTTTCTCTCTCTCTTGATATATTAGAAAACATGATGAAAACATGAAAGCCTTGATTTGGTTGTCAACATCAAAGATCATGAAATCTTATGATATGGGCTCTTCTCGAGTAATTATTCAACCAACGAACTGAAGCATTACTAATGACATTCCAAAATCTGTATGTTTACTACAAGAGAGAGAAATTGGATCAAGCTTCGTTTTAACTCTGGGAAGTTAAACATGGGGGGTATTTCTTGGGGTGAGGAAGAAAAACTTTTCCCCAATTAGGGGGGCGGAACATGCGGATATTGGCGTGCTGAAATAAGGAAACATAATTCTATCTTCTCAAGTAATTCTCCGACGAACGAACTGAAGCATTACTAATGACATTTCAAAATCTATATGTTCACTACAAGAGAGACAAGGACCCATAAAGCCCAATTTATCGAGAAAAAAGGAAAAAAGTAAAACAGTTCGGATACTTGGGCTAACCCCAGTTTCTGTTTATTTTCAATTAGGTGAATAATTCTAAGCTAATTCTACTTGTGATACTTTTCAATATTCAATCGATAACATGAAAAATGTCCTCTAAAAAAAAAAAAAAAAAAAGACAGAACCTACCCATGGGCTTTTGCAGGAAACGGTCCACCAAAATCTAAGGTCAACCCCTCATTTCTGTATGCCCATAACTTGATACTCTCTGGCTACTTGCAAAACAATTTCCCAAAGTGTTGATCAATTAAGAGAATCTTTGGGTGAAAATATATAATTTACTACATATTTAGACGAACATTCTTGTGTGACAATAATTGTTGTTGTGCACATCTGAAGCAACTTTCAATATATATCTAATCAATAACTTTCTGCACAAGACCACAGTTTTCCTGGGGATACAAGCGAAAACCGGCTCTTGTCCGTAAATGGGAGCACGGATCGAACCGTTCCGATGGGTTAAAAAAACCGTTCTGATGGGTACGATGTCTTTGAATCGGCCCCAAGCCCCAAAAAAACACGTACCTAGATACTCCCTAAACTTAAATACACTTTGCGGGTACTCTTCCATAACAAGTATTGAGAAAAGTACCCCGATCGCACTCGTTCACATCTTCCTTCAAAAGCTACTATGATCATACGAGACAAAGCAAGCAGTCACACCACAACCAAAGAGCAAAAGATCAAAACACCACTAAAGACAGATGCAAAAGGATGGAGCACCACCCCCAAAAAAGCCACAAATCAGAGAAGAAGAGAAGGAGACGATTTCTTCTTTAGAGTGAAAAGAAAAAGCGACTCATCGATTACAATTTAAAATTCAAAGTTTTGAAGGGAGGGTAAACGGGAGAATGAAAGTTCCACCTTCAACTTTTCAAGATGGAGAAGGAAGAGCAACGAGCCTTGGTATTGCTTTTCCTCCACTCCACACTATACCCACAGTCCGTTATGCCTTTTCAAACAGAAATTTTAAAAAAAGGGGCAAAATAAAATCTCTAAAAACAAAACAGACGCATACACTCACTCACTCGCACTATGTGCAACTTGACTTGGGTTCACCCTCCACATCACAATACAGCAGCAAGCAGCAACAACCATGGGGTCAGGACCTTGTTATTCCCACCCATGATCCAGCATTCGCAGGTCTCTTTTGTCCGCCTTCTGTCCACCTTCGAAGTCAAAAGATTCCCTTCTTCTTTTTTCTACTTTATTCAACACTTCTCTGAGAAGCCAGGACTTCAAAAAAGATTCTTTTCTTGAGCTGTGGACATAGGAAGAAAGAAGCCACAGTCAGACAAGGATCGCATCACGAGCAAGTGAAGACATTTCCCATGCCACGCTCGCGTGAGCATCGATTAGATTTATATAAGATGTTCTCAGAGGATAGGGAACAAAAACAAGAGACAACAAGGACCATTAGATGCAAGTAGATTGCCACTACAGATATGCAGGGAAAGTCGAGCCATTCGCAGTATCTGGAAATCTACTACATTTGTTCTACCGGTGACTCGTGAATGCTCACAATTCAAGAAGTTTATATACAGAGTAAGAGCTCTTTGAATGAGCTGAGAGAAAGCACATTTCACAGTTTCCTCTTTATGATATCTCCGGAAAAAGGAGTTTAACCTAGAAAAAGTTAAGACCCAAGATGTGACCATCCAGCCATTCTTACCAAATCATACAGCTTTTCACCGGAAACAATGACAAAATTGTAACTTGATCCCTGTCATCTGCAATCTGAGTTCCTCAATCGGAAAGTTTTACCACTTTGTAATTTGGAAGTTGGCCAAATCCCACTTATGAAGTTCTCCTTATGGAAGCATTTTCCCCAGAATCAGACTTTAAAAGGCTGTGCAAGTTTCTAGCAAATTTCATCCACCAAGGAGTGCAGCGGCCCCTTGGTATACATAGAAGGTGGGAACAATACAAAAGTAGTTTCTTATCCAGCTCTTGAAACTTACAAGCTTTTAAGACTCACCATTCATCAAGCAAATTACTTTATCCATATTCCATTTCCAGCATCAAATGATAGAGAGCAAAGTTATTCCACCAAGAAAACGGCATCAAAAGATTGTTCTTTTTGAACAAAACAAAGCCATCCAAATGTTACATGTTCTTATAGAGGTTCAACAGTAAGTGAAAATAGACCTTTCAACGCTCATGGATCTTATACACTATAGAAATCACAATTGACAATTAACATGAATAAGCCAGTCTACATGATATTTACTCCAGTAGTAACACTTCTAATTTCACCAGTGACAAGGCTGCAAAAGCTCGTCTACCGGATTTGTTAACAAGCTGTACATCTTTGAACCAAGAAAACCAGGAAAATATTTTCTATTCCAATTTGATAAATTTGACTGCAGAACAAACTAATCTTTCTGTATTCTGAATATTTTCTGTCCCATGATTCATTTGTCTATTCTTTCTATATCAATCAGCAACCCATTCACTGGTTTAGTAACAACTCAAGTCTGAGCACCTTTGACTTCACATCTGAACTTATAAAAAAAACACCCATAAATCTGATTTCTCTCATCTTCTAATACTCTCTTAAATCTGATGGATTCAATCAGCAGGGGACCACATCATTCACCCTATTCGATATCATATTTAACACGACTATGACATAACAACAGACAGGTGCTCTGCTTCTGGTGGCCCAACTCTTCCAAACTCAACCTCTCCTCAATAAAATTACAAGATCTCTCAACATCTGGATGAACTCATCCAAGGTCCCTCACCACCAAATACATAGCGATGGGCAAGGTCAACGGTCAAATCAGAGTACCTACCCAAGCCAAAAAGTGGCCCAGACATAAACCTTTCATCTTATAGAGTTCAATATACTAAATTGCCTCATTGCATTGCGACAATTAAGCAGGGTTTGTGATAGGAGAAAGAAACAGAAAAACATAGTGTCCCCACAAAAAGTTAGAAGGGCCAAAAAACAAGACTAACAGGGTCCCTTCAAAATGCTCACACCATGTTTTGCAATGATACTGCTAATGTCTTTATGGCCAAAGAATGAGGTAAAAGCAAGAGTTAATATATGCAAGGCAACAATGATCCAAGTAGACACTAGAATATGATACATTGACTATCTTAAGGAAAAGGGTACTCCAGTTCGCTTCGGAAAGAGCAAGTGGATTTTCGCGTTAAAATTTTTCTCAAAACAGAACAGCAATGGAAAATCGGTATTTTAGCGGGAAACTTCACTCGGTCACCAAAATTTATTAACTTTAGAATGCGAATCAAACTGGAACATGAGGAAACTCAACTGTTAAGATATTCCAGTGGCTCATCTTGTGGTGCATGAGAATGTAGAATAAACCAGTACTCAAGCAAAGAACAATAAGAATATAGCCAAAGCTAAAAATAGGGAGAGGTGACTCTTACCCACTTCAAAGTTCAATCCTTGAAGATGACGTTGTCTGCAATCTTCATGAGCGGTTCCAAACACCCTGGCGAGAACTTTCGTGCGAAGAAGTACGAATAATTCGACTCGGACTGTCTTAACTCCTGCACGAGCTCCGGGGAAATTTCTTCGGGCTGATACAAATGTGGATGCCCATCGAAACTACCGGTCCAATTCACTCTAGTCAGTGTGTAGTGACTGCAACCCTTTGGATCGGACATTGACAACAGCGTCGGAAAATAGTGCTCTTCAGGGTAGCAACACTCCTTGTTCAAGCAAGGCAATCTGAACTTCCTCCACAGCTTCCTATCTTCAATGACAAGCGACGCGTGCCGCTTCGCGAGCATGAAGAACTGAGAACCGACCCTGAACTGCTCGAACGGCACTTCCGGGAGCATCACGTGCTCTCCTCGAGCAGTGTAGCGCTCGTACAAATTCGGCTCCTCGGATAGGATCTCGATATAGCTCTTGTACTTGCCAGGGTTTATGTAGGCATTGAAGGCGGAGATCGAGTTCCCAAACAGGGCGTTATACATGTACCGGAAGGAATGGAGCGGGACACAGTGCTGTGAGACCAATGCGAAGTAGAAGTTCGCCGGGTCGTCGAGGATGGCATCGGCAAGAAGCCTCCTCGCGGCGGCAATCAGCGTCGGCGAGGCCCGCTCGGTCTTCTTCGAAGGGATTAGCCGGTTCCGGAAAACCCCATCGGGAGGCGCAAACTTGGAAGAAGGATCGGCGTGAATGTAAATGTTGTAGAATCGAGAGTGGCCACTGAAGAACTTCTCCCAGAGGGGAGAGAAGGAGAGATCGGAGTTGGTGAGGAAGAGGAAGGCGATCTTGGGCCGGGAGTTGCGGGCCCCGAGGCGGGCGAACTTCGCCGGGAAGGAGCGGGAGGAGGCGGAGGCGGAGGCGGAGGCGGAGGGGAGGGCGTGGGAGGGGGAGCGGGCGGCGGAGGCTCGGCGGAAGAGGGCGAGGTCGTCGAGCTCCTCACGCCGGGGGAGGGGTAGGTTCTTGTGGGGGTAAATGGTGGGGAAGAAGAAGAAGAGCAAGAGAGGGAGGGAGAGCAACAGGGAGAGAGTGAGGGCAAAGGGTGATGTGAACATGGCGGGGGGGAGTGGGTGAGATTAAAAATCACTCCTTTCTCACTTCTAGCTTCAACACTCGCCAGAAATCGCCAAAGGGTATCGAGACTTCGGGCTATGCGAAAATGGGTGAGCTTGGATTTTGGGTTTTATGGAGTTCTTGATTCGTGGGTCTTCGCAGGGATTTGAGTTCTTGAAGAAGAAGAAGAAGAAGAAGGGGGTTTGGGGTTGTTAGGGATTTAGGAGGAGAGGATGAGGATGATGACGAGAGGGGCCATAACGAAACCAATAAAGATAGCAAGATTGGGGGGACGAGGAAAAACAAAAAAGGAGGATGATGCAGTGCAGGGCGAAGAAAAGAAGGGGGCGGGGGGAAGGATCGAAAGGAAGAGGGGGCGTGACGATTGGGGTTTTACCGGGGGCGCGTGGAAAGGGGGTGCTTGGAAGAGGACAGGCTCTTTCCGAGGAGGAGTTTGAAGGGGGGGGAAGAAAACAGGGGGAGGGGGAGGGGGGCTGTGAAGTGAGGGAAGTGAGAAGCAAGCAAAACTCTGGTGGTGGTGGCCACCGGCCAGTGGCTGACTGGCGTTGGGGATAGAGCAAAGTGGCAGCAAAAGGGTTGGAAAGCATCTGGTGGGGAGGGGGGATGGGATGATGGGGTGGGTGGGCTTAGGGCTTTTTGGCCCGAGCGAAATACTTGTCTGGACCCAGATTCGTAACGAACAAGACCGATCTTGGTCGTTGAATATACCAAATCCAATGGCGATGGCTACACTTAATCGGGCCGATCGGTCATGTTAGTTTGGAGTGATACCTTGTTTTATCTCGTCCTCTTTTCGGTCTTTCGAGCTTTCACCAAATGAGATGATAAATTTAAAGGGCCATGTTCTCCTCATCCTTTCTGTCTCGTCTGGCCCTCTCTTCGTGCGATCCACCCATGAATTCTACTTGAGTATCATCATTGCACCACCAAAGCCATCCCATCAAGCGACTGTTGTTGTTACTTGCCCGCGAGACACCGCCGTTGTCGAGCCTACGAGCTCTACCCTATATGCCCAACTCGTCCCTCCCTCTGTGTTGCTCGAAAAGCAGGCAACCTCCACCCGTCCTCAAGATCTTAGATTTGCCTATTTGGGGTCCACGGCCTCGATGAGTTTTTCAAATAAGTACATAACTAACTTAAACCTAAGTCATTGGAACGAAAATTTAGCGAAAAAAAAAAGTCATTGGAACGAAAGGCGAAGAAAACCTTTCTCCTCTCTTTCTCTTTCTTCCTTCTCGACCCCTCCCTTCGCGCGATCCAACCCAACAATTCAACTTCGGGTATCATCATCACACCACCAAAGCTCATCCCACGGAGCGATTGCTGCCCCCCAAGTCATCGCTCTTGTCGAGCCTACGAGGGCCAGCTTATGCGCCCAGCTCATCCCTTTCTCTGTATAGCTTGGAGAGGAGGCCGCCTCCATCCGACCCCGCGATCTTGGATCTGCCCATTCGAGGCCGTCACGGCCTTCCGAGCCCCTCACCGGCCATGGCTCGAGGGCCGAGGGAGCGGCGCGAAGCAAGGAACGCGGACGGCAATGGGAGCCACGACGGAGGTGCGCCGACAGAGACAATTCAGATCCTAAATTAATAAAGCGCCGATCCATTACTTCCAAAGTTTTGGACCCTTAATGTTTCCTTTATTTGGAAACCTATACGTCGTGCATGTTCTATAAGTCCAAAAGTTTCCACTTTTTTTTTTTTTTTGGGTAAATAAAAAGGAAGAAGAAGAAGAAGAAAGAAGATCGTCCCGATACATATACAATAAACAAGGAAAAAAAAAAAAAAAAAAAAGGAAGAAGAAGAAGGAGGAAAGGGAGAGCACGAGCGTGGACCGCCAGTTATATCCAGCGGATCACATCATCTCAAAATCCCAGGACACCCTCCCGATCCAACGGCCAGGATTGCCGAGAAAAGGAGAAAGGACTTACGGTTCTAGATCCTTCCTACCCCTCCCCTTCACTTACCTCGCGCTTTCCTCCGCCACCACCACCCCCCCCCACCGCCAACAAATCTTGACCGTCCATCGCCTCCCCTTTATTAATCCCAGATCTCGTCTCCTCCCTTGTCTCTCTCTCTCTCTCTCTCTCTCTCTCCAGCCGCCTCTGCGCTCGGCCTCCTTCGACCTCCCTCCGTCCGATCCATCCGAGGCTTCCCGAGGTCAGTCAACCTCTCGGTTCCTCCGCGTCCCTTCGCCTGCTCGATTTCTTTCGGGGGAAGCTTTTTGGTTTCGGGATTGGCCTGGATCTCCACGATCTGTAATTGGGTTCTGTTTGGTGCCTGCTTTTACGGCCGCCCCTCCCTGTTTTTGAGGATTTTTTTTTTTTTTTGTGGATTTCTGCGGTTAGGGTTTTCAAGGGAGACGGGAAGGGAAGATGTTCGGGAGGGCGCCGAAGAGGAGCGACAACACCAAGTACTACGACGTCCTCGGGGTCTCGAAGAACGCCTCCCAGGATGATCTGAAGAAGGCGTACAGGAAGGCCGCGATCAAGAACCATCCCGACAAGGGCGGCGATCCGGAAAAGGTCACCCTCCTCGAGCTTCGATTCAGCTCGTTGGTTTTGGCCCCCCGTGCTTTTCGTTGATGCTTGAATTTTGGGAATTTTTCTTTTTTTTTTGGGTGTAATTCGTTCGTGATTGTGTCGTTGATTTGATCGGGCGGTCAGATCTGCGTCCTCGATGGGGGAGCTTTGGTTCAATTCGAGGTTGTTCCTGCCTCTAGTCACGAAAAATTTGCAGGCTTGGATGGGGGTGTAGGATCGGGATCGCCGTCAATTTGATTCATCTCGCTGAATGATATGTGGCCTGGCTATCTATAGATTGTGGTATTGTTGGGCAGTGGGTTCTTTGGTTAGCCCGGGGCACAAAAAAGATGAACTTGTTATTGCTTGTGTATCTTGTAAGATAGGTATTACCTAAATGCATGATAGTTGTTTGTGTCTTCCATGTTCACGGCGGATTGATATGCTTTCTGTGCTGAACTGTGTTTACGCGAGCAGATTCTTCTGTATAAGAAGTTCTTCTTTACTGGGTTTTGGCGTGGTCGTCGCTTTATAGGGTGCATATGTTTATAATCTGGTCATGCCAGTACCGATTTGTTCTTGTGCGGAACAGTTTGACTGGGATGATCAGTTGATTTTTTCATGGCTCGACTCTCTTACATGAGCATTATTACCTGCGCCATACTGATGATTTTTCATGGCTTGACATGGTTTCTAGATTCTCCAATCTCTGAAATGTTTCTATTATACTGTGCTTGTACCACTTTGCGAATGAATGTTTTCCTGCAGTTTAAAGAATTGGCACAAGCCTATGAAGTCCTGAGTGACCCTGAAAAACGAGAGATTTATGATCAATACGGTGAGGATGCTCTCAAGGAAGGAATGGGTGGAGGTGGTGGAGGCGGAGGCCACGATCCATTCGACATTTTCCAATCTTTCTTTGGTGGAAGTCCTTTCGGTGGTAAGTTTGACAGGCATCTACAACCGAGCATAATGTTTGGTGCCGTATAGTGAATGCTGGAGAAGTCGATATTTATCTGAACTTTTATGGTCTCAGGTGGTGGAAGTAGCAGAGGCCGAAGGCAGAGAAGAGGTGAGGATGTCATCCATCCTCTCAAGGTATCTCTCGAAGATCTTTATAATGGTACGTCCAAGAAGTTGGCACTATCTCGCAACGTTATTTGCTCCAAGTGCAAAGGGTTAGTACAACGATACTGCTGTCTTCTTCTCTGGAATATGCCTGAGTTCCTGCAAAGCGCTAATACGGATCTCCTTTCTTCCATTTGCAGTAAAGGGTCCAAGTCTGGTGCTTCAATCAAATGTGCGGGTTGTCAGGGTTCTGGAATGAAAGTTTCCATTAGACACCTTGGCCCTTCTATGATCCAGCAGATGCAACATCCATGCAATGATTGCAAGGGTACCGGGGAGACTATAAATGACAAGGACCGCTGCCCACTCTGCAAGGGTGATAAGGTGGTTCAGGAGAAAAAGGTCCTGGAGGTAATAGTGGAGAAGGGTATGCAAAATGGACAGAAGATAAAATTCCCTGGGGAAGCTGATGAAGCTGTAAGAGAATCTCTATTTTGTTTTAATTCCCCTTCAGGGCCGCAAGCTTTACACAAATTTAATTTGTGGTGATGTATTTGTTAGTTAATCAATAGTTGACTTGAGGTCTCTCCTTGGTTAATGGCAGCCTGACACCCTAACCGGTGACATCGTGTTCGTCTTGCAACAAAAGGAGCATCCCAAGTATAAGAGGAAGGGAGATGACTTGTTCTATGAACATACATTGTCCCTTACCGAGGCACTTTGCGGCTTCCAATTTGCATTGACTCATTTGGATAACAGGCAGCTTCTTATTAAATCCCAACCTGGAGAGGTTATTAAGCCTGGTAAGTAACTATTTTGAGGACCATTAAGCAGAATTTCTGGAGGATCTTCAGAACTCTGGAGTGTTTATTCTTGTTTGCAATTGGCTTTCATATTATGAACTCGTTATTTAATTTTGAGTTTTGACCGGTCACTGTTTGCACTTGAATGTCTACTACTTGTCACTGGTGGACTCAAGACGTCAGGGCCCCTTATTGCCACATTACTTGGACTCTGTGTTAGACCATAATAGTCATTTACACTTATCTTGAGATGGCTGTGGTAGTTTTCTGTCTGTTGTATTCGATGCTTAGCCATTCTAGATTTGTTAATGCCATACGTGTCTTCATCCAGATTGCAAATTTCGGTTTTCTTATGGTAGTTATTTTTGGTTTTTGATGCTGTGACCGTGTGATTCTTGGATAATGTACATGAAATCAATTCATACTTTGTCTTTACACTCGTAGTTGTCGCCATTAATTACGTGTTTCTGTTGACCAGACCAATTCAAGGCAGTAGACGATGAAGGGATGCCTATCTACCAGAGGCCATTCATGAAGGGCAAACTTTACATCCACTTCACGGTGGAGTTCCCCGACTCCCTGAACCCGGAGCAATGCAAGGCCCTGGAAACAATTCTGCCACCAAGGTCATCAGCGCAGCTCACTGACATGGAATTGGATGAGTGTGAGGAAACGACTCTCCACGATGTTAACATCGAGGAGGAGATGCGGCGAAAGCAAGCGCAGGCCCAGGAGGCTTACGAGGAGGATGATGACATGCATGGTGGGGCCCAGAGGGTGCAGTGCGCCCAACAATAATGATGTGCTGATTAAATGAAATAAGGTTAAAAGCGGTGGATTGGCTAGCATCTGAACGTTGTGGTTGTGCAAGCCTGTGGAGACCGAGTTATCTTCGAAACTGTGTTTCCGTTCTAGCTCCTAGATTTTAGTCTCCTTTTTTTGGGAGTTTGCATTGATATTGAAAGAACGTAACGAAGATTTTAGTATGTGGACCTGCACGACTTAAAATTATGTTATTGCGTCGTGTATTTTGTATGCACTCAAGACAGTGTCGCCTACTGTTCATTTACGTGCGTGCATAATCCTGTTCTTTCTCTTCTTCGCCTCCGCACATGAGGCGCGGGAGACATCATAAGGGGGATCCTATCCCCATGTTCCGACCTCTTAGGACGATAAATTGATGAGCTTGGTCGTCGTTTGCCATTATTTGGAATTGAAAGAGGTCTTTCACTGACTATTCGAACATTTTGAACTCAGAAGATGCGAACCCCTGGGTGTTGAGCAATGTCAACAATGCCTCGAATCTTCACATAGTGTGATGGACCTCTGCAATGTAAAAGGGAAACCAAGACTTCACTTGATTTCTAGGGAGTCGTGGTGCTTTTCTCGTCATGTCTAAACACAAAAGCCACCTACTGATAGAGAATCCGACCCTTTGGAACTGAGCACAAGACACTGTAGTTGCCAACTCCAGCCATTATTCCGACTGTTAACTTGAGATTAAGATTAGACTTACGATTATGATTAAGGAAGGTAAACCTTAGTGTACCCAAAAAAAAAGCCTTCTTGTACCATTTTTCTTTCAGTCAAACGTATGTCTCCTTCTCTAACCAACAATTTGTTGGAAAGGTCGTAAAGGCCGAACTAGTTGCACCTATTTCTCCCGGAGAAACCTTTTTCTACTTTGGTAAGCACAAAGAAGATAAGCCGCCACCATCAGATAGTGGGATAACTTTTCTGTTGTGATTGATTGGGGTTTTATAAGAACAAGGACTTTCATTTGGTCCCTTCTTTTCATGGGATTAAGAGCACCAAAAGTCTTAATATTTACTGCGAAAGTGTAATTGAACTTTAAAACTTTTAAAAAGTGCAATTAAGTTGTAAACTGATCAAATTGATGCGATTAGTCCCTTTATAACTCAATCAAATACGATTAGTGGAAAATGCTGAAGTGGGTTGTGATTGTTGGGAGGACTCAATTTGAAAAATCTATTAGTAGAGCGGCGATGAATAACGTATTGACGGAGGCTTGGATGTCGATGGCTGGATCCCGGATACCGCTCTCTTGATCGGAATACAGATCTCTTTGCATTTGAGGAGCGGAAGCGAGTTGGTAGGGGTATCAAATCTGGGAAACTGCTTAAATATGAAGAAACGGGAAGCAAATTTGAGGCTCGAGCAACTTTAATTCAACAAGTCGAACCTAGGAATTCAGATCTATTGTCTAATTTAGGATCATATGATGGAAAATAACGCTCATCTGATAGCTCATAGAATCGGTAAAGTGCTCGATGTCGAACCGTTCAAACATGCAAAGAGGGGGTAGAGGTGGGCCGGGCGTTTCCTTGCGTCAAGGAATGTGGTTTCATCGCGATGGAAATGGCAAGTATTGGGCAGAGGTTAAGTAGATCTGGCTTCAATCTCAATCGGCCATGACCGCGTGCTTGGAGCTCGGCTGTGGCGGCCGCGAGCTTCAAGGTTATATAAAGCTTCGATTGTCGCTGCCGCTACTTATGTCCTCGGATTTATTCACACGTCACTTATCTAACGGTAAATATGCAAAAAGTAATTTACGCAGGTAGTGAATGTAATAATTATCCTAAGAACGTGCTAGTACATAAAAGTATATGTTTCATAATGTAACAAGTTTCTATTGGTTGTTTGAATGGGCCCACTTATTGTTTACCTTTTCAGTTAGTAATCCCATGTAGCATGGGAATTTTAGCATCTCATAGCTCGTTTTATAATCTTTTGAGTAGTGTTTTCCGAAAAATTGATAGTCTCGTATCGCTTATAAAAATGAATGAACGTAAAATATATTCATTGTCTATGAAAATATTTATACATAAATTATCGTCGATAATGAAAAAAACTTTCATCGATTAATTATTTCAAGCGATACAAGCAATAATTTTTCTAAAAATATTTACAAAATCATTCATTTTTCGCAAAATAAACGGAGCATAAATGGCAAATCAAAACATATGTCACTAAAAGAGATAAACTTTTAGAGCTAGACATGATACGATAGTGAAATTAATCACCAAGGATCGTCTAAAGACCCATGTTTTGATCGGCCTTAAAATTCCGTTCGAGAGCACTTGAAGAGAAGAAAGCACGAGGAAAACAATTGAAGGCTTCGTTTGTTTAGCAAAAAATGAATGATTCGGAAAACATTTTCTTGAAATAATTAATCATTGGAATTTTTTTTTATTATCAACAACAATTTTTGCTCGAGAACAATGAAAATTATTTTCGTTTATTCCTTTTTGTGAGTTATATAAGCGAGCCATTCTAGTAAAATTTTTTCCAAACTTTTTATTTTTCATGATAGCTCCGTCTGTTTTGCTAAAAATAAATGACTTTTTTTAAAAACGATCGTTTGTATTGTTTACGAAAATGAGCAAAAAATATTCTCATCATCTACAGAAATGCTTATAAATAAATTATTGTTGATCACGTAAAACTTTCCATTGATTAATTATTTCAAGAGAAATAAGTAATCATTTTTTAAAAAAATATTTTCTAAATGATTCATTTCCCAGCGAAACAAACAAAGCCTTTATATTTTTCATTATTTTCCATCTCACAAAGTTTAAAATTTCCAAAATTTTCCACTCATCACTCCATATTTTGGAAAGATCCTAAATCTATTGTATAGATATCAATTTAGTCCTAAAACTTTCAATTTGATCAATTTAGTACTAAACCTTTTAATAATTTACCATTATAGTACTTCCGACCAATTTTAATTAGAAATTGCGGACATTGACGTCAGCCATTCTACGTGGCATGATTGGAGTTGATATGGACAATTTTTGTAAATTTGAAACACACATATATATTTTTACAAGAGAAAAGTAAAAGAAAGAAAATATGTATATACAAAATTCGGAATTTTTTTAAATTGCAAATATTATCCACATCAGTGTCGGGGTTGGGTCGCGTAAGATGGCTGGTGTCCACACCAGCAATTACCCGCTCAAATTGGGCAGAAGGACTATATTGACAAATCGTTAAAAAGCTTAGGCCTCTCAATAGGCTAAATTAAAATGTTTGTGATCGAGTAGCCACCCGTGCAATATGATTATGACTTTTTATGATACTAACCTTTCATTTATTTTTTGAAAGTAGCCTTAAAATCTTCTTCCTATTCCGGGCTCATCCTTTAGAGGGAAGATTCAGGTAATAACACCACTAGTTACTGCCCTTGTACTTCCCAAATTTCTTTTGACCTTCTCCCCCTCTTCTTATCTTTGCACCATTTTATATTTATCTTATAATCCTTTTGTCTTTTCTGACCCAAAAAATAAAATAAAATAATCCCTTCTGTCTTTGTCCTAAGTTGGCGTTGTTTGACCTTGTGCTTCTTTCCCAACATTGCTTTCTTCGGATCCCAAGAGAGTGTATAAAGAGTAAAATATGGCTGGTAGATGTAACCATCTTGTGTTTATTTTTAGGGTTTATATTAAATATAACCATTAGTGAAATAAATTTCTTACCCGAGTAATTGTAAGTTTGAAAACTTCGGTTTATTTATGGACGGAACACGGTTAGCAAAATTAAATATCGTATATGTGTGTGAATTGGTTTCTTTATTATGCCGACAAGGTACCGAATAAAAATCTTCTCTTTATGCCTCTAATGATCTGATCACTCTCTCGTAGAATAGACGTGTTAATTGACATCACGATTATCTATTTTTTATACTGGATATAACGCAACAATGAACATAGAGCATGACATCTAAGGTTATTCTGAGTGAGAGATTGATTTATATACGGAATCCTGATGCGGAATTTATTAGTGATGCGTTTTTGGACCGATTGGACAAACAGAAGTCCAAATGGAAAGCGAAACGGTGATGCGATTAGATGGTTTTTGGATGTTTTTTTTTTTTATTATTTTAGTAATTTTTTATGAGTTAATTTTAAGGTTCGTTTTTGTAATTTTGCTATTTGATGCTTATTAACTTTCCTATTATAATTAGAATTCATATTATGATTAGGTTTCCAATTCAGATTAGGTAACTTTTCTATTATGATTATGTTACCTATTGTAATTAGATTTAACTCCTATAAAAGGGTGTTTAGAGTTTGTTTTGAGGACAAAAACATTATTATCAATATTGAATTTCGAGATTTCTTACTTTAAGCAAAGTTTTGTTTGAATTATTTGCTGAACGCTGTACAGGTGGTATCAAAGCTTATGGCGACTGGCAGTGGTCTTCGTGACAATGCTCAGGAGACTGGAGCCCCAATCCTTGGGGACGACACGCTGCAACGTTTGGAGCAGCGTTTAATGGAACGCTTGGATCAACGATTCGATCAAAGTCTTTATCGTTTCGAAGAACGATTTGATGAGTTAACAGATCGGTTTGAAGGTCTTGGCGTTAATGTGAATTGGAATTGGTGCAACGACAGAAGGCCGGGTGTGGATCTTGCTCGCGGTGATCCTATTGATAGGCCTGTTCCTGTCCGTAGGCAGAGTAACCCTCTGTTTTCAGAGAGTTCAGAAGAAGGAGAAAAAGATTATTTTGAAGCGGAACGTACTGATTATGGCTGCAGATGTTGTTATGGAGGATTTTAAAGAGGTTATGTTTGGAGAGATGGAAGACAACGTTACGACGATCGTGAAGGTAATGACTTTAAATTGAAAGTCGATATTCCTTATTTTAATGGAAGTCTGGGCATAGAAGAATTTCTGGATTGGATTGCTGATATAGATAGATTTTTCAATTATATGGAGACCCCTGGTGAGAAAATGGTGTGATTAGTAGCCTGTAGATTAAAGATGAGTGCATCTACATGATGGAAGAGATTGCAGAATAAGAGGGAGCGAGAAGGGAAATATAGAGTTTGAACTTGGACTATAATGAGAAGGCTATTGAAGTAAGAATTCATTCTACCTGATTATGAATAGATTATGTTCCAGCAGTACCAACATTACCCGTAGGGCAATCGGACTGTGCATGAGTATACGGCCGAATTTATGAGATTGATAGAGCGGAATAATTTATCAAAGACGGAGGGACAGCAGGTGGCCAGGTATCTCGCTGGTTTGAAACCCTTCATTCGAGATAAAATTGGAGTACAGTTTCCATAAAATTTAATTGAAGCCAATAATATGGCGATGAAGGTAGAATTGATGTAGTAAGATAGGGGAAGAAAATTCTACGAAAATTATCAAGGTAATAGATCGAGCAGTTCGATAAAGAAGAGCAGTTTCAATAATCGCTTTAATGCATGGTGAAATCAGGAAGATAAGGCGGTAGAAAAGCGCTCTATGAACAAGCCGAGAGATAAGGAAACACAAGCACAGAAAACTATGAATCCTAACCCTTATGCTAAACCAATCGCGATAAAGTGTTACAGGTGTAATCAGCTTGAGCACCGATCTAATGAATACCCTCAGAGAAAGACCGTAAACGTAGTAGCGAGAGAAGAGGAGGATGATGGATATTGCTATGCGCCGGATGGTGAGGACGATGATTTTGAAGATGAAGAAGAGGAGCAAGTAAATCGTGCAGTGCGCAGAATGATGTTGGCCTCAAAACAGGAAGACGATTCGCAACACCATTAGTTATTTCGAACCAGGTGCACCATTCTAGGAAAGATTTTTATTGTGGTTATTGATAGTAGTAGCATGGAGAATATTATTGGGAAGGAGCCAGTGAAGAAGTTGGGAATACCCGTGGAGAAGCATTCTAATCCATATACGTTAGATGTATTAAATTTGGAGCGAAAAATATTCAGGTGACTGAACGATGCAAAATTCCATTCTCCATTGGAAAATATCATGATGAGCTGTATTGTGACGTAGTAGACGTGGATGTATGTCATGTGTTATTTGGGAGACTGTGGCAATTTGATGTAGAAGCTCAGTATTCGAGAAGAAGTACCTAGTAGAAACTCGTGAAAGATGAAGTGAAGTATACGTTGTTGCCGCTGAAAAACAAAGAAAAATAATCTTCTGAAAATAATTTTCTTACCCCTACGAGGAAATTTGAAGTCGAGGTTAAGGTGACTCGACAGATTCACGTGCTGGTCGTGAAACAAGCAATTGAGACTAAGGCTGAATTACAAGTGGAGGAGTAACCTGAAGCAGCCAAGCCTTTATTGAAGGAATTGAGCGAACTGATGCTTGAAGAGATTCCAGATGGGTTGCCGCCTATGCGCGATATTCAACACCATATCAACTTAATTTCTGGTGCTAGTCTGTCTAATTTACCGCACTATAGGATGAGTTCTAAAGAGAGCGAGATTCTAATAGAGAAGGTGGATGAGTTGTTGCGAAAGGGGCACATTTAGAATAGCATGAGTCCATGTGCTGTTCCGGCGTTATTGACTCCTAAAAAAGATGGGAGTTGGCGGATGTGTGTAGATAGCATGGCCATTAATAAGATAACCGTTAGTTACAAGTTTCCAATTCCGAGATTGGATGATATGCTGGATAGGTTATACGGTGCTAAGTGGTTTTCGAAGCTGGATTTGATTCGGATTTGGCCCAAAAATGAATGGAAGACAGCTTTCAAAATAAAGGAGGGGTTGTACAAATGGTTAGTGATACCTTTCGGACTTTCCAATGCTCTAAGCACTTTCATGAAGCTTATGAATCAAGTTCTGAAATCTTTTATTGGCAAATTTGTTGTAGTTTATTTTGATGATATTCTGATTTATAGTATGATTGAGGAGGATCATCTGATGCACTTAAGGGAGGTATTGACAGTTTTGCAGATTAATAAGCTGTATAATAATCTTAAGAAGTGCAATTTTTTAACTAATAAACTGTTATTCGTGGGGTTTATTATTATTGCTAAAGGAATAGAAGTAGATGAGGTGAAGGTAAGAGCAATTAGAAAGTGGCCAACAACTAAAACAGTTTTTGACGTTAGGAGTTTTCATGGGTTAGCTACTTTCTATCGGCGATTTATTAAGAATTTTAGTACTATCGTAGCCTCGATTACTGAATGTATGAAGAAAGGCAAATTTCTATGTGGAGAGGAAACAAAGAATGATTTTGCTATTTTGAAGGAAAAGTTATGTACCGCACATGTTCTTGCCTTACCTGATTTTGATAAACTTTTTGAAGTAGACTGTGATGCCAGTGGAGTTGGTATGTGAGCTGTTTTATCTCAAGAATGCAGACCAATTTGCTATTTCAGTGAGAATTTTAGCGAGGTGAGACAGAAGTGGAGCATTTATGACAAAGAATTTTATTCTGTCGTAAGGGCTTTGAATGTCACGACTCGAAACCCACGGCATGCAACACCCCTACCTTGGTCGATTTGTGTGCGACGTCCTAGGAAGCGTCGCCGACCTAACGCCCAAACAGAGCACAAAGCACAAGCGGAAGTAATATGATTGTAACCATGACAAAATAAAACGAGACAACGGATAGCCAAAGCAATAAGCAACACGGCTGAAAATATATATTTACCTTACAATAACATTAAAAACACTTTTTACAACATCTATTTATACACACCAGATTAAACAACCAAATAGCCACAACTAAACAAAAATGGTAGGGTGGCTAAGGTTAGGTTAGACTATCTAAGAGGAGGACCACAGTAAAAAAGGTACGACCTCCATTTCTAAAACTCTTGTCTGCCTTAAGGCTCCTAATCCGGGTTGGAGGACTTCTCTGTTGAGCTCTCACTAGAATCGGACTCCTCGGAGTCCATATCTTAAGCAGCAGCCCACTTATCCTCTGGATCCGGTTTCAGTGCCGGATCAAGGCACAATTCCAACTCCTCATATGATCTCTACTCTTCGTCTGATCCTATCTCCTCGGCTTCTTCGTCCTCATTCGGGTCCTGTTCCATAGCCTCAGGTGCATCCTCTTCATCATCCATCGGCTCCGGATCGGCAAGCAATACCTCTAGCTCCTCGGAATCTTCATCTTCGTCCATGGCAGTAGGTCCATTCACCGTCTCATCGGAAATAGACCAATCAGTAGTAGCTGGGGGATTTATGATCTCTCCATCGGCCATCTGAGGTATCATAATGTCGTTCCCATCCAATGGAACATCAAAAGTTCTAAGAGGCGGTCCTGTCACACCATTGGCACCCCTATAGCACCAGGCCACATACTCCTGGAGCTGGTAGTATGTCTCTCCCACATTCACAAAAAGTACTAAGTAGTATCTCACATAGGCTGCTCCGTCCTCGCAGGGGTGTACACTAGACGTCCGCTGAATCTGATGTGGAATTCCAAAAAGAGGCGGCGGTCTCGGCATCTCAAGGTTGGGGGTCTGAAAAGTTGGGTTATTACAACCGTGAGACGAATCTCAGCGAGTATAACCCCTAAACCTAGATTAGGCTAACATGCATATTCTTGACAGGTACACCATAACAACGCATAACAATATAATGCACAATCATCACAGACCTGGGCCCTCGGCCCAGATCACTCACCTGGCTGACCCTGTAGGTTAATCATTTAATAATAATTCCAAGGCACATACGTGAATACGATATTCATATGTACGTCACACGCATGCTTAGGCTCATCAGTGTTCGCATCACATGCCCTTCACCGAGTCTCGCATACTCGTACACTAGCCCATGTACTCTATGCATGCAAATGTTATTCTCATATCATATTAATGTTCCGGTTCATTAGCCCACACTAGCACACTGGCAAATGTTCAATTATTAGGTCAGAGTTAGACTTGCGTAAAACGCATCAGGTTCGACCCATGCCAATGCAGCAGGTCCACATAATCACAATACTCTGTGGCCAGCGTAAATATGCCCCAGGCCCAGTGTCTGTAGCCCGTGTTAAAATGCATCAAGCGCAACATCGGTTTCCTTACGAACCAAAACCCGTGTAAAACGCATTAGGTTGGCCGTCTTCCGGATGTACGGGGCATCATCCTGCGTAACACACATCATGATAAGTTCAACCCCGCGTAAAACGCATCAGGGTGCATTGTGATCACACAGTCATACAGTCAGTTTTTATCTGAACCCTGCTTAAAACGTATAAGGGCATTTTAGGTGATCACATGCTCATGGCAGGCACGCATTCTCGCACAATTCCATCTCATGCCACACTCTCGGCAGACACAATACGTAACCATGCAATGTAATACAATGCACCATGAGTATCAAACACAATCCAAGCAAATTAATGCCACAATAATGTGCTCACTCGGCCAATTAATACAGTGCAACTCAATTCACAAATTCTCAATTCGGCACTTTATTACAAGCCACAATTGGCCAAACATGTACTGCACAATCCGGTCACACGAGCACGCGACATGACATATGACAATTAATCATAATTCAGCCGATAATCAAACAATTCGGACACTCCCGGCGATACAGCCCATAAATTCCTAAATGACCTATTCTAGCCCAATAATCTTTCACAGACTAGCCCCCAAATCAGCCACTCTGGAACCACTATTTTCCTCAAATAAATCTCATTAATTCATCAAATTGGTTCCGATGTCAATTTCTACCAATCGGTTCCCAAATTTCTCTTGGTACACACTATCAGTACTCAAACCAGTCCAGAAAATGCACTATCAGTCATAATTCGGGTTTAGGAGGTACACTTACGTAATTCTAAACCAAGATGACGAAAATGGGCGGTCGATTGTCGGTGAACGGCGAGAATCGGCGACGACGTTCCAATGGCGGCAGCGGCGACGGTCTCGGCTCATGGCAGCCGGCGGTCCGGATGGTGCCCGTACAATGGTTGAGGTGGAGAGAGAGGGAGAGTGGGTTGGTGAGAGTGAGTGGTGACGGCGGTGGTGGACAGCGAACGGCGGCGAACGGTGCTTTGGCTCCCCTGCGGCTTAGGTGACGGCGACGACGATCTGGCCGAGAGAGAGTGAGACGGATGAGAGAGAGGGATGGGGATGAGAGGGGGTGGTGATGGTGAGGTGGTAACGGCATGACGGCTCGGCGGCAACCGCGGCTCGGGGCGGCGGTGTGGCGGTGGCGGTCCGGCGAACGGTGGCTTGCTCAGCCAAAACGGAGGGAGAGGATTTCGGGAGAAAGAGAGAGGGTGATGGCCGAGTGAGGGAGTGAGGAGAGAGAGTGAGGGGTCAAAGTGGTCAAATAGGGTGGGCTGGAGGTGTCACGTGTCGCCGATCCAAGCCATTTGACCAAAATGCCCTTGATCAACGGTCTTGATTCAATCCTATCCAATAATTGAGGGGTACTTTGGTCTTTGACCCCGATAATTGAGCTGAAATCCATTTAATAATTTCCCAAAAATTCGGAGCTAAAAATGGGCTAGGGGCAAAACTGTCATTTTTCCGGTTCTGGGTCGAAATTCCATTTTTCGCCTGTATCAACCCCAAATGTATGTGGCCAACATAATATGGTGTCGGAATCGCAAAAATAGTTGCATAAGCCCTCGAAAATCGACATCAAAGTCTGGGTCCAATTTTGTGACCAAAACTCGCTAAATTTCCGATTTCAGGGTCTCTCACTAACGGACGGCTATTTAGGAGTTACACATATCGACCTAAGGTTATCCGAGTCATGACGGTCCCGATCATTGAGAGAATGAGAAATTATCACTAGTCCCAAAGGTCGCGATTGTTCGATTTAAGTTCGAAACTGGTTAACCACGTGCACTTTTGATCGTGCAGAATCACCTGCGATCTGATTGTATATCATTGGCCTTGGCCAAACCACATCCGTCACTCTTTTCCTAAGATCGGCCCACGTTGGCCCAAAATATTTCCTCACTATTTCTCTAGATCGGTGCCCGATTCGCGATCGGGTCCCTAATCTACGTACCGTTTTTTTAGTTAGCCATATCCCATTGGTTAGTATCCCAAGAGTGATCAGTTCTGGGCGAAACTTACTAAAATGAAATGAGAAATAATGTCAATTTTATTGATCCCAGAATTATGTCGAAATTCGGGCTGTTACAACTCTTCCTCTCTTACAAAAATTTCGTCCTCGAAATTTACAATCTCATCTCATCTAATCAAACAAATGGGGATACTGACGCCTTATTGTCTCTTTGCTTTCCCATGTGGCGCCTTTTGTCCCGTGGTGCTCCCAAACAACTTTGACTATTGAGATAATCTTGTTCCTCAGCACACAATCTTTTCTGTCTTCGATCCGGATTGGTCTTTCCACGTACGACACTTTGTCGTCCACGTCTATTTCCTCGTACATTAGAACGTGAGTCGAATCTGGCTCATATTTTCTTAACATCGACACGTGGAAAACATTATGTACCTGAGACAAGTTGGGTGGCAAGGCGAGTCGGTAGGCCATATCACCAATCTTTTCCAATATTTCAAATGGTTCGACATACCTTGGACTGAGCTTTCCTTTCTTGTCAAATTGGGACAATCCTTTCATAGGCGACACCTTGAGAAATACATAATCTCCAACTTGAAACTCCAAGGGTCGTCGTCTCCGATCGGCATAACTTTTTTGGCGACTCCGAGTTGTTCTCAGTCTATCCCGAATGATCTCAACGGCTTCAATTGTTTGTTGTACTAATTCTAGGCCAGTAATGCTTTGTTCACCTACTTTATCCTAATATACTGGTGTCCTACACACTCTGCTATATAAGGCTTTGAATGGTGCCATCTGGATACTCTGCTGATAGCTGTTATTATAGGCAAATTCTACTAGATGCAATTGCTCTTCCCATTTGCCCTGGAAATCAATTACACAAGCTTTTAGCATATCTTCCAGAGTTTGGATTGTCCTTTTATATTGGCCATCCGTCTACGGATGATAGGTCGTACTGAATTGTAACTTGGTTCACAAGGCCACTTGCAGACTCTTCCAAAAATTAGCTATGAACCTCGAATCACGATATGATGTGATCGTCACAGGTACTCCATGAAGACGAACAATTTGCCACACATATAATTCTGCATATTTTTCCAACTCTAGATGCTTTCGCACGGCCAAAAAGTGTGTTGACTTGGTTAGGCGATCTACGATTACTCAAATGGAATCGTGTCCTCTTTGACTTCGCAGTAATCCCGTTACGAAATCCATTATAATATGCTCCTACTTCCACTTAGGGATTTCTAGTGGTCTCAATAATCCTCCAGGTTTGCAGTGCTGCGCCTTCACATGCTGGCATGTCAAACATTTGGCCACATCTACCTTCATTCCGTTCCACCAGTAGTGTTGACGTAGATTTTGGTACATCTTTGTGCTACCCGGATGGATACTATACTGACTTCGATGAGCTTCGCTTAAAATCTCTTCCATGAGTCCTTCGTCATCTGGTAGGCAAAGTCGTCCACGAAATTTCAAAGTCCTATCATCAAATATCTGGAAGTCAGACTTTCTTTTTGCCGCATCCATTTCAACAATTCTTTGGATCTCTTGGTTCGTAGACTGTAGTTCCCTGATTCTAGTTCGAATCTCCGGCTCAATTCGTAATGCAGCTAGCAAGCTAGACATCTGGCTCACTTTGAACTTAAACTCCGAATCCCAGAGCCTCTCCAATAATGCCCATTCCTTGACCATTAGGTACGCCATACTCGATTTGCGACTTAAGGCACCGGCGACTTTATTTGCATTTCCCAGATGATATAGAATGTTGCAATCGTAATCCTTTAGAAGCTCCATCTAACGACGCTGTCTCATGTTTAGTTCTTTCTGTGAGAACAAATATTTGAGGCTCTAATAATCCGTATAGATTTGGAACTTTTCTCCGCACGAATAATGTCTCCAGATTTTGAGGGCGAAAACAATAGCAGCCAATTCCAAGTCATGCGTCGGGTAGTTCATCTCGTGCGGCCTCAACTGGCGCGACGCATAGGCAACTACTTTTTCATGTTGCATCAAAACACAGTCCAATCCTCTTAATGAAGTATCACTGTAGATCTCGAATCCTCTAGGTCCAGACGGAATAGTCAACACTGGAGCGGTTGTCAACCTATGCTTCAACTCTTGGAAACTTTTCTCACATTTATCGTCTCATTCAAACTTGGTCTCCTTCTTAAACAGTCTTGTCAATGGCATGGCTATCGATGAAAATCCTTCTACAAAACGTCGATAATAGCCAACTAGGCCTAGGAAGCTCCTGATCTTAGTTACTGACGTCGACCTTGGCCATTTAGTCACTGTTTCAATTTTAGTTGGATCCACAGAAATTCCATTTCCTGAGACGATATGTCCAAGGAACGCCACTTTACTGAGCCAAAACTCACACTTGCTGAACTTAGCATACAACGCGTGTTCTCTTAAGGTCCATAGCATTTCAGCCAAGTGTATTTCATGTTCTTCAGAGCTCTTTGAATACACCAGGATATCGTCGATGAAGACAATCACGAACTGGTCTAGGAATTCCTTGAATATCTTGTTCATTAAATCCATGAAAGCGGCTGGGGCATTCGTTAACCCAAAGAGCATAATGTGAATTCGTAGTGCCCATATCTTATCCTGAAGGCAGTCTTGGGGATATCCTCTTTCCTCTTAACTGATGGTATCTAGTCCTCAAATTTATTTTGGAGAACATTAAGGCTCCGTGCAGCTGATCGAACAGGTCATCGATCCTCGGCAGTGGATACTTGTCCTTTATTGTCACTTGGTTCAACTGTCGATAATCTATGCACAACTTCAGAGTTCTATCTTTCTTCTTCACAAATAGAACAGGTGCTCCCCATGGAGATGCACTAGGGCGAATAAAACCCTTGCCCAGTAATTCTTGTATCTGGACCTTTAACTTCTTCAACTTCGATAAGGACATCCGATATGGTGCCTTTGAAATCGGCTCCGTCCCAGGAGCCAATTCAATAACAAACTCTACTTCCTTTTCAGGTGGTAAACCTGGCAATTCCTGCAGAAAGACCTCAGGGAAATTGCATACTACGGGTATATCTTCCAACTTAAGTTCCGCCACTGTTGGATCCACAACATTTACTAGATATCCTTTACACCCATCATCCAACAGCTTATTTACCTCAAGCGAGGAAATCCAAGGGATCGAGGTTCCTCCTCTGTTTCCCTGAAATACAAAACTAGGACGTCCATCTGGGTTAAATTGGATCGTCCTATCGCTGCAATTAAATACAGCTTTCTGTCGGACTAACTAGTCCATCCCAATAATTACATCGAAATCGAACATGGTCAACACTGCCAAGTCGATACTCTCTTCCCTTCCCCCAATAACTATCTTACAATTGGGGCATTCAAAAGAGACTAACATGCTATCATTCATTGGAGTCGACACACTTAGCATAGTCTCAAGCAACACTAGTTCAACACCAACTAATCTAATAAAATGCTCTAAAATGAATGAATGGGTCACTCCCGGATCAAATAATGCATATGTGGTATGATCACAGAGAGAAATCGTACCTGTGACCACATCTGGCGCATTCTCAGTTTCTCTGCGTGCCATGGCATAAACTCTCCCTTGAGTTAGTAGTCTTCCCTGTATAGCTGGTGGGGGATTTCTGGTCTGATTCCCAATGCGTGGTTACTGGGGTAGTCCTTGGGGTCCTGAAGGACGCATTTGCGGGTAATTGCGAATCTGATATTCCATACTCCAGCACTTAAAACATACCCCAAATCTGCTCGGTTGGGGGTTTGGTTTCCCAATAATCCTTCTCACGAGTGGGGTGAATCGTCTGTTATTCACCGGCGGCTTCTTTACAAAGTGATGATTTTCCCTATTCTGGGCGAACCGCGATCCTGAGGCTGTTGCCCTTTCTTACTGGTCTCACTCAATGATTTGAGCCATTCTATACATTTCTCCATACTCCTTAATGTCATGTGACAAAATCTAGCTTCGAAGATCAGGTTTCAACCCATCTCGGAACCTTCGAGCCCTATCTCTTGGATTCTCTACCATAGTTGGTGCGAATTTCGCCAATCTTGTAAATTTCGCTTCATACTGGTCAACAATCATTTCACCTTGGCGCAAACGCATGAATTCCATCAACTTCTTTTCTTGAGCATTCTCCGAAAAGTACTTTTCATAAAAATGCTCAACAAATACAGCCCAAGTCGGGGCCACTCCTAGAAATACCCTGTCTTCTGTGGCATTTCACCAATCATTGGTACCGTCCTGTAGCTGATAAACTGCTAACGTTACTTTTTTTTCATCATTGCACCCCAAAACCTTAAAAGTTTTCTCCAGTTCTTCCACCCATCTTGGCGCAGTCTCTGGGTCACCACGTCCATGAAACTTAGGTGGCTTCAGCTTTATAAACTGTTCCACTAACTGGGGTATCTATCTAACCCCCACTGGTTGGGCCTACCCATGATGGGCCTGATTTCCTTCCACACCTGAAATCGGTGCGGCTTCAACAGCCTGGGCATAAGCTGCTGCCCTTTCCTGAGTTTGCATTCCCATGATATGCCTATTTCTCGCAAAGTCTCCATGACCTCATCAAACTTGGGGTCCCTGGCTTCTCGGCCTTCAGTGCTAGATTGGTCTTGGGGTTCCTTTCCCCTTCTTCTACTCATTCTCACAATCTCAGCTACTTAACTACCTACTATAATTCCACTAAGGAATTAAAGACCTAAACCAATCTAACCTAGTCTAAGTCCTATGCAAGTATCCAAAACAACAACCAAACAATCAACATGCGGCCTAATAAGAATCATCCAACACATCACCTAAGGGATTCGTTTACTCATCTCAGGCCCTGTCGCACCTGCACTTTACGGGTCACACAGCCAAGCAATTCAAACACAATCATAAGCAGTCAGGAGGTACATGTAGCACACAAAGTCACTCTACTAGCTACCCAAGATTTCATCGCTCCTTATCACTCTAGGCTTCGACCTAATTGGACCGAGCTAACCTTGCTCTGATACCAATTCAAACAGGGATGTCACGCCTCAAAACCCCACGGCACGCAACACTCCTACCCTAATCGATTTGTGTACAACGTCTCAGGAAGTGTCGCCGACTCAATGCCCAGACAGAGTACAAAGCACAAGCGGAAGCAATATGATTGTAACCCTGACAAAATAATACGAGACAACGGATAGTCAAAGCAACAAGCAACACAGTTGAAAAAATATATATACCTTACAATAACATTAAAAACACTTTTTACAACATCTGTTTATACACACCAGATTAAACAACCACAACTAAACAAAAAGGGTAGGGTAGCTAAGGTTAGGTCAGACTATCTAAGAGGAAGACCACAGTTAAAAAGGTGCGGCCTCCATTTCTAAAACTTTGGTCTACCTTAGGGTTCCCAGTCCAGGTCGGAGGACTCCTCTATCAAGCTCTCACTAGACTCGGACTCCTCGGAGTTCATATCCTGAGCGGCAGCCCACTCATCCTCTAGATCTGGTTCCAATTCCGGATCAAGGTACAATTCCAACTCCTCATCTGATCTTCATTCTTCCTCTGATCCTATCTCTTCGACTTCTCCGTCCTCGTTCGGGTCCTGTTCCATAGCCTCAGGTGCATCCTCTTCATCATCTATCGGCTCTGGATCGGCAAGCAATGCCTCTGGCTCCTTGGAATCTTCATCCTCGTCCGTGGCAGCAGGTTCATTCAACGTCTCATTGGAAATAGACCAATCAGGAGTAGTTCTGGGATTTATGATCTCTCTGTTGGCCATCTGAGGTATCATAATGTCGTTCCCATCCAATGGAACATCAAAAGTTCTAAGAGGCGGTCCTGTCACACCATTGGCACCCCTATAACACTAGGCCACATACTCCTGGAGCTGGTTGTATGTCTCTCCCACATTCACAAAAAGTACTGAGTAGTATCTCACATAGGCTGCTTCGTCCCCGCAAGGGTGTACACTAGACGTCCGCTGAATTTGATGCGGAATTCCAAAAAGAGGCGGCGGCCTCGACATCTCAAGACTGGGAGTTTGAAAAGTTGGGTTATTACATCCGTGAGACGAATCTCAGAAAGTATAACCCCTAAACCTAGATTAGGGGTAAACAGCAGATAAAAATGTAACAGCAAATCATATGGCTAAACAGATTGTGGAGGTGCATCATGAAGTCAAACAGAAGTTGGAGGAAGCTAATCAGCAGTATAAAGCTGCAGCAGATAAACACAAGCAGAGGCATGTGTTTACGGTAGGAGATCAAGTCATAGTTTTTCTTCGTAAAGAGCGATTACCAACAGAATCTTACAGTAAATTGCAACCAAAGAAATATGGACCTTACACTGTCAGCAAGAAGATCAACAATAATGCTTATGTCATAGACCTTCCACATAGCATGGGCATATCCAACACTTTTAATGTTGTTGATTTGTCACCATTTCATGAGTCCACAAAGCCGCTATATCTAGATTCTGATTTTAACTCGAGGACGAGTTCTTTTCAAGTGGAGGAGAATGATGCAGAATTTATTAGTGGTGCGTTTCTGGACCGATTGGACAAACAAAAGTCTAAACGGAAAGCGAAACAGTGATGCGATTAGATGGTTTTTAGATGTTTTTTTCTTCTATTATTTTAGTAATTTTTTATGAGTTAATTTTAAGGGTCGTTTTTATAATTTTGCTTTTTGATGCTTATTAACTTTCCTATTATGATTAGGTTTCCAACTCAAATTAGGTAACTTTCCTATTACGATTATGTTTCCTATTGTAATTAGATTTAACTCCTATAAAATGGTGTTTAGGGTTTGTTTTGAGGATAAGAACATTATTATCAATATTGAATTTTGAGATTTTTTTTCTCTAAGTAAGGTTTTGCTTGAATTATTCGCTGAACGTTGCGTCAAATCCGCAACATCTAAAACCAAAATGCCATTTACCACTTGGTTAATTTTTTGAGTGTATAGATTCTGCCAGGATATAACCTCCTCGAATTATGACAGTGACGATGCCGATCCACTGTTGGCATTTGAGGAGAAGTGCCCACCTGGAGGCTGCGGTGCAGTAATCTTCTACACAACCAGCCTTAGAGGCATAAGAAAGACATTCGAGGACTGCGGCAAGATTCGTTTCCTCTTGAACAGCTTCCGCATCCTATACTCTGAGAGAGACGTGTCAATGCACACGGAGTTCAAGGAAGAATTGTGGGACATCTTGGGTGGGAAACCGGTCCCGCCGAGGGTCTTCATTAAGGGGAGGTACATTGGTGGAGCTGAACAAGTGTTGGGGTTACATGAGCAAGGAAAGCTCAAGAAGCTTCTTGAGGGAGTCCCAATTGATAGGTCTACTGGTCCATGTAAAGGCTGCGTCGGTATGAAATTCGTGGTGTGTTTTAAATGCAATGGGAGCCACAAGCTCGTTGGCGAAGACTCGTCGGCGAATAAATGCTCGGAGTGCAACGAGAATGGCTTGATTATTTGCCCACTTTGCTGTTAAGAGAGAATTCATCTCATTTTCTGATCATTTTTCCCTTGTGTGGTCCTCAATTATATGTTTCATTGTAAAGCTCCTATAAATATACATCGGTTGGGTGCTCTTTCCCATCACTTCTCTCACATTAAGCTTGTATGGGCATTGGGTGGTCTATGTTTGCTGAATATAGTCTGTATAATCTGAAGACAAATAAATCTCACTGGCTTTCACTGCAGGCTCAAGCATTCCATTTGTCAAATGCACCTGAGAAAGCATAATCTGATTTCCTCCTACACCTACAATCGGTGCGGCTTCAGCAGCCTAGATATAAGCTGCTACCCTTTCTTGAGCTTGCATTCCCATGATATGCCCTATTTCTCGCAAAGTCTCCATGACCTCATCAAACCTTGGTCCCTGGCTTCTCGGCCTTCAGTGCTAGATTGGTCTTGAGGTTCCTTTCCCCTTCTTTTACTCATTCTTACAATCTTAGCTACTTAATTACCTGCTATAATTCCACTAAGGAATTAAAGACCTAAATCAATCTAACACAATCTAAGTCCTAGGCAAGTATCCAAAACAACAACCAAACAATCAACATGCGGCCTAGCAAGAATCATCCAACACATCACCCAAAGGATTCGTTTACTCACCTCGGGCCCTGTCGCACCTGCACTTTACGGGTCACATAGCCAAGCAATTCAAACACAATCACATGCAGTCAGGAGGTACACGTAGCACACAAGGTTACCCTACTGGCTACCCAAGGTTTCATCGCTCCTTATCACTCCAGGCTTCGACCTAATAAGACCGAGCTAACCTTGCTCTGATACCAATTCAAACGGGAATGTCACGCCCCGAAACCCCACGGCACGCAACACTCCTACCCTGGTCGATTTGTGTACGACGTCTCAGGAAGCGTAGCCGACCCAATGCCCAAACAGAGCACAAAGCATAAGCAGAAGCAATATGATTGTAACCTTGACAAAATAATACTAGACAACGGATAGCCAAAGCAACACAGCTGAAAATATATATATACCTTACAATAACATTAAAAACACTTTTTACAACATCTATTTGTACACACCAAATTAAACAACCAAACAGCCACAACTAAACAAAAAGGGTAGGGTGGCTAAGGTTAGGTCAGACTATCTAAGAGGAGGACCACAGTTAAAAAGGTACGGCCTTCATTTCTAAAACTTTAGTCTGCCTTAGGGCTCCCAGTCTAGGTTGGAGGACTCCTCTGTCGAGCTCTCACTAGACTTGGACTCCTCGGAGTCCATATCCTGAGCGGCAG
Source organism: Syzygium aromaticum (assembly GCA_024500025.1). NCBI lineage: Eukaryota > Viridiplantae > Streptophyta > Magnoliopsida > Myrtales > Myrtaceae > Syzygium > Syzygium aromaticum. The sequence goes on along the minus strand of CM044894.1, from coordinate 9,846,709 downwards.
CCCACTCATCCTCTGGATCCGGTTCCAGTTCCCGATCAAGGTACAATTCCAACTCCTCATCTGATTTCCACTCTTCGTCTGATCCTATCTCTTCGACTTCTCCGTCCTCGTTCGGAACCTGTTCAATAGCCTCAGGTGCATCCTCTTCATCATCCATCGACTCCGGATCGGCAAGCAATACCTCTAGCTCCTCGGAATCTTTATCCTCGTCCATGGCAGCAGGTTCATTCACCGTCTCATCGGAGATAGACCAATCAGGAGTAGCTGGGGGATTTATGATCTCTCCATCGGCCATCTGAGGTATCATAATGTCATTCCCATCCAATGGAACATCAAAAGTTCTAAGACGCGGTCTTGTCACACCATCGGTATCCCTATAACACCAGGCCACGTACTCTTGAAGCTGGTAGTATGTCTCTACCACATTCACAAAAAGTACTGAGTAGTATCTCACATAGGCTACTCCGTCCCCGCAGGGGTGTACACTAGACGTCCGCTGAATCTAATGCGGAATTCCAAAAAGAGGCGGCGGCCTCGGCATCTCAAGACTGGGGCTCTGAAAAGTTGGGTTATTACAACCGTGAGACGAATCTCAGCGAGTATAACCCTTAAACCTAGATTAGGGGTAAACAGCAGATAAAAATGTAACAGCAAATCATATAGCTAAACAGATTGTGGAGGTAGATCATGAAGTCAAACAGAAGTTGGAGGAAGCTAATCAGAAGTATAAAGCTGCAGCAGATAAGCACAAGCGGAAGCATGTGTTTACGGTAAGAGATCAAGTCATGATTTTTTTTCGTAAAGAGCGATTACCAACAGAATCTTACAGTAAATTGCAACCAAAGAAGTATGGACCTTACACTGTCAGCAAGAAGATCAACGATAATATTTATGTTATAAACCTTCCACATAGCATGAGCATATCCAACACTTTTAATGTTGTTGATTTGTCACCATTTCTTGAGCCCACAAAGCCGTTATATCCAGATTCTAATTTTAACTTGAAGACGAGTTCTTTTCAAGTAGAGGAGAATGATGCAGAATTTATTAGTGGTGCATTTCTGGACTGATTGGACAAACAGAAGTCCAAACGGAAAGCGAAACGGTGATGAGATTAGATGGTTTTTAGATGTTTTTTTTTCTATTATTTTAGTAATTTTTTATGAGTTAATTTTAAGGATCGTTTTTGTAATTTTGCTATTTAATGCTTATTAACTTTCCTATTATGATTAGAATTCCTATTATGATTAGGTTTCCAACTCAGATTGGGTAACTTTCCTATTATGATTATGTTTCCTATTATAATTAGATTTAACTCCTATAAAATGGTGTTTAGGGCTTGTTTTGAGGATAAGAACATTATTATCAATATTGGATTTTGAGATTTTCTTTTCTAAGTAAGGTTTTGCTTGAATTATTCGCTGAACGCTGCGTCAAATCCACAACATCTAAAACCAAAATGCCATTTACCACTTAGTTAATTTTTTGAGTGTATAGATTCTGCCAGGATATAATCTCCTCGAATTATGAATCGGACAAAAACTACTTCGGGGTTCAATGTTAATAGAATAATTTCTTCCATGGACCTGAAAGATCTCGACCATTGATTTTGCCCCTGGTTCACATGGACTCTGCACATTGCGGGCCTCACAGAATCAACGGTCATGATGCCTTTGGTCTGTCGGACCGGATTCAAGCTAAATTTTTACCATTGGCTAAGGAAAAATAAAAAATAGGTCAAGAGGGGAACACAAGTTGCAGGAAAGCGACAGAAATGGTTGACATTTCCGCAACCGCCATTTCCAGATGTGTCTTCCTCACTTAGCCTCTTCACCACCTGCACAGCGAAACGCCATATCTCTCTCTCCCTAGCATGCTCGTCTCTTCCGCACAACCACCACATCTCTCTCTCTCTCTCTCTCTCTCTCTCCGTCTTCGGGTGACGTCGCCCCGACTCCTTCATTCGATTGATCGGCCGGCAACATGAACAGCACCTCCGATTACGTCGACCCGGGGCAGAACACGGGAGGGTTGGCGTACGGCATCGGCCTCTCCCTCGGCATCCTCGCCCTCATCGTCCTCTTCACCCTCACCTCCTACCTCTGCACCCGCGTCCGCGTCCCGCCGCCGCAGCAACCCAGGAGCCACTCCTTCGCCGCGTGGGAGGACGGCGGCTACTCGATCGGGATCACGCTTGGGCTCGACGAGGCCACGCTGGGGAGCTTCCCGAAGCTCCTCTACTCTCAGGCGAAGGCCGCTCGTGGGGGAGACGGCGGTGGCGGCGGCGGCTCGGGCGCGAGCCCGAGCTGCTGCTCGATTTGCTTGTCGGAGTACAAGGAGACCGACGTGCTGAGGCTGTTGCCGGATTGTGGGCATTACTTCCATTCGAAGTGCGTCGACCCGTGGTTGAGAATGAACCCGTCGTGTCCAAATTGCAGGACCTCGCCGGTCCCGACTCCGGTCGGGACGCCTCTAGCCGAGGTCGCACCACTGGCGGCGTTGCGGCGGTGATGCAGGGTGGAATTGCGGTGGAGCTTGTAGAATCAAAGAAAGCCCACTGCAAGTGCAGCAAAAGTACACGTCGGACAACAGTGCCAGGCCATCCATGGACAAATGTTTGCAATGGGCATTTAGGTTTTTGCAGTAAATAAGTTCTCATCAATTTTATCCACCATATACATTTGTTGATCTGAAAGGGACATGTGTCCTATCTATACTTACCAAGGTGACATGATAATTTAGGTTTTGTTGCTCTCTCGATCATAGATTTGTATGTCAATAACGGGGTCTATGGACTTCCGAGTCATGTATGTAGACGACCTTTTGGAGTTAAAGAGCCTGTCTCGTGCTCCCTGGATTCAATCCAGTAAGAGTCCAACGCGCTATATGTTTCATCGGGATTTCTATATGCTGTCCACACTACATGTGAGATCAAAGAGTCCAGAAAATAAATGGCATCCGATAAATTATCCTATCGAGCATCCTTATCCTCAATTTGACCAAAGGATTATATAAAACTCTACATTACGAAATACGTATCATCAATATCGTTTACCATTATCTAATTACGTTCCGTTATCTAATTTCATTTTTGGGCATTGGTGATTGTGATGGGCCATGAAGGTCGCAAAGATAAATTACTTGGATGAGCAGTCAACATGTATGAGAGAGAGTGAGAGAGAGAGAGAGAGAGAGGCAAAGATTTGTGGGTGCAATGCTAACAGCAATAATTCTAACCCAGTTTCATTAACATTAAAGGGCAGCTAGTGGAAGAAGAGTAGGAAAGAATTCCAAGAGAAAACAGAATGTCTGCAAAACAAGAGGCTGAACACAGTTTTGGAGAAGAAACCCTCGTCCCCTCCCCTAGAATCTTGGGCGAACTTAGAAAAAGCGAAACCTCTCGGATGCCTACGCAACCACTTGAGATGGTGATGCAGTGGCGGTAGGTCAAGTGGAATAAAATAGCGCAGATGGGAACTGCCGTTTTGAGAACAAGAGAGAGACAGGCAGACTGCTCCAGTTAAAGACTCGGAATCTTCGACGCAACGGCGCTTGATCATGACTTGCTCGGGAGATTATCATATTAATCTCTGCAAGCAAACCCAAATCTCTCTCTGCATCTTTTGGTTGACGACGGACTCCACCGCAAGAACTGGATACGACGATGCTGACATAGCCGCGCGGTGCTGTTCGTCAAGTCAAAGGGGGGCGTTCCTTGCCGAAATGAACTGGGGAAAATGAGAAAGAAACGAGGAAGAAAAGGTGGGCATTAGCTGAGATGATCCATCTAGACGAAGCTTATCTAAACCAGGCGTTGCTTAAGCGATAATCATTAGGTTCTAATAAAAAATTAAGGCAACGTGGCGTGGGCGCACGCTCGCAGTCGCTGGGTGTTGTTTATTGTACGAGATTCTTACGGGTTGAAACCCTCGATAAATGGAGTCGTCCCTACATAAGTTTTGACCAATTCAATCGGTTCAATCATTCGCTACGGTTCCTAGTTACGACCCGAATACATTGGGTCGGAGCGGGTTGAGAACGCGCGGCTTGACTTTGACACCATGTTAATATGGAACCACTCGATCTGAAATTTGAATTGGTACGCAGAGGTCGGCACGGGTGTATAATGATGACTGGTGACTCAGGCCGAATGATGTGATGCATCATCTTTATCATACAAAAACACGAATTGTGGTATTAAATGACAACATATATAATGGGAAATAACGAGGCAATTAAGGGATCTTGCAATTCAGTATCAAAATATGAGAGAACGAAGTTACCACCACGACAAGTAACACTTATTCCATGATGAGAATCAGCCGCTAAGAAATCCACTATGAATCGGGAAAATATACTCAATCTCTCGAGTCTTGCCTAACCCTAGATTACGTGCAAGAGACTTCAATTGTGTTTACTCACAATTTTTCACAACGGGTCGAGAAAGAAGTCCACTTATCAGAATTCACTATATAAATGTTAACCATCGTCTCAAATGATTCGTTTACTCACACCCCGTTTTGCTTAGGTTCCTAATCGGCTTAGCTAGTTAACATGTTAATGGCAACTCTAGGATACCATTAGTCAAGAAACCTAATGAAATAGTTTATTGACATGAAAAGAAGTGATTGCTTGACACGAAAAGAAGTGATGGTTAATCATGAAAAGCAAAGATGATGGGAGATAATATATCTATTCACAAGAGATGCGTTGATTGGTTATTTATAAATATGATCAAATCATACTTTGTTCATCACAATTATTCATAACAATAATATTCCTCTCTTCTTCTCATTTTACGCACAAGTTCGACAACACATTCAAAGTGAAATTCTAAGAGGGAAATTAAGTAATTACAAAACTCATTTCTCTGTAATTTTGGTGTATATCCTGGAGGTGTATTTGTTATAAACCAAATAACAATAGTTAGGAGTGTAAACGGTTCAATTCGGTTTTCTTGAAAAACCGAATCGAATCGAATCGAACCATTAAGGGTGCCTCATGAACCGAACTGAAACTCGCTCAAACCAAATTGGAACCGAACTGAAAAATCGATTTAGTTCGATTTGATTCGGTTTGGTTCGGATCAATTTTCGGTTTCTTCTTCTTCTTTTTTTTCTTTTTATTCATCGCTGCCTCGATCGCTCTCTCCCCTTTCTCTTTCTTCCTGACCAACTTCTTATTCTGCAACTTCAACTTCTCGAAGCTCCCTTCCAGATACCTTCTCACCTTCTCCACCAAGCCCACGCACTCCGCCTTCAATGAATCCCTCTTGCCGTTCACATCGCTCAAAGCCGCCCTCTCCCTTTCGAGGCCATCCACCAGCTCGCCCACCCTCTCCCTCAGCCCCTCCACCTCTGCATCCCTCTGGTGAAGAAGAGGGAAGAAGAGACATGAAGGTAAATCAAGCATTCCTTAGATTTGGGTATGAGCTGCTATTTTTCATCCTCTCAGATGAATTCGAGGAGAACCCATATTCGCCCCGATCGAAGCTCCGACGATTGTAGTTGTCGTACCACTTGTACGGCGTTGCCAGGTTCGACGACAACCACAACTTCTGCGAGTCCGACCTCGGGTACGAGCTCAATGACCCCGCGTCTCTGTCGCGGTTGGATCTGCTGAGGAACCCGTAGATGATGGCGAAGAGGACGAGGACAAGGTTAATAGTGTCCTAGCTCTTCTCGACGAAATGAGGCTGGAAGATCTGGGAAGTAAGGCTAAGGAAGGGCGGGACGACGAAGAGCCCTAAAAGCCTTTTAGGGTAAAAAACGAAGGGTGTACTTTCAATTTGGTTTGATCCGAACCGAACCGAAATAAACCGAACTGAAACAAAAAGAATGATTTGTTTTGAGTATCCGAACCGAAAACCGAACCAAACCGAAATGCGCAAAATTTTCGGTTCGGTTCGATTCGTATCTCGGTTTGATTTTTCGGTTCAGTTCTGACACCTCTAACAACAGTAATACGGATAAATAATACCTTAAGGATAGTGACTGTCTTCACACATCAAAGTATCAACAAACTACGAGCCACCGCTCTATCTTCACCACCAATCAAATTGTGATTAGTAAGGCTTGTGTGAGTCTTCGCAAAGTCCATTAGATTCACGGGTAATCTCTTAAATCTTTCTTCATCGTTCCGTAATCCGTCAAAACAACTCGAGGTTCGCATCAAGAGGGTCGGGACGGTATTATATTGACCCGCCCGATGACTAACGAAGCATGCACGCAATGCGATCAATTGATCTCATGTAGAATTATAGCAATTGTTTTGCGCATGAAAGTGAAGGGAGGATAAAGAGAAATCTTATGCCATAATGACGTGGAAAAGTAAAATATTATTATCCACGTGGCAAGATAAGATCGTAGTTATCTGTATTTGATGGAGCAGAGCATTTACATATATTTATGATTATAGATTACCCATTTTTTCTCGCATCTTGGATTAAAAAAACATGAAGTAGTTATTAGGAAAAATAGCAATAGACCTAACTTTCATATTAGAGTACCACGAGGAAACTCGTAAACCTAATTTGCACATGCCTAACACTGTTTTTTTTTTTAATTATATAATTATAATGATGTTTTCCAAACGATTTTTATTTGATGATATGATCAAACAGCCTTTTCACTCCACAACGAACTTAAATAAGCTAAAAATCAATAAATCCAATATTGGTAAAAGAGAATGCAATTAGATAAATCCCACCATCATAAAAATATTCAAGCACCCGAGTCCATCAAGGATGAGCCCAGGACACCGGTGCCAACGGGCTTTGCGCGATGCACCGACACCTAGGCTCAGGTCCACAAAGCTTGAGCGCCAGATGCCGATACTTGAGCTTGGATCTCTAACACCCCTGTTCGGGCCCATAAAGGTTGTGCTCGAGAGGGGTATGGGCCCAAACAGGGGTGAGCATCGGTCCGGTTCAACCTTGGACCACCCTGGATCCGTCCAACCCGATCATTCCTAGTCTAGTTCCCTAGGGAAATGGGTTGGTTCTTGGTCCTAGGACTCCTAGACCTTGCACTGTGCAGGTTGGTCCTCGGTCCTGGGAGTTTAGGATTGACCTTGTATATATTATGTACTTTTATCTACACTAAACCCTAGCGCCTCCTCCTCTTCTTTCTTGTACAATGCAGTTTGCCATGTAAATTATAAAGTAGAAGGAAACTGAGCCATAATTTGACCCAAAAGAAAAATTGAAACCCTCTTCGCTTGCCTCGGTCTACTTACTCGCCTTGGCCTCGCTCGCCCACCTCGGCCTCTCGCCTTGCTTGCCTAGCCTTTTCTTTTTTAGGAATGAATAAGATATAAAGTTGTATAATTAATTGATTATATTATGTATTTTGAACTTCTTACGGTTCAATTGTATTTCATGTGTTTGTTTTCATGGTTTATTGCTTTTAGAAGTGTGAAATTTATGTTGTTACCTTTATCTTATATTTATATTTATTATGTACCGATGTTCATAGTTGGTTGCTCCGATATGTAATTTGAAATAGTATGTTGCTCTTTCAAGGAATACAAAAATGAAACAAAAAAAAATAATCGTTTGGTCCCTACTTGACCCTAGAACCAGACTAGACTCATAGAGTCGGTCTGATCCTTGGTCCAGGCTCAACCGGGTCAATCCTTGGTCCAAAAATTGAGGATCAATATTGTGCGGGTTGGTCTTTAGATTAGGTATTAGACCAGCCCGACCTAAACCATGCTCAAGTCTAGTGCTCGGTCCATCGAGACTAGGCCCGGGACCCATATGCCTGTGCCTTGACCCGGTGCCTGAGTTGGGGTCCATCGATTCCAGACTTGGGAATCTAGTGCTTTTATCCATTTCCTCGCTTTGCCCATGTGCAAGTTATTAGCACTCGAATGGTGTATGTTTATTAAGGAAAATCAAATTAGATTTTTCATATCAAACGATTGAAAATATTTTCCACATCATTTTCAGGTTTCTGCTAATTACCAAAAAATATCGTCATTTTTCATGAAATAAACGGAACTTAAGTAACGCGACAGATTTTAGTTAGGTCCTAAATGATATACATTATGCAAGTGTTTTATTTAAATTTTACTATATTATTTAACAATACCAAGAATAAAAGTGAATTTCTTTTTGTGCACGACATTACTCGCGAGACATTGCCTTCTTCTTGCTACTTCTTCAACGTGTCAGAATATTTTAAAATAATATTAGCGAAAGAGACTCAAATGTCATAGCATATTACACTCTGTATCGGGGGCGGTACGAAGCTCACAAAGGCCATTATATGAAATCTTTATTAGATTGGACCAACGAAAAGTATCTCCTTTCTAAAAAAAATTATTTTCGACACCCCACCATACTGCGCTCTCCAAGAATGCTTGTAATCGCCTATAAAAATGAAGAGACGAGCATATCTTTATTATCATTCATCGCAAAATTTAGACATAAATTATTATCGATATAATTATTTGTTCTCTGGGCAGCAGAGAACATGTTTTTGAGGAAGAATTGACTTTATATGGCCCCCCCAAAAAAAAAAAAAAAAAAAAAAAAAAGAGGAGAGAATTCCATTGTTTCTTTATTTGGGCCAAAATGAGAAAAAAAAAAAGAGAAAAAAGAAAAAGGAATGCCAATTTAAAAGGACTGCATCACTCACATTCTCCTCCTAACAACCCAGAATCCTCCGCCGCCTCCCTGCACGACATTCCTCCCTTCCTACTTTCACCCCAAAAAAAAAAAAAAAGGAGAAACGAAAAATATCACAAGAAAATGAGCCGCTCATCATCGCCCTCCGATTCTTCTTCTTCTTCATCTTCTACGTCACTATCATCTTCATCTTCGCGGCTTTCGTTCGCCGATCGCATCTTCGCCCCTCTCGGGTTCGCCCTCCTGGTCCTCGTCGTCGCCGTCATCTCCTACTCCTTGGCCTGCCGCCGGCGCCGGCGCCTCGCGGCCCGCTCCCGCCACGGCGCCTCCCTCCCCGAGGGGGAGGACGACGATGACGACGGCGACGAGGCCGGCGCCGGGCTCAGCGAGGCCGCGATCCTCAGCTACCCGAAGCTCCTCTACTCGAACGCGCAGCTCCGGCGGGGGAAGCCGAGCGAGTCCTGCTGCTCGATCTGCCTGGCGGAGTACGGGGACAGCGACGTGCTGCGGCTGCTGCCGGGGTGCGACCACTACTTCCACCTCAAGTGCGTCGATCCGTGGCTGAAGCTCCACTCCTCCTGCCCGATCTGCAGGAAGTCGCTGATCAGTTCGTGACGGCGTCCGCTTGCTAGGGAATCGGAGGGGTTCGCCGGCTCTCCGATTCCTAGGGTTCCGGCGCCCGAGCGTCGCCAATCGCATTTGCCTCGGGACCTTTGCTGGATCAACAGCAGCTGAAGTGACACATCCATGGGGTCAGCGGATGCACACCCGACCCGGCCCGGCCCGGCCCGACCCGGAGAGCGGAGGAAAATCAGGTTTGCGTTTTGGAATTTGAATCTTCGGGAAACACGGCTTATCGCAGCCGCGAAAGGGTGGGATTGGATTTGAGGAAATTTCTGAGTCTATGTTAGGAAAGATATGGAAGTGTGCTGGGTTGAGGATCGTGCTGTTTTGGGTAATGAATTCGCCATGAAAATTCACCACTGAAAGCATGAAGAATGCCAGCGTTGGCCCAAAAACAACACTACATAGAATGATGCATGGATCACGTCCCATTCTGGAAAGAAAATTTACTTGTTTCAGGGAGAGGAAGGATTGTCTTTCCACACTTGTTTAGAGAGTATTGGCGTATCGGCATTAAGGAGACACCAACATCCAAGGGCAATTGCGCATTTTCCTTTTGGGTAAGTTTGAAAGGCCGTGCTAAGTTTGTCACACGGTAATAAATTGTGTTAATATTTTTTGGGATAAGTACAGTGAAAGTCCTATGTCACGAAGTTCAACTGAGTTCTGAAATTTTTAAAAAAGTGCAATTATATACTACAACTTATCAAGTTGGTACAATTAGGCCATTCTATAAAGTTCGTTCAACTTTTTTATTTTTTTGGATCATATCCGTTCAATTTGACGAACGAAAAAATACTAACAAAATCCAGGACTTAGATTGCATTAATTTGACAAATTTAAGGACTTGATTGTATTTTTTGAAAGTTTTAAGTCTTAATCGTATTTTCGTGATAAGTTTGGGAGCTTGTAGTGCATTTATCCCTAATTTTTTTTTTCTATGATTGAAAAGTTATGTTAGATTTACCGCAGTGATTAAAAAAATAGTGCTACTTTTTGTATTTGTCCAAAGTCAATAAATGGCGATCCCTAGAAACGAAGAACGTGGCTCATTCAAAAAGAAGCAACATTAGCAATTATTTGCAAGTCAAAACAATATTTTCAATCAGATTTGATTTTCCCTGAAAAATTTAACGTGCAAATATGCTTCAAGAGTTTTAATGGTCAAAACTAAAAGCTTCAGCTCTCCACGCTGTCAAACTTTTCTGATGTAGCGAAACTTTCAAGACGATTATCTTCTTCTTTTCTTAAAGTCAATTCTTTGGAATGTTTACTACATAAACTTTCTGCCCTCAGAAGCTTTAGCCACAGTACTTGTAATGATTTCTTCATTGAAGGAATTAGTGAAAGCCCAAAGCGTCCAAGATCAGATAGACTGTTCTTGGGTCAACCTTAGGTCCGCGCGAAACTCATCGATCCAATGGCTGAACCCGCTCGTGCTCTTCCGTCCGCGCACCGGAAACATTCTTGGGGTATGCCGGTCACTCTTGTTCCTGCAGCAGAGCAGGATTACTGTCTATGTTTCAGCATTCATTGATCCGTGAAGTGGGTTTCAGCATTCATTGATCCGTGAAGTGGGTTTCAGCATTCATTGAAGTAGTGTTTCGAAGCTGAGCTGCGGGACAACTTTTCCTTCACCAGTGGCAATTTTTGTCGAGTGTCTACTTTGAAATCATCTGGAGTCAATTTGAATTCTTGCAATTGGCATATCGGCTGCGCAGGAAAGTTTGATTCGTTCGAAGGGATTAGCTGGTTCCTAGAACAAAATAAGCATTGAGCTGACTATTATGATGTCTGATTGTGTATCGTATTCTTTCGCTCCATAATCTCGCTATGACGAACTCGTGTTTTAGCTCTAAGTCCTCAGCTCGTGCAGGTAGAATCTTTGGTAGTGCAAAAAAGTGAATGCTGCATAATGTCGTGGCCGATCATGTCGCAAATATAAAAACTTCTGTGCAGTTCTAAAACCTACCATCGCATCAGTATAATTTTCTCTATACGACATAAGCAAAGTGCAACAGCCACAGCCAGTTCAAGCCGAAGTCGAAATGTCGCTAAGATCTCAAACCACATCCTACGAAATCATGATCCACTACAAGTAGGATTGTCGCCAGAAGGCAGAACAACAACACTAGTTGATGTTGCAGGGCTTGTATGAAGAGCTCGTGGCTCGGACCCATTCCCTTGCCTACCAATTGTTTGGGCGAACAAGACGGCACCACGGTGTCGGTGACTGTGGTTGGACCGGTAGGCGGTGGAGCAATGTCAGGCGGTGGAGCAATGACTGGAACAGGATGATGATACGCGGCAACCTCGACTTTTTGCCCCAGAGAGCAGTAACACGAGATGCTGCAGATGAAATAGAACACGCCCTTCTCGATCAGCGGGACTCTCGCAGGCCCCGTGCGGAAGGACCGGAAGGGGTTGTCCGCCGTGCAGTCCTCGTACTCACGCCGCGAGACTTGCATCACGTTGTAAAAGCCAGTCCTGAACTCGAAAACTGAGACAAAAGAAGGAGCGATCGAGGAACCCACTTTATACATCCAATCACAGAGTGATCAAACGACACAAATGACGGAAAAGGGCCGAAATTAGAGGAGTCGATGAGATTACGGAGAACGTCGCCGACGAAGAAACGGTGGGAGGAGGACCAGTTGGAGTAGTAAGTTGGGTATGGAGGGATGGACCAAATCGAGCCTCCAACCTTGTATTGCAATCCATTTGAGACGTGTAGGATTAGACCCACCGTGATGAAGAGAAGTGCTTGTGAAGTCGCAGAAAATTGCCTCCGCACGGCCATTTCTTCGCAGAGTTCAGAGGAAGAGACTCTTCAGTGTTCATGTCGATTGAAGGTGTAGAGGCTCACGAGGATGAAGTTGGAAAATGAAGAGACTTTCGCCACGGAAGGAGACGTTATGTTCTGGGGATGGGAGGATGAATGATGTGAGGGTGTAAATGACGATGCTTTGGCCCCCGCTCTCCTCCCCCCTCCCCCCCCCCGGCAAAAAAAAAAAAAAAAAAAAAAAAAAAATAGAACGAATGGATAAACTGCAAATGCAACATGTACGTAATCTAATCTAATGTCTTATAATCTAACACTAGTGTATGAGACTCTTCTTCCTAAGAGATCTTGTATAAAGCTCACTTGGAGCAAAACGAGGGGAAATTGTAAAAAAACAGTTCCAAGTCTTTAGTACGGAGGTCAATTCGATCATAAATGTTTTAATCATGCCAATTCAGTCTTAAATCTTTTGATTATTTGCCAATTCAATCCTAAACCTTTCAATTGTACCAATTAGTCCTAAACCTTTTAATTGTGCCAATTCAGTCCTAAACCATTTGATACTTTGCTAATTTAGTCCTAAACCTTTTGACGATTTGTTAGGTGTAGTCCTTCCAACCAAATATCCAATAATATGTTTAGGACTAAATTGGCAAATTTTCTAAAGATTTAAGATTAAATTAACACAAAAAAAATTTTGAAACTAAATTGACAAATCGTCAAAAGATTTAAGACTAAATTGATACAATTAAATAATTTAAGAATGAATTGACTATTGTACAATAGGTTTAGGACTTCTTGTTTTTTTACAATTATCTCTAGCAAACGTTGCTCGGTTGAAATAAAAAATGACATCCCTTTTGAAATGGAAAAAAATAAAGTTCCGGTAGTTAAATTCGGTTGTGACTCGAGAAATCTCAACCACAAAATTCACGTATGTTAGCATGACTATGCTTGATTTTCACAGTTCTAAGATAGCTTCAGTCAATCTTCGAGATTTTCCCAAAAACCTGAAGGAAGTGCAGATGTATTAAGAATTACCATTTGAACCCACACCATTGCCTCTCTTCCACCATTAAGATTTTGGGACCTCTCTGTCACTGACAAAATAAGAAGAAAAGGAGTCATTAGATGACCAAATCAATTTGTCGACAAACATTTGCTCGGCCGTTGAACTTGGCTTTCATTTGTGACTGAGTTAGGAAAAATTAAGCTCTTGTTTGAGATGAGATTCGATCGATACCATCTTTAAAGAAAACGGCCTCACTTCAAGCCTATCTTCCATTCAAACACTTATCAGAACCGGTTAATCGTTTTCCAAATGGAGCCTGAGAATAAGCACCCATTCAAAAGACCTATTCAAACGCATTTCTCACTTGTCAATGGCAATAACGGAGGGAAAGCAATGCATCATTAAATTAAATACGAAAAGCGGAACACATGATTGCCCCCCATCAAGTTGATAGAAGACAGAGACATTTTTGTCTTCATTTTCCACCGGATTCAATTTGCCCTTCTTCCCCTTCCACCCCTATTTCAAACGAAGCGAAAAATTTGAACCGGAAAAAGGCGCATGCCTAATTGCCTATCCCCAAAAACGCCTTTAAAAAAAGTAAGAGAAAAAGCAAAAGATTTCGACAAAAAGCTGTCGAAAAAAATCATGCGTCTACCATTTTCGGTCTGAATCTCTCTGGCCGTCGTCCCGTGGGCCCCACCCGGGATGGGGGAAATAATCTTACCGTTAGCCGCACGACTCCCCTGCCCCGCCCCGGCCCAAAGCTCGCTCGCTAACGGACCAATCGCCCCGCTCCACGTCAGCTCGTCCGCACGTGGCGGCTCTTCATTGCGCTGTTTCGTCCGGCGTTGTCGATGTACGCGCGTCACCGCCGTGCGTTACCCCGACCGTGCGCACGGATCGTCTTCGAATTTAAAAAGGAAGGAAATGGAGCAACAGCTTTCTAGCCGTTGAGCGAGCTCGACCCGAACCATACACACAATCTCTCCTCTGTCTTGTCTGTCTCGCTCGCTCGCTCTCCTGCAAAAGGAGAACACCACGGTCTCGCTCTCGCTCTCGCTCTTCGGTTTCGTCTTCTTCTTCACCCGTTTCTGTTTCAGAGAGAACCCATCTTGGGTTTCCTCTGATTTTGCTCTTCAGCTTGCTGAAGTTTCGTGTTTTGTTTTCTTGTTTTGTTTGTTGGGGGTGGGGTGGGGGTGGGGGTGGGGGTGGGGGTGGGGGGGTTTCAAGAAATGAAGGGGGTGAAGGGGAAGCTGTTGAAGAAGCTCAAGACGATCAAGCCCATCGGCTATCTGAAGCAGGACAGGATCCTCCATCTGAACGCCTCCGATGGGTACGTGGAGACGTTCCTGAAGAACCCGATCATGAAAGCTCAGACCATGTTGTTCCCGAAGGAGAACCCCGATCGGAGCCTGAAGAATCAGGGCGGCGTCGGGGAGGCGCGGGAGCCGGAGGTCATCGACGTCACGGAGCTCATGAAGGATCTCGAAGACGCCGAGATGGAGTTCGATGACGATTTGGAGGACAAGGAGAACATTGGTCCGAATGTCGACGCGGGGAGCGCATTTCGCGGCAAGGAGAATTGTGAGGATGTGCTCGTGAAGTCGGAGCTGGAATCGTCTCTGGATGAGGAGGCTTCGAGGTTGTCTGAAACAGAGGAGCTGCCCAGAAACAGCTTGAAGACCCCTTTGTCAGAAATCGATGTGTCGAACTTTAGGCGGCCGGATTTGAACTCGTCGAGTCTTTTCGATCCTAACCTGCTCGCGGCATTTGAGCAAGCGGTGAAGCAGCACGTTAGGATCAGCCTAGATGAGATGAGACCGAGAATTGAGGCAGAGCCGGATGATTTAGAGAAGAGTTCTGATGAGCCCCCTTCCAAAACTCGTAGAATCGAGGAGGAGGACAGTGACGATGCCGATCCACTGTTGGCATTTGAGGAGAAGTGCCCACCTGGAGGCTGCGGTGCAGTAATCTTCTACACAACCAGCCTTAGAGGCATAAGAAAGACATTCGAGGACTGCGGCAAGATTCGTTTCCTCCTGAACAGCTTCCGCATCCTATACTCTGAGAGAGACGTGTCAATGCACACGGAGTTCAAGGAAGAATTGTGGGACATCTTGGGTGGGAAAACGGTCCCGCCGAGGGTCTTCATTAAGGGGAGGTACATCGGTGGAGCTGAACAAGTGTTGGGGTTACATGAGCAAGGAAAGCTCAAGAAGCTTCTTGAGGGAGTCCCAATTGATAGGTCTACTGGTCCATGTGAAGGCTGCGTCGGTATGAAATTCGTGGTGTGTTTTAAATGCAATGGGAGCCACAAGCTCGTTGGCGAAGACTCGTCGGCGAATAAATGCTCGGAGTGCAACGAGAATGGCTTGATTATTTGCCCACTTTGCTGTTGAGAGAGAATTCATCTCATTTTCTGATCATTTTTCCCTTGTGTGGTCCTCAATTATATGTTTCATTGTAAAGCTCCTATAAATATACATCGGTTGGGTGCTCTTTCCCATCAGTTCTCTCACATTAAGCTTGTATGGGCATTGGGTGGTCTATGTTTGCTGAATATAGTCTGTATAATCTGAAGACAAATAAATCTCACTGGCTTTCACTGCAGGCTCAAGCATTCCATTTGGCAAATGCACCTGAGAAAGCATAATCTGATTTCGAATAGGTAGGTGAAAATAGGAGCTTCCAACAGATGAATCGAATGGTTTAGAGATTTTTTTCTTTATTTGGTTATTATTGCGAGAGCCATCTGTGATCTGCCATTAGATTAAAATCTGTCATAGTTCCTTCGCATATGGAAAGAAGATTATCAATTAGAGATGGTAGACTTTGATCTTGCTTTCCTTAGTTCTTGACTCAGAAATTTATTTCCGTTTGTCACTTTGAGACAGCAGCAAGTCCTCGGTGACAAATTCACATCTACATTAAAAGAGAAATCTCTGCTAAAAGATGTATAGTTTTGTACTTGAACTGCTGTTACGGTTGCAATTTTTATACGGTGTCATTCGCTCCCAACATTGCAGTTCCTTTCCATAACAAGGTTATTTTTTTCGACATCAAGCACAAGGATGTCCTCCTGCCCCAGTTTTTGCTTCATTTTTTTCTGTTCTTCTTGAATCTGAACTTACTGTTTGTGGCGTTCGGTCCCTTACTTTCAACACGGTAATTCAAATTAAGACGATTATCAAAGAAAATATAATCTCCCACTTGCAGCTTTGTACTCTATTTTTAGGTACTTATTAGATTACCAGTATTGATGTCCTGTTTTGGTGTATCAACAATGTTTCAGACAAGACCCTGAAGAGGTTCTCCATAGTTCATCCTCGCAATCATCTTTTGATCACCGAAATCCTTCTGGCACTACCTCTGGTTTATATTCCTGTGATACCGCATTTTCGAGCTTGTGCACGTCCACCCAGCTAGTCATGGCCACGGGTCAGTTTCGGCCCGGAACTGGCCCGTTGACGGGGCCCACGGTTCAGAACTAGAACTGGCCCGTGGCCTGCAGGCCTGGCTCTGGTTAAAAAAAAAATTAAAAAAAAAACTTGTAGCAAGGCCTGCACGTCTGCAAGCCTTGCTGCGGCTCGTTGCCAGGGCAGCCTTTGTAGGCTGCCGTGGCAACGAGCAAAAATAAAAAATAAAACATAAAATATAAAAAAATAAAAAACATAACCGTTGTAAATTGCAACGGTTATCTAGCTTTTTTTTTTATCCTAAATTTTCTTCTCAGTTTTTTCTTATAAATTCTCTAAATACTTTCAATTCTCTCAATACTCTCAAATTCTCTTAAATTTTCTCAATACTCTAAATTCTCTCAATTTTCTCAATCTGCGCAATTCTCTCTTAATTCTCCCAATCAATCTGTTCAATTCTCTTAATCCACTCAAAAAATGGCAAAAAATGGCAAGTAGAAGTCGAGTGCCAACTGGCAAAGGTAAGAATATCATGACGGAATCTCATCATTCTTTTGATTCTCGTGATTATGCAGATTTTCAAGATAATAAAATCAACATTTTTCCCAATGTGGAGCGCGTCCCGACGCAAGAAAATCTTCATCCTCCTACCGAAATATGTACAATAAAGGAGGCAGAGCGGGAACTTACATCTAACATTTGGAATCACTTCACGAAAATGGAAATGTTTGATATTGATAAAAAAATGTATGATATAATTTGTAAACATTGTGGGAAAATATATAAATATACAGGTGGACAATGATATGGAATATTCAAACGACATCCTAAGAGCAAACATCCAACTTAAGCGGGAATCGATATCAGGCAACAACAAATTTCTGGGTACGTCAATCTTAACACTTCCCCTTTTTTTTGTTTTAATGAAAAAACTTGTACGGAAGAATTAGGTAAATTTGTTTTCATTAAGCATTTATCATTTAATTTTGGAGAAAGATTTGGTTTTAATCAATTTGTACAAAAAGCATGTGCTCCACAAGCAAAACGTGTTCCTAAAAATTCTCTTAAATGAGTAATTAAAGATCTTTACAAAAATGGAAAAAAAAATTTACAAAAATTTTTTATGTAATTTAATGGATGCATGCATATAGATAGTGATATTTGGAGTGATCATTGGTAAATTCATTCTTACATGGGCATAACATGTCATTGAATAGATGACGATTGGAGTATTCAAAAAAGAGTTATTGCATTTAGAATTTTCGATAGTAAGCATATGGCAAATAATATTTATAGAATAATTAGGTAAATTTTAGAAGAATATTATTTGCTTAACAAAATTTTTCAATTGGTTTTGATAATGCCATGGTAAATACCGCTTCAATTGCTGATTTAGAAAATATTTGTAAATCCATTTTTGGTGGAAAATTTTTTCACGTTAGATATGCTTGTCATGTTTTAAATTTATGTGTACAGGATGGTTTGAAAACTATTGATATTTTTCTTGAACTAATAAAAATGACAATTCAATTTTTTTGGAAACATCCCAAAAAAATGAAAGAATAGGGTAGATTTTGTAGAGAAAACGACAAAAAGTCAAAAAGATTTCTAAGAGATGTTGCAACTCGTTGGAATTCTACTTTCCACTTGTTTAGTGAATCTTTTGCATATAAAGATTTATTATGTGCGTTTATTTCTAATAATATACTTCATATTAATTTATACCCACAAGAGTGGGGGTATTTGCAAAAAAACTTAGATATTTTAAAGGTTTTTAATGATGCAACTTATGCTTTGTCCGGTGTTTATTATCCTACTACGCATTTATTTTTAGTATAGTGTATTAATATTGTCGGAGTTTTTGAGAAATATGAAAATGATGTTGAATTATAATATACTATAGTAACAATGAAAATGAAGTTGTTACATTATTATAGCGAAATTCTCATTATTTATTTAGTTGCTTGTGTTTTTGATCTGCATTGCAAATTAGAAGGTTTAAGTGATTATTTGCATATGTATTATCAATGTTTACATTATGATACGGTAAATGTTACAATCATACTAAGTGAGGTTAAAAACGTAGTAATAGAATTATAAAATAAATTTTATACTAAATATAATTTAGATGATATTGGATCTTCTCAATCTACTGAGACACAAAATGAGAGTACAGGTAAAATTAGTAGATGGTACCAATTTTTATTACATAGAAAAATAAAACAAAAGGGAGTAATAGGAAATATTTCTGAATTAGAGATTTATCTAACTGTTTCCTTTGAGTTTACTGAATCCGAAGGTAGTATAGGTTTTTTAATTTTGGATTGGTGGAAGAGGCACACAAGCCAATACCCAATCCTTTCTCTTATTACAAAACAAATTATTGCAACCCCTTTTTCCACAGTTGCGGTCGAACAAGCATTCAGTACCGAAAGGTAATATTTTGGACGAACATCATTCAAGATTAGTTTCAGAATCGGTGGAGGCTCAAGCTTGTGTTGATGATTGGACGAAGGCTAAATACCGATAACAAGAGATAGATCGGAATGATGAATACGAATTCTTTAACGACGGAGACACCATCGCTACCGTATCGGTACCGAAACGAGTAGCAACGACTAAGGATAAAAGAACTGTTGGAGTTGACAAATATTTCGAGGACTCTTGTTTCTCATACCGGGCACACTCACGTAAGTTTAGGGAAACCGAAGTATAATCCGACGACATGTGACCCCTGCACACGGAATGGGGGGTTCAGATAGGCTTAGGTTTTAGGGTCATTTTAGGACATATATATCGTGCTTCTTTTTTTATAGATCATTATAACGAATTGTAAGGCGCTTAATGATAATTTATTAAGTTCAAGCCCTCTCTTTCTCTCTTTTTGTTCCCAAATTTGATTACAATTTATATTAAATAATTCATTATTTTTTTATTTCATAATTTATCTTTTAAAATTTTAAATTATGAACCGGAACCAGCCCGAAATCGGTTGGTTCTGGTTCCGGTTCATATGTGGCCACGAACAGGAATCGGCTGGTTCCAAACCGTGGCCATGACTACACCCATCAACCTGTTCATCCTTTTGTTCTGAAGTTATCTTACCCTATTAAATGTGACTTTTCTTAGAAAAACTTGGCGAGGGAGAAAGATCACTCAAAAGTTCAAGAGGGCATTAAGTTCACGATTTGGAGACTACAAACAGATCAATTCCAAAACCTTTCGATTATTTCAACTTAGTACACTAGATGCTTTCAAATATAGCATGTCGCGATTTAAACTTTGATCCAACATGTAATGTCTTTTTGGAACTTTTAATTTGTTCATTGCGGTCTCTCAATTATTAATAAATGTTCAATATAATCATTCCATTTGTTGAAATGACAAATCAGATATATTTTTTTTGGGTCAACAATTAGATGTTATTTGATGGAGCGGATTATTATACTAAGTTGGATTTTAAAAATAATGAGTCAATATGTCTATCTTTTTTGGAGGTGAGCATGGTTCCAGGTTCTACCCTAGAATTTGAGAACCAGATCAGTGAGAACATGTATGTTTCAGGTTCCAAGATATGGAGGGTAGGTTCTAGGTTCCAAAAATTTGGAAACCTGTTTCGACGGGTAAATTCTAGATTCTAAGTAGGTGGAACCTGAAACCTAAATAATTTTTTTGTATTTTTTCTTGATCTATATCTTCACGCGATTTTACTGTGTTTCATGGCGTTAGATGATGATAATATAATATGGAACCACTAGACTGAGTTTACATTTTATAACTTGTTAATATTTCATATTCTTTGTGTGTCTAAATATAAATTGCGGTTAGTGGATCATAGAAATAAGTAGTGGTCATTGAATGTGATGATTCACTATAATTGTTCAATTAATAATATCGGCGGAACCTAAGTAAACTTTATAACCGACTCTCGAACCTGTGATAAGATAGGTTCGAAGTTCCAAAAAATAAGGAACCTATTATCATGGTGAAACCTATACATAATATGAAACTGCTTACCCTTAATATCGATTTATGCAATGACTTCTCATTTTAGTTATATTTATTTAAACCATAATGTCATGAAAACTAGTCTTTTGTATTCTATTTGATAAATGATAAGTTTGTTTAGTATCATTGCGTTCATTTTTGTTTTAATGAAATAAAAAAAAGAAGAACCCGTTAGACCCCAGAACCTACCCTGGAGTTTCAGGTTGCAAAAAATGAGGAGCCTGTACTCGAGGATAGGTTCCAGGTTCCATGTGGAACCTATAAGAAATTTGAAACCGCTCACTCTTAACATTTTTATCCATCTAATATAGAAAAAGAAAAAAAAAAAGGACGTCAATATTATTTGATGACATGGATTATTATATCATAATATGAGATGAATATCTTACATGGATAATTCAAGCGTAACTTCCTCTTTTCGTCGATCGACTAAACTTAATCGATTGGAAGTCACACTAGCAAATTTCATTTACTTCAATTGATGGAAGGACGACATTTAGCATTTTTATATAGTTTATGGACTAGACTAAACAATGCAAGTACTACAAAGAAAAAATTAAAAGTTCAGAAATAACATTGCACATTGAATCAAAATTCATTAACCATTTATGCCATTTTCCTTAGAAGATACACCTTTGCTTTTATTGTGCACTCTAATCCAATCCTTAAAGAGATTTTTGGAAGTGCTAATCTAATGTCCCTAAACTCCAAACTCGATGAATCCGAATTTGTTGGAATGAAGGTCTCCTATTTGAGATAGATTAAAATAGAGAGTCTATTTCTTTTCTATTTTCACATGCTAATGTAAGGATCTTCTTGGTTTGCATCAAGTCAATCTCATCTCCAATATGTTTCCCTATAAACATCCTCATCGAATATTTCGAAAACAAAAACAATTGATGTAGAGTACAAAGCTCAGATTCTGAACAAACTTCAGAAGCAATTTAGTAAGAATGCAACGAAATATGATATTATGCAGAATAAGCTTTAGGGATAAGAAAAATTACATACAAGACTTATAATGGTTTGGCTTAGATTAAGCCTACGTCGACTCTCTCGAGTTGATAGCCTATTGGGTGGATTCCACTAAATGACTAACAAGAGATTACAATAATGAGTGATAACAATCAATGTATGATAGGTCTTATTATCTCACTCAATCATTCTTTCAATACTTCTCTTAAGATCACAAAATGCAGCCCATAAAAGATAAGTATATAGGATCAAAGTTCGCTCAGACTTTAGAATTCTATATTCTGAACTTTGTCTCTTTTTTTCCTCCTCAGCACCTTGGTCTCTTTTTATATTCATTCACTTCTAATCTAGTTGTTGGGACCATCTTCCAATCTACCCATTGGACAAAACTATATGAAGAAGATTGAGTAGCCGTTGAGAGACAATTTCCATTGATTCTGATCGTCCATACAATCAAAATCTTGGTTTCCATAAGTAAAGTTGCTTCATTGATAAAGAAACTTATCTTGAGATCAATTTGCCAATCATTTAGGATGTTTTGCATTACAATTAGGGATGCACAAAATGGATCTGCCAAACTGGGAACTGCCAGACTAGACCGAACTGGCTAGTTGGGTCCGATTTTGAGAGTGTCAATTTGATTCCCAATTTTTAAAAGTGGAATCGGTGTCTAGATAATCTAGTTCCCAGTTCTAAAGGAGAACCAGACCAAATCGGGCCGACTATATATACTTTTTTTATTTTTTTATTTCTTGAAAAATATTAGTGAAATGTGAACTAAACCCTAAGTAAACTTCATTGACAAAAATTGGTAAAATATAAACTGAACCTTAAGTGACCGGTTTTATTGGATAGGACCAGACCAGACTGGATTGGGAACTAATCGCCTATAATTACAATATTGGTTTGTAAAATAATTTTTTAAATTGAGTCAATCAAATCTTTCTAAATGTGAAATCCAAATCAAATCACTATATGTTATATACATTCAAAACTTGTGTCATGTTTTGAAATTATGTCATGTTCGAAACATGCGTCATGTTCTGAACTTGTGTTAGGATGGAAACAAAAGTAGTTCTCTGAATTTGAAGTTCTTCATTTCCAATATAAAATAGGAACCTTTTTCACATGAAAGAAATTCCACGATTTGAATTTGAAAAAGATTAAGATTGCTATAGGTTTCTCTTACAAGAATAATTTCCCAAATAAAAAAACTTCAAAATATTTATTAGACCTACTAAACACTCATGAATAGTTTTGTCAACTTTAAAATTCATTAGGAAGCTTTCTTGACAATTATATCTTGACTAATTGCCAAACCCATGAAACTAGGGTGTGAATATGAGTTGTTTGGTTTATGCAATCCTACATTTACCAGGTACCAATCTTGCCGTCCTAGCCAAATGGGTTTAAGGTCTTCTTAAGGGATGGCATCATTGCTTGCTTCCAAAGCATGTGATCTATGAGCTGTTGGGCTCACTGCATCCAAAACATGCAAGTCTTTTGATACCAACCCTTTTGTCCATATTGGCATTGGTCTTAAGGGGAATATTCTTGTAATTACATAAGTCAACAAAGGATAAGCCTGAATCTAAACCTGGTTTTCTGAGCAAAATACAAGACTACAGATTAACACAAACGCTAATCTCATGGGTCTTTCTTGTTTTGTGGGTTTGGTGATCTCATGGGCCTTCTTGAAGTTTAAACATTCACAAAGGTCAAGGTCAAGGTCTTGCCTGCTCATGGAATATGATCAATCTATTCCTAGCCACTTTAAAGGAAATGGACACACGATTATGGTACTCCAACTTGGGGCCTAGAACTGTACGTTCCTATGCATAGTTCTTCACAACTCTGGCTGATGAAGTTGTAAATTTCCACGTCACATATATTGATTTTCAATTGAGTTTACAACTAGATAATGTCCATATTTGTAAACATAGCCTAATTTCAAACAAAATTTATAGTGTGACTTATATTAGTTTAGGCCAAAACAAACCACCAACTCAATTGGCGTTCATTTAAATTTTAGCTGGCAATATTTGACGGAGATTTTGTACTTAATTTCGCATGCTTTTAGTTGTAAACGGATTTTACCCCTACATGAGTAGTATCTCGAACCAAAAAAGTCTAATAAGAGGTTAAATCACGATAAATGAGTTTGTGAATTTGCCCTTTACTATTATCCATGACTAAAGCAAGGAAAAAAAGATGAGATGAAGGTCAAGGTCTTGCCCGTGCATGGAATATAAGCAATCTATTCCTGGCCAATTTAAAGGAAAATGACACACAATTATGGTAATCCAGCTTGGGGCTAGAGCTATACATTCCTATGCATACTTCTTCACAACTCTGACCGATAAAGTTATTGAATAAAAGAATCTGCTTTTCTTATTCTGATTGAGTAATTATAAGGTGTATATATACAGAAATAGAAGACTTAAATTAGGTAAGAAACCTATTTTAGGTATATATCCTAATTAGCCCCTAATCTTTGTCAGTATCTAATTTACAGCTAACAAAAACAAATCACATATTTACAGCTAATAAAATCAAATCACATAATATCACATAGTATTCCAAATAATTAGGGATAGATTATCGGAGGTTTTCCAACACTCCCCCTCAAATTGGTGAGTGAAAATTTTACATGCCCAACTTGCTGATAATCTCCTGAAATCTCAACACAGATAGGCCTTTGGTCAGTACATTTGCTAGCTCATCTTTGCCAGGAGTGTAGGGAGTACTAATCAAACTAGATTCAAGCTTCTCCTTTATAAAATACATGTCTACCTCAATATGCTTGGTTCGATCATGCTAAACCGGATTGTGAGCAATGTTGATTGCTCATTTATTATCACAATAGAGTCTCATAGATCCTTCGTGTTCCACTTTTAGGTCTTCAATGACAATCATAAGCCACAAAAGTTCACATATCCCATTTGCCATTGTCCTAAATTTAGCTTTAGTGCTAGATTTAGCAACCGCATTTTGTTTTTTACTCCTCCAAGTGACAAGATTTCCCTATAGAAAAGTGCAATAGCTAGATGTAGACCTTTTATTTGTTGGTGACCCAGCTTGATCCGCATCAATATAGGCTTCAAGATTCAACTTGCCACCCTTTTTAAACAAAATACCTTTTCCAGGAGTAGCTTTGAGGTAGTGAAGAATCCGGTAGACAACTTGCATATGTTCTTCTTTAGGATCATGCATGAATTGACTTACAACTCCTACAACATAGGCTATGTCTGGCCTAGTATGAGATACGTAAATAAGCCTTTCTACTAACCTTTGATATCTCTATTTATCAATTATGTCACTCCCTCCCTGTCCATCCATTTTATGGTTTGCATCAATAGGAGTGTTGACCACCTTGCTATTGAGACATCCTGTTTTCTTGAAAAGATCAAGTGCATACTTCCTTTGGGATATAAAAATACCTTTCTTAGAGTAGGCCACCTCAATTCCAAGGAAGTATCTCAACTTTCCAAGGTCTTTGATCTCAAATTATTGAGCAAGACTGCTCTTAAGAGACTTTTGTTCAGCTTCATCATTACTAGTCACAACTATATCATCTACATATACAAATAGAACTGTGACCATGCATTCATTTGAATGTTTGATGAATAGGGTGTGGTCCCCTCTACTTTGTTTGTACCCTGTCTCAAGCATTGCCTTCATGAACCTTCCAAACCAAGCTCCTAGGAACTGTTTGAGACCATATAGAGCATTTTTAAGCCAACACACCTGATTGTTTCCTAAGACCTTTTCAAAACCTGGTGGAGGCTCCATAAAGACTTCCTCCTGCAAATCTCCATGTAAAAACGCATTCTTCACAACAAATTGTTGCAAAAACCAACCAAAATTAGCTGCAAGAGAAAGTAACACCCATATTGTGTTCATCTTTACTACTGTTGTAAAGGTCTCTTGATAATTCACCAATAGGTTTGGGTGTAACCCTTTGCGATCAGCCTTGGGTTATACCTCTCCAAGGTCCCATTAGCTTTGTACTCAATGGTATAAACCCATTTACATCCCACCGGTTGCTTTCCTGTGGGTAAAGTCACAACTTCCCATGTATTATTCTTCTTCAATGAATTCATTTCCTCTATCATAGCTTGTATCCAATGCCTATCCTCAAAAGCTTAATGTATCAAGTTAGGAACAGTAATTGAATCAAGAGCAGTAATAAAAGGCTTTGTGTTGAGTAGATAATCTATGGTATGACACAAATTGGGAGATAGGGTTTTGGCTACATTTCCTGGTAGTTTTTCTCATGGCAATAGATAAATCCAAATCACTTAACTCGGATTCATTAGAAGAAGGGTGAGTGATTTTATTTTTAGATAACAGTTCGGATAACATTACTTGATCTAATTTCGAAATGAGCTTCATCATTCTTGAGTAAACTTGCAGTTTGGTTGGTTCATTTTTAGGAGAACTAGATAAAGATGAACTAGACAGAGGACTTGACGGGGGACTAGGACTGGACAGAGGACTCGATGAACAACTAGGTGGACTAAGATGGCTAGGATTGGATAGAGATGGGGAAGGAGACAAAGTTGGATTAGACGAAGTAGAATTGGGCGATGCACTAGGCAGTGGAGGCAGTAGTTTAAACCCACTATCTTTATTAGGAGTCTCCCCCTGAAAATACTGGTAGGAAGGAAAAAATTACTAGTTTTCATTAAAAGTGACATCCATAGAGATAAAAACTCGACGTGTTAAAGGGTTATAACATTTATAACCTTTTTGAGTATTAGAGTAGCCAATAAAGACACACTTTAGAGCATAGAGGTCGAGTTTGTTTCAGTTGTGATTATGAATATGCATAAATGCAACACACCCAAAGACTCGAGAGGGAATGTGATATTTATAGGAAACATGAGGATAAAAGGTAGACAGGAGTTGTAAGGGACTTTTATTTCCTATGGTTTTGGAAGGAACCTGATTAATAAGATATGTTATGCTGAAGTTAAAACAGTTTTCCCCCAAAAATGCTTTGGAACAAACATTTAAAAAAGGAGAGCCCTAATAGCACTTAGGAAGTGCCTATTTTTCATTTCGGCTACTCCATTTTATTGAGGGGTATATGCCCTGAGTTTGGAAAAAATAATCACGATACTGATTGAAATATTCCCTCCCATTATCAGACCCAAGTCTCCTAATTGACACGTCAAATTGATTGACTATCATTTTATGAAAGTTTTGAAAGAAAGATTGAACATTAGATTTGTCTTTCATAAGATATAGCCATGTAGTACGAGTACAATCATCGATAAAAGAGATAAACCATCTAGCTTCTTTAAAATTAGCAATTCTAAATGGACCCCACACATCAGTATGGATAAAAGAGAATGGTGTTGAAACTCTAGCATTATTATTCAAAGGAAATGAAACACGATGATATTTTGCAAGTTCACAAACTTCACAATGAAGATTTTTAACAGCAGTATCCTTAAAAATGGAAGGAAACATAGTCCTAAGAAGACTAAACGGTGGATGTCCTAATTAAAAATGGTGAAGCCAAATTTGAGATGAGTGGATAGGATTACAAGAGTTGTAAGAGGTACTATAATCCATAAGAAACTAAACAGTTCTGCTCGAATCCTCAAGGTAGTACAGCCCATTCCGTTCCTTAGCAAATCCAATCGTCCTCCCCGTTTTCAGGTCCCGTAAAATACAATGTTCGATAGAGAAAAGCACCTTACAATTCATATTTTTGGTAAGTTGATTAATGGAAAGAAGATTGGTGGACAGCTTAGGAACATAAATGATATTATCAAGTTTAAGTGAGGGATTTAGAGTTATGGTTCCTTGGCCAGCTACGGTAACAGGGGATCCACCTACTATGGTAATACTCCTATTTCCTAGTGATGGTTTATAAGTTTTGAATTTAGTGGAATCATGTGTTACAGAGTTGGTTGCTCCTGAATCAAGAACCCATGAATTAGGGTACCGAGAAGTCGTTGAGCTTTCGGAAATTAGACATGCACTTGATTGGACTAATGAACACATATAAGAAGACTTAGATAGGGAGTCAAGGAGAACCCTAATTTTACCAACTTCTTCTCTGTTAAATATCTCCTCACTGACAGGTTTGTATTGGTCCATAGGGGCAGCTTCACCTTCACTGGTCATGTGCGCTTGTGGCTGTCTTTTAGCTTTGCTGAGTACCTGCATTCTTCCATAAAGCTTGAAGCAATTTTCTCTCGTATGGCGTGGTTTCTTACAGAAACTGCACCATAAACCTTCACTGCCCGTTGTGTTAATCGGATCCGGTCTCCTAGTTTTGTCAGGATTTGTTTCCTCCTCAATTGCTTTCATGGCGGATCCTTCGATGTGTTGCTCTTCAAACATTACAGTCTATCGGCTTTCTTCTCCTCTTACAGTAGAAAAAACTTCTTTCAAGGATGGCAGCCGCTTCTTTCCGAGAATCTGAACTCGAATCTGATCAAAGTTTGCATTCAGACCTGCCAAAAACTCAAAAATCCTATCTCTTTCCATATGGTTTCAAAGAGTATTAGTGTCTTCAGCACACTTCATCTGTATATTCAGATTATGTTCTATTTCAAGCCAAAGACCTCTCATGAAATTATAGTATTTTGTAATAGAACGATTACCTTGTTTTGTTGTTGAAGCCTTCATCTTGAGTTCATATATTACTGCTGCATCTTGAACTTTTGAATAAGACTAACAAACAGCCTCCCATATGTTCTTGGTAGTAGGGACAAACATGTAGTTTTTGCTGATTTCGAGTTACATTGAGCTCCACAACCATGACATAATTGAGGAATCTTCTTCGTCCCATGTCTGAAACTTGGGATCGCCTTATCCTAGACCAATGCCTTCTAGATGACTGAGCTTCCCTTTTTCCTTCAAGAAACGTCCCCACGATCTATGCCCACTAAAGATAATTTTTTCCATCCAATCAGTATTGCTTTATGTTGGGAAAATTTCCAATCGATGAGTTGGATCGATCCTAAAGAGAGGACCCGGTTTGGTTGGAGATAGCCTTCCCTAAATATTCCATTCAGCAACTTGAAAGGACAAATTATAGCAGGAGACTAAGAAGGGATCGAGTAACAAGCGTGGTTATCACACAATTGAAGGCCAACAATAAGGCTGGTTAAGTCAGCAATAAGGCTGAAACAAAACAACGGCAATAAGGCTAAAAAAAGGACTGCAATGAGGCAGTCGTAGTGGGAAAAGAAACAGAGCCAGGAAATTCAAATTAGAAAACTAGGCTCCAATACCATGAAGAAAAGAATTTGTTTTTCTTATTTTGATTGAGTAATTACAATATGTATATATATAGGAATAGTAGACCTAAATTAGGTAAGAAACCTATTTTAGGTATAGATCCTAATTAGCCCCTAATGTCTCTCAGTAGCTAATTTACAGCTAACGAAATCAAATCATAGAATATCACATAATATTCCAAATAATTAGGAAGAGATTATAGGAGATTTTCCAATAGTTATAAATTCCCACATCACCTATATTGATTTTCAGTTGAGTTTGCAGCTAGACAATGTCCATATTTGTAAACATAGCCTAATTTCAAACACAATTAATGGCGTGACTTATATTAGTTTAGGCCAAAACAAAGCACCAACTCAATTGGCGTTCATTGAAATTTCAGCCGACGATGTTTGAGGTAGATTTCTTACTTAACTTCGCATGCTTTTGATTGTAAACGCATTTTCTTCTAACTGTGAATCGTATCTCAAACCAAAAAAAGTCTGATAAAATGTTAAATCACAACAAACGAGTTTGCGAAATTGCTCTTTACTATTATCCATGACTAAAGACCCTTGCTCGGTTCTGCATGAATTACCTGCCTATAAATAATGTCCCGTGATCCATTCAGTTCATCTTGCACAAGAAACCTTAAACCAGACCTCAGATCATATAATGGCTTCCTGTTTTAGTTCTTTCGTTTTGATTTCTTGTCTTGTGATAGCTTCATTGCATGTTCATGTTTCGAGCTCTGTTTACATAGTGAAGGGGCTCTCATGGTCCTTCTACGAGAAGAGCTGCCCCGAAGGTTGAGTCCGTCATAAGGACATATCTCAAGAAGGTGTTCGATGAGGATATTGGCCAAGTTGCTGGGCTACTTCGTCTGCACTTCCACGACTTCTTCATTAAGGTAGGTTCCCAACGAGTTCTGTCACAATTTGCATTCACTTTACCAGGCAAAGAGACTTGGGATTTTCTTGGAAGTTGTATCTTAATTTTCTCATCACATGTCCATGTCTATGGTGTGTAAGCTGATGATTACATGTTTACACACCCTTTTTGGCAAGTTCTGTGATCAGCTTCTTCCTCAGCTAAATAGACGACAATAAGAAAAGAGAGGCCAAAAAATATGTATATTCTTCTCGAAGCTGGTGGCCTAGGTTAGCAACTTCAATAAGTGGACTTCTTTTTTTTGACATTGCTATTTTTCAGAACGCTGGGTAGATTACGAAGTCATATGGGTGACTGAAGCCATCATGGCTTCGACTTTCATAATACAAATCTTACTGTTTTACTGGTAAATGTTAGATTAATAGAAGTTTTCAATCACATGAACATGAGATTAAATTGATAAATATAGCATACCCGAATCAAAAGAAGTCATTATTGATCCAATGAGATAGAAGCAAATAAGCTGTCTATATGGGTATGAATCTTCACCACTCTCCTCTATAACAATTGTGATGGGTGTGTATTTTTCTATCAATAATTTTGTGGAGAATAGTGAAAACATGATAATTAGATGCATTCATTCTCCACCAAAAAGAGACTTTATATAGAGGGAGTGATGGGACCAACCCTAGCGCCACCAAATCTCAACCGTCCATCAAGGTTTAAGATATGCATAATTGGATGTCACAAATATATGGCCCCTAATATATTTAATTAAATTGAGCTTGTGTCAAATGTTAAATAATAGGGCCTAATAAGCCATGTAAATGGGTTGGACCTCGTCAAGTCACACTTGTAGAAGTTTTGGAGGATGCTTTTTGAGCGTTTGAGATAGTTGGGTCCTGATCTTCAGTGCTCTATATGGTATAAAATGAAGATTATAGAAGTTTATAGAACTCCCATGTTCAGGATTTAGAAAGAACTGCATTAATAATTTCGGATAAATTGACTTCATAAGATGATTGCACGGGCAGTCTAGTTAATCCCGGATTGTGTGGTGGGGATATTTTCACTTTGGAGGTTAAGATGGGTCCAAGTCATCACGCTTTTTTTTTATCAATTGAATCGTGATCACCTTCATTCAAAGAAACGATGAAGCAAAAACTGACGAAAGGCCCATAAAATAGTTGTAGCCTAAAGAAAAAGTAGAGAGGTTCCTTAAATATGTCGGCTGGGGTGACAATAACGACACTCGTTCTTTCTTGTCTCCGAGCATGCTAGAGTGTTTCGGTTAATATTTTCTTGTTATTTGAATTCACACTTATGTTTTAGATCTGATGAATGATGCAGGGATGCGATGCTTCGGTGTTGCTGGATGGATCAGCAAGCGAACCGAGCAAGGAGGACACCCCACCGAACCAGATCTTGAGACGGACAGTAACGCACCAAAACGAAGTTCTGATTTTTATGCTTTCCAATTACAGACCATTTTAAGCATCCTCGTGCTCATACTTTTGGATAATTGTAATATTTCTTATGTTCTTTCAAGTTGATAAATGGAGACAGGACCCAATTTTTTTAATGATCATCTAATCCCAACTAGCTTCTAGTTTATGAGAATTGACTCGCAGATAATCACTTACGAAGAAAACATCACAGTTCTCTGTTGGCTTCCTGTCCTATTGGTTGTCAAAGTTTTCTTGATTACATGATTGATTTGTCTACCATATCAATGAGCATCAACAGATGTTTTCCAAGTTCTGGATTCTAATCTTGTTATTCTCATTGTCGTGTGCAGTCGGGCGGACCTCAGTATGACGTGCCATCGGGCGAACCTCAGTCGGGCGGACCACACTGGAAGGCGCGGGACGGACTCACATTTGCTTCTGTAAATGTGACCGCAGAAAATTTACCTCCACCAGCTCTGAACGCCAGCCAAATTCTCGCTGCCCTAGCCAAGAAAAACTTTGACGCCACCGATGTAGTGGCACTCTCTGGAGGCCACACCATCGGGCTTGGGCACTGCGGCGCCTTTACTCGCCGGCTCTACCCGACCCAAGACCCGGCCATGGAGAAGACCTTTGCCCATGATCTCAAGGGCGTGTGCCCCACCTCAAACTCCACCAACACCACGGTCTTGGACATAAGATCGCCCGACCAATTCGACAACAAATACTTCGTGGATTTGGTGAACCGCCAAGGCCTATTCCTCTTGGACCAAGATCTGTACGAGGATCCCATGACGAGGGGCATCGTCAGTTGCTTCGCCGAGGACCAAGAAACTTTTCTTCGAGTAGTACGTCTTCGCTATGACGAAGATGGGACATCTCGACGTATTGAAGGGAACGGAAGGAGAAATCCGAGCCAACTGCTCAGTTAGGAATCCGAGAACCCCGCTCTCCTGATAATCTAGATTTCGTACTGTGCTTTCTTTTATCTTGGTCTGAAGTTACCGAAGCGAATTACGCCAAATCAAGGACTGCTGTAGTCCCAAGTTCAACATTATGCTTTCGAAAGTATTGTCAAAATCACACTAGTTGATGATTACAAAAATATACTTGGATTGTACTTTCCTGACGTCATATGAGAAACAATCCTAATATTAAACTGTAGTCGAATTCTTAGATGGCTGATGGACTAGGATATAATATTCTTGAACCCCAACTTACAAAGGCCAAATAGAATTTACCCATCTGCAACATTTCTGAGATTCCAGTGACACGGACAAGAGCCATGAATGGGCGATTGCCCTTCCATGCATGGAAAGTAACCCTTCCATGCATGAAACATGGCCCATCTGGGCATGGGACGTGACTCATCCGTGACCAAGCTCAAGCACCGTTTGACTCTTCAATTCTCTCTAACAAATGACCTGCAACTTCGCTTGGCAGACGTGTCTTGAGCTCCCCCATGCCCCTAGGACCCCTACAACTTTTTGTATAGCTATGTAATGATTGTATCCGTTCAAACACCACCGTCGGATCACGAGAGGATCAACGGCTCAAATTAGGCCTGCACTTATATATATAGGGGACCCTCCCCCTTCCTCTGTACATGCTCATTCATAAAGAAATACTACTACGTTGCTTTCTCTCAATTCTTGTAAATCGAGTGTGTGTATGTCTGCAAGACTGATTTGGGAGTGATCTTAAGGCCGCACAAGTGTGAAATCGTTGTGAATTGACCGACCCATGGCACTAGCCTAATAAATTTCCCACTTGTGTGAGAGCCGCCTTCCACCGAGCAAATTTGTCCTTCGTGATTAGCAAATGCCTTTGCAAAACCGCCTGTCTGTTTCAGCACAACCGAAGGATCGATGTCATAGAACACGGGAAGAACCAACCGCCCCAGCTCCTGCCTTCACTCCATTATCTTCATGAGCTCCTCGAGACACCATCTTGACTGAACATAGTTCCTCGATATGGCTCTTCCAAGTTTTGATGAAATTTCTTTTTCACTGGGATGCGTTCAAAATTCTTTAATGTTTTTAGCAGTTTAATTTTTCAGATCTGTTGGGCCTTTTTTCTCTATTTGGATGGGTTTGGGTTGGATAAGAGTTGCATTAGGTATGAGTCATTTACATCGTTTAGGAACTAAATTGATCATTCGAGTTAAATGAATGAATTTAAATCGGTCCCATTTACGACCTACCCAACCAAACCCTACCCTCTCATTTGCCACCCAACACCAGTCATAATTTAGTTAAGTTATCAAGTAATTCATGCATACTATTTACCATCTTAAAATCCTAAATAATATTGGAAAATGAAGAAATTTCAAGATGTCACAGGGCAGCAGGACATGCTCTTGTAATCAGGAGACTCTCAGACTTCTCGATTGCTGAGACCGGATAAGCATGTGTTTCCCGCATTTCGAGAGTGAATCATCAATCGAAAGTTAGGAATGATGCCTTTTCCCCCACCGTTTTTGAGGGCATTGCAAAACAAAGCTTCGCTGCAGAGGGATGGGAATACACATCCGACAGTTACAAACAGCATAAATCATCCACATAAGGTATTGCCTACCTCTTTTACTTGTTTCTTGTGCAAGATCAGGTCAGTGTGCCAAATCTAAGACAGACCCACGAACAGGATTCAAACCATTCGACCGAAAAACAAAATCACACCACCAATTGCATTCCATCATTACCTATCATAATATGCCCAAAAAGAGCAGCGGCGAACCACCTAACCAGTGGCTTTCTTAAGCTGACAAATATGATTTCCTTTATGTTACACATATCAGGAGTGCACAGTAGAAGAGGGACACGGGGGCAGACAATCTCCACCTACGACAACCATGAGGCTAGTACACATACTAGTACAGGAAGAGGTCCACAAATTCGCTACAATGTCAGATACAAAATTGTGACAACTTACGTCGCGGAAAAAGAGGATAAAGAAAAGAAAAGAAATAAAGCGAAAATTTGAGAGGAAAATAATAGAGAACAAGGGCGAAACCTGGTGAGGCTTCGTTGACCATCGCTGCGACCAAGAGTTACCTTATCACAAGGAATACCTAGTTCCTCCAACCAAATTATTATCTCCAGACATTGCCAACCGATCACAAATAACCAAGGTCCCGAACATCAATCCACCAGCTGCGCCGAAGCAAAATTTATTCTATTTTCTCCTTTGCTTGTTGTGCTTAACTTTTATGATTTTACGACCAGACTTGTCGCCACCGGTTCCAAGTGAGAAGCTCCCTCCACCTAGATCTAAACTGCCAGAAGCTTGAAATGGGGAAGGATTCGGCGGGGTGGCCAGGTTCTGTTGACTTCCAAATTGGAAAGGGTTAGACACCGTCGAAGCCGGTGGACTGAACATGAACCCAGTCGAAGGTTGTGGTGAGATCGGTTGCTGGCCAAACACGGGAACTGAGGGAGTTGTTGTCACAACTGTGTCCTCAGCCATGCTATCCTCCGCATTCATCTGATCATTATTGCCTGAGGGTACCAAACCAAAGGTGAACGCAGGATTAGAATTCCCAAAAACAGGCACTGAAGAAGCGCTAGAAGCAGCAGAAGTAAACGAGAAAGTTGAAGTAGATGAAGCGCCAGTTGATCCAAAAATAGGAGTGGCGCTGGTTGATCCAAATAGAGGGGAAATAGATGAGGTGTTGGTTGATCCGAAAATAGGAGCCCCAGTGGAAGCAGACAAATTGCCGCTTGTCCCAAAAATTGGGGCACCATTAGAAGTAGCAGTCACACTGGTTGCTCCAAAGACAGGAGTACTGCTTGAAGCAGATGTGGAACCTGATGATCCAAATATGTGACTGCTAGAAGCCACTGGCACACTAAAAGGAAAACCGGTTGATTGAGAAGCTGATGAGGTACCAAATACGGGAGATGCCGATGACTGCCAAGAACCAACCGCGTTTGAAGTAGTGCTGCTACCTGAACTGACAGAATTCACCGCTGAAGAGGAAGCAGAACTCATACCAAATGACGCCCCAGAGAACAGTTTTGGTGCAGAAGATGAACCAAACAAAGAGCTTCCAGTACTCCCAGACAATCCAAATGAAGCCGCAGATGATCCAGATTGAACCGAGGCACTCTGAGTCAAGGCTGGTACTGCTGCAGTCCCAGCAGATGCTGGAAGTTGTGGAGAACCATTGGCAGCATCAAATAATGAAGAACCCTGTTTTTTTGTCTCAAAAATTGATGTGGAAGCTGGTGCGCTAAACCCGAAGATGCTGCTTCCTGTGGTGGCATTTGCAGAAGATGAACCCGGAAAAATATTGGTGGTGGCATTTCCAGAGTCACTGTCCACCTTGGTCTTGGCTTCTCCCAGAACAACAGATGGAGGAGGCACCGATTGCGCAACTGAAGTTGACACAGAGGACTCGAATTTGAAGGCTGAAGAAGCCGGAAAGGAGGGTGCTGATGTTGACATAGATAGACTAGCAGTGGTAGCACTGGTTGACATTTGGACGGCAATACTGGTGCCATTACTAGTAGCAGAAGCGAAAGAAAGGCCGCTGGATGGTTTTTGAGTTACAGTAGCATTTAACTCCGCCGATATAGGTGGGGACACTGACTGGCTAGAGGTAATAGACTTAGGAGGAACACCAAATAAGGATGCAGTTGTAGCTGATGATGTTGGCCCAGATCCCAGAGGAGTAGGCTCAGGTGTAGCAGATACCACTCCATCCTCCTTATCAGTTTTATCAAATTCAGGAACATTGGCAGTAACAGTTGGGCAAGCAGCAACACTAAAAAAGCTGCAGGCAGCAAATTGAACAAACTGTAATCGTTCTACTTATCCTCTTAGGAACACATGTTGCACAATCTTAAACAAAATCCATCATATTCACCCTTGAAATATCAAAAAATCACATATGATGAAATTTCACAAAATGAACATTGAGTGGAGAAAAGGCAGAAAACTAAAGTGTATCCAATAAGAAGCGAAAAATCAAATCATGAAGTGCCGAAGAAACGGAAAACCATGCAGCATGCTGTCGACCACAATCACCTTGCTCGATATTTACAGAGAAGATCAAGAAATAACCAAAACTCGCACAAAACAACTGACTCACTTTCAGGCCTCAAGCATTAGCCACCGTAACCAGCCAGTAAACTGGAGGAGGAAAAATGCCTATACTTCTTCAAATCCCTAAACTTTCTATCATGTCATTTACTAGAAGCAAACCCATTAACGACAGCAGTTGAGAACACCAACAACCATAGAAGGCAACCTTGATGAAGACACCAGCATTTTCTATTACAGATTCCATTCGGCATCAGCCAGGTCAAGTACATCGACCATGCATAACCGCAGAGAAATACATACTCCCATGGCTTCATGCAAGGAACCTAAAATTTCAAGAAAGTCCATGTTCACAACAGGAGCCAATATTAAATAGCTATCTGCAGAAAGCCCACACTATTTCCCTAAACTTTTTCTAAAGGATTAACAGAAGCTACTGACAGACCAAGTATATAAAAGTTGATGGATTAGACAGTCAAAGAATCAAAAAGAAACTTATCGCTGGAAATGACATGTACACTGACCTGCTTGAGCTCTCTGATTTTGTATCAGATGGGATACCAAACTTTGGAGTTGATCCACCAAATGAAGAGGAAGAAGGGAAAGAAAACTGGGGAACCTTATTAGCTTCCATGATAGATCCATTATTGAGGCCAAACCCAGACGCGGTAGGCACAGCATTTTGTTCATTGGATGAAGCCATTTTATCAACAAAACCAAGGATAGGCAAAACAGCATTTGGCTGCCTCTCTGAACCAGTTTTATCAAACTTTGAGGTCGTCTGAGTAAATTGTACATCCGATTGGACAGCTGTGCTGGCCACAGGCACACTTGAGAAGCTAAGACTGGCACTCTTTCCGCCCAAACTTAATAAATCATTAGTTCCCACATCACTTTTCTCCTTCCACACAGGTGTGGGGACATTTACTGCAGAAACAGACATAGACTTCTCGACTTTGACAGCTTCAGCAGCTGCTTGCTTGCAATCCACCGCTGAGGTATCCAGCTTCTCTCTCCCTTCAACCAAAGTGCAAGTTGGCATCTCATTGGAATGACCGTCATCATCCAAATCGAAGAAATCCTACAAACAAGAATCCCTAAATAATTTTAAAAGAGACATCAACAAAAGGTTATATAGTTTCCAATAGAAAAAGAACAGCAAGTCCGCCTATCTCCCCAACCTTAGTATTGATATATAGGACAGTTTTCTTTCAAAAATGAAAACAAAATCCTTTAAAAGACACGAAAAGGAACCCCTTAAAAATGTGCTGAAGATGAAAAAGCTTAAATACAGAACAGAGATCTCAACTATATGATTGTAATCCGTTAGATGGAGAGAGAACTAGCAATCTCTGCCTTGCTAAACCATTTATCCAAAATGTATTACTTATCACAAAAGAGTTCCTTTTTTCAAAAAATGTCGTTATTGTTGCTCCACTAAAGGATGAGCATGAGTGCTATATACTAAAATCTAAGGAGGCTATACCTAATAAAAGATGATATGAAGAGGCCTTCAAAGAGAATGAAAGGAAAACACAGAAAATTTAGTAAAGGGAATATCTACTGTAATTGATTATCTCCACAAAAAAAAAAAAGCAAAATTTTCACCTCATGTGCACTCATTTTGAATGCCTGGTTCTGTCGTGATGCCGGATGGGCCAGAAAATTCGCCGAATTGGAATTTGCTGATTTAACAGGGCCAATAACATCTTTCTTCTTACTCAAAACTGTATCATCCAAACCATTCATGGCAGGAATGTTGGAAAAAGAAAGATTAGAAGGACCATTCTGCTCAACTTTATCTGGCTTCTTCGAGGTAGCCTCTCTGGCATCATGCAACAAGCTTCCAGCTGAATCATCTAATTTATTGCTATCTCGAACAATCTCTAGGAATTTGGACGAATCAATATGCTCAAGACTCTTGAGAGCCTGTCCACGTAATTTTGATGGAGACAACTTTGAAGGTAATTTTTCACTTGCATTGGCTAGCTTGAGATCAGATGCTCTCTCTTTGGGTGGCGACACTATTTTATCAAGTTGCTGCAGTATTTTGGAAGCCATTTCAGTAGACTTGGAAGAAGTAGAGGCCATGTTTCTGACAGGAATATCACTGTCCTCATTGTCAACTGACTGATCAGTAAAGTTGTTCCTTTCACCCAAAGAAAGCAGCTTTTGACTTGAGGCAGGGTGATCAGAAACTTGAGAAACTCCAGCTCCAGACACTGGCAAACTCCAGTTCCTTTGAGATAAAAGATTTGGTTTTTGGCGAATTCTTCGTATGGGGCCAACCGAGCCTATATCATTTTCAAAGATTGAACTTCTGCGTTTCAAAGCCTGCATGCAAGAAAATAAGCGTAAGAAATAATAGCAATCTACAGTCCAGTAGATAATTAAAATTTGATAATCAGAATGATGAATACATTAGATCCAGAAACTCTGCCATGCTCCCATGCTTGTGATGAAGGACTCCTATAGCCATCAGTTACAGGCTCAACACTCTGAAAAATGATATAAGTTAGACAACGTCATAAGTTGCTACATAGTAAAAGTTCTATGACAAAATAAGGACCTTGGGAGGAGGAGTAGGGAGAACTCTGGAATATGGAGTCCGTGCCATGCTGTATATTGCAGACCTGCCGCGGGATCTTGGTGTCATATATCCGTTTTCAAGAGCCCCTAAACGCGGCGAAGACCTGGGGACAAGTGACATAACTGGGGATTTCATAGCATGCTGCGAGTAGGTAAAAATTGTCGAATCTTCTCTGATTGTCTGAGTGCGAGTTCCCGGAATAGACGGGGCCACTTTTGAAGGCCTGCTGCCCATGTAGGCTTTTGCAAGCTCTGCTGGTGATGCCACATCCTCATCAAGGACCTATAAAAGTACATGCCCACTTAAGAACTATGCCATTTAATAGTTCTACAACATCAACAACACAGATCAGTTTAATTTTCAAAGAAAATTCCATTTGAACTGACATGAGTTTTGGTAAGCTGGCTTTCGCTGCCATTGTCTTGTCCAATAATGTCTGATACTTCTTCTTTCCCATTAATTGACTTCGATGGTAAATCTTCCGACTTCCTCCATTCATCTGCAATGGGTACGTCAGCAGTTCTAGCATGGAGTAGGGCTGTCAACCGATCAATCTCCGATCTGTGTAGTTGATAAAAAATTTCATAATAAAATCAAATTAGCTAAAGAAATCACTTAATGGCACCTTATAAATTTGAAAGTGTTTCTGAATTTAATCAAAGATGGGAACTGCATCTCGGCTGACATTAATGTATAACTGACAAAAATAAGACTAATTTAGAGGCAAAACTGTGGCGAAACATATTCATCCCACCAAATAGGTACGTTTTTAACATAGGCAATAGAGCTCGGGATGGATCAAAAGGTGCACTGGTTAACGTAACACTAGAATAGTACTAACAGTTAGTCCAGTAATGATCCACCACGACACACAACGGGAGTTTGGTTTGGTTTGTGCAACCCCATCATGGCTGCAAAAGGTGCCTTTGTGATGTGCTTCGGTTGCATAAATTTATCTGTCCACAATTCATTCATCACAAAATGACACCATAATAGAACAAGAAAAATGACTATATCAGAGGGGTTCTGTGTAAAACAAAGAATGGCCATACAAAAAAAGGTTTAATCAATAAGAATAAACATTCCTGCATACATCCTCCCAATAGCTTAACAACCAAATCAAATTTAACCACAAATGACACCCAAAAGACAAACTCCGAAGAAAATATGCAACAAGCTGAAAATATTTATCATATCTACAATTGCTCGCCTGGTAAAGGTCTTCTGCTTTAAAATTTTCTCCAGATCGGTAAAACAACCTCCCTCAGAATTAGAAGCTGGTTGCTGAACTTCAATGATCGCCACTTCTTGCTCTCTTGAAGTGCCCTACACATAGAAGAGAGTACATCAAAGATCGAATTTATAGAAGATAGATTACAGCACTGTCCCCGCACAGTTTAGAGCCTAGCAAATACATTCCATAACCTCCGACATAGGCAGAGCAGTAAAATAGCAAAAAACGCAATAAATTCATTTGGCTGGTGGACTGAAGCATCATGCCACTTATTCAACCCATGGCAGAATCAGGAGAACCAGATCAAACCTCCGGTGGTCATCAATGTTACCGATGTCCACCATGGTTACTTCTATCGATATTGGTGATATATAAGTAGTATTAACGAGACCAGATGTTAATCTAACACCTGGAGAAGGTTGGCCTTTGACGACTAGGCCAATCCTCAGCCTCAGAATGAAAGTATTACAAAGAAAATAGCAATTGTACACGATCATGCTCTCGCTATGCCAGCAGACCTGAGCTAATTTCTCCGGTAGTTATTTCCATACATTACAAGTGCTATATCACTTCTTGCTCTTTGGAAATGACAGCTACATTATGCTACCAGCATTAATGTTAAATTGAAGCAAACAACTTTGAAGAACTAAGAAGTCACATACAATTCTTTTGTCATCCAGATGTTACACCTCATAAGGACCTGAACACTGAAAAAAGGAAACACAGCAGCCGAAATTGTCTTACTTCAATGCAGAAATTAGCCTCCTACTCACCTAAAGGGAAAAGATCATATGATTTTATTAAAAAAATATGTTCCGGTAACAGTGACATAAACATGGAAATAGATCTAGTTCTAACTCAATTAATTTCCCACTAAGCCATCCTCATTGAGAAAGATCTTCCAGTTGCACACCAATTCTGAGCCACAGGTGTCCTTGATACTTGATTCAGTATTCTTGA
The DNA here is from genome assembly GCA_024500025.1 of Syzygium aromaticum. Lineage (NCBI taxonomy): Eukaryota > Viridiplantae > Streptophyta > Magnoliopsida > Myrtales > Myrtaceae > Syzygium > Syzygium aromaticum. Next base: position 9,805,849 of record CM044894.1, on the reverse strand, counting down.
CTTTCCATCATCTTCCTTTCTCAGAAGCAAGATCCTTCCCCAACCTCCTGATCTACCATTCAGCATGCCAATTTCTGATAATTGTACTTTTTGCTACATTAATGGAAATTATAGCACACTGTGTCAAAACAAAAACATCTTTCCTTGAGATTGAACTGCAAATCCATTCCTCTTCTGTGCCTAATTTTAAGCACATCCAACAAGTATGTCCTTACACAAGACTCAAGTCTTGAAACAATGAACAAGTAGAGTCATCAGACCAATAATTAGTCTCTACTAACGATCTTTCCCCCTGAAGACAGCAGTGCCCCAGCTCTGTCTCAGCAAACAATACTTCCAGTGGCCTTTTTCTTTGGAAATTAACTATAACCTACCAAACTAAACTCTAGAACAACACCTTCACCAAGAAAATTTGAGAGAGTAAAGTAAAAATTCCACAGAATAATGTTACTCTAGGAACACACATAATTGTAGGAAAACAATAAAAAGCAATCGCAAGATGAAGACAAAGGGTATTTATCTTACTAGAAGGACTGTCTCCTGTTTCTTGTCTCGTTCATCTCGATCTGCCTCTGATAAAACCATACATTTAAAAATAATGATAAGAAAAATTTCAGAATGCTTAAACTTCAGAAAAAGATGGACTAAGGAACACTAACATAAACTTAAAGCATGTGACTATCTTTAAAAAGTGAAGACACTGATTCATGGATTTTTTTTTACAAAACAAAGGAAATAACTGCAGGTCTTGGTTGAATGACAATTTCCCACTAAAGCGCCCCCATAGATATCCAAGTCATTCTACAATGCTTTTCCTAGCATCTAGCATCTAGCATCACACAAAGTTTAAACATGATACTCTGCGTATCCACAAGCCACCATAAGCAAATGAAACAGACTTCCTCACCAGCAACAACTACCAAAACTGTAAAGAAATAGCTCCTGATCAGCGTCTAGACAAGAAATGTAAACAAAGATGAAATTATGCGTCACACAAAAACTCCACTTTAATGGTTTCAGTTCATACTTACCAAAAAAGAAAATACTCAGTAATATGAATGTACGACTTAAAAAAATGAGGCCAATTAAATTGTGCAGGATCATTGCCAAAATCCCTCACTCTTTACTTCGAGCTTCCATCACCCCATAATAGCCAAAAGGCAAAAAAATCTCAAAAAGACACCAACTTGCAGAGAGCATGGCATCCTAACTACAGTGCCAGGTCGGGGAGAATCACATGAAAACTTCCACTTTAACAATTTAATCGATAATGATAATCACGACTAACTAACCAAAGGTAACATCACTTCAATACTCAAAACCCTACTTGCTTGCATTACTGATAACTCGTAATCAGGAAGCCAGATAAAACCAAAAATCAAAATGCTCATAAAGCAGAAAAACCATTACAGAGAAACTACTCGAGAAATTTTGCAGAGGGAAGAACCAGAGCCAAAAAAACGAGCTTCACAACGGCGAAACCAGCGGAGAAGTCCAATTACAGAACAAACCATTCGGTTGGCCAACAACCGCGGAAAGAAGACAAAACCACGACAGAGAGCCCCGAAAACAGAAAAATAAAAAGAGCAACTTCAAAGAGCAGGAGCAGAGACGGCATACCAGGCGGCTGCGGCGGCGGAGGAGGAGGCGGTTGCGTGAGGCGTTTCCTGAAGACGGAGGAGAAGAGCCGGTGAGCGCCGGCGGCGATGAGCCTCTGGGCCGGATCGACGATCTTCCGCAGCCAGCCATCACCCCCGCCGCCGCCGACGACGCCAACGCCCGCGGCATTCCGGAGCGCGGCGGCCGGCGGGCGGTCGTACGGCGTGGCCTGGTGCCGCCGGTAGGGTTTCTTCCTGAACTTGCCTCCGGCGGCGCCGCCGGGGCTCCCGTACGGGCTCCGCTCGCCCTGCTGGGAGGAGGACGCCGTCGCCATGGGAGGGGGTGCCTTTATCGGCGGGGCGGTCCGGCGTCGGAGCGTGGCGGGGGTGGGGGGAGGGGAGGAGGTCACGCGAAGGGGAGATGAGCAGAGAGAGAGAGAGAGAGAGAGAGGGAAAAGGGGGGTGAGGAAATTAGGGTTTTTAATTTTCCGCGCAGCGAGAGAGAGAGAGAGGGAGACGGAATTACGATACTGAGAAGGAAAATGAATATGGGAGGTGCGGCGCACGAGGGGGAACGGGGGGGTGTGTATTTGCGTACTTTGTACGCGCGCGCGTGGCGAGATTTGGGGATATTACTACGAACGGGGGGGGGCGGTGGTGGTGGCGGATTTGGTAGTGTGACCCGCCGTTGCTCTGGGCCGTGCGACGGTCGTTTTGAGTCCGTCCTTCTGGGGAAAACGGACGGCTGGGGGGAGCGAGATCGGGGAACTGCCGGCTGAAGCCTATTTCCCGAGTTTGGACCGGTTCCTCAAGTTGGAGCAGTCCGACTTAAGATTTTGGCAATTCCCTTTTCTTTACGTTTAAAAAAGAGAAGAAGAATTTATGTATAGAAAAGATATATCGGTCTACTTTGGTCTAAAAGTGCGAATGGTAGTCATTCTACTCCAGAAATCAAATTCTTGTCAGAAATTGATTTCTGGAATTCTTGCCAGAAATTGATTTCTATAGGAGAAATCTATTTGGTAAAATTTGACTAATTCTGCCTCAGGAATTGATTTTTGAAACAGAAATCTATTTTTTATTTTTTTACGTTTTTGGACACCTAAAAAAAATAAATTTTACTCAAAGTGGATGCCTAAAGGTATTTTAAGCCATTTTGTGAAGTTTTGAAATTTTTTTATATTTTTATTTTTTTGGCCATCTCAAAAAAATTAAATTTCACTCATCGTGAGTGCCCAAATGTATTCTAAGCGATTTTGTGAAGTTTTGAAATTTTTTATTTTTTTAATTTTTTTGGCACCTCAAAAAAAATTAAATTTCACTCAAAGTAGGTGCTCCAAGATATTTAAAGCCATTTTGTGAAGTTTTGAAATTTTTGATTTTTTTATTTTTTTGGGCACCACAAAAAAATTAAATTTCACTAAAAATGAGTGCCCAAAGGTATTCTAAATCATTTTTTGAAATTTTTAATTTTTTTGATTTTTTTGGGTACCTCAAAAAAATTAAATTTCACTCAAAGTAAATGCCCAAAGGTATTCTAAGTCATCTTGTAAAATTTTGAAATTTTTAAGTTTTTTATATTTTTTGAAAAAAATTCACCAAATTTCCTATTTTCCCAAAATCTAACTTTTTTTATTTTCTGGAAATTTTTATGAATTTTTCTGGAATTTTTCAATTTTTATGAATTTTCTAAAAAAAATTAGTGAGAAAAAGAGAGAAAATAGAGAGAATGCATTCTGGGTGTGCATAGAATCTATTCTGGAGTAGAAATTCTATTTCAGAATGGATTTCGGAACAAAAATGCATTTGTTAAAAAATTTCCGAAATGCATTATAAAGCAATTTTTGCATTCTGGAATAAAAATACGTTTGTTAAAAATACTTGATTCCAGAATGCATTTTTTATTCCAGAATGAGTTTTGGGCAAGAAAAAGAGAAGCTACTTTTTGTAGCTTCTCTCTTCCAGAATGCATTCTCCCTATTTTCTCTCTTTTTCTCACCAATTTTTTTTTTAGAAAATGCATAAAAATTGAAAATTTCCAGAAAAATTCATAAAATTTTCTAGAAATAAAAGAATTTAGATTTCGGGAAAATAGGAAATTTGGTGAATTTTTTTAAAAAAATATAAAAAAAATTAAAAATTTCAAAACTTTACAAAATGGTTTAGAATACCTTTGGGTACTCACTTTGAGTAAAATTTAATTTTTTTGAGATGCCCAAAAAAATCAAAAATTTCAAAACTTTACAAAATGACTTAAAATACCTTTAAGCACTCACTTTTAGTGAAATTTAATTTTTTTTAGATGCCCAAAAAAAAATCAAAAATTTCAAAACTTCACAAAATGGCTTAGAATACCTTTAGTCATCCACTTTGAGTGAAATTTAATTTTTTTTAGGAGCCCAAAAAAATAAAAAAAATCAAAAATTTCAAAACTTCACAAAATGACTTAAAATACCTTTGGACACCCACTATGAGTGAAATTTTAATTTTTTGAGGTGCCCAAAAAAATAAAATATAAAAATAATTCAAAACTTCAGAAAATGGCTTTATGTACTTTTGGGCACCCACTTTGAGTGAAATTTAATATTTTTTGAAATGCCCAAAAAAAATCAAAAAATCAAAAATTTCAAAATTTCACAAAATGGCTTAGAATACCTTTTGGCACCCACTTTGAGTAAAATTTATTTATTTTTTATGTGCCCAAAAAAATAAAAAAATAAAAATAGATTTCTGTTCTAAAAATCAATTTCTTGAGCAGAACTAGTCATGTTTTACCAAACAGATTTCTCCTCTATAAATCAATGGCAAGAGTTCCATAAATAAATTTTTGACAAAAATTTGATTTTTGGAGCAGAATGATTATCATTCGCACCAAAAAGTAGCTGCTCTTTTTCTTGCCCATAACATATTCTGGAATGAAAAATACATTCTGAAATCAAGTATTTTTAATAAACGCATTTTTATTCCAGAATGCAAAAATTACTTCAGAATGCATTTCGGAAATTTTTTAACGCATTTTTGTTCCGAAATCCATCATGGAGCAGAATTTCTACTCCAGAATAGATTCCATGCGCGCCCTAAGCGACTCCATCACAGTTGTCAATCATATAAGTCTTGTGAAAATTATTGATTGCGATGGCAAATGATCGACGGGTATTGACGATAGCTATTAGTTACGCGGAAAGAAATTCACGGGACCATGCAAAAGGATAAGGGATTTGGTGGTCTTGATCACTCCAGGAGCACCTTGAAAAACAAGGAGTCGGCGATGAAAAGAAATGTATGAAAGTTTTGGCAATTTTCTTCTCTTAACGTTTAACAGAAAAGGAAAAATTTAGGTATGAAAAGAAATGTGTCGGTTTGGTTCGGTTCGGTTCGCACGTGAAATTGGGAACCGACTAGAGTCGGCCAGTCCGATTCGAGTGCACACCAGGCCACCGTGCACCCAATTCCATCCCAGTCGTCAATCATACAAGTTTTGTGAAGATTAATGATTGCGACAGCAAATGATCGGTGGGCATCGACCATAAATTTTAGTTCCGCAAAAAGAAATCAACAGGACCTTGCAAAAGAATAAGAGATTTGGTGGTCTTGATCACTCCAAGAGCACCTTTAAAAACAAGGAGTTCTCAAAATGAAGATGGAGTAAGCACAAAAAATAGTACCGAAAAGAAAGAAATACGAATGTTGTGGGACCAATTGTGTGCGGCTCCCAAATTGTGATCGGTTCCACCCTAGTTCCTGAGTTTGGACTAGTCCGATTTAGAATTTTAGCAATTTTCTTTTCTTTATGTTTAAAAGAAAATGAAAAATTTACGGTTTGGTTCGGTTTAATTTCGCACTTGAAACTAGAAACCGACTAGAACCGGCATGTCCGATTCCCATGCACACCAATCCACCGTGCACCCAACTCCATCACAGCCGTCAATCATACAGGTTTCATGAAAATTAATGATTATGATGGCAAATGATTGACGGGCATCGATCATAGCTTTTAGTCATGCAAAAGAAATCAACGGGACCATACAAAAGGATAAGAGATTTGGTGGTCTTGATCACGCAGAGCACCTTGTAAAAGATGGATTCGGTGATGAATTTGAGGACACTTCTCAAAATGACGATCGAGTGAGCACAAAAAATAGTACCAAAAGAAAGAAGGACGAACGATGTGGGACCAACTGTGTGCGGCAATTGGAAGTGGGGGGAATGACCAAAAGGAGTTGTCCTGGAGAGGGGTGGTGGGTGTACGCTCTTTTTCCTTTTTGGCGCTTTCAGCACAAGATGGGAAAGTGATCGATTTACGGGGTTTTATAGATTCCGCTGTACTCGTCGTCGACAGGGACTTCCACCGCCTGCCTACCAACATGCTGACGGCAAGCTGCACATATGTGTTACTTATTTTAACGTGTCGGTACCCACAAGTTAGGACGTAGTTTTTTTTTCCCTGGCCCTAGAATACTCCCAAAGTTTTGTGTTCCAAAGTTCAGATGTACCGATTTAACGACTTACTCAGGCCCAATCTCGTGGGTATTATGTATTTCACTATTAATTGATTGCCACAGGGTATGCATCCGTCGTAAGATACTTTCTTGTAAGGGACTGGTGCTTTGGACTCGTGTGGATCATGGGCATTCAAGAACAACTTGCGTATATGCGCACTGCCATACCCACTTTGCAGATCAAAATTATGTAGATCGCTGCATCCATGCGATCGACGGTTCAAAAAAATTTTGGTCCGCGTTTGAGGACTATGCGTTATCTTCTCCTTAAAAAGTTGCATGCATCCGCTCAACATAATCAATTAATGGAATATGCTCAACACAATTCATCGCTCGCTTTTGGTTTGGTAGCATTGTTCTTGAAGAACGAAAGAGAAGGCTTTTGCAGAAGTGGAAGTGACTTTGAGATAGTGCCTTCATGTAAAAGAGGAAGGGGGTGTTTGGTTCAAATTTGGGAAGGGGCTTTGAGCCTCGAAAGCCTCTTTCCAAAATATTGGAGTGTTTGGTTTAGCATTTGACCTAGCATTTGGCCAATGCTAGCATTCCAAATGCTGAAAGCCAAAGCTGGTCCGGACCAGCTTTGGGCTTCAGCCTTTGCCAAATGCTACTGTTCATGCGTCACTGTTCATCTTCTTTGGCGATGGAGGGTGATCGGTGCCTGTATCGGCAAGAGGCTGGCGAGGTCGCACGACCTAGGTGACAGATGCGGGAGGTCGCGCAACCGCCCAGGCGCTACCAACCTGGGTCGCACCGCCTGGGTCGCGCGACCGCCCAGGTGCCGCCGACCTAGGTCGCGCCGCCTAGGTCGTGCAACCCCCACCGAGGGTCACCTGGCCTCAGGCAACTGGCGGCGGCGGCAGATTTGGCTCGCCGAGGGTCACCCGACCTTGGGCGATGGTCGTTGGCACCAGATCTATCTCACCGGCAATCGACTCCGGCGATGGGTATGCTAGGTTTTTTTTTAATAAATAAGATAATTCTCAAAGTCCATTTGCAAAAAAAATTCACCAAATACTAAATTTTGGCCAAAGTAGCTTTACAAAATATTTTTACCAAATACTATTTGCATTTTCCCAATGGACTTTCACCCAAAGATATTTGCATTCCCCCGAGTAGCATTTTCAAAGTTGAACCAAACAGGCCTGTAGTACTTTCTTCTATTTGTGTGGAGGTAAGCAGGACTCCTCCGATGTATATTTTTGCCAAAACTGGCAACCAACCAGTTTGCTGCTTTCCCGCAACGCCGTTGTTGAGTCTCGAGCGCAGTTCCAATCGAAACGATTAACCTTAGCAGTTTGTTTAGCTCTGCGGTTCTAAATCCGGACTCCTCTTCAAAATTTTCGAAACCGAGAAGTGCAGTCCGGGAGGAAGTTCATGGAAATGAAGTCACAAAGCTTTGCCTTCATGGTATCCTTACTATCTTGGTCACCGAGCTATGTACGAGGAAATAAAATGCTCCTGCCCTAGTCCGATAATTCTACGTATTTACTGTGTAATCCGATGTAATCGTTAGGATTAGACGAGCGAGCGGGTTACTGATAGAGCCCATCATTGGGTAAGTGGTATTTATTTATAGATTATCAAATGTTGACATGCATCCATATCCTCTCGTTTTTCATAACTATTATCAAATGATACACCAAAGGGAAGTGTGTTGGCATCACAGCATGAGATATATGAAGTCCGTAAAATATGGATCATGAAAGAGTTTGTCTTGGTCCAAGTCGTATTAAGATTGAGCTACTGGAGATCATAAATGTGCATTATTAATGGGCTTGTGTGTATAATGAACCATCTCCTTGGTTTTTTGGACAACATTTCTTTTGATTCTGCATAACTTTTCAAGGGAAATCTCATGAAAAATATTTGGACTTTATGGAATCTAGAGAGAAAAGGTTCAATTATGGAATAAGTGGAAGCTAGCAACATGATGAATTAGGAAAAATTATCCAAAAAGCCTTAAACCTATTGCACTTTCGTCAATTCAGTCATAAACCTTTCAATTTTACTAATTGAGTGCTAAACATTTTCAAATTTTGCCAATTGAGTCTATCCGGCCAATTTAGGACAGAAATCTCTAACATGGACGTTGGCTGTCCGTGACACCCTCGCCTGGGCCAATCACTGGCATGGCCAAGTACCGGCCATAGGCCAAAGGAAAAGAAAAGCAAAGCAATAAAAAAAAGCAAAATAATTAGTAAAAGATTGAAAAAAAATTACAAGTAATTGTTCACATCAGTGCCGGTTGTATCACGTAAAACGGCCACGCGTTCACGTTAGCAATTCCAGCCTAAATTAGTTGGATGGACTGAATTGGTACCAACGTAAAAAGGTTTAAGACAAAATTAGTTCAATCAAAAGGTTTAAAACTAGATTAATATCAATGCGATAGGTTTAAGATTTTTTTGACACTTTTTCACTCTACGAGAAACGAAACTTTTTGAAGGTTCTTACCAAAAAAAAAAAAAATTTTTGAAGGTTGAATAAGACGCAAATGATCCTAAATGCAAATTGGAAGGTGGGTTCTGTGAGGGCTATTACCTTGGTTGTATCGTTGGTCAACACTCAATGGGATAAGATGTGATTTTCCCGGATCTATATGGACAAAACTAGTGCATACTAACCGGGGAAATCGGTCTTGAGTAGAAATATGGGTCAACATTAATACACTGGTAATTCCATAAACTCAAATTGCTTGGTTTTGTAGCGACAGGTCGGACGTGGAGTTGCACCATATCGTCTTGCCTGCTGCTTTTGCTCTCGCCTCAAAATAGAAATTGGAAGATCGCGTATACGCTATATGGATGCGCAATTTCTGCATGCAAACCTTTGAATTTCCTCCCGACAAAGACTCGAGCGTAAGCTTGGAATTATCAACTTCAGGATAATTCTTGATGACTGAATCAGAGGCATGTAGTTGCCTGTCTACGCGTGCTGCATAAGCTAAACCCAAGAGCCACTGTCTGTCCCAGTGAATTTCCTGTCAAAGGTTCCACATTATCGTAATGTTTACTGGAAACAAGAGTGGATCTTATCCACGCCTGTTTTTTCTTTCTTCTTTTTTAATATCTGGTTTTCTTGGGAAAGTGTAATCGCCCACCTTTTACTGTTCTTGCATCCAGCTAACGAATTATATACACTGTTTGGAAACCCACTTGCCATGATTCAGCATGGCGAGCACGTAGGGCTATCCTGTAAACATGTGGGGCTATGTTCATTTCCTGGGGATAACACTTTCAGACAGAGATCGGAGAGACCCAGAATGGTTGAACCACTCATGAAGTGAAACGTGGAGCTGTGAATGCATGTTGTGGATTGTGTAAATGGTTCGAAAAAAAGAAAATCTCACTCCCTTGTCCCGTCCTCATTCCTCACAGTCCCGCGGGAAGATTTCTGAGGGAAATGTTTCTGGTGAGCATTACTGGAGCTTCACCCGCTAATTTTTTCTGTGTAGCTTATGATGGTGGTGATTTCTTGCTTCGAGCGGTGAAGAATGAAGATGTCTCGTTTTATCCCAGAATCTTTACCTTGAAGTTCATGTCTTGCTTCACTAGTGTGACCTGCAAGTTGTTAAGCATTGCTTAAGTAACATTTTGGTTAACGTACGTGGATCTGGCGAGGTGGTTAAGATTGACTTGAGGTTGATAGAAGAAATGGTGGACTTTCCGGACGAGATAATTGGTGAAGTCTTTGATCCGTCTACCTGCTAAATCCCTGGTCCGGTTCCGCTGCATATCAAGATCGTGGAATGCCCACCTCACCGGTCATTTGTTTGTTCAATCTCACCTAGATCGTTTGCTTAGTTGTCGCAGCATTAAGCTGCTCAGATACAAAAGAGAAGGCTTTTCAAGAATTGGGATCTGGTCTGGCGGTGGTGACGAGTTCTGTAGGTTTGATCCTCAATTTCAACCCAGCATTGACAATTTTCAGTTGGTGGATTCATGCAATGGAGTCATTTGTTTGGCCACTATCCCCAGAGGGAACCGCAGTGCCTCTAACATATATCTTTGGAACCTCTCCATCCATGAGTTCATGGCCCTCCCACCGCCTGGATGTCCCGTCTCCGATGAGGTTGGCTTCGGGATTAATCCATGTAGCGGGCATCTGGATGATTTTAAAGTGATTAGTATTAGAACTAGGTACGCCTATGATTCTGAATTCAGATCTCCAAGGAGCTCCTCGGGGGCTGAGATCTATAGTTTGAGTGGAAATTCATGGAAACGAATCGAGAGAGCTTTGCCTTAGTGGTATTCTTACTATCTGGGTCGCCAAGTGATGTGTAAGGAATTTATTTGCTGGTGCGCTAATCCGAGGGAAGACCACCATTCCACATGGTCGCTTGTTTCTTTTGATGTGATCAATGAGGTATTCACCAAGATGACGCTTCCAGAGAATATTGCTTTTTCTGAGAAGAGTATAATTACAATAGAGGGATGCATGTCAAGCTCAGGGCACGCATCATATCGAATTTATGAAGTATGGATCATGAAAGAGTTCGGAGTCCCTAAGTCTTGGACCCAGTTGTACCGGATCAAACTTCCGGAAAATTTGCCCATCCATTATGAGCTGCTTGGGTCTGCAGAGGCAGGAGAACTTGTGTTTTTTATCCTAGGTTTACATTCCCAGGCCAACCCCGCATATATTGGTTCATATGATCTAGAGAGTAAGTAGTTTAACCAATGCATCAAGCTTGATGCGTCATCTGCAAGTGGAAGCTGCTTGGTGGATTATGTTGATAGTCTGGTTTCAGTTCTGCCTAAACACACAGCAGAATGTGGTCGCTCGGTCCATACAAATAAGCTGATCAGCTAATCGATTCTTGTTAGTTTTCACCTTGGATTTGTTTATTGACAAGCTCCAGCTACTTTTCTGAAGCATTAACAGAGGGGAGCGTGCTTAGCTTTCTTGCTCATGAATCTGCTCTAGTATTTAGCGTTATCTCTTTCTGATCATGCACTGGGCATTTCATCAATAGGAGCAAATATTTCTTAGAATTGTGAACATGCTTATGTTGGTGATCAAGTCTTGGTACTTTGCTCTTGCTTAAGTGTCAATGATTGAATTGCTTCTACATAGTAATTGCAACTGTGGTGTTCCGATTTCACTAAACCGTTACATGATGTCCTAGAACAGGAGCACAGAGATGAAAGGCAGTTCTGTCTAAACTCCCGCTAGCTTTTGCAGAATTGATAAAAAGGTTTAATCATTCTGACTATGCTCCTTATATCTGAAAGCAATAATAAACTCGGGAAAATGACACAAACAGTTCTTCAACTTTGGTCTAATGTGCAATTTGGTCTTTGAACTTTTAATTTGTCCAATATAGTCCATGAACTTTAATCCAATGAGCAATATGGTCCCTAAACTTTTAATTTGTTCAATATCATCCCTGAACTTTTGATACAAATTTAGTTCAATCCCTGAACTATATGAAAATGTTCAATGCAGTTCTTTCCATTAATTCAAGCTCAAGGACTACATTGAACATTTTTACGTAGTTCAGGGACTGAATTGAATATACACTAAAAGTTCAGGGATGACATTGAACAAATTAAAAATTTAGAGACCACATTGAACATTAGCCTAAAATTTAGTGACTACCTAAAGTTTATTAGGTAAATCTAAAGTTCAGGGATTGTTTGTGTCATTATACCTAATAAACTATGTTTCTGAGTTCTCTTTCTCCGAGATTTAGTTGCAGCAAAAGCTAAAACTTTTCTGTTCTTTTTTGGCCCTTCAAAGTTTAGGGCTTCACAGCTAGCTAAAGTTTTTGCTGCGATGCAGCTAAAACAGTTGCTTGTTCGTCAGGGACACTTTACGAGAAATTTTGCTAACCATGATGGTGATATAAGCAATTAGCACAGAAATTGAAACAGAATGTGAATCAGATAGCTTGACATAGGTGAGTGAGCATATGGTCTGTAAAACGTTCCGAACTTGTTGGCTTAACCTTGCACTTAGAGGCAAGCAGGAATTTCATAAAGAGTCATCAGATATGCTTTGGTCAGCTATTTGTGGTCATCTAAAGACTTCGCTCTCACCTCTTACAGCAAGTACTGAGAAGAGAGAAATTGACCTTGAAAGCCTTGTTCCATGCGACTATTGCACCAAATTTCATTTACAATGTTACTCTAGTGTCTTTCTTCATTTTATCATAGGAATAGTATCTGATGAAAACAATGTACGATCGGTTTTCATTGTTCATTCAGGCATCGGAGCTGCTTCTTGACACAATAGCATGCCAGCAAAGCATATTCTTCTGTTGAATGAATGAAAAGTAAGATAAGATTATTGGCCACAGCAAGACAAACAGGAAATGGAAAGGAAATGACATGCCCCAAGAGATGTGTGATCTATATCCTTTTGTGAGACGGCTCAAAAAGCCGAATCTAAAAATGTTAAGCGCCGCAAGAGCTGTGTGATCTATCAGCCACTCACTATTTTTTGCTTTTTGTTTTTTGTCTTCCCCTTTTTTAAAAGTCTTTGCTTCACCAACTATCCCCTACATTCTCATTTTCCACTCTAAACATCTTCACAGATATAACTAATTTTTGACAGATCAAAATCTCTTGCAGGCAGGAGCAGATTGAAGATGCCGACAGTAGATGCTTTTGACTTGCGTTTCTAACGCACCCTTCACTGGAGAGGCGAGGGACATGGTCCAGAGAGAGGGTTCATTCATCATACTACCAGCTGGCAACTTTTGAAGTCGATTGGTACCCGTTCGACAATGACGGAAAACGAAAACCATAGAATTCAACAGGGCAATGAGTGGAGAAAACGACACTGTAGCGTAAGTGGTGCCACAGCGTTCGATGCTTGCTAGTCACTTCGGAGAAGGTATAATAGATGATTTGTTCGAGTAAGTACGTGATGCGTGTGGGAGAAGACAAAGCGTATCAACATTGTCCTTTCCGCGACACGGAATCCACAATGTTCAGATAGCAGGAACATGGAACCTCGAATTCAAGATAAGATCAATACAATGTGCTCGTGATAAAAAGAAATTGCTTCAGAAGTCATTAAATACCTTACGTCAGCACAACCACAGGGACCTGGCCCAAGAGGCAGTGACTTAACAAAGGAAAACATGTAACAGCGTTTCACAATGTGCATTTCAACGAGTACTGAAGTTCCCAATTCGGATATAACATTCATGCTTTCTGTCAACTCATCCACATACGCTTAAATTCGAAGAGGAAATAAAGGGATTCACATAAATGACAAAATTGAGACTACTGCAAAGCCAAAGCTGCTGGAATTATTTAAAGCAGCTACATCAACCAAATCATTCATAATGCAAATCAATCAGCAACAGTATACATATTTTATGCCTCTGTATGGCAGGACACCTGTCTTTTCTTATCAGGGAGCTTTCTTCAAGGAACTCCAATCAGTTCAAAACCCGTCAAATGGATCTGCAAGATCAGAGAACTTTTTACAATTATGTAACGACAACTTATTGCTTCACGAGCATTAGGGAAAAAGAAAGGCAATCTCAATAGTCGCTATGAGAATACAGGATGGCACCATTGGCCCAGATGTATCTGCATTCTTCATTTTTGAAGGCTTATGACCAAGTATGGTGGGAAGCTGTCCTTTTACAAGGGGAAGCTCATTCAGTCTTTATTGGCAAAAGGCAACCTTAGTAGGATTCTATAGTATCTGATAGAGCAGACAAATGGTTGACATCGGACATAAAGTGCTAATCTTGCCTCATGATTTTGTCTAGATGATTCCAACATATATTTAAAAAATATATATATGACTTCATTTTTCGGAATATCTATCACCTTTGGTGGCCACTTAACTGATAAGCTGAATCTGACCAACAACAAAAAGAAACTGATAAGCTGAAATTTTCAGGATTTAAGGATGGCCATTACAAACAAGATATATCAATTCCAAAAACTAATACCAACCAGTAGTGAGCAAAATACAAGCACGATGCCTTTTTAATTAGAGATGGCCAGGGAATCGTTCACTAAAGAACTCAATCAATGCCCTCACCACCTACTTCAAATTCCAACCACAAAAAAAATAATAAGGAAGAAGACCAGAAATATCTTGTATAGTATTTCACAAGATCAGCATCAGGAGTTCTATTCAAACCAACCTAAGGAAACTTGGAGCAATGAAGAGACACTCTGCAATTGCGCTGTCTTCCTGCCTTGTCATAAAAAGTCAAATCGTCTAAAGCTGTAGATCCAGTAGAAGAATACATCGTAAGGATGCTAAGGAAGAATATGCCAACAGCAGAAAATTGTACTGACAGACTGAAGCTAATGTAAATAAAGCTAAACCGGAGAGCACTTTGGAGAACCTCCCAGGTCCAATTAACATGAAGATTGTTCATGTCAATACAGAGGAAGTTACAGGCTCCAAAAAACTTCAAGACACTTTATCATTGTAGGTCTGGTGTTCCAACTTCTAAGTATTACTTGTACTAGAACATGCAAAGCTGGTCCTCGGGTAGACCCTGAACCAGTTCATATTCCTTATGAACATAAATTTAGACAAAATATTGTGAGGACAAAGCATTTGCCGATTAAGGTATTTTCCTCTACAGCCAAAAGTCTTTTAGGAGAAGATAAAAACATCGAAAAGCTCCATTTAAATGAAAGTGAACTCCTTCGCCAGAGAATAGAAATGGCCTTTACCATAACAAAATCTTATTTGAAAAAAAAATGGCCCCTCACCATGTCAAATTATGAGTTCTATGTCTCTCCTATCAAATATAATGTTTAACAAGGTGCACCTAAGAACTGCCTTTGAACATTCAAAATCACAAATATGATTGTATTTTCAAAGAATATCGAATCTATTACTTCATTTAATTTCAGAAAGTCATACATGATTTATGTTAAACAAAAGAAGATATCTCTAAGTAGATCAGGAACATCTAACTTCTGAACAGCAAGAGAAAGGCAAAATAAACAAAAAAGCTTGACTCGGTGCAACAAGCAAATTAACATTAGCAAAGAAAAAATGCTATGCTACATCTGTTGAGGTGCATGACAAAGCAAAAGCAGCAAGCAATAACATCAGCATGAGATATGACCCACAAGATGATCACTTACATGAATCATATATGCTTGCCCAAGTACACAGCACAAATAACCCACACCAAAACTTTAAGTACCTGATGCGCAGTTATATCTCAGATATTGCCTTGAAGCCCTCCTTTTCAAGAGTTTTAGCTATGGAGATGTCACCTGTCTTCACAATCTTTCCATTCTCCTGGTGAACCAAACAACAAAGGAGGACCTTGTGAACCAATATGTACAGCCAACAAAAAAATGGACACATCTTGGCAATTATAAAAATCACGAGTTCATACACCGCCAGCCCAGTTTAGGATAATTGTATCATTTCTATTTCAAGTATTGGAAAGTCAGTGACAGAGGAATCACATGACAGGGGTATTAAAGAATGATTTTGAACTAACAAAAGCAAATTGCCAGAAATCTGTTACTAATTTTGACAAGTAACTAAATTCATAAAGAGCACCACGGGTTGTCAAACAGAATCTCAGACTTTTAGTTGAAGAAAGATTCCTGCTTTTTTTTTTCGTTGAAGAGAAGCTGCATTCTCTTTCCACAATACTTGACATTCAGCTTTCCTGAGCAAAATCTTTCATCTCTCTAAACACAATATGGTACACATAAGTGCTCATTTTTCTTTTCTTTTACTCTGTTTGGGATAAGCAGAAAAATTGGCTATCTATTGGTTCCTATATATCCTCCATAACTCAAACCAAGTTGTAGCCTCGTAGGAAAGACAAAGGAATGCTTCACATAATTGATTTGCTTTTCAACATCATTCTTTTTTTCTTTTTCCTTTTTTTTTTGTCACCATCATTCTTATGAATTGCCTAAGTTTTACCTTTCCATTTGAAGGTCACTACTTTTCCTTGACAAAAGCAATCATTGCTTCAATAAAATATGATTGTGTGCACAAATGACTTATCAACAATGCTACCCCAACCCTTCTTTTCACGAGTATTGTCATGCCAACTCTGATATTGGGAAAAATGTAGCTATTTTAAACATTAACATTCAACTTGGAAACTTAGAGTGTCATCAAATCCTGTCAAGTACCGTGCTATTTACTTCTCCCAGATGTATTATCAGAAAGGTAAAAAATGTTGAACTTGTGTGAAGGATGAAAAAAGATAAATTTGAGAGGACTTACCATTACATGGACATATCTAGGTTCTATGAACTCCAGGAGTCTTAAATAATGAGTAATCATCAAAACAGAATTCTTAGGAGTCAAAAGTCCATTTACTGCTTTTGCCACATCTCTAAGTGCATCAACATCCAACCCAGAATCAATTTCATCCAATATAGCTAATTCTGCCCCAAGAACCTGCAAAGGCATGCATATACATCTTACATAATTTAACCAGGAGGGCTTGAGAAATAAGATGAGAGAGAGAGAGGCCACATATTCCTTTGGAGAAACATATTCAGAGCATATTCTTTATGCTTTAATTATCTGCACGCTACATAGTCGTTTGGTGGTCTATACGAAACCCATTATCAATGTGACCCATTTCTACAAATCTATAGTATGCTTCCTTTTTTGAATGTAATAATAAATATAGTAAAACCTACCGCAAGTTGTAAAATTTCGTTCCGCTTTCTCTCTCCACCACTAAATCCTTCATTGACATTTCTGTTCAGGAAGTCTGCCTTCATGTTCAGAAGATCAAGCTTTGGATATACATAAGCCCAAAACTGCACGAAAGAATTTTCGTCAAAACAAAGATCAACCAATAGCATTGGTCTTTTTCTAATGCAACAACCATCAAAAGTCAAATAGCAAGGCAAAATTTCATGTAAAGGCAGAAACAAGCTAGACAAGCAAATCAACCTTAGCTTATAATGCTCTTATTTCCTTTTTGAGAAGTCCACAAGGTAGCTAATCACAGTCCACGAGGTACAGAAATATACAAGTTAGGTAGCTAATCACCAACCAAAATGAAGATATATGGGGGTGCAAGGACTATCCAGTTGTAGTGACACAACCAATATTTAGCAAAGTAGATGAAATTAGTACGCAACAAACGCTAATGCAGCACAAGCTAGGCACAGAACTCGTTCTGAGGCACACGGGCAGTAGCTCAAAAGTCATAATAACAAAGACAATCTGAGAAATCTCAGCAAACAAAATAAATGCTAGATACAAATGTGAAGAGGGTAACCACATGAATGGAAGAGACTGATTAAACTATTTGCATAATACAAGCAAAAGATAGATGTTATAAGATACAATTGTACACCTCAATTGGACTAAGCTCAGGTTGATTAAGCTTTCTTCTTCGAGCATTGTGTGCCATATTGAGAAAGTCAGCATTGCTAACACCGGGTATTTCAACCGGTGATTGGAAGCTCATAAATAGCCCAGCAAGTGACCGGTTCTCAGGTTCCATTTCAAGCAAATTCTCGCCTTTAAACATCATACTGCCGCCAGTTACTTCATAATCTGGATGCCCAACAAGAACCTGCAATATCATAAGTTCACCAGATAATTCCAGGCCCGCAGAAGAGATACGTAACTTCAATTTGAAATGACATGATGTATCTGATGTAGCACACTGACACCAATAACAAGCAATTACAAGCCAGCCAATCTTACAGAAGGCAAAAAGCTAAGCATAGTAAAAGGAACCTTTTATAAAGAAAAGACACTTCCATAACATCACCAAAAAATTCCCCACCGCGATCTTCCAGTGAGGAGTTACATAATTTGGCTGACCGCAAATTTGTCGCCGACAATCAGCATTTTCAATACGATAAAAATAATAGGTTGTGACCCCAAAATACTTCACCCAAGAATATTTTGTTGCCACATTCAATCAACCGTATTAGATCTACCGGAAAACTTGCCACAAAATAGAGCATAATGACCTATAATTATTGACTTGGTGGGATATAATATTTTTGCCGTTCTTGTTCTAGTTCTTGTAGTGATCAACCACGTATGCTAAATGTCAATGTCCGCGGTGTATGTGGTTTTAGTTTCTCAGCCCATTCTATGGATCACTAACAATTTTGCTTTTGTGCACAGCCAAGGTCTTAAATCTAACGAAGTACCACAAGTATAATCACAAGACTAAATTAATCCATCTTCTCACAAAAAAAAACAGCTTTCAGATTCAGTCCATGCACTATTGGTCTAATAATTCAATGCCTGACCCGGTAGACACACAAACAACCAACCTTTGCAAATGTGCTCTTCCCAGAACCGTTCTTCCCCATTATTGCATGAACCTAATAAAAGAACAGTTCAATCAATGTCAGAAATTCATAAACATCTCCGAGCACAGTGCTAATTGAAAATGAACACAAACTCACGCATGTCAATTTATATCGACTCACAGATGCTAACTAGAGAGCATAGAAGAGCCCGCGCGTTCAACATATCGACACATTATTTCCAAATACGGAAAACCAATCAACCCCCTTTATTGCATTCAACAAATGCGAGCCTATCCAAAAACCAAAAATGATTACAAAAATTCCCTCGAAGCCGAAAAGAATTCCCAATTGACGACAACAGCAAAGAGCAGACAACCCAAGCTCATGAAATCCACAGTAAGATCGAATTCTCGAAGAACAGCTCATCGCGACACCATCACACCACATACGAATTCCACCAACTACGAGCTCCTTTCAACAACCACTTCAAACCAATCGCGCCCAACCAAACAGTCGAAGCTCCAACTCAACACAAAAGCAAACAGCGAGCGCGAAACGGACCGAACAGCCAAACGACCGAACCGACCTCTCCCTCGTAGATGGTGAGGTCAACGCCCTTAATAATCTCCTGCCCCGTCTCGACAATCACTGCCGTCAAGCCCCTGACCTCGAGCAGGAGCTCCCCGTCCCCGCTCCCGGCGGGCGTCGCCGCGCGGTCGACGGTCGGGAGGGCGGCCCTGACGGCGCACCGGGGGGCGATCGGGGCCCGGCGGCGGCGGCGAGGGGCGGAGCGGAGCGGGGCCGGGAGCTCGGAAGAAAGACGGGAAGAGGACGGAGGCTGGATTCTGCAGGAAGGAGGAAGAAGATGAGGAGGGAGAGTGCGGCGGCTGCGGAGGGAGACCGCCATGGGAGGCTGCGCGGTGGTGAGCGACGGTGGTGAGGCCATTGGAGGGAAGCCGCTTTCTAGCCTGAGAGCTGAAATGGACTCTTTCCTGCCTAAAAACTCTTATTTCTCCCCCTATAACTAAAACATAAAGAATTAAAAATTTTGCGAATAGTTCCTTAAATTTTGACTCAACGCACAATATAATATAATCCATAAATATCTAATTTATTTTATGTAATTTTTAAATTTTAGAAAAATTTCAAATAATAGCCAAATCGTCATAAATAAGGATTTTGGCTGGGCGAATAACATGTAACTATTCCGAGAAAAGGGTATTTTAGTAAAAAGAAATTCTAAGTATATAATTTCTTTAAATTTTTTATATTTTTTTTATACTTTCCTTTTCCTTTTTTCCTTTTTTTTTTCCCTCTTTCCTCCCCTGGCATCATTGTGCGTCATCAATGCCCGGCGGAGGTCATCGGCCTTAGACGAGAGCGAGGGTTGCGTCGCCTCGCCTAGGCTGGCTCGATGCCGGTGAGGGCGGCACTTACCTGAGTCCAACAACCTCCACCGGCCATCGACAAGGCTTGGCAATGCCCGGCGAAAGGAATAGGGAAAAAGAAAGAGAAAAAAGGACAAAAAAATCAAAAAAAAAAAGGGCGAAAATGCCATTCGGTTGGCAAGTTTAGGCCTTTCCTTGAAACTGATACGGTCTATTTTAGACCCTTATTTAAAAAAATAAGGACATTTCATGTTTTTATTTAAAAAAAATTTTCGAACTTTTGGTATATAATCAAACTAGTTGTCTAAAATATATGCGTGCAATTTCAAGAAGTCTTAATTTTTTTTTTTTTATAATCCCAAATGTACCATATTGATGGGGAAGTATGCTCTTAAAATTGCACGAAGAGGTAAATCAGTCGAGATGCGCAGAAACGAGTCTCAACACCACATGACTGTTAGAGTTAGATATTTCATTCACTTGCTAATATTCTCACAATGACTTTTGAGTAATTCCATGTTAATTTCTCGTGCCATGCTTATCCATCCACGAACGGCACGGGGCACTAATTTTCTTTTTTAATCGATGAAAAGAGTAAGAAGGGGCAACGAATATCGGCGATTTCCCTAGACATCCCCATAAGACTTCTCTATCGCAATAAGATGTTCGATTTGAGTTATAATTACCGTTCAGTTCGATAGAACTTGTCACTGCCATCCACCACGGCATTAGTGGGAGCAGAGCTGGTACTCCGCGACGAACAGAGGTTTCTTCTCTCCCCACCCCCCCGGAGATCCCTCGGAGCTGCCTCTGGAAGTACATTCTTGTTTGGCTATACAAGTTCCTCGATGATGTCTTTGCAAAGCTAAGACGTACAGAGTAAGCATGCAAGCGACAACATAACGGCAAGAACTCCAAGAAAGAACCCCCTACATAGGACAAAAGTCCTACGTTGTTTCCAATTGATTCATCACCATTTAATATTCAAACTCGTGAGCGACTCCGAAATTCAAAAGGCACGAGGTACGCTGCAAGTCATGGCAGGCCTTCCAGATGAAGTAACGACGGAGATCTTGCTGCGTCTCCCGGCGAAATCTTTGGTCCGGTTTAGGTGCGTATGCAAATCTTGGAATTCACTGCTCGACTCGGACCTCTTTCATCGAAGCGTATCGCGATCGATCATCGAGGTTCGGCGACAACCATCTTCTCAAGCACAGTAGCAACGATTCCTCGAGGGTAGGGATATACGATTTGTGTAGTCATTTGCTCTCTAATCTCGATCCTTCGTTTGATCCGAATAACGATACACACGTGTTAGTGGGTTCATCCAACGGGATCATCTGTCTGTCCACGTACGATGAAAATGACGATACTCGATCAAAGATAGTTCTTTGGAACCCATCGACCAACGAGCGGCGAGGCCTTCCTCGACCCCGCTTTTGCGTGTCGGAACTGATCGGTTTCGGGTTTGATCCCCCGTCCAGCGGCGGCCATCCCGGCGATTTCAAGGTGGTCAATGTAAGAATGGAATGCGGGTTCTTCGGGGGCCGTTGCTCGCAGGTGGAGGTTTACAGCCTGAGGCGAGATTCCTGGATGCAGATCGGCAACACATTCCCTTGCGAGATCGATCATGAGTGCTTGGGCAATCAAGTGGTTTTCAGGAACTTCGTGTGTTGGTCGTACCAATACGACGCGATCGCTGGTCCTGTTCGATCTGGTCGGGGAGGTTTTCCATCGGATGGGCCTGCCGCAATCCATGCGCGCGGTGACCGAACACACATCCTTGCTCGACAGATGTCTGTCCCTGATCGCATGGAAGCCGTCATGCCGCAGTTGCGAGGTGTGGATCACAAAAGAGCTTTGCACAGTCAGGGCGGCCTGGACTAAGTTGTACACCATCGATCTATCTCCGACTTCGAGCGCCATCTCACGATACTCGCCGCTCGGATTTGCAGGCTCTCGGGGCATTCTCTTCGTCAAGGACTCCTCTTCCGGTTGGCGTGTGGTGTCCTACAACGTAGGGACAGCACAGTTCGAAGAACTCGAAGTCGAAGTCGATTCAGTCCAGAGCTGCCGGCTGGTTACCTACACACACAGCTTGGTTTCTCTTATGAAAATTTAAAGTCAACTAATTTCCGAAATTTATATGTATTTATTGATCAATTAGAGTTACATTACTTGGCTGATTAAATTTGGCAAAACTCTCATCTGAATGACTTCCTCAAAGGGGCATGAAAAGGAGTGAAGGCCAATCCAAGAATCACTCCCTCTCTCATTGTTTCAAAGAGGGGGAAGAAAACAACATCCTTTGCCCATGTCCAAAAGCAATCAAAGACAGAAGAATGAATGAATAATTTCACAATGTGGAGGATGATGTGTGGTGATTTAACGGTGATAACGGATGGAAATTTGTAGCCGGCGTCATTTTTGTCCTATGGGTGAGAAATTTTCCTTTGTCCGCCGGTTGCCGGGCCTTGGTGATGGCCGGCAACAGGCCAAAAGTAACAACCAACGAGGGTCGCCCTCGCCAGCCTCGGGCTCCTTGGCCTAAGGCTGATGAGAGTGCCCTTGCCGGTCATTGCCTATGGCCGGTTGCATGGCCTTGGCGACCAGTAAAGGAAAAAGGAAAGAAAATAAAAGAGAAAAAAAATAAAAAATTATAAAAATTATCTATGTCAGCATCAGCCGTACCACGTAGGTTGGCCAAAGTCTATGTCGACGATTTCCGACCAAAATTCACAGGATGGACCACATTAGCAAAATGTCAAGGTTTAGGATTGAAATGACACGGACGTAATAAGTTTTGGACTTTTTTAGTAATTTCCCCCAACAACAGAGTATTCAATTTAAGTCATTACTACTCATTTTGAGTAAACCCATCATTCACTACCGACCATGGTGTTAATAAGGAGTAGAGTCGGAAGCACTTTCTTGATCGGCTAGGTATGAAATTGTTCATGCGATTGTCTAGTGTCCACACCTGATTTCGTCATTATCTGCTTTCGTCGAAGATGTCTTTGCGAGGCAAGATGTGCCAATTAATCAGGCTAATATGACAATATCATGGCTAGAACTCCAAGAACGAACCCTTCAATAGGCCAAAAAATCCTACGTTGTTTCCAGTTGGATCCATCGCCACTTTATACTGAACTCTTGAGCAAGTCCGAAAATTCAAGAGACACAAGTGGTGCTTTGCAAGTCATGGCAGGCCTTCCAGATGAAATAACAACATGGATATCTTGTTGTGCCTCCCTGCGAAATCATTGGTCCGATTTAGGTGTGTATGCAAATCTTGGAATTCGCTGGCTGCTCAGCTCGACCTCTTTCATCGAAGTGAATTTCATGTGTCGGTGCTACCAATGCGATGCGGTGATGGTCCTGTTCGATCTAGTCGATGAGGTTTTTCATCAGATGGTCCTGCGACATTCAATGCGTGCCATGACTGAGCAGATATGTCCGTTGGAGGGATGTTTGTCCCTGATTGCATATAAGCCATCATGTCGCAGTCGCGAAGTGTGGATCAGGAAAGAGTTTGGTATCGATCAGTCCTGGACCAAGTTTCGCAAGATCCGACTATCTTCGAGTTCAGGCGGCCTTCTGCAATATCTCACCACTTAAATTTGCAGGCTCTCAACGCATTTCTTCATCAAGACCTCATTTTTCGGTCTGCATCTGGTGTCCTACAACATAGAGACAGCACATTTGAAGACTTTGAAGTCGAAGTCGATTCAGTCCAGAGCCGTCGGTTGGTTTCCTACACACACAGCTTGGTTTCTCTTATGAACACTCATAGACATACTAATTTTTTATGTGAGTACACGTATGTATTGATAAATTAGAATTACGTTACTTGACTGATTTGTGTGGCAAACTCCCATCTGAATAACTTCCTCAAAGGGGCGTGAGAAGGAGTGAAGGGCAATCCAAGAATTACTTCCTCTCCATTTGTTTCAGAGAGGGTGAAAACAACATGCCTTGTCCATGTCCAAAAGCAATAGAAGAGGAATAAGAATCAATGAATCCATGAACGATAAACCATAAGAATACCCGCCACCTCAATAAGCCTCCTTGTCTTGCAAACAACTCTATATCCCAACAAGAGAGAGATTGATAAGTATAAAAAAGAGAGAGGAGAGAGAGAGAGAGAGAGAGAGAGAGAGAATGGCTGCGCGATCAGGAACCGGACAATCACCCACCTCTTCATCTTCGCGACCACAAGAGATGAAGGGTCGGCCCAATTATGAAGACGTCAAACCGAAGTCAGCAGAGTGGAAAGAAGAAAAAACGGCTCATATTTTGAAAGTCCATCTTCCAGGTACATATGAATTTTTATGATGTATGATTTATACGTCCATGTAAGAAAAAAAAGAACGACATTTTCATGGGCGAAGCATAAATTCTTGCAGTGTCGTCTTCGAACGTTGCAGGTTTCGTTAAGGAGCAAATTAGGGTGACCTACGATGACAACTCGCGCTCCTTCAATGTCCAAGGAGGCCGTCCTCTCGGGAACAACCGTTTCGGCCATCTCAATGTGGATTTCACCGTCCCGGACAACTGCAAGTTGAAGGACATGCAGGGCAAGTTCCAGGATGAGGTGCTCACGATCACAATACCAAAGGAATACGTTTCACGGTCCTTTGTTCCCAAGGAAACCACCACAAGTGCGCAATCACCACCAGAAAAGCCCCCAAGCATCGCTCAAAAGCGTCCGGTGATCGGTGAGCCACCAAAAGTACCCCCACAAATGCCACCATCTGAAACTGCTTTCTCCTCTGCCACCAAAAAACCAGAAAGACAATCAGATTTTGAGAAATTGAAGTCTCCAAATGGCGAACCGACGGGGAAATCTCTCGACCATAAAGCAGCCGAGAGGACTGGCGAGAAAGTCCCGGGTAAGGGAAAAGAAACATTGGATGTGCCAAGCAGGTCGTTGGAGAAGGAAATGAAGAGGGCCAATGACACTGATGCTTTTGATGGAAAAGAGATGAGGAGACCAAAACAACCAGATTTGATCAAATCAAAAGCAGGAGAGAGTAAGAGTGGTGCTGATCATGCTAGGAAGAAGAAGAGGGATGCGAAGGTGGGTGAAGCAGAGAAGCAGTTGCTTGTGAATGTGGGTGTGGCAGCTCTTGTGCTCGTGGCATTTGGGGCTTATGTTGGTTACAACTTTGCTTGTCCTAGGTCAGCAAGGGAGTAATCTACCTTAGGATCATGTCTGAATATATGTTCATCACATAGTTATGGGTGTGAAATAACATTAGAGGCAGTGAAAGAACATATATACACGTGTTCTTCTTCAAATGCATATTTGTATAATACCCGGAATACACAATTCTAGTGAATACTAGATTATAGGATCCCATGCTTGACTACAATTTATTTAGATAGCTCACTTTTGTTCATTCCTGCTGGGAAGCAATTGAATTCGTGATGAATTCAATTTGTGCTCATGTGCTTCGGATTGATCACAACTTTCATGCATACTCTTGTTCGTTCATCATTATCAGTGTCTTGTTTGTTATCGGTCCATCCATATTGTCTCGTGTTAAAAATTACACGACGGTATTAGCTCATGATAGATAATCTCGGACATATAATAATAAAATTGGAGTGCTAATAACTCTATTGTCGAATCTGCAACTCTTTTCATGCAGATACAATAGCGGTACGGGAGCATAAATAACAGTAGAAAGGTTTCCATTACCTAGCCGAAAAAATAAGTGGCCATGAAATAGGAATTAATTCGAACAGAATTGATTGAGTGGTAGAGTCGTGGAAACACCTCTTTCTTCCCTATTTTGGACCTTAGCTCTACGGAAACACGGAAAAATTGAAATCTCATATCAAAACACTATATATGGAAGGTATGAAATGCCTAAACGAGAATTTTTTAACAGCGAATAACTAGAGCTATTACTTACTACATCAAAAAATTAGGGATGTGCAATAATACGAGGTTTACCCAGGAATTGGACCGGACCAGACCACCCGAAAAATAGGTCCGTGAACTGATTCCATTTTTTGGGAACCGGTTGGAATTGCTCCGGTTCCCAATTCCAAGTGAAGACCCACCCGGACCGATTTTGGAACCGGTTTTTAGCTTGTGTTTAAAAAAAACCTGTAGATTATACTATTACTATATTTTGGATTATTGCTTTTGGTGGATAGTAAGTTTTATTACTCATCTTATAGATTATTGATTTTGGCGGATAATGATTTTTATTATTCATCTTTTTCTTTAAATTGTTTTATTGCTACTTATATTATTTTGTTGGAAAAAATGAAATTAGATAAAGGAACATAAGGAAAACATGTTCTTGGGTAGACACTGAAACCAATCCGAAAAAACTTGGGAGGTTCCAAAATAGGTTCCAACACAAATATGACAGGTTTCAGGTTCCAAAAACTGGAAACCGATTATAATAGGGTAGGTTTCAAGTTCCACGTCTAGAACTTACCCATCTTGAAACAAATCATCCTTAAAAAAAATTTCATTAATGAAAGGTACAAATCCATTGGAAAATCAAAACTACGCATGTCGGATGAAATGATTATTGCTATCTGCTCTAATAACGAATTATTGGTGTAAGTTTAACTGAATAACTTAATAAAATAGATAGCCTTTTCTCTTCGTCATAGGTCGACGAATCGTCTCGATTGGAAGACCCCAATCTGCTGCTTTTGTTCCCTGTTTTTTGTTCATTTCACTAGTGTTAGCAATGGAGAACCAATCACTGAGCTGCTGCTGCGGCTGAGCAGCAAGACACAGCAAAGCACTGTGAAGCTCGCGCTCAACGTACATGCAGAGTGTGGTCACAAAAATCCACCCATCTCAATCAAATGAATCTTATTATGTGGACGGAGAGAGGGAGAGAGAAGACAGATAGCAAACGCAATGGGTACAGTTGAGGAACACTGAGGAGACCAAACCTGTGTTAATTCACTGAAAGCCTTGTCATATGATTTTGTCCTCATCTTTCTCGTGATACCCTTCAACCCACACACACTTGTCCTTTACCTTAGCGACTATGAGATTTTTTTCATTTTTTGTCATATAAATAACGTGAGACTTTTTATTTTATCATCCTCATTGCAATAAGACGACAGTGAGGATAACTATGGTCCCGTTATGTTATACTTTCGGTAACCCAAAAAGTTATGCTTTCCCGTTTTGATTAATTATGTCTATACTGGTTTTATTGTTTGGTTGTTGTTGGCATGATATTGAACAGAAGAAGTTACTGTTCCATACCATTCCCTGTATTTTATCTGCTGCAATTTTTTTTCCATCAACCAAGTGGGCAATAACTTAATACCTTCTGATATGATTCCCAGCCCATCATATTCCGTCATTGAAAACAGAACATCCCAACTAAATGTTGACAGGATATGAGTCGCATAGAACATCTTGCAAATCTCAAGAATCGATTAGGTGGTTTGGGCTTTTCAGCTATTTCAAAGATCCCGACACAGAACAATTTACATTCGATCCGTAAAGCTCAATAATTAATCTCCAGCTTCTGAGCTAACAATTTCATGACATACCAATGACCATCTTAATATTGGAAATTAACAATCAAGCCATCTTATATGTCCAAGCAGTTAATCTCCTCCCATGTGGATTAGACCACTTTAATCCTCTGAAAATTTGGAAATCTCAAAATACTGTAGCACCTTTTCATCTGGTGGAATGTGCCAGTTTCTGACATCAATACATACCCAAAATTTTTAAAAGTAAAGAAAAAAAAAATTGTTGTAACCCTTCTATATACTGTAATACCTTTCCATCTACTGTGAGATTTTGCTCATGAATGCAGAATCTGGTTTGTTTCTGGTCAATGAGTTTTCACGGTTCCAAGAAGAAAAGGTCTAGATTAGGTCTTGCTCGAGTGCAATAATATTTCCATTCAACAAATAGTTAACATCCACAATAAACCTTGTTTATTGACACACTGTACTTTGCATTTGTCTTGTCCGGTGTAGGAACATGGCTTACTTTATTCCCCTGTACATACATTCTCTTATGCATTCAAGCCAACTAAATAACTTCTCACCAGACATAGCAGAACTGAGAGAGAGAGAGAGAGAGAGAGAGAGAGAGAGAGAGAGAGAGAGAGAGTTCAATCCATTCATTTGACCGTTCTTCCAGATCTCTTGAAATGTTTCCGTTTCCATCTTAACATCTCTGTCTCTCATGGCCAAACAAGCATTCAATCCATTTCTTCTTGTCCTTTTGGTGATATCAAGTTCAATCCACCAGTCAGCTCAGCTCGAATACACTCAATCACAAGCTCTTTTCAGAGTCCAGAAGCTCTTCCACTACCCACCAGCTCTGAGCAGCTTCTACAAAGCCACAGACTTGTGCGACATTGACCCAACCCCATCCTACACATTAGTCTGCTATGAAGACAGCTTAACTCAGTTGCAGATCAATGGCCAAGATGGGATTTTCCCACTCCCTCAGCATTTTTCCACCTTTGATTTCTTTTCCACTCTCACTGCTTTTTCAAGCCTGAGAGTCCTCTCTCTGGTCTCTCTTGGGCTGAGAGGGCCTATACCTACTGTTGTTGGGAATTTATCTTCTCTTGAAATATTGAACATGAGCTCCAACAGCTTCTATGGTGCAATTCCTGAGGAGGTTTCTCATCTGAAGAATCTTCAGACTCTCATAATTGATCACAACAGGTTGGTGGGTCAAGTACCCAGTTGGCTCAGCTCTCTTTTACTCCTGGCTGTCTTGAGTTTAAGGAACAACTCTTTGAATGGGTCACTTCCAAGTACAATTTCATCTATGGAATCACTCAGGGTTCTGGCTCTCTCAGGCAATGGCTTATCTGGGGACATTCCTGATCTTCGCAAGTTGACTAATCTTCAAGTTCTTGATTTAGATAACAACCACTTTGGGCCACGTTTTCCTAACTTATCCACCAGATTGGTCTCCCTAAACTTCAGCAGGAACAAATTTGCACTTGGCCTTCCTGAGAAGCTAAGATCCTTTTATCAGCTCCAGAAGTTTGATGTTTCACTGAATGGATTTGTGGGGCCCTTTTTGCCACCGCTGATGTCTCTTCCTTCAATGAGGTATCTTGACATTAGTGGGAACAAGTTCACAGGAATGCTCTTGCAGAACATGTCCTGTAGTCCTGAACTTGCATTTGTGAACATCTCTTACAACCTCTTGACAGGAGACTTGCCAACTTGCCTCAAATCTGAGTTTAAGGTTGCTCTTTATTCCAAGAACTGCCTGAAAAATGAAGATCAGGAGCAACGCCCATTGGTTTTCTGCCACAATGAGGCTCTGGCAGTTGATGTTTTGCCTCGGCAGCAGAAGCATGAGAAAAGAAAAGGTAAAGCTAAAGCAGCTCTTGTGTTTGGTGTAGTTGGAGGAATTGTTGGAGCAGTCGCAGCTATGGCACTGCTATTTTTCTTGGCTTTTATGAGGCTACAACGAAGAAGTGAAGTTAAGCCACCTATGGCGCGATTGATAACAGAGAAGGCGTCGACCATATGTACTGTGAAGCTGCTTTCTGATGCAAGTAAGATCCTTGTCTACCATTTTTGGTTCCAATTATTATTGACTATTATAACTAAGAATCCATGTTGTGACTTGTGAGGATAAGACCAAAAATAAATTAGGAATAATTTTTCAGGTGAAGTTCAAATGTTCTTTTAAATAGATTTACCATGCACTCAGTTCCATGTTATTAAAACTGCAGTCCAAGTAATAGATAAAGTTTCGGAAATTTTGCAGTCATTTCTTGAATGCGCTATTCATTTTTGGTTTTCAAAAGCTGAGCCATTCAAAATTTGTCTCTGTTTTATCCCAATACTAACTTCTACTGCCTTCAGGATACATATCGCAGACAATGAAAATGGGAGCCAGCATTCCAGCCTACCGGACATTTGCTTTGGAGGAGCTCAAGAATGCTACGAATAACTTCGATAATTCATGTTTATTGAAAGACAGTTCCCATCGTCAGGTATACATTTTCTTGAACAGGATTAATCATAACCATCTTGTTTCTATATCCTAGTCATTTTTGTTATATACTACGTGCCATCTGACAATTTTTGCCTGCATAGTCTCGAGCTCTTAACGAATTTAGCAAGTTTGACATGCAATCATTGTAAATTGATAGTGCTGGATTGCACAGAATAGAAAAGTTGCCATTACATCTCCCCAAGAACACGCAGTTCAAGGGAAAACATAGTCAGATTCATTTACAGGAAATATTCTTCTGAGAGCCGATGAGCATACACATACACTATCGGGAACAAGTTAAATTAATTATTATTATCTTTACTATGGAGAAGTTTCGGCAGACGACAGTGGAACTGAAATTGCGGCGTGCCTACCATCATTAAATACTGTTGGGATTATGACTTCCTTTCTTTCTTTTAATCATGTTCTCAGATATACAAAGGTAGGCTAGCAGACGGCACTCTTTTCGCTGTCAGAAGCATCAAAATGGCAAAAAGACACAGTCCTCAGTACTATATGCCCATCATCGAGAGGATCTCTAAGCTCAGACATGAAAATTTGCTTAGTGCTCTTGGACACTGCTTCGAGTGCTACCCCTTTGATTCCAGTGTCTGCAGAATCTACCTTCTGTTTGAATTTGCTGTGAATGGGACGCTCAGAGACCAAATTTCTGGTAAAGTGATTTCCTAAAATCATCCTTACAAAATCATTTCGTACAGTGTGATTAGTTTAGAGTAGTGAAAGTTTGTAAATAGCAAATAAAATGCCCACCTTCATTAAATTATGGTAGTCATCTTAATATCTTGTCGCGTGCATGTTATTCAATTACCATCAAACTTGATTCTCCAGAGCTCCTCTAGGACATGTTTGGCGGATATAACGCACTAATCACTTGTTTTTGCTTTTAAGAATTAGAAGTCTAGGACTAAAAGACTACTTTTACTTGGAGAATGAGCTTTTCCTTCTCGCATCTTCAACAAAGTAATATATTCATCTCTTCCCTCAGGAGGACATTCAAGAACAACATTTTCTTGGACTCACAGAATTGTAGCTGCTATGGAGATCGTGAAGGGTATTCAGTTTCTGCATATGGGAATCGTGCCCGGCGTGCACTCCAATAACATGAAGATTACAGATGTTCAGTTGGATCACGATCTACACATTAAGCTCAGCAAATATAATCTGCCTCTCTTATCAGAAGATTGTGGACCGGTGGGTAATTACAACAATAATAAGACATGCATATTAATATAGTGTGCTTGGCGGTGGATACTGAACATTTCTTTGCCACAACTTTCCTTCAGGCAAGTTCTCGTGTTCCCAGAGCCAAAGGAAGTAACCACACGAGGTATAGCATGAATTTGTCATTGGAGTGATTCCCCTAATTCCTTCCCTTCAGCTTATCTTCTCCTTTCTAATCTGAGAAATAGTAAAGAAAAGCCATTATCTTGATGCAACTGCATGTTCTAGTTCATCCGTTCTGGTCAGCTATCTGCAACAAAGTGGCCTCTTCAACATCAGCTGCGATTTTCTTGAAGACATTCGTGTGCACTTTGTAATGTTGTCTCACTCATCCGGGCGTTTCGTGTCTGAGAATCTGACCTAGTATTCTTCATTTATGCAGGGGAAAAGATAATGAAAAGAGCGATGTCTATGAAATAGGAGTGATTTTGCTAGAACTCATAGCGGGAAGGCCAATCACATCCAATGATGAAGTTCGTCTTTTGAAAGATCTTGTAAGTACTTTTCTTTTTCAGCTTCGTCGCGGTCCTTAGAATCAGATATCGCAAGTGGAAGATGTCATTGTAACTTGGGCAAGTGACACAAATGATGCAATTTAATAAGCCGCAAAAAAGCAGCAATTGTCATTCCTAGTCAAATATCACAAGACTTCTACCACTTTGTTCTTTTGCAGGTACAAGTAAGCTTGTCAGTTGACGATGGGGCGCGAAGGAGCATAGTCGATCACACTTTGCAAAAGGACTGTTCAGATGAATCACTCAGAATAATGATGGATATTTGCATTAGGTGCTTGTCGGAGGAGCAAAGTAATAGGCCATCAGTCGAGGATGTGCTTTGGAACTTGCAGTTCGCCGCACAGGTTCAAGATTCGTCAAGGCATGATTTCCAATTTGAGCAAGAACTCACGGTGCCATCATCACTGGAATTGTAAAATGTCGATTGCATGTGCATTTTCCACATCAAAAATTGCAAATGCAGGATGAACCTTCTTTATTTCCTGCCACTTGAGGTACATATAAGCAATCAGGAAGTTGTTTTTTGAAGGCCCAAGGGAGTTTTCGAGAGAGAATTTCGCATTGGTGCTTGACACGTTTATATTATTTGTTCCATGTTGATGAATTGTATTACTGACATGAATTTAGCTTGCTCCTGGTCATTCTGGTATCAAACACCCTGGTTCAAAGAGCTTGGCTGAAGCAGTACAAGTGCCTGGAATCTGGTATTGACGTTGGTTATAGTTGTACGCCTACTAAGGTCCATAAAATAGAGATTGGCATGTTTATTCAGAATTTCACGGGTTTCGGTCGAGTGAAGAGACTCGAGGGAGGAGAGTACCACGAAGACCCGATACGAATCGTGACCCATAAAACATTTTACAGGAAACCATAGATTAATACAGGGAAATGGTCGGTATTCGAAATTCAGACACAAATTATGACTGTGAGTATGCCAAATTTCCTGTTATTTGCAGGTCTTATGAGGTCGAAAGTTTTCTTTTCATTAGCTTCCTGAATCCATAAAACATTTTTCCACAATCCTCAACAATGGATCTGAACGATCCAATCTTATCGACGATCTTTTTCCTCCTTTCATGGAAGATATGAATATTTGTATTCGGATAAAGTGTAAAAATTTAACTTTCTCTACCTTTTGGCCAAGACCAAAGTGGACGAAGTATGAAAACAACCCAACATTTCCTATTGATGGAAATGTCGCCAAGTTGAACATCAAAGAATCCATCTTAAAGTACCCAAGGCTACCTTTGATAATCAGGATAAAATTCAAAATATGATAGAATATATTACATCCCGAGTCGGGATAAAGTCGAATATAAGAGGAATATAACATGAATAAAAATATTCCATGGGAATGGTGGGAAAAAGGTGGATGAGATTTTTTATATACATGGTATAAAAAGCTATTTTTCATGAATAACAAATTTCTTAAATTAATGAAATTAAACAATTTTTAAAAGTAAATAGTATTTGAATTCTAATATAAAAAAAGGAAATTATAAATAAAAAAATAACAATAATTTTTGTTTCCATTTATTCCTATTTTTATGTATATATTTGAATTGAATATATATAGTATTTATTTTATTACATATTTTAGGTATATTAGGATGGTTTATTAATTAATAAATTTTATTAAGAAATGATGGAAGGGAACAAAGAAGAAAATAAAAAAGAGGGGGAAATAACACAAAAAAATAAGAATTAAAATGAAATAGGAGAGAGAGTTGAAGTAATACGCTTTTTGAAATCGCAAAGGCAAATGATCATGTTTTCTCTCTCTTACTAGATTTGACATTCATTAAATAATTTACCTCGTTGATATTGCTGTAGCTTGTTTACATTCTTCTTGTCATAGCCGAACTTAAGACTTTAGAATACCGAGCTCTTGCGGTTAACCAAACAATTGATATAATAAAGTAAAATTATTAGATTTTAAGTCTTACCTTATACACTCCTATTAATCCTATTATGGTTAGAAATACAGAGGATCGAATGCTTCCTAAATAGATTTACAAATTATGGAAACAAAGAACCCGAAACAAAGAAAGTGGTTACCAAATCCTCTCGACAACATACCTAATACTCCATTTGGCAATTGGCTCCAGCTTTCTTTGCATTTTTTTCCCCTATAGAAAGAGCACAACAATGCCCTTCCTTCAACCCGAATTGTAGAACCAACAGAACCCCCAAGAGAAAACAGAGAGCAAATGGGAAGCAAAACGCCGAATCGCCAATTGGCTCCTGAAGTTGTGTTCTTCTTGATCATCATGTTCATGAGTTCCATCCCAGTGAACTCAACAACATGTCAGGAGGTCGTGGGACATGCAGCTCCCTGTATAAAATATGCTCTGGGCGCAGCTCCGCTTCCACCGAGTCCCGAGTGTTGCAAGGGTGTGGACGCCTTGGCGGACATCATGGCGTTTGTCAAAGATGGACCCAAGATTCTGTGCCGATGTTACCACCAGATTCCGCCTTCTGTAGGGGTCAAGTCCGAGCTTGCCAAAAAGGTCACTGTGGATTGCGGATATCTATTCGACACCCCAACTGAACCTGGTGCTGATTGCAACAGGTGAAACCTCCTTCACCGTTACCTAGCAACAAGTTTTCTCTATATGAGACCATACAATATCCCGAGATTCGTCTGCACAAAATTCCCGGTCTGTGCATCGTCTCCTTTGTGCACATATGGAATGATCTTACTCTGAAATTCACTCCATTGAAGCAACAAACAACTCCTATACTTCAGTTGTCATTGACAATAGGACCGTCTATCTTGTCCTCCTTTCTAGCATGTATTAATTTGGCAATGACGCGAATGCTCTATTAGCTATTCGTGTCATTCTTTTAAGAATAAGAACCGTAACAGAAGTTGTTCTCCGGCGAACTCTAGGGATCGATACGAGGCTTATGATTGTATGTACCTAATCGACTACCGAGCATTTTCGGAGAAGCCTATATATGAGGACTGTGTCATCACTAGTAAAATGCATGTTTTCCATAACAGTCGTACACATTTGCAGATGCGGACATGTTTGAGCATGCCGTGCCGTATGTATTATGTTCTGTGATTCGATGCTTGCCCATTCTTTAGTTATTGAAGACCTTCAATTCATGTATTCTTGGTCTGATAATGGATCTATTGATGCTTGGATAAACACTCATTTTTCCTTTGTTTCTTTGATGGAAGCATTTGGGTGATCAAATCTTCAGATGGGACATGATTTCCAAGTCAAGACGTTTGAGGAGACGGCAGAGCTTGACACATTGCCAATGTCTTGAGTACATTTTCATGTAATAATCGAACAAGCAATGCGAATGAAGAGATCGAAAATTTCCTACTTTTTTGGCTGTGTGTTTTGTTTCTGATGATTAATCTGCAGTCTCACCGCGGCAAATTTTATCAGCGGATTTCTCCTTGTTAAAGGAACACAAACCAGATATCAGATACTCATTTGGGTGAGCGGCATGCATAAGCGACCACATCAAAATGGGAAGCTTATAAAACAGAAAGGGATAGGTAGTGATAGGTGTATCGGTCTTAGAACTTATTAAAAAAGTGCAATCTAAAGTCATAAAACTTTCGAAATGTGCAATCGAGTCCAATCAAATCATTCCATTAATTCCATCTAATTTGACTAATGGAAAATGATGACATAGCTTTTTTATTACTTTCTCAAGACACGTGGCACTGATGTGCACCTACTCTTTGCCAAATCAGGAAAACATTTAAAATTTAAAAGGAAAAAAGATGACAAGATAAAATATATATATATTTTTTTTTTAAAAAAAAAAAAAAAGCAAGAAAAAGACTAAGAAGAAGAGGATGTCAGCATTTCTAGCCGCATGCATGCTTTTCTTTGAATTCAAGCCGCATTCTTCCCCCCCTCTTTCAGTCCTTATTACTTGACTGCATGCTTGGAGTGTTTCAAGAAGTTGGCGGAGGATTCCGAAGAGAAGCTCGCGATCGACGTCTCCAGAGCCAAAATCGATGGCTCTGATATGGACATCGAATCTGGAGAGCGAAACCCGGAGCTCGAAAAAGAAGACGAAGGAGTCGGAATCGAATTTGCTAAGCAAGGGCCGAAACACCGCCGTCGACCGAGACTCGCGGGCCCCTGTTTTCACGCTCTTCTGGGCTTATTTTGCGTCCTTCGCCAACAATCCAAATCTCCTGCTGCCATGGTCACGATCTCCTCAACGAACCTCGACAACCATGGCTAGAGAGAAATTCAAGCGTTGTACTGAACAAAGACGCCTCCATCCAGTTCTCCAAGTGCAGATAACACGATTTGAAGTGCTTTATGTGTTGATCTTGGCGATGGAGATTGATTACGTGCTTGTTTGGCTTGGATTTGAGGTCAGAGATTGTTCATGGGGGGCTCAAACCGTGGATGTGATTATTAAGGGCAAAAGAACATTATAAGTACCATAACTTGTGTATGGCGCTCACATTAATGTCAAAAGTTTTCGCCGACTCACTTAAGTGCCAAATTGGAGAAAAAATGATCACTTAAGTGCCAAAAGTTTTTTTTGAATCATTTCAGTGCTAAAATTTTTGAAAAACGATCACTTAAGTGCTAAAATTTTTTAAAAATGATCACTTAAGTGTCAATTTTTTTTAAAAACGATCACTTAAGTGCCATTCTCCGGCGAGTCACGTCAGCTTCAGAAATTAATAAAAAAAATGCCACGCGGATTTCTGGCAAAAAATTGTGTACGGCACCGGAGTTGGCATTTAAGTTATCGTTTTTCAAAAATTTTAGTACTTAAGTGATTGTTTTTCAAAAGTTTAGCACTAAAGTGATCAAAAGAAAACTTATGACATCAAAGTGAGCGCCGTACACAAATTATGACATTTACAGTGTTCTTTTGCCGATTATTAAGCTTGAGCCCAGACTGCAGTTGACTGTTGGCGAGCTTTGTGAGATCCTCACGAACCTCACCGTGCCACGTAAGTATTTTTTGTTAGTCAAATTAGATGAAGTTAAACGGAGGACTATTGCATCAATTTAACAAGTTTTAAAACTTATTTTTACTTTTTAAAAGTTTTAGAACTCAATTAACTATCCGCGACAAGTTAGCTTTCTACAAAGACCACCTCAACTCCTTCGCTGGAATCTCTCTCTCTCTCTCTCTCTCTCTCTCTCTCTTGTTTGAAGAGCTTTTCTCTACCTCTGGGTAGCTTCCTTTGGTTACAAACCCTTGCTAAACCCTTGCCTCTTCTCTCTACAATGATGAAGCAATCAGTGTGCCATATTCCTTTTGGGTAATCAATGAGGTATCTTGACATTAGTGGGAACAAGTTCACAGGAATGCTCTTGCAGAACCTGTCCTGTAGTCCTGAACTTGCATTTGTGAACATCTCTTACAACCTCTTGACAGGAGACTTGCCAACTTGCCTCAAATCTGAGTTTAAGGTTGCTCTTTATTCCACGAACTGCCCGAAAAATGATGATCAGGAGCAACGCCCGTTGGTTTTCCGCCACAATGAGGCTCTGGCGGTTGATGTTTTCTGAGTTTAAGGTCGTGTCCCTTTAGCCGATCGAGCACACTCCTTCGTCATCGTCTTCGTTTTCATTATTAGGAATTGGAACTCGTTCGAGCACAATTTTCTCTCATAGTCTTCTCGCCTTTGATTTTTTTTTCTTTTCCGTGCTTGTATGGCTAACTCATTCGAAGCACCAAATTAGGACGTCCAATGGCTTCAATTGGAAGTGGTTGGAAGAGAAGCGTGTCATCTTGCAACTCTATCAACGAAGTTCGTCGGAAGACAATCTAGGGCTTTTCGTGCTTTGAGGGAGACACGGAATGAGCCCAAATTGTTTTCAAATTAGGTCTTTGAAGAAACAAAGAGAGTTATGGATTTCCGCATGGACTTACCATGTCAATTAAGTTATTATCATATGTCATTCAACATAGTAATTACACTGTAAAATTTAACTAAAACTAATGGTGGTAAATGTGTCGCGTGTACTAGTTTGGGGTTTTTGACAACCCAAAAATTAATTCAAAATAAATTTGTCACAGGTGTACCAGTTTAGGATTTTTGATGATTTTAAATTAGTTTAAGGTAAAATTATCACAGGTGTAGCAGTTTGGGATTTTTGGTGATTCTAAAATTAGTTCGAGGTAAATTTGTCACAATTATACCAATATAGAGTTTTTCATAGTATCACTAAAAAAAGGGGCCAATATCCACAAAAACTCCAAACTTTAGCTTTTGCCCCAATTATATCATAAACTTTTTTTTGTCTCATAAAAAACTCCAAACTTTTACTTTTGTCCCAAATCTACCACCTAATACCCAAAAAAATCACAAACTTTAGCTTTTGTCCCAATTATATTTTAAACTTTTTTTGTCTCATAAAAATTTCAAACTTTTACTTTTGTCCCAAATCTACCACCATTAAATTTTCCGTCCAATATTATTGTTAATAATTATTTTAATATTATTTTTTCGATTTTTTTTCTTTTTTCTTTTTTTTCCCTTTACCTTCAACCTCTAGCCAGTTGCCGGTCCGACGACCGGCCAGGCTCGACCTTGCCAGCGTTGAGCGAGGTCCGCCTCGCCCACCCTAGCAAGATTCGTCCTTGCCGTGGCTTGGCCTCGCCCAACGTTGGTGAGGTCAAGCCTTGCCAATGGCCGGTAGGGCCGAGCCCTCGCTAGGGGCGGGCGAGGCCGACCTTGCCCAACGCCAGCGAGGTCAAGCCTTGCCTACCTCTAGCAAGGTTCGTCCTCGCCTGCCCCTAGCTAGGTTCATTCTCGTCATGGCTGGCAAGACTTGGTCCCGCCGGCTAGTAGCGAGGTCAAGCCTCATCGCGGCCGGTGAGGACGAGGCCGGCGGGACTAAGCCCTTGCCAACATTGGGCAAGGCCAAGCCTCGCTAGCCACGGCAAGGGCAAATCTCGCCAAGGGCGGGTGAGGCTGACCTCGCCCAATGTCGGCGAGGTTGAGCCTCGCCGACCAGAGGTTGAAGGTGAAGGGGAAAAGAAAAAGAAAAGGAAAGGAAGAAGAAAATAAAAGAAAAAATCAAAAAAAATAAAAAATAAAAAATAATCATTAACGGTAATATTGGACGGAAAAGTTAATAGTGATAGATTTGAGACAAAAGTAAAAGTTTGGGATTTTTTGTGAGACAAAAAAAAGTTTAGAACATAATTGGGACAAAGGCTAAAGTTTGGGATTTTTTTGGATATTAAGTGGTAAGTTTAGGGTTTTTTATGGGACAAAAAAAAGTTTAGAATATAATTTGGACAAATGCTAAAGTTTGGGGTTTTTTTGGGTATTAGGCCCTAAAAAAAGACATGGAAAATAAGCAAATAAAAGTGAAGTACGCGAGAGAGTTGAAGTAATATAATTTTCAGAATTGGAGGTGAATGGTCATTTTTTCTTTCTCTTTCTAGGTTCAGCATGCATTGACTAATCTAGCTCATTGATGTTGCTGTAGCTCGTTTATATTTCTTATCAAACCTACGAGAATACTGAGCGCATTTGCTGTTTGAGATTTTGATCGTGCAATAATCATGAATTTCTTGATTGGGGTTATCTTGATTTATGCATTTGCCTTTAGCAGTGGATCATAAGAGATTTTTAGTATTTTCGTTAAAGCATTTTCATATTCATTTACACTAATATGCCGTTTATACCAAACAATTAATGAATATGATAGGATATAAAGATATCCAACTTTATTATTTTGATTCACCAAGTAAAATCCCTAAATTGTGTATCTTATCGCATGTAGTCATGTTCTAGTTAGAAATCGAGACGATGGAACGCATTCTAATAGATCTACAAATTATGGAAACAAGGAACCCAAAGCAATCAAGGTATATTGATTCCTATATGTCCACCTGATCCTCTCGACAACATTTACTCCTTTTGGCAATTGGCTCCAGCTCTCTTTGCATTTTCTTCCCCTATATATTGAGCACAACAATGCCCTTGCTTCAACCTGAATTATAGAATCAACAGAACCCCCCAAGAGAAAACAGAGAGAAAATGGGAAGCAAAACGTCGATTCGCCAATTGGCTCCTAAAGTTGTGTTCTTCTTGATCATCATGCTCGTGAGTTCGATCCCAGTGAACTCAATAGCATGCCAGGATGCCTTGACACCTTTACTTCCCTGTTTATCATTTGCTACGGGCGCAGTTCCGCCTCCACCGAGTGCCAACTGTTGTTCGGGTGCGCAAGCCTTGGCGAGCAAGGTGACTACCCCCGAAGATCGCCGGACTCTGTGCAAATGTTACCAGAGCATTCCGCCTTCCATAGGGATCAAGCCTGACAGAATCCAAGCGATCCCTCAGTATTGCAAGGTTAACGCCACCATCCCAACAGACCCTCATGCTGATTGCAACAGGTGAAACCTCTTTTGTCTCTATATGGTAACTCTTGATTGCCTCCATCAATTTTAAATAGGGAAATTCGATTGTGCAGAGACACTCGGTCGACATAGATTCATGTTATCTAGCCGCTAGTTTTCTCTATGTGAGACGATATGATATGATCAGACTACTGAGCATTTTCAGAGAAGCCGGGTCATCAGTAGTAGAATGCGTGTTTTCCATAAAAGTCGTAGTAGTGGCTTCATGCTTGTCCATTCTATAGTTATGAAATAACTTCAATTCATTATGTATGTGAACTGTGATCTTGGTATGATAATCGATCAAGTGATGCTTGCATAGATTCTCATTTTTCCTTTCTTTGGTTCTGTGATGGAAGCATTCCGTGAAGGAGGAAATCTTCAGATGGGTCCTGATTTTCAAGTCCGGACGTTTGAGGAGACAGGGAGTTTGACACATTGCCGCTGTCTTTACATTTTCATGTAACAATCGAATAAGCAATGTCAATAAAGAGTTCGTAACTTTCTTACTTCTTTCGGCGTTGTATTTCGTTTCCGATGTTTAATCTGCTACCTCTTGCGGCAAATTTTATCAGAGGACTTCTCCTTGCTAAAGGGACACAAACCAGATGTCAGACCGGACACTTTAGTTCGAAACGCACGCTGTTCGGGTGAGCAACATTGAGATGATTTCTTTGCAATATTCATCAGTGAAATCGTTAAAACGAGAAGCTTATAAAACAAAAACAATACATATTCCAAGGGAGAAGAACGGTAAAAATGCCAAAACTTGTATATAACACTCATTTTAGTGCCAAAAGTTTTTTTTTGAATCACTTCAGTGCCAAAATTTTTTTAAAACGATTACTTAAGTGCCAACTCTGGTCAGTTTGGCCAGAAATTCGACGTAGTATTTTTTTATTAATTTTTGAAACTGATGTGACTCGCTGGAGCTTTAGTCAGCATGTACATATCAAAACAACTTAGTTTAGCATGTACGCTTAGATTTTTTAAATATTTTTTCTGATTTTTTTTCCTTCTTTTTTCTTTTCTTCTCTTTCTTCTTCTTCTACCTCCAGTCACCGGCGGTGACCGGAGGCCAACCACCGGCCACGGCCAACCACCTAGTCTCACCCAGACGAGGCCATCGTCGCTCGCCACAGGTGAGGCCTGGCCGACCATCGCTTGGGCGAGGGCGGGCGAACCCCTACGAGGGTCAGCCTCGCCTTGCCGAGGTGCCCCGGTGAGGCCAGCCAACGCCGTGGCCACAACAGCCTCGCAAGGCGTTGCCTTCCTCCGGGTGACGGCCGGCCTCGCCAAATCTAGCGAGGGTCGGCCTCGCCTCGCCAGTTTGACAAGGCCGCCGTGGCCTCATCAGGGCTTGCCCGCCCTCACCTAAGTGAGGGTCAATTGAGCCTCGCTTGTGGCGGGCAACGGCAGCCTCATCCAGGCAAGGCCAGGCGGCTAGCCGTGGCTGTCCGGTCATTGCCAGTGACCGAAGGAAGAAGAAGAAGAAACAAGAAACAAAAAGAAAAGAAGAAAAAAAAATCATAAAAAATATTTAAAAAATCTAAATGTACACATGAAAATGCCACATAGACTTATTTTTTTCAAAAACAATCCAAATAGATTAAAATTTTAATTATAAAAGCCACGTATTAATTTGGTCGGAATTTATCGCCGTTAGCACTTAAGTGATCGTTTTTCTTCCGATTTGGCACTTAAGTAAGCCAGTGAAAACTTTTAGTACTAAAGTAAGCGTCGTACACAAGTTTTGACACTTCTAGTGTTCTTCTCCCCATATTCCAACTTATACGATTTCAATACAAACCCCACTATCTAAGCTTAGTCTATTAGAGACAATTTAAATTAATCTACGCCTTTGTTAGATGTTGATTATTCGTACCACTCAAGATTGCACGCATGTCTCTCTTTGATTGTACACATCTTGAGATATTTTTTTACAATAATTGTCTAATAAAGCCTATAAATAAGCTGATAATATTTCGATGATAGTGCGATACTATTTCTCAATATCAACTCAGCTTGCTGCGCCAAATTCGGACACAAATTTTGATTGAGTATGCCAAATTTCCCGTTATTTGCAGATCTTATCAAGTCCAAAGCTTTCCTTTCATTAGCTTCCCGAATTCATAAAATATCATTTTTCTCAATCCTCAATAGTGATTCTGAACGATCCAATCCCGTGGA
The DNA here is from genome assembly GCA_024500025.1 of Syzygium aromaticum. NCBI lineage: Eukaryota > Viridiplantae > Streptophyta > Magnoliopsida > Myrtales > Myrtaceae > Syzygium > Syzygium aromaticum. The sequence continues at coordinate 9,763,862 of CM044894.1, read as the reverse complement.
CTTTCTTTTTCCTTTCAAGGAAGATATGAGCATTTGTATCTGGATAAAGTGTCAAAGATTATTACTTTCTTGGCCTTTTGGCTAAGAAAAAAGTGGACCAAGCATGGAAACAACCCAACATGTCCTATTGATGAGTGTATCAAACAAGCCATCACAAAGATTTACAAGTTATGGAAACAAATCCTCTCGACAACTACCAAGTTTTATTGATTACTATATCAGAAAAAATTGTTAATTTTTAGTTGGCTCCAGCTTTCTTTTGCACCTTTTTCCCTATGTATATATAGCACAAAAATGCCCGTCCTTCAACACTAAATACAGAACCAACAGAACCCCTGAGAGAAAACAGAGAGAAAATGGGAAGCGAAAGGTCGAATCGTAGATTGGCTCCTAAAGTTCTGTTCTTCTTGGTCATCATGTTCTTGAGTTCGAACCTAGTGAGCTCACTAACATGTCAGGAGGTCCTGAAAGTTGTGTTTCCCTGTTTATCATTTGCCTTGGGCACAGTTCCGCCTCCACCGAGTGCCGAGTGTTGTTCGGGTGCGCAAACCTTGGCGAGCATGGTGACTACCACTGAAGATCGCAGGACCCTGTGCCACTGTTACCAGAACGTCCCGCCTGGAATAGGGATCAAGCCCGAGAGAGTCCAAGAGATCCCTCAGTATTGCAAAGTTAATGTCACCATCCCAACAGACCCTAATGTTGATTGCAACAGGTGAAACCTTTTTATCTCTCTATATGGTAACTCTTGATTGCCTCTTTCACGTTACCTAGCCACAAGTTTTCTCTATACGAAACGACAAGATATGATATCCCAAGATTTGTCTGCACAAAATTCCATGTTTGTGCAGCATCTCCTTCGTGCCCATATGGAATGATCTAACTCTGAAATTTACTCCATTGAAGCAACAAACAACTCCTATACTTCAACTGTCATCTGACAATAAGACCGTCTATCTTGTCCTCCTTTCTAGCATGGATTAATTTGGTAAATGAGACAGAATCTCTCTTAGCTATTCGTATCGTTTTTTTGGAGAATAAGAACCGGAACAGATTCGATGCCCTGTTCTAGAAGAAGTTGTTCTTTGGCAAACTCTAGGGAGCGAAATGAGGCGTATGATTGTATGTGCCTAATGGACTACCCAGCATTTTCGGAGAAGCCTATATAATATATGATGACCGTGTCGTGTGTATGGCATGCTGCGGTTTGATGCTTGTCCATTCTTTTGTTATGGAAGAACTTCATTTTATGGTGTATATGGGCTGTATCCTTGGTATGATAATCGATCGATTGATGCTTGGATATACTCTCATATTTCCTTTCTTTGGTTCTTTGATGGTAGCATTCCGTGAAGGAGGAAATCTTCATATGGGTCCTGATTTTCAAGTCAAGACGTTTGCGGAGACAGCAGATTTTGACACATTGCCAATGTCTTTACATTTTCGTGTGACAATCAAATAAGCAATGTGAACGAAGAGTTCGTAATTTTCTTACTCTTTTTGGCGTTATATTTCATTTCTGATAATTAATCTGCTAACTCATAGAGCAAATTTTATCAGCGGACTACTCCTTACTAAAGGGACACCGACCAGATATTGGGCACTTTAGTTCGAAACGAGCAACGTCGAGATGATTTCTTGGCAATATGCATCGGTGAAATTGTTAAAACAAGAAGCTCATAAAACAAAAACAATACACATTCCAACTCATACGATTTAAATACAAACCCCGCTATCTTACTGTATGCCCGAGAAAGCACAGAAGAGAACACGTTTTTTTTTTTTTTTGGGAGGGGGGGGCGGTCGGGCGAAGAGAAGAGAACACGTTTAGTCAATGATTTCTCCCTCTTCTTTATCTGGTAAACCATCTCTCTTCCCATGAAAACTTTTTTCAACATGAGAATGATGAACATCTTCATTCTCATCATCGGTGGATTCATCACCTCTGCCATCAGAATTTCCAGCATGACAATCTTGACAGGCTCCACTGCCTTCGGTTGGGAGAATTTGAGACTTATCTTCTAGCACTTCACTCCCGCACCCATTCTCATTAACCACTACCTTCGGAAATTTCAGAGATTGCTCAGGCCAATGCTTAAAGAAGGAGTTTGTTACCATAAAATGGAAAACCTGAAACAGGCGGCTGTTGTCTCTCCTTATATCTTTATGTAAGAGCTTCTGCAGGAGTGTTGTCCTGTTCTTGTTTAAAGAAGGGGGATCTGTTGAACTTGTGGCCCCCAATCTCTGCTTCTTGTTGAACCGGTCCCTTCTATTATGGTGTCCTCTTTTGTCACGATTCTTTTGAAACCTATCCTTCTTAGTCCATGGCCTACTGTTCTCTTCCGGTGACTCATCTTTCTTCCGCGTGTCCGACAGGTAGTGCGATGGTATTTCAGCAATTTCAACTCCCAATTCAGCTTGCTGCGCCAATATCTTCTTGAGTTGCTGCAAACGAAACACGAAAGTACTCAAATGTCTCAATATAAGTTCAGAAAGTAATAATGATGAACTAAACTCATATGAGGATTTAGGTAACAGGGACATGCATCAGACGTATAGAAAGGAAACTTTTTTTGAGATAAAAGGCATGGTACGATCAGTTTAGAAATCAACAAATATCACCTGTATATGCTCATACATATTAGGGTGCAGTAAGATCTTTATGCAGATCTTCCTCAAAACTTCAACTTCCCTAAATACTTCCCATGCAAAATCTGGAATAGCTAGGGGGTTCCGTGTGACATTTAGATGTGAGATCCACCAAGAGGAAGCAAACTTTGACAAGAAAATGTGTCCATTTGGAAGTTTCTCCAGATTCAGTATACTGACTTATGGCTCACCTAGATAGTTTTTTTACGTGCTTAACACCTCCGCATAAATCGACGTGCAGCAAAGAACATGCCCCCCAATCGGTTCCAGCAAAAATTTACCAGGCAACAAGGTGAAACACAGTACTCAAAATGTTCAAAAGAAATGGAAAAGAACTAAGAAATTTTCAAAATGCTTTTATTAAATGTTGATCCATTAATAGCTACATAAACTTACAAATTTTAAGGTCACAACACCCAGGCTCATGTATCAACAACAAAAAAAAGCCATACCTCCTGCCGAATTTTGATATCCAATTCGTTTTTTCTGGAATCTGTCAGTTTCTGCTAGAGGTAGAGTCAACCGTCAGAAGGATTGTCAAATAGAAGCATGGGCATACTTTAAACTCAAACTAACCTTCTCCATGTTGGCTTTTGAAGGGTAGTTCCTCCTCCGCTCTTCACACCACTGCTGGATTTCTTGTTCTGTATAGGTTATTGAAAGAGCTCTGCCATATAATGTAACAAGCACATCCATATGGTCATAACAGTGAAAAGGCAGAGATAAACAAATCAAACAGAATCTAGATTAACAGGAAGAAAATAAAATCAATGATCTTATGAGTAACAAATAGATTATTAGCATGTACAGCTGGCGCTTTCTCCATCATCATCACACATCATCAGCATGTAAAGCTGACCGACATTTTATTTGCAAGGCCAGATAATTCAGCAGAAAAGAATGGCAATTCCCTGCCACCTGTCATATGCGTGAGAGATCCCTAAAAAGACAGTAAGCAAGAACATGGCAAAGCTAACCATTCCGCCCATTAAAAAATGGAACCAATCTGATGTGAGCATTCAACGATTACCAGAATATGCAATCATAAAATGCATAGATAGTAAAATAGGAATATTTAGTATCAGTCTAAGGTCCGTAATGTGTGAGAGCCATGTAATCGCAGAGGCGCTATATTGGAGCCGAGACATGAGTACAATTTTGAAGTACCTCTTCTGTTCCTTAGGTGGATTCGCTGGGTGAAGTTGTCCAAACTTTCCCTCCATATGGCTGCTTATCCCTGCTTCAGGTTTAAGAAGCAACAATGTTAATGCCTGCTGGTGCAGCAGTTCAACATTTGACATCACATTTTGCTTTTTCTCATTGAAAACATCAACAAACTGCTGTAAGGGATTTCAGTTTAATTTCTTGGAAAACAGAGGAAAGACACAGTAAATCTATAACTGTCGTGATGTTCAGCCATGAAGCTATGCTTGAGACAAACTTGAGTTAACCTCTTTGTCAAGAAACCATAGAAAAAAAGGCCAGAGAGCAGACATACTTCTTCTGATTCACTATACAAAAAACTTTTCAAACACAATGCACCACTGGAAAAGGACAGTTCGAAATAATTATACCTTACAATTAATCAAATTCGTTTTTAGAACAAAATACAGAAAATAATTGCACGTGACGTTAAGAATTCTTCTGGATGATTCTAAATCCTACAACATGTCAAATCCATCATTGAGAAACATTGCAGGCCATGAATAGAGAGAATAACAGAAGCTGCAATGTCAATAAAGCATTTCCAATCGCATCACATTTCCGTCACACAAACTATTACTTAAGCTATGAAAGTGGAAGTAAATAATCAGCATTAAAATGTGGAAACACAAACCTTTGCCTCTATGTCCATTAGCAAACTCAAATTTCCTCTTCCTATCGTTCATGTCATGGAATGGAGGCTTATGAGATCTGCAGCAAAATCAGCTAATTCACGGGGGCTAGCCCAAAAACTCATGAAACACATGAATCATATCTCTTCAGTTCACATCCTCAAGAAAGGTGAAAATATATGGTACAGAAACACGGACCCCTTTTGAGAAGCCATCCGGCCTGCCTTCCGACCAAAGTCCTTTCTTGGAGAATTTCTAAAGTTTGGATTTGAAGTCTTGATGCCAACTCTATAGTTGGGATTTTCCTGCAATCATCAACCATCAACACAATTAAAAACAAAACATTGCTAAATAAGTACACAAAAGAATCATTTCAGACAATTGACAAAGGGGCACTAGACATTTGCATGGGAAAAACACATTGTAGGAAAATCACAAGACTTAGAATATCCGCAGACATATGCCTGCACAACCAAACATCGACAGCCAAGGATCAGCAGCAAACAATGAAACATAGGGCATCTGGTCAAATAGACATCCAGATGACCAGGGCATTGGACTGCTGTTGGTACACAATGCAGAAAAACAGACAAAAGATGCAAAGATAAAATGTGCAAATGCTAAAAAGGCCTCAGATAGTCCCAGTCTTTGAGTTTAAGGACTTTGTCAACTTTGGTTGACACAAATGATATATCAAGCTTAATTAATTTCATACCAAAAACATTTCCTTATCATCTAAGAAGAAGGTATAAATCTTCAAATAATCAACCCTAGGCAATGAAGCCACCTGTTGTCCACGGCATACAGGAACTGGCAAGTCTGGAGACCTCTCTGAATGATTTGGATGAACATTATCTGGCATGAGATGGCTTTGCGGCTGTTGCTGACTTGCAGTGGACAATGATCTCAATACACTTGGACCCATGACAGGAGATCTTACGTTTTGCTGATTTTGATTAAGCTGTTGATCACAACCACCTTGTGTATTGGCCAAAGAGAAAGGATTTTGGGGACGTAAGGCCCGAGCTCCTTGATTGGAACCGGGGAAACCATTGAAAGAAGGAAGCTGAGAAGGATTTAACTGTTGCGCGATCGAAAGCTGATTAACATTCGCCATCACATTTGGCAAACATAGGAGCAAATTCTGCAAACCCATGTTTTGATTGAGTTGTTGAGGCAAGTTCTGCACAAGCATCTGCCCAGGCAGCTGAGACAGATTCGCTTGGTTCACATTTGGCACCATATTCCGAAACTGGCCGAGTTGTTGCATAGCAATCTGATGATTTTGCAAAGGCAGCAGTTGATTAGGGCCATTCACGATACCGGAAGCTGCCAAACCAGGCAGAATCATGCTCACAGCTTGTCCATTGTTCATGTAATTCATGAGACCACAACCGGGAATGGAAGACTGAGGAAGAATCCCCATGTGAGACTGAAGCTGCACGGGGCTCGGCAACACATTACAAGGGTTACCGGCAAAAGGGTTCGGCGAAACGACCTGCTACACAATTCAACCAACCAAAGCCACCAGGAAATCAGCTATGATCCTATGTGTGATCCCACAATGCCTGCGTGCCTCCATGCCTTGTGCGCATAAGCTTTGAAAGAAAGGGAAGAAAGAGCAAGTACCTGCTGGGGCACAGCGCCGTTGCTCTGGACGCGGTTGCCCAGATGAGACTGAGACGGCGGAGTAAAGCCTGGGAACATCTCTCTCTCTTACTGGCAAGGCGCTCAAAAAGGACGAAAGATCAGAGATAAAACCTTCCCGGAAAATTCCGAATCGCATCAGGGACGGAGCTCGTCGATCAAATTCGCCTTCCTTCTCCCGCGACAACAAGATGAATTCATTTTTAGGGTTTAAGACCGAGAGGCGAGCGGAGACTGAGCTTCTTTTTCAGGGTTTTAGCGAAGAAAGAGGTGAAGAGGGAAGAAAGAAGAAGAAGAAGAAGAAGAAGAAGCTCCAAACGGACATGGGCCTAGGCTTGAAGATAAAAGACCGGCCTTGAAAGCCAATGGGCCTTCTGTAGTTGAGAGGCAAAGCCGAATTGGAACGGTATAGCGCGTATCGTGGTTCCTTTCACGGCTACTGCATCTTCTTCTTCATCGTCTTCGCGATCGGGGAGAGAAATCGATAGCGGGAGCGCCGGAGAACGAATGGAAGATTTCGAGAAGAAGGTGTCCATAACAGACCCAATGGACTCTGAACCCGAGACCACTACCCGCGCCGCCGCTTCCTCTCAAGTCCTCCACTTGCTCCGCCGATTCCTCGCCGTGCAGCAGCGCAGAGCCGAAGCTTATGCCAAACTCAAAAGGTACTCCCTCTCCCTCTCTCTCCTCGCGTTGTCCTTCTCATTGGGTTCTGCGAGGGGCTGAGGATACTAGGCGCGATTTCGATTTCGCTTTCGATGTCGATTGCTGCGGATTTTTGCGTTTATCTCGGATTGAATGATGGGTTCGATTGATGTTTTGCTGTGGAAGTGGAAATGCCGAAACTTGATGTTCATTTTCTTCCTTGCCTGGTCGCACGAGCAATTTCTCCAGCCATTTTGATTCAGCTTCGTGTGATTCTTTTTCTCTCTTTCGAGATGCAGAGGTTTCGCTGAGTACCTGGTTTCGGGCGGGGAGGTGGCGTACCAACAACTGTGCGGCGAGATCACCGCCGAGTTCAACGATTGCTCTAAACAAGTCAGGGTTCATGATAGCTTTTCGGGCGAGCAGTATAAGAAATGATCTTCTTCTTTTTTTGTGGCAGTTCATGTAGCCATGAGGTTTTCTTCTTTCGTGATGGTGCAGGTTATCGAAATGGAGTCCTTATTCATGGCTCCAGATCACTGCCGGGTCGATTTAGCTCAGATGCTGAGGGCAGTCCAGGCGCAGGAAAAGCAGAAATTGCATCTGGTACGGTCGTCTATGTATTCGTTTGCGATGCTTTCTCTTGTTCCTAAGGAAAGTCTGCGTCTTTAATGAGGGGATACTTTCCATGTCTCGGTGTCCTGGGTGTTCTTTTGGATGACAGAAGTATGGCAAGTAATCTGTTCTTGAGTGGCACATTCTAAAGCAGGGGTTTACATAGATAAGCCGATCAGAATTGAGAGAGAAGTGAGACTGTAGTGGTAGGTTAATAGCAAGATCATTGACTGAACAATGAGATGGGGTGCTTAGATTGAAGATGATAAATTGGCCTTGTCTATGCTATCCTTTAAAGAGAGAAGAGGGGGAAAGATAAGTATCATCACTGTAGCAAGAGAAACTTTAAGCACTAAAACATTGTTAATAGTATTTTCTCGCCCTATTCTTACATCCTAGTGGATGGATCTGGTTTTTTTGACCTCTTTGTGATACTCTTTTTCGCCCCCCAGTAAATTCGGTGGTGTAATGGTTGCCTTTCTGGATTTTGCCTCCATTGACCTGATTTCTGTTATTGAAATTTGAAGACTGCTACCATTCAAGTGCTTAAGAAAGCTGGTCGCCCTTCAGAACGTCTTGTAAGCCATGAGAACTGCACATTTAAGAAGCCAATGCAACATGAATGCATGCATCTTCATGAGATAACGGAGGCTGAAGGAACAGAAGAGGCAGAGGCAGATGCCGAGCATGACAATGCTCTTAATGAAGCCATCAGAGGCGTGCAGGATGCCGTGACCACCATAAACGAACATCTGGAAGAAGTCAGGTATGAAATTGCGGCACTAGAAGCCCAGTAAGTTGGCGAATTTAGCTACCTACATGTGGCATTGCAAGCAAGATTACTATATACTTTTTAATGGTGTATAGTTAATGCTTTTGCGCTGGAATCTTGCTGCTTCACTGACTCCATGTACATCCTCAAGTCCTCTCTTTTTTGCCTTTTTTCTCTATGGATAACTTTGTATCTAATTATCCAAGAGGTGTAATGACAAAAGGGGTTTTTGGCTAATTGGTCAACTTCTTTTAGGGGTATAAAGATGAAGCTTTATTAAATCTCTGATAATATATGTTGCACCAAAAAGATTATTAGACTCTCATCCTCTTTCCCGGCTCTTTTTTTGATCCCTCCTATGTTTTCTGGTTCTAGCTGTCTTCTTTTTTCCTCCTTTTTTTTGGCTTAAATCTGGTTCTAGCTCATTAGTAGTAATGTTGGGTAAGGTAGTGTTCTGCCTGCTAAAACTCAAGCAAGAGGTTTGATTCACTCTTCTCCATGTCCAATCTGATTCTCTTCTAGCTAAAGAGAAGTGAGGTGTAACTGTACTCTTCCTGGGTTGCATGCAGCTTTCCGGAGTCTTTTCTACGAGAGCAAAACGTTGATATTGCAAGTATTGACGTTGTTGATTGGAACTAGAGATTGTAAAATCGGCTACTCAGGCCGAGCTGTTGATTACTCCTTTGCTCAACTGATCAATATGGTTTTCCATAGATGCAGTGAATAAAAAGGTGTCCATCACTCTTAATCTCGAGTAAAAGGAAAATCAACAAGAAACAGAGTCTTTAGAGAAGTCCACCATGTGCACTCTCCTAGGTGTTCATGTGCAATGTCTTGTTTTCCAACTAATCCAAGGGCAGGAGGTTTTACAGAAAAGCACTAATTTCACGCACTTAATGAAAAGTGAAGGTGGCACATTTTATGCATTATCTCTTATTCTAAGAATGACTTGATCATTTTAACTAAAATTTACTTAAATTGCAAGATTCATATTTTAATAATCGGTAGCTCAGTTAATTTCCCATGGTTATGAAGATAACTCTTGGATGATTGTTATAGTTTATGAAATAGAAGGGTCATTTCGTCCACGAATTTGAACCCGTTTTTACACTTTGGTGCGTTTGAAATCGACAGGTCAGTCCATTCATGGATTTGGAATCCGTTTTTAACGTCATGAACACTTGGAACGTTCGCATTTCTCGAACATCAATCGTGTGCTCATCGTGATTTGTAGTTTTTTCTTTCCCCAACTTTTTCAGACTGGCAACGTTTCTATCTTTTAAACACTTTCATGGCGAAGATCATGTTTTGAAGGCATTCATCATTGCGGACCTTTTGCTTTTCCTCACGCAATCCAATTTTTCAAGTCGAGCCGCCACTGGGGGGAAATAAAATCCCATTACATGCACACGTTCTGATTGCCAAAATAGAATGATCAAGGCATCAATCAGAACACACTATTGCATTTGGAAGGATTCGTTTACCTTAAGATAATTCAAGCTTCTCCTTACTAGAGAATTTACAAGACTGAATCTAACGAAGGGTGCATCACCTGCACAGCCCAATAAGGGAAAATTACAATCGTAAAATTCCCCTTCTACAAAATCGTTGCGAGGGAAGACCACAAATTGTACACACTACGCGCTCCTCCAATCGATTCAACTGGGGCTACTTGGTTGTCTAGATGTCAGTTGTTTGAACATGTCATGCAGAGCGAAACAACTGCTCGCACATCCTCCTTAGTCGCACCAAAATTCTCTTCCCCAGACAAATTTAGTTAGGCACATTGTTTCTTCAAATATCTTCTGTTCCGGCATTTCATGTTGAATTTTCATCAATCATCCCTGAACTGCTTCCAGCACTTCTGCCTCGAGCTCAGGATCCGTCGCTGAAATTAACGAGGCTGACTGAATCTTTCCAGCATGTTCCAGTCGCATCAATATCACACCCCTGGATTTATGTACAAATGGAAGGAGTATTTCATCGCACAGAACCAAAAGACAAAACTAGGAAAAACCAAAGCAGAAGTTCATCAACCAACGATGCAAAAACGAACTGCGGGATCAAAGAATTTTGGGGAACCACAGGCCTCCTTTGTCTCTATTTCTACTCTGACAAGAATAGCACCAAATGCTAATCGGATGTCCACATTTCCTTTGAGGTTACATTTTGCCTATCAATACTTTCTGAGAAAATAATAAAAATGTCTTCCCCTTAAGCTGTATTAGTAACAAGATCCAATTAATAATACCATCTCTAAGAACCGGGAGAGCAACTTGATTAATGTATAATCCACGACACCACATAGCACATGCAGGTAATCAACCAACTTCAAGGCTACTTGAGCTGTACTTTGAATAAGTCTATTTTTACTTTCAAAGAAAAATAATAGGAATCTAAATTCAGAAGCAGTAAAGAATCATTCAGACGATCAAAGATTTCTTTCTTTTTGCTCATTAAGCTGAACCTCAAAAGCGAAGATAAGCACCAGAATCGTATTTATTCAAAGCTTACCTTGCATAGCGAGATTGTATGGAGATATCCCGAACCTTAATTCTATTTACAGTACCACTTTGGCTTACTAGAACAACTTGTTCGTCACTTTCACCATCTTCTGTTCAGTGGAGAAAAGAGAGGCATGCAGAAAGTGTTACAATGAAGAAGATGAAATAGAGCAACAGCATGAAGAAAACCTAAGCCAATCAATTCATAATGGAAAAGATGCTTCAGGGAACTCTCATGAATTACCAGCCAATGAAAAACCAACTACAAAAACAGCAGCCAGGCGGTCTTCTGAGGAAAACTGAAAGCAAGTAGCAGCATAAGCGATCCCCAAAATACATCCAAAGTTGCATGGCAACTACAAGCAGACAAACAAGAAATTGGAAGTCCCTTGCACACCTTATATCCAATTAGACCCACTCTGTTGAGACGTGATGTGCGAAAGCTACCTAATGGGACCCGCTTTCCATAGCCACCCTCAGAAACAAACAACAGCCACGGACCACTGGAGGCTTTAGCACTGAAAATAAGAAAAGTCAGCCATCTTTATCTAAAGGATACTAGAAATTGGCACTTGCTATTAATGGTGTCGAGGCACTATCGGCTAACTGAAAATGACATGCTAAATCTCCTCTCACAGTGTACAAAAAAGAATCTTGTGGTATAAAATTGTTCAGTATATGAGAAATGTAAATGTATGCATACCTACTCAAGTATGATAAGCATGCATGCATGTGAATGTGCGAGTTCTTTGCTTCACTAGACAACAGTCCATGTAAGTGGACCATACTAAAGATCTATAGTGATGAACTATGTCAATACGAACTTATCTGACATACTAACAGGAAAAAGGAAAAAGTCCAAAGAATTCCAGTCTCAGCCAAAATCACTTTTTTCATGCCTTAAATCTTTGGTTAGAACAAAACTCTCGTATAGAATGTGCAAAGACAGGAAATTAACCAATACTTGCTGTGGGAAACATTTGATACTTCTTCCAAATTCCCCCGCATGGATGATAGTATAATGTCCACACTTGCCATCTTATCTTCTCCTTTAAGTCTCATAGCAACAGCACCCCTTGTATTCCTTCCCTGTGTTCGAATCTGGGTCCAAATAAGAGTAAAATGTCATTAAAAAATTCGCAGGAAAATAGTTTCAAAAGGCAGTGATGAGAAAAGTAAGGTAATTTCAAATGACTAAATCACATGCACGAACCATCCCCGCATTGAAATTCTGGAAATTATTGTCGAATGAATGCAAATACACTTAAGTACTATATTTGAAAAGACAATGCAAACACACTTGATATATTACAGCAAGACTATTAAGGTTCCACGTGAATAGTACAATTTAAGAACTGTGGATGTTTCTTATGAACATTTTGAAAGCAATAAGAGACACTCAATGCAGGAAGAATCCAGATAGCAAACAAAAGGAAAGCACAAGCTAAATTTGATTACATAGATTATCAGAACCTATAAAAGGAGAGATTGTCAATGTCATTCACTTTATTCAAGCATATTGCAGATTCAGCTAATAAACCTTCAACTTAACAACCTACTAGAATTATCTTTCAAAGTAATCCCAAATTGGGTCATGAGTCACAACAACAGAAGAAGAGAAACACTATTAAATGGAGAGACCTAAAAGGACCAAAAAGTTCATTCTTAGACCTTGGCAAATTATTGTTTATGGATCAAGGTGATCTTTAAGTAAGATTATCCAACTTCTGAACAAGAAAATAAGGAGAAGAAACATTACAATGTCGCAGGAGCTAAGGATGACCATTCCATTTTGGGAAGCCATAGCAACGAGATCATCATTTGAGCAAAGGCGAACCCATTTCAGCTCATCACCAGGAACCTAATAGAGTAAGTTTGTTTTGTCATTGAAGATCACGACTTTACAGTGACCACCTTGTAAACACTGAAGGCAGAAGAGAGAGAAGAGTAGACTAACCAACTGAATCGCGATAATTCCTGTTGACCTTATGGATGAGAAAGAATTCAGCGATACTTTTTTGATGTAGCCGTTTGCAGAAAGCATGAGTAGAAACTGATCTTCAGCGAACTCTTTCACAGGAACAATTGAAGTTATTCTCTCACCGTCAGATAATGATAAGATCTGCCTCGGGCAAAAAATATCGTGGGGAACAATCAGCTGTCTCCAATATCAGAAATATACTAACAGCAAAGCAATCGCACAGGATTATACCTGGACCAATGGTGTACCAGCAGCCGCCCTTGAGCATTCAGGAATTTTGTATGCCCGTGCTGAGTAAACTATTCCCTTATCACTGCAAATTTATTTAGTGACAACTATGTCTTCAGCCAGAACAGCAGCACTAGTCCTTTTCTTAAATGTAGAAACGAGTTCACAGATTTTCAACAAAAATGTCGGCTATCGACCACATAGTGCATTCATATGTTCCTGTCAGATGCAAATTCATGGTAGTGAATCATAGTAAAATAGGTAGGGAAAGACCACCTAAAACAACATGCATAACTCAGGTGAAAAGTAAAGCAAGTTAAGAATCTTACACCACTAAAAACTATCAAATGTAATTCAGGTGAATCTCTTTTCTTCCACTAGCATCCAAGCTAGACCAGATTTCTCCACAACAACCAGGACGGAAACAGAGTCAAGTAAGAAGTCACGGCTTATACTGACACAGATCAAAATAAAGTACAACAAACATCTCCATATCACTATCAACACATGGTCAATGATCCACTGGACGGTCCCCACAGCAATACTAGCTATAAACAATTAATGAATCAACACTCTCAACTCAAAATTCTGGAGATAAATGATAGAGACAATAAAAACCTAGAATCAAAGCACAGGCTAATAAAAACATAATAAACTCAAAGGAAAAATGACCAATTGCGAATAACATAAACATGAATACAAAAAAATAATAAGTTTTCATATCCAATCAACAATATTTGCTATTACCTGAAGTAAAGAACATGATCATGCGCATGACAAACAATGAAGTCAGACATGGCATCATTGACTCTTAATTTTCCAACAGATTTGCCAATGGTCCCCCGGTGCTGAAGATTGAAGGTGCTTGGTTTCATCCGTTTCATGTAACCTTTTTCACTCAAGGCCTGAACATTCCAAAAGTATTCTGAGAATGGAAATTAAAATAGCAACGATACGATTATTAGGCTAAATAACCTGAACTTTTGCAGTGTTTTCCATATTTGACTGGAAATCTAATGACTATCAATCCGCAAGACTCTTACCTCCACACCCCACCTAGTGGTTCAACCATACTTCAAGGAGGCTAATAGGATTTTTTATCAATTAAATAGCAACTGTTATCAAAGCTGGCTTTGGACAAGAGAGAGGACACAGAGGGAGAGGAGAGGTAGGTATTCCGAGAGTTGACAACAATGATGCTGTGCTTGTCCCCAGTAGTAAAGGGACATGTCAACATAATAAATAAGAATGGTGATCAGATGACTATGCAGGTTATCTAGCTCCAAACGAAAATCGGTAAAGCTGAAAACAGATTCGGTTGCAGAGTATGGCAGCAAACCAGCCACCACAGATTACCATAAATGTTGGTTCTCCATGTACAATGCCTGCTCAGACAATGCCACCGTGGTTAACTGAGTCAGCTTTTTTATTCTTTTTGCAAACTTTTCTAATTGATTTTTTCATGAAGGCCAACTGAAAGCACTATAAAACATTTTCTTGTCAAACTCAAACTGAACATTTAATGTCTTTGGAAGAATTAGACATCATTTGTATCAGATCCCAACTCCAACCTCATGGTGTGTATGCGGCATAGTGACTGAGGGTGTATTTGTTTCGGCTTTTGGGGAAAGTCTTTGGGAAAATGCAAAGGCCTTAAGGTTGAAGAGGTTTTTCGAAATGCAAGTAGTGTTTGGTAAATTGTGACTGAAAAGTGCATTAGAAAGCAACATTGGTTTTAATGGTGTTTGGAAAAATCACACTTTGTAAAGGACTTCCGCTAATTCTTTTTTTTGAAAAACCTCAAGACCAGCGAAGGGCTCAGCAGCCGGCAAGGCTAAATTTGGCGCCACTGGCCTTGCCGGCGGTTGAGCCTTTCGCAGTGACATCATGCGAGTTGAAGACATTTCTAAAATTATTAAAGTTTAGCAAGGGAAAAGTTGAAAGGAATGAAAAAGTATTAGCATTCTGGAAATGCTCAAACCCCAAAGCACCTCTGGACCTGCCTCTGAAGGCCTTTAGAAATGCAATTGCATCTCCCAAAGCTCTTCAAGAAATTTGCCAAACGATACTTGCATTGCCCAAAGCCCCTTGGGAAAGTGGTTCCCAAATGCACCCTAAGGCTATCATTAACTACTCATACAAGTTCTTACTCATAGACAATCTTCAAAGTATAGGTCAAATTTGAAGAACTCCCTAAAGGTTGTAATTTGGCATAATAAAGACAAGCATATCAAGTACCAGCAGCATTTCTTCGTTTGGAATGACATCGATATCTTCAACTTGACCACTTTCAGTCTCCTCTAATAGCGAACGCCTTGGAGTAGCAAACTTATTCTTAAGTTCAACTGCTTCTTGCTCTATCAACTGAGAATAAATCACATATCAAACAATGATCAACAGTAATAAAATATTTCTTATCATCACCAAAAATAGTTATCCAATCACTATTCAAATTAAAAGGTTTTAAAAAATCCTTTACTCAAGGGGGATAATCATTATCAACAGTGAAATAATGGGGTAAGCAACTGCTTGAAACAGTCACCACAAACAAACCCAAATGAAAAGGCAGTAAAGCTAAAAGAGCATTAACAACTAGTTACCTGTAATATGTTTTTTCGGCTTGACAAGAGTTCCTCTAATTTAAGAATTTGTTCCATCAATGATTTGCTTTCATCAACAAATTTCTTTCTCTGTGCAGCACGAACACAGAAAAAGCTATCAACTCAAATGAACAAGATCAAAATTGAAAAACATGATTTATGCTCCATTTTTGGGTACCTCCAGAAGAGTGAGTCTTCTTAAACTTATGTCAAGTATAGCTTCAGCTTGTTTCTCAGACAAATTATACTCTGCAACACCAATATATTGATGAGACGTATATCAATAAAGAGGTTTCCCACGTCAGTAATCACAGAAATTCCATTCTACCAGTGTGGACAGCATTTTTGGTGCAAGATCAGCTTATAAGAAGGACAAAAGAGTCAATCGACGAGATACTAAAATTGGTGAATAAAAGATTAATCTCAAGGAATCTAAAGATTTCTTTTTCAACAGAAAAAACCAAAAGTATAGGCATATCAATAAGAGCAGTTTTTTAAGTCACTTAAACGAGCATACCACTCCTAAGACCAGCTGATGCATTTGCATTGCTTGAGGCCTCCTTTATTATGCGAATCACACCATCCAGATTATCGAGTCCAATCACAATGCCCTAAGGATCATAGGAAGTTTATTATGTATTGCAAAGGTTAGAAGTCCAAAGCAAAAGAAATCCAAGTTAAAGCATATATAATTGCCAATGCCTAATGGCAAGGACTGGAGAAATTTTACTACGAAGATCTTTTACAGAAAGAATCCACCAGGACAAAAAATGCACAAGAATAACTAGTTTCGATTGCAAAGGACAACTTATTGTTCAAAAAGAGATCCTGACCGTACCTATTTTTCCCTTTTTACTTTCCTTTATATTGCTTTTCAACTGAAAACTTTCGACCATTATAAACACACTTTTAACCAATTATATATCAGGTAGCATAGCAAACCTCAACAATATGCCTTCTTTCTTGTGCATGAGAAAGCTTGAACCTCGCTCGTCTCTCAACAACAGAGCATCTGAATTCTAAGAATGCCTGAAACAGGAGTTTTCATCGAAGTATAAGATTAATATGCATGATCACAGTTCATAAAAAATAAGATTATATGGAAAGACACAACAGCGAAGATGGATGGCTCAAACAAAAGGGAACAAAGAAGAAACTTTCACCAGCCTAGCTCATTCCCATCCCTTGCATAGTATCTTACTCAGAATCACAAAGTAATTTCGGGAATGTGTTACTAATTCCAATTCATTGACCGATTCGATTGTTAATAAATCCAGCCAAGGGACTGGTGATTTCTCAGTCCATAAGGCACATCTATTCTACTTCGCAAAAAGGAACATAATGGCACCATCAGGCAAGTTAATAGGTTCAACTGCTCGTCAACACTCCAACCGAAATGGTTTACTCCAGGCATTCGTCAGAACCTTCAATCACCCATATGATAAGTCAGGCACTTAGGCATAACAATAGTACAGGTAGCACCCAATCACCTGAAGCAATTCCCTCAAACCCATCTGTTTCGGTTGTCCATTTAAAATACTGCATAAAGGAGGAAGACAATATCAAATGATACAGTTCATAGTATAATGCAAATAACAACAGTAAAAAAAATAGCTTTCCACCAACTGGAACTGGCCACCTAAATTTTAGGTCACTCTAGTAGTATTGAGTCTGATGACATAATTCTGCTGAACAAAATGCAGTTTAGAGCACAGTGCTGCAGTTTATACTCACAGAAAGCCCATCTCAAATTCTGACAGAGATGGATCAAATATAAAAGAAACGCTCTCACAAATAAAAATTGCACTAAAGAAAATTTAAAGATTTAATTCATATCCAAAATACCAACCAAGCATTCTCATAACCGTCCCGCATTATCATATTAAGTATGGCAAAATGAAGCAACATATATTCCTAGGGAAAATTATAGCATCTTCACCAACTATACAATTGGCTGTCTAAATGAAAGCATTGGGGGGAGGAAAGTTGCTTATTCCTCTAAAAAACCAAAAGGTATGACCACTTGCAAAAGCAAGCAATTACCCAATAATGAGATTATCAGCCCAATGATTCACTCCATCCCTACAGCTTAACATCAGGATTCAGGAGAGTCACAAACACAAGCTTCTGCTTCTTCTGCAACATTCTCCATTTCAGCCTTCAACAGAAATTGATGTCACACAGCTACTTTTCCATGAACTGTGATTTGATTGTCTGGTGTCACTGATGCTAGTAAATTTCATGGACACAGATTTTAACCAGGAATTGTTTTGACTCTCCCTGTTGCATTATGCAAACAAACTTTCTTTTCTTCAGCTGAAACACTTATCAACATAATTTTCAAAACATGTCGAAGATCGTATCTACAGTTGCATGTCAATTTCTTAGAATACGGTCCAGATGAGCTGACTCTTCACCATTTTGGAATCTGATCTCCATAACGTTGACAGGGAGCGGGGAAAAGGGACGATAAAGCACGTCATGACACCAGATTTGCCACAGTTATACAAACTTCTGTGAATATCAACTTGCAGAAAAGAAAAAAATTGCAACAAGCAAGTGATGTTTCC
The DNA here is from genome assembly GCA_024500025.1 of Syzygium aromaticum. Classification (NCBI taxonomy): domain Eukaryota; kingdom Viridiplantae; phylum Streptophyta; class Magnoliopsida; order Myrtales; family Myrtaceae; genus Syzygium; species Syzygium aromaticum. The sequence continues at coordinate 9,745,816 of CM044894.1, read as the reverse complement.
AATTTCATCTCCTGTCGTAACACCGAACTACAATATACATGAGTCCAATCAGAACAGGATTTGCCCCATCCACTTGCCTTATGGCACGGAAAGAAAATACAATGGATTCCTTGGTGCACAGCCACAAAGAACTTACCCCACCATGTTGCAACTAAAGCTAGATTGAAGAGCTGTTAGGCGATATAGATTATTTAGGACAATCAGAGGGTCTGATCCACGCTTTAGCTGAAATTCAAATAATTTATCCCCCATTAGCCAATACATGAACTGAAGCCAAATTCTGAGAAATATTGCTGGCTCCTAAAATCTTTATCATAATGAAAGGAAGGAGTGAACAATTTCCATACCTCAATCACAATGCGCATTCCAGACCGGTCGCTTTCATCACGAATATCACTAATTCCATCTAAATTCTGTAAGAATAAATAAAAAAAAAAAAAAGAGCGATGACTATTATCTTAAGAGCATGTAAGTCACGGCATGGAGCAACTTATATTTTTTTTTGCTATGGCAACATACAAGTTAGAGAATTTCAGAAAAAAGGTTGTACTACTATCCATGAGTCCGACTGGTGGTCTTGCAATGAGAAAAAGGACCAGTTTCAAATGTCTCAGAGAATATGCAATACAAGGCAGAGCACGGTAACATTGCAATAGTATACATTAAAAGAAGCTAAATTGTTCAGTCTCGGACAGTGCTTTATAGGAGATTGATTGCACAAGAACAGCATGAGTTGAAAATCCAATACCCAGCCTGGATGTATCCACAAGCACACTGCATGTTTATAGCTACCAGGAAGTTCATTTGACATCATGACATAAATGATGGAGGGAAGGAGTTGATTTAGTTGCGCAACTCATTTTCAATACTTAGCAAGGGCACAAGGATGTGCTTAAGCAGATGTTACTTCAGAAGCATAAGTCTAGCATTTTTTTAACCAGATGGAATGTAGCCACCCCAAAACAACAATTAATCTCGTGATATCTAACATCCATGATGAGCCAAAAATTTCATACATGAGTAAAAACAGACTACTCAAAAGGAATTATTGCCCAAACGCCTTAATGAGGTTTGAGTGAATTGGAGCAACTTTAAAAAATAGCAGAATGGACAAGGCATGACCTAGGCTGAAGTGCAAGGGCATATGCACCTGACTCAGGTGCCAAATGAAAGTTGCCACAGTATTCAAAATTTATGTCATAAATCATGCCAGACTAATTTCACCAAAAGAAGAAAAGTACATCCATACTACTAGAAGTATACATTTAATGTCACAGAACGAGAGCTTATCGAAAAGGGAGCTGGAAATTTTGACTTGGTTTAATCTGTTTGCTATGAAAGAATGACAATATTCGTAGTCTGATCATGAAAATACCTTGTTTTCCACAAGTTCAGCAATCTTTTGCACAAGTGATGCTTTGTTCGTTTGGTAAGGAATCTGGTTGGCATACAGAAGGCAACAGTAGGAGAGTCATCACAACCATTTTACCCCCAGCCAAATCACAGAAATGAAAACAAACCTAACAAAACAATTTACCTCTTTTATGATTACCGCTGTTCTTTTCGTCTTTGAGTCGAGCAACTCCACATCAGTTTTCCCTCGGACAACAACCCGCCCTCTCCCAGTTCGATAAGCCTCTAAGATGCTTTAAAGGTATAAATATTAGCCCGACCATTGAGATACGAGTGATTGCTGCTATTAAGTCCAGTCATCTGGAATTACTAACATGCTATTATCATGAAAATATTCTTGAAAATTTCAGGCATTAGAATGCTTCGTGAGCGGTTGGAAAAACAGAATTAGTAAGATAAAGTCAAGCGAAAAAGAAACTGAGGGGATAGACCCAAACAAGTCAACTCTTCATTCCACCTCCAGAACAACCAGTGAATCTAATCTTTTAAAATAATTGTTAGATTGGAGGAAAAACATAAAGGTAGGTCTTCCAAGGCAAAAACATAAAGGTAGGTCTTCTAAGGCCATGTACACCTACGAGACTGGATAGCTTCAAACACATTCCCGGAAAATCACATACTTAGATCTATAAAGTCAACCTTAGCGACTTCCAATGACTACTTAAAGTCCAATCACTGGATGGGGAAAAAAACCTTGTAAAGTTAAGAGTCAAGCTTCCACCACGACAAACATCAACGAAATGAAAAATTAGTAACCTACCCGATATTTCCCATGATCAATCCTCCGGTTGGAAAGTCCGGACCGGGCATGTATTCCAACAATTCTTGCAGCTGCAAGAAGGCAAAAAACCCATAAAGTCTCCCAATAGGAGTAAAAAGACTGAAATCAGCAACAAAAGCAGAACTATTAACACTGTGAAGAGTCCCCTTTCTTATAAAGCGACAATTGAGTATTCAAGTAATGCAAGTTTTGAGCTAAACACAGATATTGCAATCGTTTCTTTTTGGTGAATTAAGAGTTATAAGCCAAAAGTGTTATGGGAAAGAGGTTCAGACCGAGAATTACAAAAGAAAAAACAAGCTGAAGCATACAGTTCTACAATGCTACACCATCCGCCTTTATCATTAATAACATGAATAATGAGACAAAGAAAACTTCCCCAGAAATGATTTTGCAAGAAGAGAAGCAAATTGAAATTCCAAAGAAAAAAGGCTTTAAAAAGAACCGAACAGATTTTTTTACCAAAGAGCATTGATAAAAACCTTTTGGTATGAAACCTTCTAGTGAAATTACGGTGCTTACTGTGGCTTCTGGGTTATGAATCAAAGCACAAAGCGCATCTACCAACTCCCCAAGATTATGAGGAGGAATGTTAGTCGCCATGCCAACCTATCAAGAGACACCATACTAGGTCAAGAAATATGGAGCATGGGGATACATTATTCATCTACCCCAGAGAGGGAAGAAGAAGATGGAAAAGGAACATGGAGAAGAAAGACTACTCATAATTGGCATATTAAAACTAAAGCACAAAGTGAAAGATAAACGAATTTGTTTTGAAGTAAAATCACCGCAATCCCAGAGGAACCATTCAACAATAAAGTTGGAAGCCGAGCAGGTAGCAGTGACGGCTCCTTTTGTGAATTATCGAAATTTGGAACAAAATCAACCTGCAATATCACAGAGATTGACCCATGGAGCTGCGAGTTACAAAAAACATTAAAATATGATCAGGCAGTAACACAACATAAGATACTCACTGTGTCTTGATCGATGTCTGCCAACAACATGGCCTCCGTCAATCCCTGCATAACCAAGAACTTATCATATGCTGTTTTATGACCAAACCAGTACAGTGTAGAGTAAGCTCTAAGTGTATCATTCTAGTTTTTGAATTCGATTAAACGATTCCCTTATTTAGAGAGAAGCTTTGCTTTGCTTGTCCGCACATGGTTAACTGCTCTGAATGAGTTACAGCTAGAAGACTCTTTGAAGGCAACAACTGTTAAGGGTCATTTTGGAGGTGAGAAAGGATTGGACTCAAGTGCCCTTCGGCATCATGCCTGCTATTCATTTGTGGTTTTAAATGGGTAGTAATATTTACGTACTAAAGAGAAGGCAAAAATATTGTCAAGGAGCTAAAGTTCATGATGGTTAGGAATTAATTCTCCATGTTCATCAAAACATTTGTTCTCAAATAGCATGTACATTCGTGGGTAATAAAGCCTCCTTAAAGTTTCCATCGCAGTGCATTTGCAAATGCGTTAGCACCTCTTTTGTGCCCTGCCTTCCTTTTCTCGTATCAACAAATATTTATCCAAAAATACATGGATGCAAACAGAAGATAGAATTGTAATCACCAAAATCTGGTTAAGGTCTGCAATGGTTTTACTCCATAGAGCTCATTATTGGCTCTTACTCACTTATGAAAAACAAAATAATCATCAACGAAAGCCAAGCTAAACAGATCAGGTAACATGTTTGAGCATTTACACAACAATTAGGGCCTGCACTGTCTTTTTCTCAGATATTAATACATCTGCCCTACTTTCAGTAAGACTCGTAAAACATAGGCATAACAGCCCCTTTCCCTCTTCATAACAGTGCCGCAAAGTCTGATGCAAAGGTTCTGTCATTTTCAATATTAAATCAGTTCATAGTTCCCCATTTAAAACATTTCCAGGTGGTACTAAAATAGATATGATGTCCACTCATCCAAAAAGAGTTTCTTCATGTGTTACTTTCTTACAAGGTCACTTGAAAACATCCACTTCAAAAATCAGAAGATTACTTCTTCAGAAATACCATAAGCTCTGTTGATCAGGTTCACAGCTAAGGCCCAAAAGAATTGCTATCACATTGATCTATCAGAGTCAACAAGTACTTATTCCTTGGCCCCTCCAAAATTTTCTTAAAGCACTTTAATGCATATTTTCTTGAAGTAACAACTACTGCCACCAAATCAGAGAAGCCAAAGCATATTTCATAAATTCAGCAGAAAATAATGCAATTGAGATAAGACTAAACAAACCTCCAGTCTACATTCCGTGTAACGCATGGCAGCTGCAGGATCAGCATCAATTGAACCAAAATTTCCATGCCCTTGTATAAGCGGGCAGCGCAAGGAGAAATCCTGGAAGAGAAAATAATGAGTTATCTGTTGATTGCAGAGAGGAAAATGAAATACAAATCACCGTGATAAAAGAGAAGCGAGAAGAGTCAGAGAGACAAAGGAAATAGAAATCCAGAAACTTCAAAACCTCTGTTATTCCAGCACGTGTTCAGTGTAGGAAATATGATGACTTTACTGTTCTAAAACCAAAATCACTTAGTTTTACAATTGAACGTTAATTCCCACAATAAATTTCCTTCCATGACATTTATATGTAATTCATGGATAGCAAGATAGCAATAAGATACCCAATACAAGAAGTTCTCCATCAGCTTAATCTTAAAGATGAAATTTTCCCTTCGCTTATCAAAGGAAAATTCTAGTTTAAGAAAAATGAGCAAAAAAAAAATCATGCACTCCAACTAAGAATCATGGGTAAAAGAATAAATTATTTGCACAAGTTTAATCCAATGTCAGAGTAAGCATTTTAATATAATGCAAACTGACAGACAATTATAATAGGAAAAACCATTTCACTACAAATAGCATATCAGCTCCTATAAACTGCATATTTACCTGAGCCATTCGAACTAAAGAATCATAAACAGCAGTATCTCCATGGGGATGAAATTTACCCAAAACCTAAAAACAAGATCAGGTGAGCTACATGATACATCTAAATGGAAGCACACATTCAACGAAAGGGAAATGCTGTATAATTACTCAATGAAGTACCTCTCCAACAACTCGAGCACATTTTTTGAATGGTTTACGAGATGAAAGACCAAGTTCATGCATTGCAAACCTGTCGGACAAAATAATTAGGAAGAGAATCAGAAGCAAGATATTTCTCCAGGAATTTTATAGAAAAAGTGAGTGATAGTAGTTAACCAGCTGTCACTAGCCCAATATAATATCCTTTATTGCTCTAAAGTTTTAGTGAAGTCAAAGGAGGGTCCAGCATATTCTAATTTCATTCATAAAGCAAGATAGATTGTCAATATTCTCCATTTAGGAAAAGAGTGGACGGTCAAGGGCAAAAGTTCAGGAAATTTCCTCCGGGCCCATGTTCTTCATCCTCCCCAAATTGGGAGAAGGAAAAAGAGGCAAACAAGATCTCAATTTCTTGAGTTACTCTTATTGTTTTCCAGACAGTGTACATCCTACAAACAATAGTTCCACTGATCCTCATCTGCTGCAAACATGTAACCTTTTTTTCATTTCCTTTGAAACGTACTTTTTGGAAGACCTATATATGCTTACTAAGCCTTGAATTCTAACTTAAGAGGGCATCATGATTCGCAAGATTATTTCTCTTGTTTCCCAACAACGCACGGCCTTGTTCTCTCCCCGACCAGTCTCTCCCCTAAATATAAACCAGTAAAGTACGCCCATGTCCCACTTCTCCCACTTCTATTTCTCAACTGTCATTCCCTTCAACATCCTTTATCTTCTGTTCAAAAATAGCAGAAAGAAAAGATTCTGATATTTACTCCAGAAAACTTCTAAAGACCATATCCAAAATCCTTACATTTTACAGATGTTGACAACACATGCATCTCGACATTGGACTTTATTCGTGACAGATGCATACACACCTTAGCTAATCTGCATAATTGCACACAGAAGTTAAGAGAAAATGGCAGATATCCATATCTTATTTTAATGAATCAAATGTGATATTTCTCCCAATGCCAACCTTAGCTTCCATTGCACACTAAAAGAATTACTGAAAGAGTTGGTGCGGATAATATGTTGACACCTAAATTGGCGTATATTGTTCTGATCATAGAATGTTTCAATATACCTTCAATGAGATCAATCAACAAAAGGGTTGCGGTGCATATAAACGAGAAAAGCAGATTAACACTCAAATTACAGCAACGCCTTCCTTGAGGCATTTGACTCGAAACAAGGATTAACAGCCTATCTAAAGATAAAGAAAAAGAATATGCTCTTCCAGACGTTGCAATGCCAGAACTTAGAGGCAATTAAAAAGATCCCAACTTTCATTTCCCTAGACAACCTCAACAACCAAAACTACAAGGGTCGCTGCTATCAGTACCCTGCATTTCATTACCCGCCCAAAAACCCAAAAACCCAAATAAAGGGAATATTGAACAAGCAGAACCACGAACTCACAATATCCTGCGATGCACCGGCTTCAACCCATCCCGCACGTCCGGCAAAGCCCGGCCAAGCAGCACCGACATCGCATACGCCATGTACGCATCGGTGGCCTCCTTGTGGAGCTCCGTGGGGACGATCCTACCATTTCCGTCCACCTCCCTATCCTTGATAATCAGGCCCCCATTCCCATCCAGCCCTTCCGCTGAACCCTCCTGCTTCGGAGGCCCGTCCCTGCGCCTCGCCCTCGCGGGCCGAGGGCCCCTCGAGGAAGAGGCCGAGTAGAAGCGGAGGCACGAGAGGTCGGTCCAGGCGCGGGCGAAGCGCTTGGGGTTGGCCGGCACGGGGAGGTGAGCGCGGAGGAGGAGAGAGGAGTAGCGGAGGGTAGAGCTGAACGCCATGGGAGGAGCGGAGGGAGAGCGCGAGGCTGGGAGCGTGGATGGCGAAGAGGGATTCATGGGAATGGCATGGCCATTGCTGTGGAAGTGGAGTGAAGCGAAGAAGACACGATTGCTGTTTGTGTGTGGGGGAGGAGGTTCAAGGCGTAAAGGTAATGTTTTTTTTTTAAGGTTTTTGCTGTCCTAAAACCCTAGGAGAGAGAAAGAGAGAGGGCCTCTTGCGCGCCAAGATTGGATTTGCCTTTCGGACGAGTGAATCGTTTTGTTTCGGGGGATTTTGCGCGAATGGTCCCTAAATTTTGATTTAATATGCAACGTAATCCTTAAATTTTTAATAATTTTAATATGATCTTTGAATTTTAACCCAATATATAATGTGATTTTTAAATTTTTGATACATATTCAAAAATGTACTTTGACTATACAAAAATATTCAATATTTGTCTTTCAAATAATTTAAATCCAATTACATTATTTAAGGATCACATTGCATATTAGATCAAAACTCAATAATTATTTATGTCATTATCCCTTATATTTTATCTGGGATTTTGCAAGATTGGTGCCAAATTCTTAGACATTGTTCGATTCCATCCTTCAATTTTAATTTTTTGATCAGTCTAACCCTTTTTGCTCTTTCTTTTGAAATAATCTGCCCCTTTCAAATTTAAATTGGCAATCCAACGTAACTATAGAATCCAAAAGCTATGTCAGCACATCTTTTTTTAAAAATTAAAAGATCGAACGATGCGAGGATCGAGAGAGAGAAAGAGACGAGAAGGGAGGGGGGTGCGGAGGAGTGTGTGGGGGTCGATAGTGTCGTCTCTCTACCTATAACGGTAAATGGTTACGACCCTAACCAAGGCCTTGACAACCGACCCTCACAGTGAATAGGCAAGGGTAAAAACTTTATGTAATGTTGACACCATTGCATGTTATCACAAAGCAAAGGTTTAATCACTATAATTTGCCTCAATAGTCAACCTTCTTACTTGAGAAGAGAGAGATAGGGAGTTCGATTTTTCACATTTTTATGACGCTAAGGATGAGAATATTTAGTTTCAAATGTAAATTTTAACTCTCATTCTCTACAAAGAAACATGACAAAAGTCTTGGAGTAAATTAAGAGTTACAGTAAAATAAATAAAAAAACAAACACGGCACCACTTGCTCTTAACCCAAATTCAGGCGGGGCAAGCAGGCATCGTTTGATCACGAACTTATGAATAAGAAATTATGATATTTATTTGGTTATGATAAAAAAATAATAATTTAAAAATTAAAACCGTCAATTCAATTGAATATGAACACATTATTAAACATGCTATCACCTTGGGTCTTTTATAAAATATAAAGTTAATATTATGAAAAACTTTAAATTAGTATGTTTATAATAAATTTATCCCAAATTAATTTTTTAATTACAAAAAATCATAATTTGGCACATTTATGATAATTTTATCCTCTTTTAATTTCCGTTAAATTGAATTAATATCATGAAAAATCACAAAATGGTACATTTACGACAAATAGAGGGGAAAACTCCAAAGTCATACATTGTCATATAGCTCAGTAATTCGACGATAAAATTTAACGAAAACTATCAGAAGGTGAATTTATCACATGTGCGTACTTGTTCGGAGTTTTTGATGGTCCAAAAAATTAGATCGGGTCTTTGTTATTTCCTATAAAAATTTTATTTGTCCATCAGCATGACGTTTTCTTTTCTTTTCCGGTGCTGAATCGGCATTTTCAGTCCACACTTGCAAGGAAAAGTGGAAATTTCCCCTCAAAATCGCGATTGAAGATTAGTTCGAGGACCAAGATGAAAATATGCGAAGGGCCACGAGGCGGTCTTTCCAAATTTCCCCTAATAACAACAAACTGTCCCTCCATTTCCGCGAATTTGCAGAAGCAGCGGGCGCCACTCCCTCCTTTTACTCTCGCCGGCACCGACGTTGCAACCCCGAGACGAAGAAGACGGAAGACGGAAGAAGGAAGAAGGAAGAAGAAGAAGAAGACAAGCTTCTTTGCCTGCGTCTTCCTGTGGCCGCCATTGATGATTCGCTTCCTTCTCAAAGCGTCACTGCGAATCCCCATCAGCAAAGGAGGCCCGAATCCCTATCTCTGCCATCCCTCCGTCCAATCCCTCTCCACCGCCCCCGCCCCTTCCAACCCCGGCTCCCTCGAGGACCACCTCGCCCGCGCCCATGGCTTCTCCCCGGAATCGGCCCGCGCCGTGGCCGCCGCCGTCGACCCCAAGCTCAGCCCCAAGCTCGACTCCTTCGTCGCCGTCTTCAAGGGCCACGGCTTCTCCCCCGCGGAGGTCGCCCGCGTCTTGCTCAGGTACCCCAGGGCCCTCCGGTCCAACCCCATCAAGAACCTGAAGCCTAAGCTCGATTTCTTCGCCGGCAACGGGGTCGCGGGCGAAGCCCTAGTCCAAGTCCTCACCAACGATCCCTATCTTCTCTGGAGGAGCCTGGAGTTGCAGCTCGCCCCCTGTTTCAATTGCCTCGTTAGGTTCTTCGGCAATAGGAGGGACGCGGTTGCCCTCTTGATGGTCAAGCGCGGGACTTGGGTACTGCACAAGTTCACCGATTCGACGGAGGCCAATATCAATAAGCTCAGGCGGCTCGGCGTGCCGGATTCGAGCATCGCGAAATTGATGACGGTCCGTCCTAGGACTCTGTCCCGGAACGCGGCCGAGTTCAGCGAGATCGCGGACGAGATAAGGCGGATGGGCCTTCACCCTTCGAGCTTGATGTTTGTTTACGGGGTGATTACGCGCGCCGGGATGAGACGCCCGAAATGGGAGTCCAAGATAGCCGTCTTTAAGAAGTTTGGGTGGTCGGATGAGCAGTTTAAGGCGATATTCGTGAAGCAACCTCAGATTATGAATCCCTCTGAGGAGAGGATGCAGCAATTCTTGCATTTCTTTATGAACGAGTTGGGATGGACCGCGGACGAGTTGACGAATTGCCCCAGTATCTTTATGGCGAGCTTCGAGAAAAGAATTTTGCCTAGGATGTCCGTTCTTTTGGTTTTGCTATCGGAGGGTCTTGTGAAGAGGAAGTCGTTGCTAGGGAAACTCCTCATGTCTGAGGATAAGTTTTTGAGTAAGCTTGTGATGGAGAATGTGAAAAAGGCTCCCCAGCTTTTGCAGATGTATGAAGACAAACGAGTTCTATCACAGTTCCATGCTGTCAAGGTAACACCGGAATTCCTCCGACCGCACATTTAAACTTCTTTAGTACTTACAGGTTTTTTGCTGTCTGGGCTTTTGACTTTCCTGTTTTGCCTACGTAATGAGGTTGGGAGAACAAGTGTGATGTGTAGAGGCAGTGGTTTGATTAGGCAGGGCAAGGGCATTTGATTTAGATATCAGTGCCATGGTCATATGGCAGCATTGAAGGATTTAAGGGCTGGGGAGGTGGCGGAGGACTATTAGAAATTATGCTAGTGCCGAGCTTTTGAAAACATATTACTACTTGTTCATGTCTTGCAAAATTTTAAAATAACTTATTACTTATTGGAGTGGCATTGATAACGTTTCAAAAATTTACTTGAGATCAATGTATTTCAAGCTCAAATAAAGGCATGATATTTGGCTTGTTGATATATCAAACTGAGTCTTGTTCTTAGTTTTTAATAATTTTGTGCTCTGGTAGATTGAAACCGTGGTGAGGCCATTTTTTAACAACAGTTCAAACAGAATACTCCTAAAGGAGAATGTTGAGGGGGTACTTTTTTCAATGTCTTTTTTCTTTCTTTTCTTTGCGAAAAGTAATTGTCTTTCCGTTCTTTATTAACACGCAGAGAAATGCCAAGCAGTAAATTTCTGTCTGCAATATGTTTGTTAGCTGTTATAGACCCTTCTTTGATTTTGCTCGCCTACTCTTTGGGAGGTTCTACATAGTATTGCCTCCTCTGTTCATTTAATTTTTCTTTTGGCCAAGGCATCATTTTATCTACCCCCAGATATTCTAGTTTACAACAAGAGAAAGAACTATTGGGATGATTTTACCTAGTTCTAGGACCTCGGTGTATTGGAGGAACATTGCATATGTTCTTTCTTCTTAGACCTCAAGAAGAAGCAATTTCAGCTGCATGTTTTCGTATGTCATGCGGTCCAGATGTAATCTCAGTCCTTTTTATCATATTTCTGGACAATTTGATATAAGGACATGAGGACTCATAAAAATTCAAGTTAAGCAACGTGGAGATTTTTTTTTCGTCTTTTTTCTCTTCCTCTTTGCATTGAGGTCTCTGCCTTTTTTCCCTCTTTTATCTTTATTCTTTCAGTGGGTGGATAACCAGTTACTATTTTGGGGGACCTATGACACCATTTATCTGGCTTCCAGTTATTCACTTTCCTCATTTATATCAAATTAATCTTTTAACGGTCAGTGAAACTAGAAGTTTAGAGATTCTCAGATTTAATTGTTAATTCCTATTTTAGTCTTGACTGAATTTCAGTGAATGGTAAGCTACTATGTGTGTGATGACTCAAGATATTCGAAATTCATTTTTCTTGTCTTAGTTTTAGATTATATTGTCCGGGAGAGCGATAGAAGGATAAGTTGAGAGAGCAACTTGCCAACATTTTTAGTAGATACTGATGGTTCTTCAATGCTATCAATAATTTAGGTTCTCATAGTCCTCTTGGATCTGCGAAGACCGTTAATCCAATTTCTCTCTACCTAAAATCAGAGTTGCTTTGCTAAAATGAGGACTATATAATCGAGAGGAAATTGAAAAAAATTCATAATAATTTTATGGCTGACCGAACATTCAGTTGAGATGCATTTGCAGGACATTGAATCTTCTTTTATTCTCTATGTTGCTTTCACAATCTTCCATAGCGCTCCGGGTGATGGTGCGTCTGTTTTTTCGTAAGTAGGAGATTCTGTGAACATAGTTGATCGGGCAGCCTGTCTTTGCTCTTAGCCACCCTCTCTTGCATTTACCCAAGGGAAATGTTCAGGTGTTTCAAAACAGGGTTTTCTTCCTGGAATTGGGGGGCTGACCTTGCTTTGCCATTTGAGATAACTGTACTCAGCCTTATCCAAATGTTTAATCTTGTGATTCGGCTTGCATGTCGACTCGTTTTTCTAGTTGTTGGCAGGCGGCCTTGTCTTATTTAGGATCGCAATCCATCATCGTCATCATCATCCGTGTACCCTTCTCACGCCCTGTTACCGATTTCTCTGCCCCATCATGGGCCTGTCTTCTCACTCTTGGTCTTTACTTATTGAAGATGCAGGACTTGTCGAAAGGTGTAGTAAGAAGAGAAAGACGTTTGTAGCATTTTTGCTCCGTGAGCTCTGGAGGAGCTCTATGCTGTTTTCTACCGGTACGAGGTGCCAATGTTTCTCAGATTCTTGATCCAAACTAGGGTAGAGCCTTGCTATCTAAATTTCGTAGGATGGAACTGACGCATGACATGCCTGGTTGTCCGTACGAGGCACTCTCACAATTATTTCTTGTGATTCTGTGAAAAGATCAATAATATCATCAATTATTTCTGGTGATTCTGTCCGAAACTGAACTATTTTTTTCCAATCAAGCACTCCGACCTTTCATGTTAGTTTGATGTGAGACCTCCGTTAAATAAATTATCGCATTACGTGATTTTACTAACACGGCTTGTTTACTCAGCAAAAATTAAGCACAATTGGTGATGTGATACGCATGCTTAGCAAAAGTTGTGCCATCTCCATGTTGGTATTGATAATGAGGAGATAGATAGAGAGAGTGCCAACAATGGATGGTTTCAGCTGTCCGATACCGATATGTCTCATTCGACGTAGCATCGTCTTAAAAAGCCCCATTGGACGCCATGGTTAAATATGGTATTAAGGAGAGGAGTGTCATTGTTCACGATGGCATTTTCCATCCGCAATTTTAATGGAGGTCTTGTATTGCCGTACGTTTGAAAAATTCAGCTACTTGATTTAAAATATATATACATGTATATGTTAGTTTGGATTTTTGTGATTGTAAAACCGGGGAGAAGGCTTTTTGAAATCGGTGGCAATGAGCGCCGGGCCAAATTTTTGTTACGCATTTGATCACATTCAGAAGGCAAATGAATCATATACCATCTATATACGCGAGAAAAAAAAGGCGTCGTGCTTGTTCAAATGTATATTTCCAAACTATTATCGATACGTAGCTGGCGTTGATTTGCGTCAAATTTTTCGGTGGAACTTCAGTGACATGCTCTTGCATGCAAAATGCATCTCTGAATGATTCCTCAATTGTAAAAGATCCGACAGTGTGCAAAGAAAGCAGATGAACCCGTCTTCTTGCTCTTCTTCTTCCTCCTCTTCAGTTCAAACTTGGTCCCGATGTTTCGCTCCCTGCTGAAACTCAAACCTCTCCGGCCACGTCCATCGCCTCCGTCGACGGTCCACCTCCGCCTCTCCCTCCTCTCCCTCTCCACCGCCTCCTCCTCTCCCTCTCCTCCGCCTCCTCCTCCTCCGTCAGTCGCCGACGCCCTCGTCCGCGCTCATGGGTTCTCCCCGGAATCCGCCCACGCCGTCGCCCGCGCCGTCGCCCCGAAGCTCGCTCCCAACCTGGACGCCTTCGTCGCCCTCTTCAGGCACCGCGGCTTCACCACCTCGGACATCGCCAGCATCCTGACCCGGTGCCCCGACACCCTCGTGTCGAAGGCCAGCAACCTCCTCGAGCCCAAGCTCGAGTTCTTCGAGGAGAACGGCGTCTCGGGCGGGGCCCTCGTCCACGTCCTCGTCAACGACCCTTACGTCCTCGGGAGGAGCCTGAAGTCGCAGCTCGCTCCCTGCTTCGATTGCCTTGTCAAGTTCTTCGGGAGCAGGGAAGATGTGGCGTCGCATCTGCTGGTCAAGCGCGGGACTTGGGTCCTGCGCGCGTTCGCTGATTCGATGGAGGCCAACATCGCTACCCTCCGGCGGCACGGGGTGCCGGATTCGAGCATCGCCAAGATGATGACGCTGCGCCCCAGGACGTTGTCGCGGGAGACGGGTCAGTTCAGTGATCTCGTGGATGAAATCAAGGGCATGGGGTTTGACCCTTCCTCCTTGTTGTTCGTTCATGGGTTGATTTCGATGGCTGGAATGAAACGTCCCAAGTGGGCGGCCAAGATGGCTGTCTTTAAGAAGTTCGGGTGGTCAGATGACCAGGTGAAGGCGGCATTCTTGAAGCAACCCAAGGTTATGGGTTTGTCCGAGGAGAAGTTGGAGAAGGTGTTGAATTTTTTCATGAACGGGTTAGGGTGGACCGCAGACAACTTGGTCACGTATCCCACCATTTTTATGTCGAGCTTCGAGAACTGCATTTTGCCCAAGTTGTCCATTCTTCTCACCTTGGTCTCGAACCGCCTCTTGAAGAGGGAGTCGGTGGCGTCTGGGCTCGTGCTGTCTGAATCTGTGTTCTTGAGGCGGTTTGTGATGAAGAATTCGGTCAAGGCACCCCATATTTTGCTGATGTACCGGAATAAAGAAGTTCTGCCACAATTTAACTTGGTTGAGGTAACACTCGTGAATCCCTGCAGCTCTACGTTCATCTTCTTTTGTATTTCCTGATTCTTGGGTTGATTTGAACTTAATGGGATACGCGTGAAGTGGAGTACGAGTTCCCCTGTAGATGTATCTTAGGGTTAAATGAAATGCAGCGCACATAATGGGATATCGATGGCATATAGATGTATCACGGTTGTTTGGCGAGGAAAATAGCTGCTAATCTGACTTTTTGATATTGGTTGTGTTGTGAACAATGACATGTGAATGCCTCTGTGGGCATTGCGGTAGTGGCTAGGCTGAAATAGGTGCACCGACCAATGCTGTAGCAGGTCTTGTCTGCCTCATAGCGGCATTGGTAGACTTAGTGGTTATATCATTCGTGTTCAGTCTTTGGGAGGTTCTATACAAGAATTGCCTACTGCAGTTTGCTTCTTTCCTTATATGTCCTTCTGGATGGGGAAGAAATTCTTCTGTCCCCCAAAGTGGCTGATTCGCGAAAAGAGAGAACTTCTGGATGAATTGACGATATTGGATAGGTCTATAGAAGTCAAACAAGTCTCTGGCTTGTAATTCTAGGACCCTGGGCAAATCAAGCAACAGTATTCGTGCTTTAAAATGTTGAGATGAAGCAAGTTATGCTCAGCTGAACAGTCTGCTTTTATGTGCACTCTATTATGTGGTTATAAACTAAGCTCTTACCGTAATTGTTGTGCACGTTTTGATTACATGAAGACTCTAAAAAATTAATCAGTTGGGAAGTTTTACAGATTAAGCAATGTACATAACTCTTTTGGTCCTCTGGTTATATTAAATGCTCGTGCTTATGGTTGCATGAAGGTCTCTGCTTCCTCTCTTTTTTTCCCCCTTCCTTTTGAAATTTTCTGCTTTTTTCTTTTGGTTGGTGGAAAATCAGATTGACTTTCCATGTTCCCGTCAAATTAATCTTTTTACAGCGATAGACTCAGAAAGCTAGAATTAGAGATATATTTTTTTGGTTGGAAAGATTGTTTTCTATTATAGTCATTAACAGGTGAATGATAAGCTACTATATGTATGATGACTCAAAATAGTAATAGTCAACTTTTTTACCTGTCTTTTGAGGTTACAATTTCTGCATTGAAAACAACAGGATAAGTTGATGCAGCTATGCTTAACAAATTTTGATTACATCGTGATTGTCCTTAGATGTTATCTGTGATGTGTTCATAAATGTTCTCATCAGAAAGAGTGATTGGACATTGATTTGTGCTTATTGCAGTCCATAGAGATAAGAAATACGTGCTAGTGGCGGGCGTGTGTTAGTACATAGGGAGAGAGTTTTATGTCTCGAGTTTCATGTTCACTCCAAATAATAGGAGGACAGGAAGAGTTATACTCTCAACCTCATAAAATTGGTTAAACTTGTGATTTGGCTTGCACATTGACTCATGCGTTGATGAGACGGCAGTCTCGCTCTATTTAGCCTCCAATAACTCCTCTTTTGTTGAATTAATATTTAGTATTTGTCGATGAAGTCGCAGTTCTCTTTAGTTTCAGCAGTCGTGCGTGAAAATTGCTATCATCCACTAAAATTACAGAGTTCTCTGGCTTTTACCTCCCTATTTTTTTGCTCAGTCTTGGCTTTTGGTATTTATGATGCAGGACTCGTCGAAAAGAATGGTAGAGGGTGACCAGTGTTTGTAGCATCTTGTTACATGAGCTTTGGAGGAGGTCCTAGTAGGTTTTAGCTTATGCGGGATGCGGAAGTTTGTCGGGTTTTCAATTCAGATTAGGGCAGTTTCTCTTTTATTTTTTTGATTTTCTGAAATCTCTTAGTGAGAATTTTGCTTATGC
The DNA here is from genome assembly GCA_024500025.1 of Syzygium aromaticum. Lineage (NCBI taxonomy): Eukaryota > Viridiplantae > Streptophyta > Magnoliopsida > Myrtales > Myrtaceae > Syzygium > Syzygium aromaticum. Next base: position 9,729,430 of record CM044894.1, on the reverse strand, counting down.
TGATCGCAATTTAAAAGTTGGAATTTAGGATCTTGTTTTCCAAGGGCATGTTCATGTTGTATCATGTGTGCATTTGCTGAAAGAAAGCGTTCCTAAGGGGTTGGGAGGATTTCTCTTCAACATTGTCCTGTGGCCAAAGTTTGTGGCAGCAATTGAACTATTTTTATGAAAGGAGGTCTTAATGTGTGCATATACTCTTGTACACATACATTGAGCAACTGAGATAGAGAGAGCGAGAGCAAGACCTAGCGCTGCCGCGGCTCACCTTTGTGGCAGGAAACATGCGATTGCCAAGGGTCGCATCTGCTGACACTGGGATGTTCGCAGGTGAGACATAGGTGAAGATCTCTCTCGACGGTTAGTGTCATAATTCTAGCCAAAGCCCGCGACCATTCTTGAGGTTTGGCTATGGACGGTCTTCAAAGGCTGGCCAACCGCGAGCACAGCCCTCCCCCCACCGCCTTTACCCTATGTATATACTGCCGCCGCATCAGCATCATGTGTCAGCTTTGCCGCATCAGTTTTGTCAAGTCAGGGGAGTCGATTGCATAATTCAAACAACTTAAAGAACTGAATTGCCAAAAACATTTAACTTTGACGATACAATCGCATTATCATCAGGACTCTCCTGAGTGAGAATACTTCTCCACATCTGTCTATTTCCACTTTACAATCGACTTACTAGTCTGAACATTCTGGATAGGTTGAGTAAATCGTCTATAGTTCCCCCATCTCGAGTGCCCCTTCCTTCTGGTTAGCCTCTCCATCTCTCTCTGTCTCTTTCCCCACTCCACGTGACTCGTTTTTGAGAAGCCATTCGCGGACCCAAAGTCGAAAAATCACAGAGCAAGCGACATGGGCCAGTGAGGAATGAAGCCCAGCCAAACTTCTGCAACATTCTCCCATCTTGCTCAGGGAAAAACAGAGAGAGAGATAGAGACAGTCACAAGCTTATGAAAGGGCCAGCAAGGACGGACTCCTCGTATTGGCAGCATGGCTGCAGCTGAAAGCCAAGTGTCGGGGGAGAGGGTCTCATTTAAAGATTAATTTATTTAGACCCGCAAGCTCTTCTTTCCTTTTTCCCTTTTTCCAATTCATTTGACCCTTCCACAATCTCTTCTTTAAGAATAGTTGGTTAAACCCCCCTGACCATCATGGGTTGGTATTTTGTCCTTCCTTCGGTCCTCCTCTTCTTGCTTTGGTAAACCAACTTCTGATTTAGCCCAAGCGAGCTCACAAAATCTGATTACAGAGAGAAAGAGAGGGAGAAAATGAAGACCCACCCACTTCTTTCATAACTATCCTCTCTCCCTCTCCCCTCTCTCCCTCTCTCTATTTCCGTTCTGTCTCCCACATTGTGCTTCATTTTGCTTGGGGAAAGAGAAACAGAGAGACGAGCGTGAGGGAGATTCTTGAGGGCCCCAGATGAGAAGGTCTCCTCCTTCCTCTTCCTGCTCTTCTTCCCCATCGTCATCGTCCTCTTCATCAGCTTCTTGCGTTGTTGGGTCTAGTAGCCCTCCTGACATATCCGAGAACCCCAAGAGGAAACGCTCCAGGAAAATTCAGAATCGCAATTCCTCAGCTGATGATCAGTCCCAGAATGCCAACAGCCCCAGCTCTGCTCGGAGAAGCTCCATTTACAGAGGAGTCACCAGGTTCTCCCTCTCCCTCTTGTCTCTCCGTGTCTCTCATGCTCTATGCACACGAGGGAACATGACAAAATGCGTTCTTGAGTTCATAATCTTTGCGGGCTTGCACTTGCATGCGCGAGTACTTTGACAGCTGATCGAAAAAACAAAAAAAACACACAAAACAAAACAAAACGCAGGCACAGGTGGACAGGGAGGTTTGAAGCTCACCTCTGGGACAAGAGTTCTTGGAACAACACACAGAACAAGAAAGGACGACAAGGTGTGTAGCATGGATTCCCCATAATTTTTCTCTTTTTTCTAATAATCTATGAACAGAAAAATCTCTGTTTCATTATTGTAACGTGGGGGGGGGGGGGGGGAAACCAATGAGATCCGCAACATTTGTTTAATACCCATTGTCACGTTCAAGCTGTCTTCTTACCAGAGATTTGTTTACCAACTGACTGTGTTTTTGTTCCTGATGATCCCTGTCATTGCCAACGTTCATGTTCGCTTTTGTCGCCGCTTAGTTTATTTGGGTAAGCCTCAAGATCTCAAGCCCCAATTTCCAATTATCTTTTCCTCTGGAAACAGAGTGTTTCAAGACGTTCCATTACTTTAAAATCTAGATTTCTTAGCAGTAGCTAACTCTGCTTTTTTGTGTTTCTTTCCCCGTCTCGTGGCGTCGTTGTACAAAAATGTAGGCGCTTATGACAGCGAGGAAGCGGCCGCTCGCACCTACGACCTCGCCGCCCTGAAGTACTGGGGGCCCGACACGATCTTGAATTTCCCGGTACCCAAAACGAGAAGCGCCCCGACGGCAATCGGTTCGTTCTTTTCCTTTCCTTCCCGACGACTTTGTCTGATTTTCCTCGAGATTTTCCAGATAGATGCTTACGAGAAAGAGCTGGAGGACATGCGGGACGCCTCCAGGGAGGAGTACCTGGCGTCCCTGCGGCGGCGCAGCAGCGGCTTCTCGAGAGGGGTTTCGAAGTACCGCGGCGTGGCCAGGTAAGGAGAACAAAAAAAGAAGAAAGGAAGAAAAACCCATCATCTTCGCGGGGGACATTTGTACTTGTCTAGTGAAATGGGCCACTGAAGATGAGCATTTGAGTACAATGCAAAGCTCTAATTGAATTGGATTGGATTTGATGATGGGTCCTTCTCACAGGCATCATCACAATGGGAGGTGGGAGGCCAGAATTGGGCGAGTCCTTGGCAACAAGTACCTCTACTTGGGTACATACAGTGAGTCCCCCCCAATCCTCTGTTTTATCTTACCAAAATTCTTGCCATAAATTAATGAATCTTTGCTATATCTGTTTTAGCTGGCCCAAACTGAAGTTTGCTTTGACTCTTTGTGTTCGCCTTTGCAATTCAATGTACTTCCTGCGGCCGTCAATTCAGATCACTCTGCCTTGATAGTCGATTCTCTTTCGGTCTACAGTTAGATCGTTCGCGGAACTTCACATTAGGAAATTCGCGATGGAGCAGCACCTTAATAATTGTGAAAACGGAACGAATTAATCAATGAGAGCAAATAAATTCTCAGACCCTTGAGGAAAACAAAGATAATGGTAAAAAAAAAAATTGTCACTTTTGTCAATTGTCAACCAATTTTTCTTTTTTGGGGGGCAAGTCTACCAAATTTGAAAAAGTTGGGGATTTCGTGCATGTTTTTTATGACCTTTCATTTTACTTCCTTTTTTATTAGTGAGTGTCATCACCATTTCGTTTTCGTAGTTGGGCAATTGCCCATTCACTTGATGCATCACTATCCCAAGCATGTTTTCCTCGTTGGTTTTCTTTTTGCTTTTCCCGTGAAGTTGGTAAATTTCTTTTGTTGACCCAAATCCCACTCGGTCAAAATTCTTTATTTTTCTCATCATGGTTTCCATCAAGTTTTATGGTCAAGGTTAAATTTCTTTTTAATTCAAATATTAATTCTTTTGCCCCCTTTTTGGCACTAATGTTCCAAGATCGACTTTTTAATGGAACTATATACATGTATATAAATGATTGTTTGAATATGAATGAACTTCAACTTAATACGTGAAGAATTTTTATGCTTGATTAAGAGAAATTTGCTCAGAAATTCTGAAATGAAAGGAAACATAATATCCACGTGGCAGATATGCAAAGGGATGGGGGTAGTGACAAATGGGTTATATGGACTTTCACATTTTGCTTGAAACCCTACTGAGACTCATCCCCAAAAAATATATATTTTTTTTTAAAATTTCGAAAATGTTATCTTCTGGTCTGACAGAACACGAGCCGCACTTGGCACATTGCCAGGCATGCATCACGTGACTTTCCCACTAGGGATGCAATGCGTGCGTGCGTGCGTGCGTGCGGGTCACTATCATAATATCTTTTTGATTCTAAAAATTAATAATTATATTTTACTTTTGAGATCAACAAATCTCTTCAAAAATCTTTGTTCTTCTTTTCCTTTTTTGCATAATGGCACGCACGGGAGGTCACGTGAGGGTGACTGTGTGAACTGTTGGGGGCTGCCACTTAAAATCCAGCTTTAAATCATTGAATTTATGAACATTACCGTACAAATATATATTTCTGTGTATATAAACTGTGATGTGCCCGAAAACTCTGATGAATTGTATAGATTTCTTATGCTTTCAATGAAAAAGATGAAATCGCTTTCTGAACAGCGCGTTCATAAGCCACTACTCGTTTCCGAATCGAAGTTTTCATGGATGTTGCCGTTTTCCTTAGTACCGAATTCGGAATCCATCTATAGCTATGCATGGCTTGAATTGACTCTTGGGTATTGCGAGAAATTCGTTTCGCGTGTGTTTCTTAGAGAAGAGGACCGAAGATAGGCCATCGACCACATCCAAAGTCTCTCTGTCCTCAAAATGGCTAAGTTCCAAAATCGGAGCACTCGAATCACGTGGCGCGCGAGAGCAACAGTAGTGTTGCTCGTGTGATTCACGAATGATGGTTTCTTTCTGGTATGGTCGGCTCTTCAGTTTGACCTCAATAGGTTTTCCTTTTTTTACTTTGTTGGTGCATACATACTTCAAGCTTTCAACCCTAAAGAATCTTGATTATAAAGTTGTCAGCAATAATCTTGCTTACCGGAAATTAGTCAAATGATCAATTGGCATCAAATCCTTTTTTTTAGTGAGGGGTGGTCAACAAAATACAAATCTTGACTGAATGGAATAGGATGTCACGTGATTTCTAAATCCCGTGTTACTTGCTAGTAGAAGCTCAACCCCAAGTTAAACATTGTCAATTCAATCCATGGAGTCTGCACAACTACCCAATTGTTTAAATTCAATGTTAATTTTGTCTCTTTGTTTAGGCAGAAAAAATTGAATTAATTTGCTGGTTTGTTTGCTTGATGAAGATACACAGGAGGAGGCGGCGGCCGCATATGATATGGCGGCCATCCAATACCGAGGAGCAAATGCGGTGACAAACTTCGACACTAGCAATTATGTTGAATGCCTGAAGAAGAAAGGCGTCCACATCAACCTGCCGCAACCCCAAGCGACACCAGCTGATCCTCCCAAATCACAGGAAACACAGTATGTCATTGTTCATGATGACCTGAAGCCGCAAACACCTCTCAAACAAGAAAAGCTACAGCAACAGGTCCTCCGATATGCCGATGACCTCGACCTTGGCCCATCTCCCAATTGCATGGACATGGACTCCTCTGGCATAATGGACTCGGCCGACGACCAAGAGCTCGCTCCCTGGAGCTTCTACATGGACGTGATTGGGCTCAACCCATTGCCCGTCCCGGACCTTATGATTGAGAAGGGCGGGGAACTGCCGGATTTGTTTGGCGAGCGGGGTTTCGAGGATAACATCGACTTGATCTTTGGAGGGGATTGTGGAGTGGTGGAGGTTGAAGGGAATGTGATGGAGGGTAATGATGGGCAAGGGATGATGTTGTTGTGTGAGAGATCAGCATCCTCCCCATCTTCTTCAACAACTTCAGTTTCTTGTGACTATATTAGTGTTTGAAGGTCTTCTCTGTTTTCTCTCTTTTTTTTTATACCTTTTGTGGGTGGGAGATATGTTTGGAAGGTAAGAACTGGTACGGTTTGTTTAACTCTTTTTTTATTTTTCCTTTCTTTTGGTGGAGTTGGAATCTGTTGGGGGATGGCTGATGGGAAAGATTAAAAAAAGCAAGCGTTCCCAAATCTCTCTCTCTCTCTCTCTCTCTCTCTCTCTCTCTGTGGCATCTCCTATTTGAATACATAAAGCCGGTTCCCAGTGATGGTCGGTGTCTTGGATCAAGCATCAATACACAGTCGGTGTCTTGGATCAAGCATCAATACACACCAAGTTCTGTTCTGCACACTAAAGGAGGAGGAAGATTTACAAGTGGGTTGTTGCATAGTTGGACAAGATATTTTGCATCAGCAAATCTAGGATGCTCTGTTGCAATTTTGGCCTTGATGTTGCATCATAGCTAGACCTGTTCAAGGTAGGGATGAGCATGATATGCTCATCCAAGTGGGTGATTCTCACCTTGGAAACCTGGATCATGCTCACCTTGGAATCAGGAACCATCCACCAAGCGTTCACTAAGGATCGGTTTTGAAAAATTGAACTTGGAATCGGAACCGTCCACCGAGCGTTCACTAAGGACCGGTTTTGAAAAATTGAAATCGAAAAGTGTTAGTTGGTTTTATGGACCCGCTCAAACTTCAAGGTCTCTCGGTTTCATAGGCCCAAGAGTCCAAGACAAAACATGCCATAGAAGTGACAACAAGCATGAGTCTACAGATAGAATCTATGCAGACATTTGCTATCTTTTCTCAGTTCTACGAACGGATGATGAAGCTTGACATTTTAAGGGAAAAATATAAAACAGATGCCAAAAGACAGAGAAAATGAACTTCACAGGAATGATTAAGCATATAAATTTCCAAACCGCGCCACAAGAAGAGAAAAGGCTCAAAAAAAATATCTGACAAATCCCCTTCATCCCTTCCCTTCATTGCCTTTATATTTAAAGGAATGAGATTTACACCCTCCATTGAAGAATGAGGCATCATCTAGCAGCATGAGCAGAGAAGTACCATTTTGAGCACCATTTCATTTGCAAATGAAAATTTCCATTGCTATCATACGACTGATTCCGTACGCACAGTTGCAAAGAAGCCGGGAATGGTTTGCTTGCCAAACAAGAAAATATACCATTGTGAGTGCATTTGCTCCTACTCAGTTTGGGAAATCGGCAAAACTTTTATCTTCAACTTTGAAGAGGGATGCGATCAATTCCGAATTTCTGAAATAAATAAAGAAGATAATCAGGTCGTGTACAACAATAACCGCAAAAACATCAAAATATCAATAGGATTTCAGGTCCAATGCCTTATCGTGAAAGGGAGAAAAGGATTCAGATTCAGTTACTAAAGCACACGAAAAATTGGAGTAATGGTGCAAATTTGGTGTGCGAACTCACGTTTTAGTGTCGACACCTATCTACTGATTGGAGGTAGAAGTTCTTCAGCTCCAACCTTCATGTTAGGGCCGGATGGCACTCTCCTTGTTCCAGTCTCAGTAACTATGACATCCACCACAAATTCCGAGCAAACCGGTCGGTGATCAGAAAACCGGGACTCTCCTCGAAAGTAAGAAATTTGTCGTATCCCATTTCCATGCCATAGTATTCGGTCGCACCTGTAATCATCAAAAGATTGAGTGTTTGCCGCTTATACCAACCAAAAGAGCGAGGATAAAATGCTTTTTACGAGCACATACCACGCCGGAGTTCTCCTTTTGTCCTTCGATTTCACATTCTCCCCTGCATAGGCGTCTGAGTTGTATGAGAACTTGTAAGTAGGCGCAAAGTAGATCTTTCCCTCCTTCCACCCCTTGAACACTCGGCCCGCCTCCCTTTCAATCTTCAACTGCCACAAGGAAAAATTAAGCATATATGAGCTACTAAAACAAGAAGAGAAACTACAGAGGTCCTGTAAGGAAACACACAGTCGAATAAAAATTATGTTTCGCAAAAAAGAAAACCTGATCTTTGTCGAGCAGTGCATCCCATGCGTTCCGGTCCATAAGCCTTTTAGTCTCGGGATAGCTCAAAGAAATTCGGTAATTCAAGTCGCCTAACCAAATGACCCGGCTGAAACCATTTTGTGCAGGACACGAAAGTATATCAAAGCTCAATACATTATAGCTTGGCTAAGGAGAATTTATTAAACAGATCAGCATGAGAAAAACATTGATGAACTCGAACAAGTCTCTGTGGCGCTCACTCGTGTTCTAATATTTTCGTCGGTATCCTGCTGTTAGGGACTCTGCATCTCTTTGGGAACTGAGTGTTCTTGAGAATTTCTATCACATCCAAATTTCTCCTGAGCTCATCGCCTTCCTTTTCTCCAGATGCCAGGTGACTGCATATAAAGCAAAAGCTTGTCTGATGGAATGACATACTAACTGAAATGCAGCCCTGCAACCAAACAAAAGCAAAGCACAAAAAATCAAGATTCAAGATTTTCATCGATGTCCAAGTTGCAGCAATTTTTTTCATTCAAGTTTAATTAGGAATGTGTGCAGGCACAAATTTAGCAAAAAAAGTTCACCTTATTACCGAGATATCCCATGATCCCACGGCCAATGCACGAGATTCTTAAATGGCTTACATGCTGCACGAGCTCTGTCCTCATCCATACCGTGACAAAAATTCCAACCATCTGCTTGATCGCTATGAGACCATACTTCATCTGATTTCCGACAGAAGCAGCTGCAATCTCCGTTATCTCAAAACCATTTGATCCGTCGTCTTCCTCCTCTGAAGAGATGTCATCTTCGCTTATATTTGGCTGTTGACACCTAAAGCACAGATCTTTACTGTTTTTCCTCTCTAAATCAGATGGACAATTGCAAGCCTTAAGCTGCCTTCTACTCTCCGTCCTAAAAAATTTACTGATCTTCTTAAGGGAAGGCTTCGGGAAGAAAAGTGAACTGGTAATAGCGGGGCTAGCTTTCAGTCCTCTATAAGCAGCATTATGCGGTTTGTTGAGGGACTGATTTATTAATGTGAGCCACTTCACTGCAGGTTCAGTGTCTTCAATCACAAGCACATTCCCGGCATTCAGTGGGACGATTTCCTGAAAACTGGTGTCTGAAGAAACTTACTAAATGAAGAAAAGAGCCAAGGCAGCATGCATCTCTGACTTCTTTGAAAATTCCTCATCTAAATTCAAACAACGTTCAAGACACTATAATGACGACTGAGAAAAAACCAGCATCTCCATCATATGAACAAAACTTGAAAACATCTTTTCCCTTCTAAATTGTCACATGGCAAGGATGCTATTTGGTTGCATCAGTGCATCTCCTAATCAAGTGATTGATGAATAACTAACAGCTGCTAAGGAAGAAGATACAGCTTTCAGTAAAGTTACAAGAAAGAAACGGTAGGCCGCACCCCAAAACATATATGTCTGATGGATCATGGACTCGAAGAATTTCATCTAAATTGAGGCTTCCACGAGGAGATTTGCCTCCAACATTCCATGTTGCAAAATAAACCCTGAAAATGAATATCCAAACAAAACATGCAAAGGGCAACTCGTTCAGAAAAGCGTGGTGAGGGGAAGAGGTAAAACAAAAGGAAAAAGACAAGAATCATAGTAAATAAGTACCTGAAGGTCTGAACATTTCGATCCAGCCGCATTCGCCCAAGGCCCCCGAGACAAGAACTCTCAAGTACCGAACCTCGCTGTTGATCTGGAAAGCGCAAGATGAGAGATAAGTTTGAATACATGAAACATGAGGCACAATATATATAGTGCTTGAAGCATCTGAAGTCAGGAACAAACTTTATCTGATGGTGATTGGCGGCAAAACAGATATATCCTAATAACCCTAGCATATCCAAAGTTGTCATTTTACTCCCACTAAGACGACATCCGAGTATCTTCGATTTTTCATTTGTTCTCATATCTTAGGAGATATTTTCATTAAGAAGGGCCACTGGAAACAATGAAGAAAGGGGCAAAAATTCTCGCTTCCATTCCTACTCTAGCTTAAATTATTGAAAATAGAACATATTCTTCCTTCTAGACCAATTGAATGAGATTCTCTACCCTTTTCTTGGACCTCTCTTTGCGTCCTTCCTTGTTCCTAATGGTACTTTCGTGCCACGAAATTGCAGATATGGACCAGTGACCAAGTCCAAATATTCTCAAAAAGAGATTCCAAAGATGACAAATTCCATTCAAGTTGAAGAAAGAAATCCAATTATCTGGTGCCGCAAGTGCCTTGTTTGTAACCTTTCTTTTCTATTTCGACCAGTAATAGTTTCCAGGCCCTCAAATTTCACTGTTGCTCGCATCGAGAATATAGTTTGCTTCTACAAATTAGGCCTGAAGATTGCTGTACGGCCAGAATGAATCTATAGCAATTACGTCCAATGAAAGAATCGAAGATCACAAGAATTTACGACTGCAAACTGCAGATAGAAAACAAAGGCGAATTTGGCTCTTGCATTCAAATAGTTTCTGAAGAAAACTCACCAGGGGAGTCGCCAAAATTCATCTTTAACTTCGTTCTGATCCAATTCTTCATCCCCATAACTTTCCTAGAGAATGACTGAAATCAAAGCATACAGTTAATTCTTCAGAATTCCGACAAACAATTGATCTCTTCATATATATGTAACCCCATAGAATCATAATCTACGCCTGAAAACAATCACAAACAGAATTATGACAATATAATAAGAATAGAAGAACGAAAGGTGGGGAAAAAATTTGACCTTCTTCTTGATCCTCTCTTGATTCATCAATGTCAAAACCGGAACTGCACTTTCTCACCAATGGAACAGTGACGATGTCGCGCAGGCAATGACCTTTGAAAAATGAATCGCGTACCGTCGGAATAGCACAATCATGAACCGGAAATTGCAACCATCAATGAATTGGAGAAACTGAAAGATCTCATGTGGATTGGATAACGTTTACATACGAGGGCGAAAAAGGTTTATGAGCAAGGTGATGAATGATATTAATGAGCACGAGAAAAGAAACCACCAATCTCACATCCCAAGCACCACCCCCTCCAACAAAAAAAAGCATTTTTCAAAAAAATTCCATCTTACTTTTCACTGCGAAAATCCTAACACTCCCAACTGCATATAGTCCAAACACAAATTCACCCACAAAAACCAGAAGAAGAAGAAGAAGAAGAAGAAGAAAGAAGAGAGAGAGAGAGAGAGAGAGAGAGAGAGAGAGAGAGAGAGAGAGAGAGAGAGATTGCACAAATGCCCATCAAGCAGACGTGCCATACAATAAACAATTGCGACTTGTTCATCATGATGATTTTTATTTAAGGCAAAAAAGAAGAAGAAGAAAGAGTCATAATGTGGGAGTTTAGTAGAGAAAAAGACGAGCATCACAGAACCATCTTGAACATGCGAGTATCGCCATCACGCAGGGCAGGGTGGCAGCCCCATATAAGAACTCTCGACGTCCCAAGCCGTGTGTTCTCCCAAGGAATAAAAAAAGTCAACTTTCCCCGAGCAAATACTCTCAGAAACGTATCAAGATAAACAATAACCAGGGATATTTCCGGTTCTCAATTTCTTGGGGAACCCAGTTCGAATTCAGGCTTGAAGGGGACAATGAAGAAGAACAAGGAACCTGGGTATTCGGTCCTGTACACAAAATCAAGGACTCTGTTCAAAGACACGGAGGCAAAAGTTAACGTTTCGAGAAGGAACAAGCGGATAGAGAGAGAGAGAGAGAGAGAGAGAGGGGGGGGAATGGATTTACGTGCTAAAGGGTGCGAAGAATTAGAATGTGAATTTATAATTTGGTTCGATCGAGAAAGAGAGGAGACGGTCAAAAGGGTGGGAATGAACTTTCTTAACGTCGACGGCTATGGAAAGAAGGAGAACGCTCAGTTGGTCAGTCAGCCAGTTCCCCATTTCCCAAGTGAAAATAATCGAAACATACCGCCTCACCCACATCTTAAAAGGAGAGTCCAACGCAATCGCTTGCACTGTTCGAAACGCTCGTTGGTGGGCAACATGGTCTACTGATCAGGTGAACCCATTCCATTTCAACCATCGGCGGGACCCGTCGTGAGGCCCGCACAATGGATGGTCGAGATGGACTTGATTTACAGACCATACAATCGGGTCTCGGCCTTTTTTCTTATACGAATATCATATGGATTGTGCCTTTGGGAGGGAGGAGTTGGAAAGCTGTTTTGAAAGAGGGGAGAAAAAGGAGAAGGAGGAAAGACTCAAGGAGAAAGTGGTCCACACGTGTGGCCTGCAAAAGAACAAAGGCATCCAAGAAACATGCTAGTCCTTGTCAACTTGTGGATTTTCTTTCTTTCTTTTTTGAAGCTTTCCCTTCAGCCACGGTGTGACTCACTTGGCTCCCTCAAAGCGATGCGTTTTTGCCGGCAAGGGTGGGTCGCTCTCCCCCTTCTTTACTAGGGGTCTCTCTTGATCATGGTCCATACCCTACTCCTCCTTACCCATTTCTCGATACCCTTTGTTGTTTTTTGTGTTCTTTTCAATTGAGATCGTTTTCAAAAAATTCCTGTGCCTTTTATGTGGGCAATGAGGAGCATGTACAACATTTGAAAGCGGGTTTGACTCCTTTGTGACCATTTCGAAACGCTTGGAAGGTTTCGATTGCTTTCTTTGTCTGTAATGATTCGAATGAGAATTCTCAACGCATTTAAGAACGAGCCGAATGTGTAAAGAATCGGTACGCGTTATAGAAACTGAAATCATAATTCGGGGGTTCTATGTATTTTTCTTTCTCTTTTTGGGAAAAAATAGGATTTACATATTGAGTGGTGAAGCTAATCAATTCTTACGAGTAATCGTGTTGGAATATGAATAGATGATAATAGGGAAAATGATACAAATAATCTATGAACTTTGATCTAATGTGTAATTTGATCCATCATCTTTTAATTTGTTCAATGTAGTCTCTGAACTTTAACCTAATGTTTATTTTGGTCCATGAACTTTTAATCTATTCAATGTGGTCCCGGTAGTCCCTGAATTATATGAAATATTCAATATAGTCTTTGAACTTCAATTAAGAGAATGACTATATTAGATATTTTTAAATAGTTTAGAGACTAAATTGAACATGTACTAAAGTTAAGAGACCACATTAAACAGATTAAAAGTTCAAAGATCAAATTGAACATTAGGCTAAAGTTCACAGACTATATTGAACAAATTAAAAGTTCAGGGATCAAATTGTGCATTGAACTAAAGTTCAAAAACTATTTATATCATTATCCCATAATAATAATAATAGCATATAAAAAAACACTGCGTGTATATCACATCGTTCTCTTTGAAATGGCCATGTGTAGGGACATGGGAAGGTTCCTCCCTTGGTAGCCTTCGAAATCGAAATTCGCGGGATTTACGAAATAATTATTGAGAATCACCTTTGTCTTTTATGCAGGTCAAAAACCACGTCTTGGGTCCTTGAGAAATAGACAAAAATGCCCATTTTGAAAGTTTCTACACCTCGCCACAGTGTTTCGACTACTCAGGTCATGATTTTTCTCTTTGGAAATCCGTCATCCTTACACGTACTTGAGCGGTTAACAATGTCCAATCAAAAGAAAGTAGACAATCTCAGGCATCATTGTACTTGACAACCACGGCCAAGAAAAGGATAAAACTAGAGATGAAATCATATTTGAAAAACATGCATTAGGTTTGTGAATAATTTTGCCATAATGCAAACCCCCATCATCCTATTTCCTTCAAAGAACATCCCCGTTTTAGCTCAAAAGACCGTTCAAGTAAAAAGACGAGTACCTTAAAAGTTGCCTGTTAATAGCCTAAAGATAAAAAAGAAAAATAAAGTGATTTTCGATGCATATTAAAAAAATTGACTATTGAATAGATTTTCTCTCGTCGGCGACTTAGTGTGTTATGAATAAAAAGTGTAACTTTCTAGTATAATTAATGCTTCTTATGACGCTACTTAGGGGTAGCTTTCAATAAATAAAAAAAGAGCCCTAAATATAATGAATGATGTAATTAGGCATGAAGAAGTGACCCCATTTGAAGAACGGGTCAGTCCAAACCATCAGACCCAAGCTCTGTTCTCTAGGGAAACGGTCAACCAAGCAATCGAAGATAATGAACTCCAATGTTTAGAGTAATCTAAGCTGCTAAGGCTAAGCAGAAAGAGGCAAAACCTGTTGGGAATGAGTGGCAAAGTCTGATGGTCCCAGAAGCTTTAAATTTGTGCGCAAATTGTTAATTTGGTGTTTCAAAGAAACAGCAAGATGATCCTGATATAGAGGAAGACCAGGAATATTTTTTTCTCTCTTTGTTGTTTCTTAAATTTGTGTGAAAAGTGGCGAGAGGAATCTTGTTTTAGAGACGGCATGTTTGCTGTGTTCTGCTTTGTGCTTCAAATTCGAAGCAACCCTTAAATTTATAAATGCGAGTATCGTGTAAATGAATTGCCTTCAAGAAGGGAAAAAAACTCAAGTTTATTCTACGCTTGCCGAGGAGATGGTCCATCTCATGTCTTTTCACTGGTTTGATTTGTTATCATATGAAAATGTGAGCTCTAAGGTGTGTTTGATCGTCTCGAATTCGGATTGAAATAGAATAGGATAAGATAGGATTAAAAATTTTTCGAATATCTTTCGAACGATAAAAATTTCCATCATATGTTTTGGTGCAACATAAGATAAGATTAAAAATTGTTGAAAATTCGTCACCAAGTACTTCGACAAAGAGATGCACACTTTGATCCACGGCGAGAGAGAAACGAGTGTCACCAAGTACTTCGACAAAGAGATGCACACTTTGATCCACGGCGAGAGAGAAACGAGTGGCCGAGGAGTATGCGCATTTTCGATCGCCCCTTCACACTCATTTTGTTGCTGGGTTTTGGTCCCTTCGTAAGATAGGATTCGGATGACGATAATTAAATCCCATTTTTTATCAGTTCTTAGAGGAACCTCTTAAATTCAAAAGAGTCAAAGGCTAGAGCTGCTTTTTAATGAACAGATTACGAGGGAGGAACTTATTCCTTCAGGACAGTTCTCATAACAGCTGGACTAATCTTCTAAGTACATGGTGGGTTCTTAAAGAATAGTTTGTGAGATGTGTAATTTAAGACTCTCATTCTGCTTCATATAACGTGCAAGTCATGCATTTGTCGTAGTCGCGAAGATACATCAGCATTGCCCACTCACTCATGGTCATGGCTGTCCTGAATAGTCTTCTATAATAGAGTCTGAATTCCAGAACGACAACACGAGAGCATAAATACCGTTTAATTATCAGATTCGATCATCATCGGTATGACGAAACTTGAATTTCACATAGCAACATAAGATTTCCAAAAAAATCGCGGACGAAATGGACTGTCCCCGTCATTGCGATAGAGCAAATAACAAAGAGACCAGTCCACAAGGCCACACGGAGAAATCTCTCTCATGCATTAACACGCCAAATTCCAGCGAAGAGCGTTCATGTATTATTGAGGTCATTCAGCCAAAACAGAAGACAGATCAGCGGTGTGCAATTCAGTGCATTGACCAAATGCCAAACCTATTTTTTTGTGGTTTGTACAAACATAGCTCATAATTCTCGTCGAATTTAGGTTAGTAAAACTGAGTAAGAACACGTTTTCGCACATGCTAATGTCATCAATTAGTGCCGGTCATATTCAGCGCATCAAAGATGTTATCCTTGAATCAAGTCAAAAAATCACATGCCAAGTTTACGAAAGAGGAAAATTAAGCAACTCACACAAACTTGCAACAGATGCAGGATGACTACGACCTCCCTAGGTTAATTATAAACATAAAGTTTTCGTAATGAAGACGGAAAAAGGAAGAAGCAGCAAGGCAATTGCTACTATTCTCCCGATATGACATTAATATTAATTCTCTTGCATTTACTGGCACAAACAAAATTAGTTACGGGACCCAATGGGACCAAATACGTTAACATAGAGACCAGAAATATTGACTGGAGTCTTCAGAAACTAAGAATGTGCATGATCATAAAGTTCCTGATCTCAACCAAATATCTCTCAAAATTTTGAACTTTTGCTAATATATTCCCTTCCTTATTGTCAGATATATTAGTTCATATTCTACGCTTGATTGGTTTCATGATTTTTTGGGCCAAGAAAAGATTGTTTCACGCTCTTCACTCTTCAGTCATTTTAACAAAGCATGAAAACCTTTTCACCAGATCCCACTTCTAGCCTTATTTAAAATGGAAAAGATAGAAAGAATCTCTAATTTATGAGAACTATCTTTGGTTTCAGAAATGAGATGAGTTCTACCAACCATGTTTTGCAACCAGAGTTTCTATTCGCACCATCAGTCTTTCACTTAAAAACGAAACAAACGCAACTTTTGACATCATGCGTCCCCTGAATGGACTACCTCTCTATTGAAACAAATCATTGCTACAGCTATAATAGCAAAAGTCTCGCAATGTACAACAAATTTACTAATCTAAATTTAAGGATTGAAAATAGTTACACATAGATTGTCTAAACACGAGGGATCACAGCTCTAGAAAGAGAAAAGCAGTCCGGTGGCATGAAGCAGAACCCTTCAGAGCAAAAAACTGGATCTAACCAAGTGATACATAACAAGGATTAAAGAGGGGAAAACAAGAGCCAAAACATGTCAAGACTGCATGGCTAACAGTGCTTCGGATTCAGGCTCGTGACCATGCACTCGCAGGCGATAAATGCAAGTATGAGTGGGGCTTCCATGGTTTGACGTGAAGTCTAACCTGACTGTATCAATGAGACCAGAAGCTGTCGAATCCATGACATTAAATGTTTGAGCATTGCTCTTCTCAAGATCATACATGAACTCTGCCAAGAGAAACATCTTCTCAGTGTCAACTGCTGCTGAATTGGCATGTCCTTGATGAAGCCATCCAGAGACCCTACAGTCCTTAGGAGCACTTGACCTGTCGTAGGCTACGCTCTGTTCACAAATCATTGTCAATCACCAATTTTTCAGTACAAGAGCCAACCAGGTAAAAAAAAAAGACAATCAATTCGATTATCTGATGATTATCCACTAAAATGAGGTGAAGAAGGGGATGAAAAGGGTAGCAAACAAGCACCAGTTATATCTTATCTCATAGTAAAGTAATAGCATAGAGTGAATGTCTAAAGTCAATGGGAAGAGAATCCATGTTTCAAACAATTCCAAGTTAACAGTTAAAATATATGAATAATGAAAACAGAAGTGGAACAGAACTATGAAGATAGTAGAAACAAAGAAGTATACAGAAGATGATGCAAAAAGATGTAGCGATAATGCAGAACAATAAATAGAAATCAGAGTCAGGAAGAAATTAGTTACATCCCAGTCCAATAAAATGTGAAAATCAAATCCTTTACTATATCAAAAGGCAATTCCAATCCCTTGAATCTTCTTCAGTTTGTAAATCGGTTAACAAATCACAGAAAATGAAATAACAGCAGACGATTTGACAAGCCTAACATAGTCATCAAATCAAATGCATCCACATAACAAATTTGACAGAAATACAACTGGTAGAAGAGAAAAACAAATCATCAGTAGATGGAGCAAAAGCTAATTCAGTAATGAGACAAAGTCATTAGACAAAATGCGTCGAAAAGAAATTTCACCAACTAGCTAATCAATTGCAAGCCCCTATTAAAGCAAAGTCTCTTGCTTGAAGTATAAAATGTATGATCTATTTTACTCGTTACTCTGATCCGTCATTTAGAACTATCAAACCTTTTGATATAGGTTTTGCTGATTTGTGCGAGGTTTCAAACGGCCCACGATACTCTCAATCACGAAAGGAGCTCTTCAAAATTACTTTCAGATTGTAAGTTAGTAATGCTTTTACTATACAAGAATCTCGCTATCTAGGATGCAACACTCATAAGCTCGCCCTGCAGGACAATATTTGCATAGCTCTCCTGTAGTGTTAGTTCATGGTTCAGGATACTTCCATTACCCTTGCCGAACCGCCAAAATCAGTTTTCGCTCTCTATTTTGCCAATAAGTGCAATACAAGAGTCAATTCTGCTTCTTTTGCTCTGCCTACTAAAATGTTTCACTTCACAAATTCTCTTTACTGGCCATAGACATAGCAAGAAATCAAAAGATTAACCTACAATAAACTTAACCCAATCTGACATATGCATATACCCACTAATTATACCAAAACTGTTAGGCCACCATTAATGCCATCCACCTCCACCACATTGAACCACAACCACTCCCACCACCATTGCTAGTGTCCAACCAACCCTACCATGACCGCACCAAACATGTTTGCAGTGATTACTAAATCTGACATCCCCTATACTACCCAACAAAACAAGTTCCTAGATTCCTTTTCCAGAAAGAACCTTTGCTTGGCCCGACCATTGGAGAATATTTCACAGCTAGGGAATTATAAAGGAAATGTGTTTCGTTGAAGGTCAAACACAAAGTTTATGTCAAAAAATCCGGACACATAGCATTCATAATGTCGTATTCCAAGAGATTCTATCATTCCATGTAGCGGATTTTCACATAAAAAGCATCCAGTACCGCCAAGTTTCCCCCCTCTTGAGATAGGGTAAAGACCAAAATTAAAACCCTCGCTCCACGTACCACTCTCTCATTCCTTTCAAAAATCATCCAACTAAATGATAAGAAAGTTAGATTATTCAAGCAATGACCTCAATTATACTGCTTTGTAAAAGCCTTCCTGTGACTCATGCTCAAAGATATGCCATCGAGAAGCCAAAACCATCACTTCCAAGTAATATCGTAAAATTATAGTCCAACCATCACTTCGCCAAATTCTAGGCCACTGGGCTTTACAAAAGCTTCACTTGTTTCAAGGCAAATCAACACAAGCAGGATTTTCCGCACTAACCTCCTACAAAGATTGAGAGGCTTCACAAATTGCATCAATCAAAAAGGATGACAAAATTCTCTTTGTATGTGTAGAAATAAAGCATAACCAAGCCCATACAACTGAGTCCCAAGCTTTTGTTTAGTTCATTTTAATTAGGTCTTTAAATTTCCACTTTTATTTAATGCGGTTTTGAACCTTGACTCCTACAAGGAATTTCCTAGATTAGAAGCAAACCGAAAAAACACAGTCTTCTAGGTATGCCTAAAATTGGTTTTTCAACAAATACCCTCTGCATATAATAAACATAGACATTGGTTTGGAACAAAAACAGAGTGTGACGGAATTATCTAAGAGCAAATTAAAATTTTCAAAAAAAAAGTGTGAAAACATTCTCAAGTACAGACATGAATGGACAGCAGGCACACTCTGCAGTGGACTGCTGAGACCTAAGATCAACATTGGTTGGGAATGGGAACTTGGAACTCCTTTTGTAAGCTGATCCATAGAGGTATCTCAAGAATGGTATAAAAAGCCATATGGTGTCACCTCACAGAGGGGCCAGTGATGTCTGATGGTAAGGAGGCTTTAAATAGTGAGAACTGACAATTTATAAAATGGGCCTATAGCATCCAAAACTTCCCATCACTAGACTTATGAGCATGAAGATGGAAAAATATAGTGCAAAGTTCTTCAAATACATAGGCACATATATTCTCCTGCTCCTATGTTACCACCTCTCTTTGGTGTGCATCAAAGTGAGGGCAAACATTTGGCCCGATATCAGTAGCAATGAACAAAACACGTTTGGCAAGATAACATAATGCTCTATCTTCTATCTGATTCTTCTTCTTTTTCTTGTTCTAAGAGGTAACAATCAAGATATCCTCCCATGTCAATGTCCCCAGTTTAACTGTACAATCTAGTCACAAGTCTGAAGTTCATCGATCTCAACCTCAACTAAAAAAGAATGAAGTAGACTCTAAGGAAGCACTTTAACCAGTTACTTCAGACAGGGGAAAGAAACCACGATTCTGTTACCTTTTGTCAATAAGTCCTCATGTTTATATTCATATATAAAAGCCCCACCAGCAAATCTTATGCACTCACGTCAAATCCCAAGCATAATAGGCAAGAGACCAAGACAAAACAGTAAAAAAGGAAATCGAACGCTGATTCTGCAGCCAGAATTACAATGTGTAATGAAAGAAAGCATCACCTTTGCCACATGTTCCAAGGTAACAGCTTCAGGAACAATTTTTGTCCTAAGCCTAACTTGCACATAGCCACTGCTTCCTTTCAAAGGAAAACACTGGCCAGGCTCGCCAAAACTGGGTTTCAACATTTTATCCGCATCACTATGAAAATCATGGCGATTGCTTATAGTAGACCAAATACTTCGTTTCCCGACAAGATAAGGCTCTGAGTGTTTGACCACCATTCCTCCACCAAAGGACAGCGCATAATCTACCCTGCCAAGCCCATCTGCAGCATGCTTCTCTATCTCCTTCAAAACCACATCTCTTGCATAAGCCTTTACAGCATCTAAACTGACATCACTCTGATCACCTACAACACCCTTTCCCTTCATAAATTCTTCGACGAACTTCTCAAAGTCTTGCTTCGATAACCAATTTCCTTCCTTTAACTCACTCAAAGACTTCTCCATAACTTCAGTCTTGGCTTCCAGTTTCTTCAGATCAGTTCTCATCATCGAACTCCTATCCTCAATCCCCTTGCTCAATTCCTTCCTCAGCCCACCAATCTCATTCTCCAGTTTCTTATCAACCACATCCACCTGCACCTGAATCATCTTCGAAGTCTTCTTCAACAGCCCCTCCACTTCCGCGATCCGCCCCTCGAAATCTGTAAACTCCGCGGCGCTCTCCGGCGAACTCATCGAGAGCCTCCTGACCAACTGGACCAGACCAAGCAGGACGACCAGGAGCACGAAATTCTTGCCGAAAATGCTCACCACCGTGAGCCACCGCGGCTTCTCGGCCCTCGGGGCCACCTTGCGGGCACGGCGCGGGGAGATCGTGGAGTTCCCCAGCGCCTTCTTCACCGCGGCCAGGTCCTTGGCCTCCGCCCCGCCCCCCCGGATCGAGTGGTGGCTCAGATCCTTGCTGTTGCCGGAGACGTTGGCCCTGTCGTCGGCGTTGGCCCCGTTCTCGGCGGGGAAGAGCTCGATGTTGGGGTGGTTGGACTTCTTGTCGGCGAGCAGCACCGGCCGCCGGCGCGCCGACGCCGGGTTCGCGGTGATCGACACCGTGGATGCGGACATTCTCGGCGGCGGCGGTAAGGAGGGGGGCTCGCTGGTCACCGGAGGAAGGAAACCCTAACCTGGTCGGTGAGGTATCGGCGGGGCGGACATAAACGTCGATCTGCACAGAGAGAGAGAGAGAGAGAGAGAGAGAGAGTTGCGCGACGGTGAAGGAGGAGGAGGGACGGGGGCGACGCCACGATTTGAACGGTCGTACGGTTCCGATTTCGATTTTCAAATTACGGTTCGCTTGTCCACGCAAAAAAAAAAAATAAAAATAAAAAATATATATATATATATATATATATAATAAAATAAAAGAAGTCGGTTGTTTTCGTCTTGTGCGCGAGGAAAAAAGGTAACGACATTGCTCGTGAAAATCTCTGATTTATTTTTTCTATGATATTTTTAAAAGAGAGGGTGCATGCGAAAAAATGTAATCGAATTCTAAGACTTATAAAAAAGAGTGCAAACAAGCTCTAAAATTTAGAAAAAATTCCATATAAGAGTCTGAACTATGTTCATTTTCTCAAATGAGGGCTTAAAGATTTTGCATCAAATAAGAGCCTAAAGTGCTTCCTTTTCTTAAAGGGTTAATACCACGAAAAATCTCAAACTGGTACACCGTGACAAATTTACTCTAAACTATTTTTTTGACCACAAAAACCCTAAATGGGTATACCTGTGACAATTTTATCCCGAACCATTTTTTTGACCATAAAAAACTGGTACACCTGTGACAATTTTACTCAGAATTATTTTTTTTATCATAAAAAATCCTACACTGATATACCTGTGACAATTTTACCCCCGAACTAATTTTTTAGCCACCAAAAACCCCAAACTGGTACACCTGTGACAAATTTACCTTCCGTTAATTTCCGATAAATTTTACTGTCAAATTGCTAAATTTAATGACATGTGTACCGGTTTTGGGTTTTAGCTCTCTGTTTGTCACAAGTTTACCAATTTGTGATTTTTTGTGATATTAATATAATTTAACGGACACTAACAGATGGTAAATTTGTCACAAATATACCAGTTTGGAATTTTTAGTGGTCAAAAAATTAGTTCAGGGGTAAAATTGTCACAAGTGTATCAGTATGGGACTTTTGGTGGTCAAAGAAATAGTTCGAGGTAAAATTGTCACAAGTGTATCAGTTTGGAGTTTTTGGTGGTCAAAAAAATAGTTCGGGGTAAATTTGTCACAGATATACCAATTTGGGAATTTTTATGATCAAAAAAATAGTTCGGTGTAAAATTGTCACAAATGTACCAGTTTAGAGTTTTTCGTGGTATTAACCATTTCTTAAATAAAGACTTGAAATGAACATTATCTTAAATAAAAATCTGAAGTGGTCATATCAATCTCAAATAAGGATATGCCCTCGTAAGCCGTTGGCCAAAGGATATTTTCATCTTTTACCATTTTGAATTTTTTTCTTTTTCTTTTTTCCTTTTCCTTTTCCTTTTTTTTCCCCTTTTTCCCTTCGTCAGCCATTGCCAAGGCTAACGCTGACCTCAGGCAAGGGTTGCCTTGTTGACGGGCTGGTGAGGCCAAGCATGGGGGAGGGATCTGGCGAGGGTTGCCCTTGCCTGCCCAGCCCAGGCAAGCTGAGGCAACCCTTGCCTCAGGCCGGTGGAGGCAACAGTGGCTAGGGAGGGAAGAAGAAAAAAAGGAAAAAGAAATAAGAAAAATGAAAGGAAAAAGAAATTAAAAAATATATATTTATAATTTTTTTTACTAAAATATCTATTCCCCAATGACGGAATAGTCACCAGCCTGCCAAAAGTCATTATTTGAGACAATATCCATTTCAGGTCTTTATTTGAGAAAATGAAAGCACTTTTTTGTTTTTATTTGGAATTTTTCTTAAAACTTGTGAAGTTGGTGCGATCAAGTTATTTCGTAAATCCAAACTCGTAATTCCCAAAAAAATTTAGTTTGGTATTTGCCATTCTATCCGCAGGCATTTTTGATTTGCAGAGTAAAGCCTCAGAGCATTTCTGATTTGTGGAGTAAAGCCTTGATCTACATCTAAGGCTCTATTTAATTCGCGAAAAATGAATAATCTGCAAAACAACCTTTTAAAAAATCATCGCTCAAAATAATTAATTAATAAAAATTATTTTATTATCGATAATAATATATGTCCAAATATTTTTACGAGCAATGAAAATTTTTTCGCTTATTCATTTTTGTAAGAGATACGGAACATCATCTCGGGGTTTATGGAAAATATTTTTCGAAGTCATTACGTGCTTCTTTAGCCAACGCAAGGAGATGACAGATGACATTGACCATTTGTTCTGTTCATCATAGGTGAGTCCTCTGGTAGTGACCGGCACTCGAGCATCTGTGTACGATTGGGGAAGAACTCCTCTACATGACGTAAAGCAGGTCAGCCTGAATGGGAATCTCTCTCTTTGCTTTCATGGCTGTGAAAGTCTTCATCTTCAGGTCATCGACTTCCGAGGAATGCAACCCGGTTTATGCAGATTGTCCTCATTTTCAAAGTGGTCCTTACATTCGATGAATTTCTCTGCGGCCTCCACTTCTTTCTTTAGCCGTTCATGGCGCATGGCGGCACAAGACATGGCCACCGTGTGCTCCTTCGGACAGGACGCGATGAATTTGATCGATCCTCAGGATTTTAACCTCATCAGGTTGTTTGAGGCCACACATCACTCCTCCCCTGAATTCTATTGGACCCTGGAGCCTTAGAAGCCCTTTGATTTGCCGTATTCACCGAAAGATTAGGCTCATCGGCATGCATCCGTCGATGTTTTCTTTTCCTAGTTACTGAAGCAGGACGAAACAGCAATTCACGATTGATGTGCTGATCAAAAGTTACATATCAGCCAAGGCCGTGTTTGCTGTCACAGGCAACAACTAAACCTATTGCCGTCAGCTTCGGCATATCGGAACCTGAGTATGCTAAACAGGTCAAATACATGTTCTTGGCCTACTAATCCTAGCTCCCATGTCAATACTGGGTTTTCATTAATCCGTACATGTAGCGAGTTGGGGAAATCCGATTGACCCTCTCCGAGTGACAAGGTACAGAGTACGCGCTCATACTTTACCAAAGATCTACGGGACATCCGATTGACCCTCTCTTGCTACAACGAAACTCGATTAACACCGAACTTTTAAAAATTGCTATGGTCTACAGAACTACATCTAAAGTACAAGGGGTTTCAATCGGATTTCGCTAAAATACAAGAGGTGTCCGCAAAATTCTAACCAGAATATTCAGAAGTAGCAGCACACAGGGATAAGAGTAATACAATTGTCATAAAGCAGGACTTTAAAGAGTATCGACACAACTTTCTATCAACCTACACAGCGAGAAGTAATGTCCTATCCGATATTTCAAGACTACACTCGCAACTCAGAAGGTTTGCAGAAAATCTTGGATGTTGGCATTTCCAGAGGTAATATTCTTAGTTTCTATCAAACTGAGGGACCGAATCAAATACTAGCTAATGGCAGAGTATTTTCCCCCATGTGTGCGTGTGTGAGAGAGAGAGAGAGAGAGACGGACATAACGTTTTTCTCCCAAATCAAGGAACCAAAACTTCCAGTGCGGCGTAAAGGTTCCGTCAATTTTAACATTTATGTTTGTCCAACCAGTGTGGCAAAGCTCGACTCTATCCAGGCCACATGCCAATCCACTGCCAATGGCTACGACATATGCTTCCTTCAAGCACCAATATCCGTAGAAGTCACGAGCCACTATTACCGGTAAGGAAGCTGCTGGAAAATCCTGATGCTAAGCAAAATGCAATGCAAATGAATATCACTGCATTCACAGGGAAGCCGTTACTAGTCCATCACCATAGATATTTCATTTGTTCTATTTCTGGGGTCTTTCCTCGAGTCATATCTGACAAATTCCTTCTTGAAGTTTGCTATCCAAATAGGTTGACTTAAGTTGGATGGGGTCATCATTGTAACAATGAACACAGAAGTTCTCTAATAGCTAAACTCCCACCCAACTTATCGTGTTATGGGAGCAAGAGACTCCACGATCCATTCCTCGCATCCCCCTCTTTATGACTAGGGGTTTGACCTGCACATATCTTATTGGTTCACATGTTTCAAGCTTTTTTCAGCGAACTGCCTTGCGCATGGAGGGGAAGCTCGACAGATAAATGAGTTTCGCAATGTTCAGCAATGACTTCAGTCTTCTAAGTATTTGTGATGTCATACAATTTATCAACCATGACAAAGGCTGACAACTTCAAATAATTCAAGTCCAAATGCTGAGGTCATACGTATAGTCTACTTATAAATGATCCAACACTTCTGGAAAATGTGAACCTAAAAACGATGCCATTTTCCTCCTGATTATGCAATCTATAAGCTTCACTAACTCAGCGATGAAAGGAAAAGGTTTCTCTTAATGGTGATGGGGCAACTTGAGAGGCCTTAATTACATAGAGAGACAAAAGGGCTCACCTAGACCATGACAAAAACTGCTGCAAGCAGTGCTATGGAATAGAGTACATGAAGGATACATGCACAGCAACAGACGGAGAGGTAAAGAAGCCAAGAGCAGAAGAAAGGGTGTCCTCTAATTACTGTCAATCTCCAATGTCACCCACGCACTATCCATCTACAGCCAATCATCCTCAAAGTGTTGCTATGAAAAAGTAACTGGATAATTCATCCATACAACTCTTATCTGGTATTGGCTATGAGAACAGATAGTAACCTTCATAGTAAGGAAGAGCAGAGCAAAAGACTACTCACTTTTCGATCGGTTGTTCCACACCAAGTTAGCACACAGACTGGTAATAATTGGACAACCAGTTGACATTTTCTGCTCACTGAAAAAATATTAGCAGCAAATCCTGGATCTCTGATAGGGCACAAATACATTCAATCTCGCTATTAGACACAACTAGTTGTAAAAATTATGTCCTATGCATGTGCTATCAACTGCATCTTTAAGCACATTATTCAAAGATATTATCGACACTGTGTATCCTCGCTAAAAGGGGAAGGGAGAGCCATAAAAAGATAGAGTGTTTTACTGTTCTTATTTGTCAATAATAAGTTGCACAGACCATCATCCATGTCAATTCCATTTTATATTGTCTGAATTGTCTAATAGAGGCACAAGAATAGCACAAGGCCCAATTTTGAGTGACAAATTGCAAGAAATTACGAGTAAACACCTTGGAACCACAGAGGAAGAGGGCAATTAAATAAGTTATCCTGATTATTACAGGTAGAGGACAACACTACCTGTAAAATTGAACCAAAATTTGTTCTTCATTGCCCGCACCTATTATGAGATCCCACTCCAATCTTGAGAAATATGACGAAAAGTTTTGAATGAATTCACTAACCGTTTCTTTCCACAGAATAGCGCAAAAAACAATATCCAACCCCACAAGGCATAGTGGTTCTGATGCTATTGCCACATAATCACCATGATGGGAGACATTAAAATCGAAATTGGGAAACTCTGAGACATCTTTATTACATACCTTGAGAAGAAAAGGCAAAAAGGAAACAGCAGAGCATGTTAACATTTTGGAAGGAAACTGAAAAGATCACTAGAAAACCATAACACTTCACACAGGAGAGGCAGTTATAGAAAACATCAAACCAAAAGGGAACTCATGACAAGAGAAAATTGACTACCCACAATACATTTACCTAGATAAATGCATCTCCCAAATAATCAGTGGCTTTCAGCGCGCTCATGACTGCATTACAACAAATCCCAACATTCAAAGGCATCTATAATTCCAAATCCAGTTTTGTTTTCCACATATGCAATTCTCACATGGCTAACTTCTGAAAAGCAGAAGAAACAGATGTCCATCACTTGCTTAGCTATAGACAAGTTTCTCTAATCAACCTTTGCTCAAAGTTGTTAGAAGCACCCAATAAGAAACATCTTGCGCGTTAGTCCTTATGTTAGTCTATCACCTATGGTAAACAAATAATCTGGAGAAACCAGCAACTACACGAGCATACAATGCACATCTCAAAAATTTGAAGTTCATGCCAGATGAATGAATATAATTCCAACCATCCAAAGACATACCCTTTCAACCATTTTTTAGAGGAAAACTCCCCATTTGACGATGTTCTAGAAGCAACTAATGAATAAATATGAAAGATTGAAAAGCATAGACTTTTACCAATATCCACAGGCCAAAAACAAGTTAAATGTACAACAAGCTTTTTGTCCCAGAAAGGCACAACTAAGAAAACATGCATTAAAAAGAGCCCCCTGTAGAAACAGGTTCAACCAAGCCCAGAAAGAAAAGTTGTCTCAGCCCCAGGAGAAGCAGGATCATCACGCCAAACCACACGATCATTCCAAATTATATTCTGCTGAGCATATACTTTTGGTGAAAGAGCATGAAGACTCTTAATGCGTGAGCATAGGTGCACACTATGGATATGATGGCAATTCCCATGATCATCACTAGAATCCACATTAAAAACCTACGCCTCAAACGTAAGTCGCTCACAACTATCAGGATGATGCTGAGGGATGCAAGAAAGGCTACTGTGTTAATCGACCAGAAACTCAAGTAATTTACTGCATCATTGTCGGCCATGACGGAATATCCTGTGGTGTGTGGCTTTGTCGAGCTGTCACCTTGGGTAGTGTCTTGCCAAAAACCACCCGGAGGGTTGATAACAACTTTGAATGCCATTGTTCCGATTAAAGATGCTATAACCATCAGCGCATTCTTTTTCCTTTCAAGCCGATCATATTGCTTACTGTGATTCTTCTTCCTACCTTTTCGCTGCACTGGGGATGTGATATTCTGATCATTAGCATACAGAGGTAAGGCCCCCATTGTCATGGATACCATTTCACTCCTAGACAGAGCCCGAACAATTTCAGTTGACCCTCCAGCTTCACAAAAGTTGTGTATGTTGTCCACGTGCCTTCCAGAATTTCCACTTCGTGCTAAAAGTTCATGTGCCCTGAGACTGTCCGCATTCAGAGAGTTCACTTCTACTGCGGTACAAGACGTCAAGAAACTTATAGTATGCACAAGTCAATGAAAAGGTCAACCTCGTGGAAATATGAAAGAGAAGACAATAATAGGTGGTTTATATTATAAGATAGGACTTGTGCACTTCTTACTTACCTCAGTTTGCTTATATGCAGCAGCTAGGTGCAATATGGTGTCGCCATGGTCATTCTTCAAATTAACAAACTCGTGATCTCCAACTGACTCCACCAAAACCTTCAGAGTTTCCAATATATTATGCTCCACGCAAAAATGGAGAATAGTCTCGCCATGTCCCATCTTCTGATGTGCTGCATGGGGACTCTCTCGAACCAGTTCCTTTAGAACATCCACTTGGCCTTTAACCACTGCAATGTGAACAGGGTTCCTACCATATATGTCACGAGCACAGCACATATCCGCATTAACGGTCAACAACTTCTTCACTATCCCAAGATAACCTTTAGCGGTCGCAAAGTGCAGGGGTGATATTTCCTGAGAATCCACCTCTCCTGCAAGCTCGGGTTTTCGATCCAGAATCTCGTCAGCGAATCTCTCATGACCCCATAGTGCTGCTATATGTAATGGACTCCCATTGTAAGACCACATAATACATTTATCAAGGATCAGTGGATCATCTTCAAGCAAACCGAGCAAAGAATCCACATCTCCTTCAACTGCTGCTTTGCAAAGCCTCTCTATTTTCGCCTCAAACTACAAAAGGAATCCAGGCTTTACAATGGTCACACCCCAAATCCCAATAATGCCAGAGGAATCATGTATTTGCAAAGACTAGGAAAGCGATAGCAGGAATCAACATCCTATCACACTAGCAGAAACAAAAGGCAGAATCTTTGTCCATGAGTTCATCAATCAACATCCTATCCAGGCTTTATAATGGTCACACCCCAAATCCCAATAATGCCAGAGGAATCATGTATTTGCAAAGACTAGGAAAGTGATAGCAGGAATCAACATCCTATCACACTAGCAGAAACAAAAGGCAGAATTTTTGTCCATGAGTTCATCAATCAACATCCTATCCAGGCTGTATAATGGTCACACCCCAATCCCAATAATGCCGGAGGAATCATGTATTTTGCAAAGACTAGGAAAGCAATAGCAGGAATCAACATCCTATCACACTAGCAGAAACAGAAGGCAGAATCCTTGTCCATGAGTTCATCAATTAAAAAATAGAAATTTCGTCAAGAATTCAAATGGGCCATCGCTAAACAGCAAAAAGTCACTCGTACCATCCGTCCCCGGCTATGAGACCAATTGTCCAAACCCCGAAAAGGGCAAAAAATGGAAATTGCGCTTCTCTGTGTTACCGCCACGCACAACCATTGCAAAACAAACAGAGGCGGGGGTCAATTGCGAAGAGGAATCACGCAAAGCGATGAAGTCAAGACTGCTATGCACTGAAAGTTTCGAACTTTACGATCAACCCGGCGTAGAGACGCGAGAAAAGAGAGAGACAGAGAGAGAGACAGACAGACAGACAGAGAGGAGATAATTGAGCACACGACAAGCGGAGATAATTGAGCACACGACAAGCGAAGATTTTGACGAAGAAACAAGAAACCCTACCTTCGATGGTCGATCGCCAATGCAACCGTGGCCTCGCGGACGCTACTTCCAGTTCAGAGTTACAGAAAAGCAAAGATGGCACGACAAAAATTCAAAAAGGGCGCTTCGCAGGCACGGAGAGAGACAGAGAGAGAGAGAGCGCAACGGCAGCGTTTCGAATAGGCAAAAATCGAACTTGTCTTCGATTCAGGTTTTGCTTGAGTTCTTTGATCTTGGAAAATTAATTTTATTTGAATTTCAGCTGGCAAGTAAAATCTTTTTGGCATTGAATGAACTCTGCATGAAATTGGATGGAGAAGTAATTAGAGAAAGTCACATATACCTCTCAAGAGTGTCGAGTTTATATCTTTTTATTTTATTTAACCTAAAATATAGATTGCATTTCATTGAGAATAATATACATTGAAAATGAAAATATACTTATCAAGAATTTAGGGTACTCTTAACAAGATGTTTTTTGTTCTATTCAACTCTAGAAATAGAAAAGGGGAAAAAAAGATTTAAACCTTGCTTTATCGTTCCCCTCTCGTGCCTTTGCTATTAGCAAAATATATGAATATCCATCCTTGCAGTCTACTGCCAATAGCACGTTCATTTATGGGAATAGTCTCTCATACACCATCTCCAATATGGATTCCTATAACCCCAAGTGCCATGCTCAAATAAGGCTAGGAACATCGGATTTTCTCTGCTCAAAATTGTGAAGGGTGGTTAACTAATCTAAAGCTTTGAGAGCAATAGGTCCTGTCTCTCTGACAAAACCCAGCAAGAGAATCTCCCAAGGAATGACTTGATTCTGCAGTGATCGCTAGACATGGCACTGTTCTTGAAGACCATGTTGTGTGTATTTGCTTGGGATGTCCATTTAACATTGGTCAGTTGGTTTACCAAACTATTGTAATATGACTCTAAAGGTTTTCAGTTTGTTTCTTATTTCAGGTTCACTCAACTCATTTTCAAGATTGAAAGGGAAGTCACACAATCTTGAGACATTTTTCCAGTGCTAGTGATAGTTGCGGCGTTTGCTCTCGAATCAACTTGCTTTGTTTGGCTAGGAAAGCCGAAACTTGTCTAGCCACTGATCAGTCTTCACGTTGACTAGCGGTTGCTTGTACCTAAAGGTATCCTGGCTACACTTAGGGCTCGTTTAGTAACGTTTCAAACAGTGAAAATTTCTGTTCTTTTGTTCCCAAAAATAATTTGAGAACAAAAATGTGTTTGGTAAATTTTTTGTTCCTGGGCACGTTTTTGCAAAAATTTGTTTCCAGAAACAGTTTTGAAAGAGAAATAAGAAGTAAAAAAAAACTGCTTCTTGTTTCTCGGCACAATTTTGAGAATGAGTTCTTTTTTTTCTTTTCTTCTTTGTGTTGTTCTTTTTTAGGCTGTGGCCGATCGCCGATGGCCATGAAAAAAAAAATATTATTAATAAAAAAATATTTTATTGGCCATGGCCGGCGATATGGAAAAAAAAGGAAAAAAATATTATTAATAAAAAAATATTAATAAAAAAAATATTATACCGGCCATGGCCGAAGACCAGGTCATGGGAAAAAAAGGAAAAAAAATATTATTAATAAAAAAATATTAATTAAAAAAATATTTTACCGGTCATGGCTGGCGACCAAATCATGGGAAAAAAAGGAAAAAATATTATTAATAAAAAAAATATTTTATCGGTCATGGCCGGCGAAAAGGCCATGGGAAAAAAAGGAAAACAAATATTATTAATAAAAAAAATATTTTACCGGCCATAGCGGGCGACCAAGCCATGAGAAAAAAAAAGGAAAAAAATATTTTAATAAAAAATTTTATTAATAAAAAAATGTTAATAAAAAAAATATTTTACCGACCATGACCGGCGACTAGGCCATGGGAAAAAAAAGGAAAAAAATATTTTACCGGCCATGGCCGGCGACTAGGCCATGGAAAAAAAATTAAAAATATATTTTCAATAAAAATATTTTTTATTAAAATATTTTATTATATAAAAAATATTTTACCAGCCATGGCCAAAAAAAAGAAAAAAATATTATTAATAAAAAAATTTTACTGGCCATGGCCAAAAATAATAAAAAAATTATTTTTGAATAAAAGTATTATTAATAAAAGAAATTTTTTACCAGTCATGACTAAGAAGGAGGAGAAGAAAAAAAGAAAAGAAAGAAATATTAAAATATTATTAATAAAAAGAAATTTTATGCCGTTACCAAACGCATTTTTATTCTTTTACTATTTCATGAATAGAAATTTTGAGCCATTACCAAATGCCTTCAAATGCTCAGAATCAGTTCCCGGACATAGAATCAAAAAGAATTATTTCCATTCAGAAATAGTTCTCGGGCACAGAATGATTGTCATGCATAACCTAAGCGTCATGTATTCTAATCCTATTGCAGATGGTATGATGATCCTGTGTTTTGCTAATTTCAAACTTTGGTTTCTTCATCTGATGGATCTTAACTTTTAGGCTGTAGCCACTTGATTCCTGGCCCAACATGATCATTTTGATGTTGAAAGAGGTCAGACTAACATGCTATTTGAGGTCCCTATTTGCTTGGAGAAAATTATTCAAAAAGTCCTAAATCTATTGCATTTTTGTCAATTCAATCATAAACCTTTCAATTTTAACAATTGAGTCATAAATATTTTCACTTCCTGCCAAAGGAGTCCATCCGATCAATTTTAGCCGAAAATGGGTGATGTGGACGTTGGTCGTCTACATGACACCGTCAGAATTGACATAGATAATTTTTAATAATATTTTATTATTTTTTCAAATTTTTTTGAATTTTTTTCCTTTTCTTTTCTTTGTTTTTTTGCTTCTTCTTCCTCTAGTTGCTGGCCTCCTCCGTGGCCGGTGACCGACTGCAAGGGAGAACCGGCAAGGTCGACCTCTAGCGAGAGTCGACCTTGGCAGCCAAGCGAGGCTTGCCTCCCAGGTGAGACGTTGCCGATTTTTGGTGAGGGCCGACCTCACTGGCCTCACCAGCTTCGGTAACTCTATCTATCTATCGAGGTTTATTTGTCGAGGCTTGTCTATCATGGGTCAGCCTCAGTCGAGGCTTGATCGAAGCTGGTGAGGCCAACCTTTGCCAGCCTCTAGCGAGGCTTGATCTCATCGGATTTGGTGAGGGCAAGCCTCGCTCGAGGCCAACAAAGTCAGCCTTTGTCAGAAATTGGCGAGGGGACCTTGCCCACTGATGTCGCACCTAGGAGGTGAGCCTCGCTCGGCTGGCAAGGTCGGCCCTTGCGGGCTCTCCCTTGCGGTTGGTCATCGGCCATGGAGGAGGCTAGCAACCAGAGGAAGAAGAAGCAAAAAAACAATGAAAAAAATGAAAAAATAATAAAATATTATTAAAAATTGTTCATGTCAGCGCCGGCAGTGCCACGTAGGACAGCTGGTGTCCACATCACCCATTTTCAAACAAAATTGACCGGATGAACTCAATTGGCAAGAAATGAAAAGGTTTAGAACTCAATTAGTAAAGTTAAAAGGTATAAGACTAAATTGGCAAAAGTGCAATAAATTTATGACTTTTTGGATAATTTTCCCTATTACTCGACTCAAATCTGATATGCTAGAGCTCAACTTTCATGCTTCTGTTTTGTGATTGTGGAAATTATATATGCGATGAGACGTCAAACATGCCCCTCATAAAATGCTTTCAATCTTCTGACGAAGCAATTCATATTTGCTTCATCCAGTGCCTCGTCTTGGGGCGTATTCACTAAGTTCTTGTGCAACTTGACTCTGCTATTATCAGATTAATCTTACTTTTAAGTTGAAAGCATAGTCATTCATGAAGAATATTCAAAGTGTCGGTTCATTTGTCCCTTGAAGCAAGGTATACCTTCTTAGAGAAAAATGCGAGAATGTAACTGACTCAGGCCAGGATATAATGCAGCTGTCTCGAGGTTTGGTCATAACCCGTTTTGGAGTTCATCTTCTACACTGTGGTTGCATCTGTAGCCAAATAGGTTTCCCAATCGCTTTGTTCTCGGATTACAACCCTATTCTGAAGCGTGGGATGTTCATATTCTACCATAAATGATGCAGGGATCCACGGTAATTCGCAGGTTTCTCCCTTTGCTTTTTCCCTTGTGACTTGAAACACTGATCATATGCACGTTGTGGCTCTTTTTGCGGAGCTTTACCATCCGCAAAATCTTAAAGAAAAATCTGTAACTTTCCTTTTTACTTCCATTTCTCCAAGATGCGGACTAGATATGTCCAGTTTTTCTTTTTATTTCCTTTTGGCCAAGATGAGGATAGATATGTCCAGTTCAAGTAGTCTTGCATGTACATGTTTCGAAAACTTATTAGGGGTCTTGCCTATATCTGTTTTAACTCGCAACCTCTTAAAATGCCAGTTGGTGCTTCTTTTCAGGGCTTGTAGTCTCTAATGTTGCTTTTGAAGAGACCGATGTTCCGAGAAAGGAAGCTCTAAAGTACAGAATTGAACTGGTTTGTCTCAGATTCTCAAGACATTATCTTGTTCTTCACCATTAGCTAATGTGATAGAGCTAAAGAAGACATTCCACAGTTACATTGAGTTCTTGTGCGGGATTTAAATAGCAGATCCACTTCCAGATCATTGAGAATTATACGCACATTTATCACATATGTTGCAAGTCAATTCACGTAAACAAAATGACCACTCAAAAGGGTTTCGTGGCTTTGCAGTTTTATTATGGTGGGTTATACTTGAATCTTAAGAATACTACTTAAAAGGGCTACAATGTATCCATAGATGGCTTGTTCCAGAAGTTAGGTTGGATATGTGGCATCATATAATCTTACTCCATTTTCCGCTAATATTATGGTTCAAGTGCTTCTTACTACACCTAGTACTCCAACCAGTTGAATGCGAACCATAACTAGAGAGCCTCGAAATGATTCGTAAATCTCGTAAGATCCTCCTTTCTGTTCATTACTTTCCATGTTAATGTGAGAATTTGTTTACCAAATCGTCTCGGGGCTACTAAACTAACTGTTTAATCGGTGTTGATCATAGATATTCCGGGGACTCGAGTGTTTTTCGATTGTAGTTCTCTCTTTATAGATCACCTTTGTGTTGCTGTGAATCGGGGGCAATGGATGATTCAGATGCTCTAGTTTTGTTTTGTTTTTTACAACGCATAGTCTCTGAAAATTCTTTCTTGCTTTGTGGGCACTCGATGCCTTCTTGCATTTTTCGTGAAACAAACGAAATCTGAATTAACTATATATTTTCTTGAAAACTTGTTCAACAATTGAACACCATTCAATGCTTAATAGCTAGTACAATAGTTGCAAGTATAAGTGCACGAAAATTTAAGGAAAAAAGGAAAACAACATAAATTATCCTTGAACTTTGGCTCAATGTGTAATTTGATCCTTAAAATTTTAATTTATTTAATGTAATTCCTGAACTTTAGCCTAATATTCAATGTGGTCCCTGAACTTTTAATTTATTCAATGTGTTGAAATAAGAAAAATGACATAAACAATTCCTGGACTTTGGCCGAGGACCACATTGAAAGTTAAGTTAAAGTTTATAGGTTATATTGAACAAATTAAAAATTTAGTAACTAAATTACATATTAAGCTAAAGTTTAGGGATAGTTTATGTCATTTTCCCCGTTAAAAAAAGGGACATTTAAGTAATCGGAAAATAACCAAATTATATCACATGAAGGTCGTTGAATGATCGCAGGAGAGTCCATTTGTCAACTGCAATAAATGCCCACCACTTCAAAAAAAAAAAAGTCAAATAAAGAAAAAGCTGATTAATTAATGCAATGGCCAAAATATCATTCTCAACAACCTTCAAGAAAAATAAATTTCAGACATTTTTTTTCAGTACCTCGATATTAATTCTTGCTAATTTCGTAATTTTTGCGATATTAGATAAATAATTTGTTGACTTAAAATATGGGGGAAGATAGAAAATGAAAAGGAATATCAACACAAATTATCTTAGAATTTTGGCTCAATGTGTAATGTGATTCCTAAATATTTAATTTGTTCAACGTAATCCCTGAATTTTAACTCAATCATAAATTTTTAATTTGTTCAATATGATCTCTGAATTTTTGAAACATGTTAAACTTAGTCCCCGAATTATATTATTCTTCAATTAATTCAAGTTCAAAGATTATACTGAACATTTTCATATAATTCAGGAACTAAACTGAACATGTACTGATCATATTGAAAAAAAAAATTCAAAAATCACATTACACATCAAACCAAAATTCATGGATCATTTGTATCGTTTTCTCGAATGAAAAATAAAGCGGCCGGTTCTCTCTCTTTTTTTTTTTTTTCTCTGAAAATGAATTTTCAATTTTCCACCGCCCTTATTTTTTAAACTCTGTTTTCCTTCTTTGTTTTTACGGGAAAATATAAATTAATGGGGCATTTATTGTTTCATCCTATCTCTCTCTCTCTCTCTCTCTCTCTCTCGTGCTCGCGCCTGCGAACTGTCCTCTGCCACCTGCGACTGCATAACTGTAAGAAGGATTTGCCCCCCCTCCCTGCAATTCGCGTCCGCCATCGCCGGAGCTCCTCCCCTGCCCCCTCGCGGATCGGTCCCCACTCCCCACTGCGCGAGTAAGCTACGAACAAATTTCCGAAATTTCGTTCCTTTCCGGAGTTCCTCCTCCTCCTCCGCCCGTTGTGTTGCCCGCTGCATTTGCATTTGGAAAAGACCGAATCGCGTCGCGCTGCGGAACGGAGCAGGAATCTCCCCTTTTTCTCGGGGGGAATTTCGGGGTTCAATGTTGTCGGATTATCGCGCATGCAGAGCTGCTCTTGATGATCTTCTTGCCATTCGTCGAGAATTTTTTCTGTTCCCTCTTTCTTCTTGTTGTTTGATTCCGTCGCTGCCGGGAATGTGCGAGCGGGCGGGTGCGGGTTTTCGATTGCCGGGTTTCTTGGGGGCGCTCGGCGTGGAATGGCGGCGATTTCCTTGCATGCAGCTGTTCCCCGATCGTGTGTCGCTCTTCCCAAATTTCGACGTCGAGCGCTGCGCCGATTTTTAGTAAATTGGGTGAAGGTCTTTTGCTGTGGACCGGCTCTCTAGGGCGGCGGGGCGTTTGAATTTTCCATTTTTGCATTGTTTTGACTGATTAATATGTTTCTTTGTTTTTTTTTGGGGGGTTTAAGTCGATTGTTTCTATCGGGGGAGAGTTGTTTCTGATTTCGGCTTTCTTGTCGTTGGATGCGTCCCTTGACGAAAAATCCGAGCTTTTCCATGTTCCTTCGCCGATCAGCTTTAAGTTTTTGAGACACCTGTGCCTGGAGTAGGGAGTGATGATACTTTTCATGCGTTGAGGTGCTGTTGCATGTTGTATATTCCTGTTCTAGTAGGGATCTCCTTCTGCATCTTTCCTATGCGTGCCCATTTCTCGGAAATGGGTTCCGAATATGTTGATCTAAGTTTCAAGTGCTCGTTGGGAAGTGCTGGCATTTGATAGTCTTTTTATACTGGTATTGATCTCAGCTTGCAGGTTTCCTGGTTCACATCTGAGTTTTGTCGGCTATAGGTCTGCTGTCGGTAGAGTTATGACTCTGATATTGGAATGACCTGGTAAGGCTTGATTAGCCCGTTGAATGGGGATTCAAACAATGGCTTCGCAAGGTGGTGGCGGTGGTGGTAATGCCGGCGGCGGCGGCGGCAGGGATAATGGAAAATCTACCGAAGTCCAGCCATTGACTCGGCAGAATTCAATATACACCCTCACACTTGATGAGGTCCAAAACCAGTTAGGCGATTTAGGGAAGCCATTGAGCAGCATGAACCTGGATGAGCTTTTGAAGAATGTCTGGACAGCTGAGGCCGGTCAGTCAATGTTTATGGATGTTGAGGGCACTGCTGTGGGTAATCAAAATGCTCTTCCCCGCCAGGGAAGCCTTTCATTAACTGGTGCATTGAGCAAGAAGACGGTTGATGAGGTATGGAGAGATATACAGCACAATAAGAACAGAGGAGAAAATAAATCAAAGGAACGGCAACCCATTTTAGGAGAAATGACCTTGGAGGACTTCCTAGTAAAAGCAGGTGTCGTCGTTGATTCATCTTCGGATAAAAGGAGCACAGATAATATTGGCAGGGTCGACCCCAGCATCACACCGCAGGTTCTTCCTCAAGGACAGTGGATGCAGTACCCACAACCTCAGTTTGCTCACCCACAGCAAAATATAATGGGCATTTACATGCCAGCTCAGAATATGCCACAGCCTCTGCAAATGGGAGCTGGTTCCATGATGGACCTTCCATATCCTGATAACCAGCTTGCTTTACCTTCACCATTGATTGGAGCATTGTCAGATTCACAGACAAGTGGTAGGAAAAGAGGCACTCATGAAGAAGTAGTAGATAAGAGTGTTGAAAGGAGGCAAAAGCGCATGATAAAAAATCGGGAATCTGCGGCTCGTTCACGAGCAAGGAAGCAGGTAAGCTTTGGCTTGTTTTGGTTGTTTAAGTTTGGCTGACTCAATCTAATGGTTTTTCTGCAATGTTAAAATGTCTGCTTGTTTCTCTTTTTCAATTTTACCCTAATTTTATTGGCCACTCCAAACAGGCTTACACAAATGAACTGGAGAACAAAGTTTCGCGGCTAGAAGAGGAAAATGAAAGGCTGAGGAAACGAAGGGTCAGTCTTTCATTTAAGGACAGTGTTCTAGTATTTGTTCCTCTCACTTGTTTTCTGGTTTATGGTCTGTTATGCAACTTTGGTGCTCTGTGGGTTGGCCATCTGATGAAAACCCCCTAGGTTCCAACTTCCGAGCGGTGACCTCATGTTGTCCTGTGTCCTTATGAGAGATGTGGAGTTATGGTGAAGGCTCTTCGTATGCAGGAAAGTTGAAACGAGGGAGGAGCAGTTCACTTTTGCTGAATTTCGGGAAGTATCCCTCGCTCGAAAAGCTTCAACCCTCCTCTCATAGGAAGACCTAAATAAACTTTTGGTTATTGCTCTTATCTCAACTTGCTGCCATCATCCTGTGCTTCTCCTGGTGATGGGGTTTAATTCTCCCTCTTGATATGAATAATGTGCCACAAAGTCTATGATTTCTTGGATTTTGTTAGAAAGATGGATTTCTTAAAAAATTATAGCTTTACCAGCTTTAGCATGGCCAATAATGCTGTGGAAACTTGACTAGGGAAACAAGTCTTTTGTCTGAAGTTGGTCTTCTTGACACAAAGGAGGTGAAGGATGGTATCCCTTTTGTGAAATGTCAAATAGGATGGCATTGAAAAACGATGTCACTGGAAAGATGAATGGACTCATAGGCTCGATGGGCGAGAGAGGGACAAAAGAATGCAAAGCATCTTTCGCCCTCCCACATGAGGTTACAAATGCTGTCCGTCGCATAATAATTGCCATAGGGAGACAAGGACCAAAACAACTTCCCATACTGCTTGAGATTGCAAACATGTAATACAGTGATTGTGGATTGGATGAACAACATTCATCAAGGGAAAGCCATTATTAAGTGGCATAAGGAGTTTAAGTTGAGATTAGGTTTATGCAGACAAGATAGAGTGGGTAGGAAGAGGACTTGAGAGATATGTACGATCTTTGTTCATCCAGAGCTTAACTTTAGAAGAGGGGAATTGGCCATTAGTGTCTGAGATTGATAGCTTCACACTTGAATTTTCTCAGTCAGACTTGGAAATTGTGGAGGAAGATATTATGGTTGTTTTTGCATAATTTTGAGCAAGGAGTGGTGAATCTGTGTCAGTCTTATTCTAGGAGAGAGCAGGAGCCATGATTATCAATTATTTGAAAGCCAGGAGGTAGCATGCGTAAGACTTGTTAATGTGCTAGCGTGTTGGCTTAGGAAGGTGGCTGGGGAATTAACTGACCAATTTTCGGAGCATTTTGTGTAAGAGTTACGCCTGGTATAGATTCCGGACTCCCATCCTTAAATTTTGAGTTTTTGAGGAACGTTCTGGTTGTGGTGTTGGGTCATGGCCCTTATTCTGTTAGTGGGCTAGTGCTCTTGCTCTCAACTGTTCTATTGGATATGATTATGGCCCCATGCTGCCTTTCACATGATGCTGGAAAAAGAAGTTTATTGCATTTCTTACCGTAGGATTCCATTTGCTGACTAGATAATGGATTACCACTTTATGAATGTATAGGGTATTAATTGCAAATCGAAAAAGTGTAAGTTCATGTCTCATGTGGTGGCTTTTTTTCTTTTGTACTTGAGGTTGTGGATTTGGGTGTAGTCGGAGGTGAGTATTTCAATGGCAATAGCTATTAAGCTCAGGCAAATTGTATCATGGGTGCTTCTGCAAATGGAGAGATAAATGTGGTAATAGATAATTGGAGAAAACCTCAGAACAGTTGAGGGTGTTGCAACATCTGTTTATATTACCGAGAATAGATGGCTTTGCACTTTGTTAGGTTTGTTAGATTGTCCATGTTTAGTGGGGTACAGGATTGCTACCCTTTGGTACTTTTTCCGAGCATCCCCTTTACTTTCCAGATAAAAAAAGAGCTTCTATTGGTAATCGTTTTGTTCACAATATTCTTTTTGGATCTTAACTTTCGTTGCCTGTCTTTTAAGATGAGGTCAGCAAGCTTCGCTTTTCTTTAATTTGTTGGAACTAGGCTAGTAAGTTCAAAAGATTGATATCTGGTGGGTTGGTTTAATGGTAGTTCTGGCTGTGTGTTCCTGTCACTAAGCTATCATACGTGCAAGGAACTTGCACAAGTGGGCTAGTTTGAGGATTAAGTGAGGTTCTTAGAACACTTCTGGGGAAAGGGTTTTTCCAAAATGCAAATAGTGTTTAGTAAAGTGTAGTTTGAAAACACACTGGGAAGCAATTTTGACTTAAATGCTATTTTGGAAAGAACTACATTTTGTTAAGGACTTTTGCTAGTCTTTTTTTTTTTTTTTTTAAATTCTCAAACCTTTGTCGGTGGAACTCAGCTGCTGATGAGCCAAATTGGCCATTGGCAGTCTAGCTGCCAGCTAGCCTCGCCTAAGATCGCATAACCTAGGTGACGCCAGCTAAGGTCACCCAATCTCAGGCAAGGCAGGCCGGCGCCAAACTAGCTTGCCGGGAGCCAAATCTGGCCTTGCCAGCGGCCTGAATCATTGCCAGCGACCTCACATGAGGTGGGACATTTTCGAAATTATGAAAGTTTAGCAAGGTCAAAGTTGGAAGAAAAAAAATTGTATTTGCATTCTGGAAATGCTCAAAGCTCATAGCGCTTCCGAATCTGCCTTCGGCTAGAGACCTTTGGAAATACAATTGCATCTCCCCAAGGGCCTTTAGAACCCAAGGGGCTTTGGGAAAGTGGTTCCCAAATTGTCTAAGCATGCTCCGGCATTTTTAGACTTTAGAGTCAGTGTACCTTTATATACAAAAATTTAGACAGAGTGGAAGAAAAAAGTAACTCGATGAGATCTTCATTGAATTAATTTTCTAGTGGAGAAACCAGCTTTGAAGATTTCTTTCCTTTTTGAGGTTTCATCTATGTCATTACTGTAATATCTAGAAGACAGGCAGAAAAAAATTAATGGTTGTCCTTGGATTTATGAAAGTTACAGTAGAGTAATGACATGGACAGATCTTATCGACTAGCTGATGAAACCTGTTTCTTATGAAAATTCCAAGCACATGGTGTTTGTAATGGTTTTGTTGTTCAGTCAATTGTATTTTGCTTTATGAGTCATTAAACCTGTTGTGCTTCAATTTCGCAGGAGTTGGAGGAGAAGATGTTGCCATGTGCACCCCCTCCCGAGCCAAAGTATCAGCTGCGAAGAACAACATCAGCCCCATTTTGACATCTGCTTCCGTACTCTGTATGTATGTGAAGGTTCTGTAGATATAACGATGCCTTCATGGTTGGTTGTTTTGGTTTACCCGAGGAAGATAGAAAT
Organism: Syzygium aromaticum; assembly: GCA_024500025.1. NCBI lineage: Eukaryota > Viridiplantae > Streptophyta > Magnoliopsida > Myrtales > Myrtaceae > Syzygium > Syzygium aromaticum. The sequence goes on along the minus strand of CM044894.1, from coordinate 9,688,178 downwards.
TAAACTGAAGCCCATCAAGTCGCGTATTTCAGGTGCTTTCTAATAACATGGAAATTAAACTGAAGCCCGTCAAGTCGCGCATTTCAGGTGCTTTCTGATATTTGTCTGAGCCTTTGAAATTTTGCTCATATTTATTTGCTTCCTTAGTGTATCAATGGGATCAGTGTACTGTTTGTGATTTTCTTAGCTGTGTATCTCTGTGAGAATTGTGATTCTTAAGCAGTTTTGTTAGTATTTGTATGCTGTCATTCTTGCCAGTAAGGTCCTGATCTCTTTGGTTGAGCTTTTCTCCTTCACGGGTTGTTATGCTTGGTCCGATCCAATTGCCAATTCATTGGTGTTTGATATCTAACCTTTCAACAAACAGTGCGGATTGTTAATGCCAAAGATTATTAAGATCCTCATATATTATTTCCCTCGCGTCACTCCAGCGAAAGGTCTGGAACTTGATCCATGAATGATGAGGCATTATTCTTGCCTCGTGCTACCATTACCATTTGAAGCTGTGATGAGGTCCAGCCTATTAGGACATGAAACCACCTAAATTGAATTCCCGACTTTTCTTTTTGGATCTATCTTACTTTAACTCTCTTCTCACTTTCAAATTTTTGTTTTGCCTTTTTGCGGGATGTGGGAGTCAAATTTCAAGTCTAAAACTAAATGTACGCACCCATCCCAGTTCCCTTACCATAGGGAGTGGTAGGGAATTTATGTAATAGATGATTACCATATTGAGCAATTAAGTTTGTGGGGACAATCCTCATGAATTGCTTCTCTCTCTCTCTCTCTCTTATAGTTGAACCCAATACGTGAACTAAATAATTGACTTTCTCAGCTGTATGTTGGGAAAGGAAGGGATTATATAATTCTCTCTCTCTCTCTCTCTCTTATAGTTGAACCCAATACATGAACTAAATAATTGACTTTCTCAGCTGTATGTTGGGAAAGGAAGGGATTATATAATTTAAGGAATATGTTTACTAGAAGTCTTAAAACTTATTACTAAAATACAATTGAATCTTAAAACTTACAAATGGTGCAATGGAGTCCTAAAACTAGTCAAATTAGTTGAAATGAGCCCTAAAATTAATACCGTCAAACTTTTTAACGGAAAATGCTAACGTGGCTTATTTTAATATTTTCTTTCTTCTACGCGGTAATGACATAGCTAAAACGATATTTTGGCCCAAATTTAATTTTTAATATTATTTTTATTTAAATTAAATTTAAAAAATAAGTTAAAAAAAAAAGAGAGGAGGAGGACAGGTTGGGAGGGAGGGCTTGCTCTCCCCGCCGCCACCCCACCATCGCCAGGAGGGGACAACAAGGGTGGGGGTATGGCAGGCAAGGGTCATTGAGCCCCACCCAGGGGCTGCCCACCCTATCCAACGGCGAGCGAGGGCTTGCGGGGCCTTGCCCAGATCTAGGCAAGGGGTCACGACCCTCCCCAACCCTCCCCCAAATCAAGCGAAGGTCGCTAGTAGTAGCCAACCCCCGCCAATGTCGGCCGCCACTGGCAACCCTCAATCAGGTCTAGGCGAGGGCCGACGACCCTCACCCGATCTAAGGGAGGGCCTATAAGCCCTCGCCTACCATTAGCAAGGATCATAGGCCCCTAGGCGAGGCCCGGTGACCGCCGCCTGTCATCCCCCCACCGTTGCCGGCCCCTCTCGACGATGGTGGGGCGGCAGCAACAGCGGGGAGGGCAAGCCCTCCTTCCCCGCTTGTCCTCCTCCTCCTCTCCTCTTTTTTTTTTAGCTTATTTTTTAAATTTAATTTAAATAAAATTAATATTAAAATAATGATTAAAAAAATTACGTCATCGCCACATAAGATATAAAAAATAAAAATAAAACCACATCAACATTTTTCGTTAATAAAATTAGACAGTGTTAACTTTAAGACTCGATTGAATCAATTTGATAAATTTTATGATTCAATTGCATATTTTATAAATTTTAAAACTCAATTGCACTTTAATGACAAGTTTTAAGACTTCTAGTGAACATATCTCGTAATTTAAAACTAACACAAGTATGTTTACACTTGACAAAGTACTTTGCCAAAATTGTGAGTGAATGCAAGTGGTGAGATTCCAGTATCGTGAAAGTGGGATCAAAAGAAAGTCAAAGTTGCTTGATCAATATACCGTAAGGGAGTTGCTGAACTCTTCCAGTTAGTCAGATCCTCACTGGCTACATCAATATTTCAATTGGAAATGTCTTTATGGCCGGGAACCTTAAAAAGGAAAAATGGAAAAAAAAAAATCCTTCTGTCATTCTGCAACTCAGGCAATGCTTTATAGGAGAGAGGACAACACTTCTATCAGCGAATGACGAAAGGAGTAGCAAGAACACAATGCACGATCGATATTTATTACCGAAGTAAATCAAGGACAATAAAATCCTATAACTTGGATGAATATATACAATTTGGGAGACCAGTACCGCCAGTCAAAAATTATATACACCTAGGACAACCTCACAAGCAGCAACTACAATTTACACAAGGCTTCTGACTTCCAATCAAATTATAACTATGGCTATAGTTAACCAGCCCCGCGAGCCACCCCCAAACAAAAAAGAAGAAATATTGAGAAAACCTGATCACATAGTCTAATTGCCAATTATTACTGAAAAGCCAATGCTACTAGCATAAGTCAAAACTCAAGATTCTTCAAGCCTCCTTTGTTCGGAGCCCCAGACCCGCTGCTTCAACTAGCCGGATTCTCATATGCAACAAACAAACTACTCTTTACCACCAAATCTCTTTGCAATGACAGGACGGACATCATCCGCCTCAACCAGAGTCTCCAAGAAGGGTAGCAGCGAAATCAGCTCACGGTCCAATGGATCATCAAACCAACTCATGATCGGGATCCCGTTATTCACTTGCCACCGGAATACCTAAAACGCATAGAGAACGGAGTTAGAGGAGCTATCGACAAAAGATATGGACGACTGTATTTCTTAATTAACCAGCTACTGCCTCATCTACTATGAGTTCTCGAGGTCATTGAACATAAAGGGCTGGTTTTTCTTTCTTCCATTTTTTTTTACTTATATAAGCTCATCAAAAGTTTAGACACCATATCAAGGCAAAGTTGCTATGAAGCATAAACCAACCTGGGGAGAGTTGTCAACTATAGCAACTTTCGCCAGATCAACTCCCAAGACTGTCAGATCTTTAGTGAAAATACCATCTGATAGTACACATGTTTCTCGATATTCACGACGAGAGAAGAACTTCCTATCAGGGTCCAGGTGATCCAGTAGCTGTTCAGCGTAAAATCTCTGACTGGCTGTAAACAGAACAATCTCAAACATCTCCGACACCCTTTCCAAGAATGTCTTGAGAAAAGGCCTCTGGCGAACATAAAAAGTATGCTGCTCCATGTTCAAGGAAACTTGTATCGTGAAGTCTGCAATGCACGGTTCCAAAGTAGAGTGGACAAGAGTTTCTGTAATGTTGCAGCAGATGTACGTCAAAATAAGTTACTGATATTTTGAGCAATAAAATTGGAAGCTCTATCAAGTAGACATACGAAAAATGCAGCTATCTACATGGAGAATCGGTAATCTTCACTCTCTTTGAGAAGAAAGTGACACTCTTAAGTGATGCTAAAAAAAGCAGCAAAGATTTATGTTAACTTTCGAATGTCTAGCTTGGAACAAAATAGAAGATAACAAAGAATAAATTCTCAAATAAACATGATGATAAAGCAGTTTAGAAACGCAGAGGAATGCTCGGTGCTTAAAGATCGTTTATGAAGTCTAACCCTCAAATAATAACCAAAACCTGATTTTCCAGAAAAGCAAAAGTATGAAACAAAAGTACGGTTCTCCGAAAACAGGAAGTTTATAAAGATTCAGATTATCTAAAAGAATACCAACTATCACTTCAAGAAGTTGATTGAGAATCAGATTTTCCAAGGGAAAACCTAAGTTCCTCGAAACAATGATGAAAATAAATGGAACCAGTACACGAGAGGGAACACGACAATCAAAAGTCAAAACATGGGAGGAAACTCTACACAAAGAGAAGAAAGTGCACCTACCATCCAGATCAAGAACTAAGGTGATGTGCTTCCGTCTCATCGTTTCTTCGGGCAATAGTGCTGGCAGGGAGTTAGCTTCCAGATCAGATAGGTCAAGAAAATTCTTAATAAACAAGATGGGATCAAAGGAGTCCATTTCAACTGAATCAGCAGGTCTGGAGTTAGTAAGAGCTTGATCACAAATTTTTGAATGATGGGTCACCATATTAAATATTGCACTCTCGGAATTCATCAAGAGCTCATCACTTAATGTCTGTCCTTGGAAAAAAGACGTATTTAATGTTTCTTCTGGTAATGGAAATGGCAACATGACACAATTCCCAGTCATATCAACAAGCATATTGGATTCAGTCCATCCGAGTTGCTGAACAAGGCTACTCTTCATATTATCATCTAATACTGTTGTCCCGTCACTGTCTCTCCTAGTGTTACCATCAACATCATCCAAGAAGTGTAGATCCAAATCATGTGAAGATAGATGACTGGAGCAATTAATGCTCCTGGTATTAGCAGAGTTGATTTCCGCTGGTTTCTTCACAAGATAATCTTCCCTCCCTGTGACAAATGAGAAAAGATAATACAGAGATGAGAAAGACTGTATAAGGCATTGGAAAAAGTAAGCACGTATTAGGAAATCAACTGGTGGGGTCTAACAAACATTGATCCCAAATGATATGGAAAAAGGTGGGACATGCAGCAATCTGAACTTGCAATTTCACCAGGGGAGTCATACCTCGTCACTTATATAACAAGAGAGCCACCATAAACATTAAAACTGTCCAAAGAAACTAATCACGTCCACTATGTCATAAATACCTCAGACACCTCTCTCCTTAGATCAATGAACGTCCAATTGTCATACTGGCTAAATTGGCCAACTCCAAAATATACATGAGCCAGAATTCCCAATTGTCTTTACAATCAACGATAACAATCATTTTTCTTTCTATGGTTTTGCAATTGAGTTAGAAACTTAGAGTGGTTTAGTGACTCCCTCTCACTGCTATAGCAGAGCAGAAGGTGGTAGAAGAAATTTTTGCCATCTAAACTACTCTGTTCTACCAGTGGCAACTTCCTCTCTAAGGATCTCCTAATCTTCTGGGCTTCAAAGTTGCTTAGTTTTAGTTGGACGTTTTGAGCTCCAAATTGACACTTTCCATGGAACATGGCAAAAGAAGACACACATGTGTGCGTACCAACAATACAATCCATCTTCATGTGAAGTGCAGCGCTGCTAATATCTCTCACATGAACTAATAGGTCCCACACTGTAAAAATTATGACCATACAATATCGATCTCAGCAGTACATATTCCATCCTAAACATTGATATTGTTAAAAGCAAGTGCTTTAGAATTTTACAAACCAAGATCAATCCACCATTTACTATCATCTTCTATCCTGATTCAAATATGTCCATTTACATTCTTTCTTCCTGGATTTAAATTAAAATAAGAACCACAAATTGAACAAAGAAAAAAGCCTACTGCATGGAAGATCCCTTGCAAAATAAATTGTGCATCCAAGAAGAAAAATACTGCCACACGAAAAATCAAGATACTGGATTTTATAGGGTTACTGATCCCAACCACCTATATCATTAGAAGCACTTGTGTTGCAGTCGGTGACCTTGGACTCTACAGGGCTAGAGGACACTCTTTCCAAAGGTGAAGGGCTTGGAGCCTGTGAAGAGGCCTGCCAGGTAAAGCAAGTCAATAGATCAGATAACAACAATTATAAACTTCCAGAAACATTATGTGAACACACAGGCCCTTTTTATTAGGAATTACAGAAAGGTATGAGAGTTTCATTCTGAATACATATTCTGTTCCCATAATTTTCCATCAAATATTATAGTCATTGAAGTATCCAAAATTTGGAAAATATTCATATTCATACTTGAAGCTGTCCACTAAGAAACAATTCACATCCATACTTGAAGCTGTTCATTCAGAAAAGATCAATATTTGTACTGCCAACTTATGAATGTGTACCGAAGAAAAATCCACTAATAGACTGCATAGTTTGATCCTATATAATTTCTGACTTGCTTTAAATACTTGCTTCAACAATGCTCGGTGATATGGAGTTGCGATATCATTTTCCACAATATCCTTCAAATGGAGAGAAAGAAAACTATTTCTTTCCCTTTTTTCTTTTATCAGAAAAAGAATGCAAATTTGAACTTGAAACAAACCAATCCAATGATAATGTAAATTCCAGAAAGAATCAATGAGCAGTTTGTGCTTTCAATGCAGTTAAAGAGCATAATCCTGAAAGAAAGGGTTACATGAATGAGATGTGAAAAATTAAAAGAGAGCTGTCTGATACAGGAATTCTATCCAAGGCCCATGGCATTGTGTGCTAATTCAGAAAAGCTTCTAAAATCAATAACTTACAACTATTGGAGAGGTTAGATCTTCAGAAAGTGACAATCTTTCTTGAGCCACAAAGATATCCTGCTGGCTGTCTTTTACAGAATGAATGGCTTCGTCAATTCTGGTTTCTTCTGATATCGCCTGCACATCTATCACTCCATGACATTCAACTGTCTCCACATCTATCACTTCATGGGATTTCCACAACAAAGAGCTCTTCTTTTTAGAAATTTTACTTGAATCCTGACATAACCTATGCAGGTACCCATCTTTCTCAAAACTCGTGATGGTTTTGACCTTCATTTGTAGAGCCGGCATCGATCCTCAGCTGTTGAATAGCATAAATACCAATTCAGAACATATCAATCCCTAAGAGAGAAAAGAAAATGGAACCAGATACACAAGCCAGGTAGGTTCATGCTATGTAAGACTTCTATATCATTAGAAGAAATCATCTAGATCAGAAACTATGAACAATATTAAGCCAAAGGAAACGAAAGAAATCTCTAATATATACAGAAAAATATTCCATCAGTGCATCTCAAAAAGCTTTTACTCATATCACTGCCGTTTTGGGTAAACACTACCTCAGCCATCTCTCAATTCCTGATAGTTATGCCCAAAACCTCATCCAAAACCCGTACTTTGACCAACATCAGTACAGCTGAATGCAGTCGAAAGACAATACATAAGCCTTATAACACGAGCAAACTAAGAAATTAGAAAGTGAAAAACAAAGCTACGTTCTTGGCTAAGCCTTGAAAGAAAAAAACTGGGTAAGTTATTGTGAAGTCCAACTCCAATTATCCAGGTTCCAAATGTTGGGTAGGCTCCACCTTGTTATAATGCTCTAGTAAACTTTAAAAAAAAGGTGATACTGTTGAAAGAAACGATTTTTACAGGACATTGAGCAGAAATTAAAAAGCCACCTTCGGAACAGCGAGCAATTAGCATCGTAAGATACAAAAAAACTGGAAAAGAGTTACAAATTTCACGTATAAGAGAGAGGTACTCGAGGCGTCAAACAGATCCAGCCAATTGAGCTTCTTAGTTCCCTACCCTCCGATCCACCTCGAACTAAAAATTCACAAACTTGGTCCCCTCATCAAACATATTCGGAACTCGGGAAACTATGCATAGCACGTCCCACAAAGCATGTCCACAAGGAAAGGGAAAAATAAGAAAAAAAAACCGAGAAAGCCCAATCAAAATTGAAAATGACCAATTAAGACAGCAAGGAACCACCTTGACAGCACTCGTCGTCGGAGGGTCAACGACTCTCTTTCAATCCATGTAATTGAAACCAAAGAACCCCGGTTGACCATCGACCAAGAAACAGAGAACCCGAGAAACAAGAAAAGAAAACACCCGGCAGAAAAATCTCAAACACCCAGAAGGGCAGACTCACCAAGGAAGCGATTACTCAATCGAAGGAACGAAAAATGTCGAAACTTGCGAAGAAATCCGACTTACCCAAGAAGTAAATCAGCTCGAATTCGCGCACCACCTCTCCCCCGTCTCTCTCCTTCACCCCCTCTCTCCCTCTCTCCCTCTCTCTCTCTCTCGACGTGCGACCGAAGAAGAGAGAGGAGAGGACGGAGATGGGGTCAAAGGAGGGGAAGAGCTCGCACGGGCGAGCCTTATATCGGAGGAGAAAGAGAGAGAGAGAGGGAGTCCAAAAGAACGCAGGAGCGAAGGCAAAAGGCAATCATTTGAATCGGTAAGCAGAAGAACATTACGCTTCCTGGGGACGACATCCGACGCGGTGGGGGTCAACGGACGGTGAGGATGCGATCTGGAGGGCGTGGGGAGGCTCCGCGGGAGCCGTTGGGCGGCCGACGCGTGTGCTGTCGAGGATTTCCAGCTCAGCACGACACAGCGCAGCGCGAGGGTGGGATTTTTTGGCATGTGGTACGGCGTTAAGGACCCCGGCCCCACCGCCCCCTCCAAACAAACAAAGAGAAATGGAAAATGGCTAGAACGGGTCCTTGAATTTTAGCCGGACTTATTATGTCGTTCTTGTATTTTTAATTTATTCAAATGCAATCGTTCCATTAGCTTGAACGGCCAACTAGATGTTGTTTCATAACGCGAATTATATATATGTTGAGTTGTGTTTTAAAAAAATTGCTGAGTAGATTTGCATTAGGGGTGTGCAATACGAACTGTCCAAATCAAGAACCGCCCGGATCAGACTGAACCGATCGGCTTGGTCCGGTTCTCGGCAGTGTCGATCCGATTCTCAGTTCCTAAAAGTGGAAATGGTGTCCAGGCGGTCTAGTTCTGAACCAACTAAATATACCTTTTTCTTAAATTTCATCAAAAAAATTATTAAAATATGAACTAAACTCTAAATGACTGGTTTTCATTGGACCGAACTGAAACCAGACCGAACCACCGTTGCGGTCCAATTCCCGGTCCTAAGACCAACTAGTCCAGTCTCCCGGTTCGATTCCTAATTCCACCTTGGAACTAGACTAGACCGGATTGGGAATCTATCACCCCTATTATGCACATGTTTTTATCCATCTATTTAAAAAAAAAAAAATTAGGGTCTTACAATGCCGATCGTTATAACTCAAATGTTACTTTTTTTATTTTGGCCCACCATTCAAATTTAAAGGACTGGAAGCCACATCAGCAGATTCGATTAACTTATATTAACTAGAAGGACGGTATGGAACAATTTCATAAAGTTTTTGGACTAGATTAGACATTTACTAATAGTTTAGGGACCACGTGAGCAAATTAAAAGTTTAAAGACGAAATTACACATTGAACTAAAATTTATGAACCATTTGTGTGATTTTCTTAAACTTATCAAAATAGGTAGTAGACCTGTTTCTTAACTCATATTTAATGGGGTTAATTATATTCAATAAATTGATCATAAAATGAGATTATGCCTAACTATAAGTGTGACATTCAGAAATTTCGTAATAATAAGTGTGTGACGTTGGAAATTTTCTATATTCGATAATGATATTTGGATTATAAGCTAAGCATTATTTAGCTTGGTATTTGTGCAGACGCATAGAAATTGGTGTTGAACCGTAAATTGTGAAGCACGGACTTAGGAATGTAATCGTTTCGAGCTCGACGTGTTTGGAATTTTAAACGTTATTGTGTACATTAATGGTAGTGTGGTATTAATTAAATTATCGTTGTTGTAGTAATTAATGAGTAGTATTTTTAGATTAAACTTTGGTTAATTAGTAATAATAATTATTTTCTAATTGCTGTTAAAGGGGGGAGATATTCTGTTTTTTTCTTCTTAATTCCTCACCAAAATATCTCTTCAAACACTTTTTGTCACGCCCTGAACCCTAACGAGCACACAACACCCCTAAGTCGGTCGAATTAGTGCGACATCTCAGGAACGTCGCCAACCCAAACTAACACATCAGAGTTTGAACACGGCAGAAACAAGTATAACACCCATACAAAAATTAGAAGAGGCGTAAAAAGGAGAACAACCAACCACTTCATTACACCTACTATATTTACAATATTCATCACAAACCATTGCAACCATCAAACTTCCGTACTAACAATCACCGATATCAAAATGAACTAGCGGCTTCGATTCTTCCTCGGGTACCTCTTCGAACTCCATTTTCATGGGCTCCTCATCTAAGGCTAAATCCATCGGAATCGGCTCTTGATACAGCACTTCGGGCTCTGGCTGAGGATCAACCTCAATAGGTGCAGACTTTATGGGTGTGAGTGAAGGGGCCAACTGCTTATAACCAACACCTGTGCTAGTCATCTCACCATCAGGGGGGGAATGGTCGCTAGATCCCAATCCCCAACTACATCAAAGGAGGCATCGAAATCTCGAACTAGCCCAAACTTATCTAATCTATCTCGGAAGGTCCAAGCAGTGTAACTAAAAAACTACCACTCCTGAACACCTATGTCTACCCGAACCACACTAGTGTGTTTAATCCAAGTATATTGGTCATCTATAGGGTACTCTACCGACGCGTGGCCTAATTGCATCGGTATACCAAAACGTTGTGGCGACGAATTGTTCATGGTCCAGCTAGGGTCTAAAATAGTTTTAAAAAAAACCATAATAATACTTCTTAGCAAACGAAAACCCTAGACCCTACCTAAGCTAACATGTACCTCCGGACCAGTTCAAACACTCAGATCATAAAATCAGCATGCCATAAAATCGCAGGCACAAACATCTCTCCTTGATACACACGCAACCTTACATACAATTTCAAACATAACTTTCAGAAATCGACATAATAAAGCAATTATCAATACCAATCAATCCATATCCAAAGTTCATATAACAATCTGATTACTCTCAATTGTCAACACATATATCACATTCACCGTCACAATCGAGCACACGTGTACAACTTATTTCTAATCCGTGTAAACACATCTTAAGCTAAAAAACAATCAATCAATTTCCAACCCGCGTCAACACACCTCAAGTCCAATCTCTTTCCACAGCCCGCGTCAAAACGCCTCAGGCTCAAAAACGATTAATCAATTCTCGACCCTCGTCAACACGCCTCAGGTCCAATCTCTTTCCATAGCCCGCGTCAAAACGTCTCAAGTTAAAAAACAATCAATCAATTCTTGATCCGCATTAACACCCCTCAAGTCCAATCTCTCTCCACAGCCCGCGTCAAAACATCTCAAGTTAAAAAATGATCAATTAATCTCGACCCGCATCAACACGTCTCAGGTTAACTGCACAACCTGCATAAAAACGCCTTAGGCTGATAGTCTTCCAGTAAAACCGGGTAACGTCCCGCGTAACATGTCTCAGGACGGGTTCCATTCCCAGCGTAAACATGCCTTAGGGATTAGGTGATCACACGTACACATTTTCCATTTATTATCTGGATCCCTCGTAAAAATGCCTCAAGGTGTTTAATCTTCATGCAACACATCAAGCACCCGATCACATATCAATCTCATACAATCAATTTGCACACGTCACCCAAGATATTCAAGCTACCAACAAGCCACATTAACTCACAATTTTACCTTTTCACCTTGCACGAGCACAATTAACACAATTTTCGCATTTTGCACCATATTTCAGCGATCAAGAATGGTTGCACTTACGCCATCAACCCCGATTCACTACGCAATACATTTCACACATATTCACGTATTCAATCTAACCATGCTAAGCACATCAATTCAGCCACTCTGCGTAAATCACCAAAACATTACATTTGAGCTCATTTTCTATGCTATACTCATTACAATCGTTTCTAATCAATCCAACGATCTAATCAACCTATTCTAATCTTGATTTAATCTGTAAAAATATCTTGATTTCACACAAACATCACAGCCAACTCAGTCCGCTAAATTACCTTCAAACAACCCCAAAATTTCATCAAGTCGCGCCCAAACTAACCCGAATTTACCCATTATCCTAAGCAGAGTTTAGAATATCACTTACACAAGGTCGTAAGCGACATCAAGCACTCAAAGACGGCTAAATGAGAAGAAAATAGTAGTAGCGGCAACTCCAAACAAAGAGGAGCACCAGCAACTCATGGCGGCCACGAATGGAGCAGCGGCAGCAACGGGTGGACGGTGGCGATGGTTGGCGTGGCCGGCTAGCCACAAGCACGGCAAGGAGAGGGAGAGGGTGGCTCAGCCAAGAAGAGAGGAAGAGAGAGGGAGGCGTGAGAATCGAGAAGGAGAGAGAGAAAAAGAAATAAAAAGTTAGTCAAAGTCTACCCCAAGCAAAATTACCATCTTGCCCTCCTCGCAACTTTCCATCCGACGGCTACGATTCAATCTTATCTTAAAATTGACGGCCAAAATCAATTCTCACAAAAAATATCCAAGGGTAAAACGGAAATTAAACAAAAAGTGTAGAGGCAAAATTATCCAAAAAATTGTGGCTTCTAAAGTGGGGGTGAAATGTCCAATATACCATTCTACTTTTATACTTAGCCTTCACAAAGTCCCAAGGGCAAAACTATCATTTTCCACTTTAGTCAAAATTTCGATTTTCTGACGAATCTGAACAAATCCAAAGCTAGCCACGCTAATAATAACGTCATCCAATTAATTGTCATGACTTTCGAAATTTTTTATACCCAAACTCGATCTCTAATTAATGGCTAAATCCAAATAAACGTGACTTGAGCGTATCTCAAACTAACGGGAGGCTTTTGGGAAAATTCGTATATTCGACCTGTGGTCGATACTCAATCAAGTCACGTTTAAGTAGACTTAAACCATGGTAACCTCGATTAGTATGTAATTGCGAGGATCAATCACTAGTTCCTAAGAACGTAATCATTCGGAATAAGTTTGGGGTCATTCGCCAATATCATATTATGGTGAGAGGGAATCACCCACGTTCCAATTATATGATATTAGTAAATCGATCTGTGACCATTGTTGGATCAATCTATACTAGCCCAAATTATCACCTCGACAATCCTTATGATTGAAAGTCAATCCATGATCAAGTTCTTTTGTCGCACGAATCTAATTCCCCAATTAACCTTTCCCTAATGGTTAGTATCCCAAGAATGATAAGTTCTAGGCGAGATTTACTACAAGTGCATTAATGAAATCATGCATTATATAGATTCCAAATGAGTCGAAATTCGGAATGTCACACCTTCCTCTCACGTGGCCAATGAAGGATTAAACATGCCACATGCCCTCTTAGAATAAGCTTCCTGTACTAGCTTGACACCTAACCATAGTTAATCATTTTCCTTGGCTATTACTCTCCCGTAATCAGCCTTGATTTCTTACGCCTAGCTTAGGATGGAAAGAGAAAGTGCCGCCTGTGAGTACATGTACTTATCCATCTCACAATTTACTCCTCTGTTTCATTTTCATCTAGATAATACTGAAGGAAATTGTTACCCTAAACCTTAACTCTCTTCTTCATCATCAATGTTCAAAGAGAATTTACTTCATCAACACCCAATCCAAAATCTATAAGCTGATTTTGGGCATTCAAATTTTAGACAAGGTAAGTGAAGACTCTAGAATTAAGCTAATTAAATTTTCTTGATACCTTTTAACTTGATTGCTTGAGAAATGTTATTTTGATGTGTGATGATAGTGAGGATATGGTGATGGTTGGATCTGTTTTGCTGGTTTTGTACATGTTCCAATGGGTGTGATTTGTTTCCTTAAAGTATGGTAAAATCGACAAGTGCAATGATTAAATCTGAACGTGTAAATGTCATCTTCGAGGTGATTGTGGAAATTGTCTTGATAGTTTTGTGTATATTTAAAAAGGCTAGAAAATCATTTTACTCAAAGTGGAGTATATTAGATGAGTGTAAATGATGATTCTATTTAATTTTGAAATGAGCAGATTTTAACTTCAAATTTTAATTCTATTTACTTATAAAATGAGCAGATTTTAACTTCAAATTCTAATTCTGTTTACTTTTGAAATGAGCAGACTTTAACTTCAAATTCTAATTATGTTTACTTATGAGCTGAGCAGATTTTAGCTTCAAATTATAGTTCTGGTTACTTTTAAAACTCAACAGACTTTACCATCAAAATCTGGATAAGTATATTTTTTAGAACGAAAAGATTTTCTATCAGAATCTGAACATTTCTATTTTGAAACCAAGCAGGTTTTACTGTTAGAATCTAGACATGTCTATTTTTAAAACTAACCAGAACTTACTTTCAAAGTCTGGACAAACATATTTTGAACCCAAGTAAACTTTACTTTCAAAGTCTAGACAAATGTATTTTAAACCCGAATAGACTTTATTTTCAAAGTTTGGACATATGTACTTTGAACTCGAGTAGATTTTACTTTCAAAGTTTGGACGTATATATTTTTGAACTCAAGTAAACTTTACTTTCGAAGTCTGGATAAATGTACTCTCTAAACCTAAGAAGTTTTATCACAAAATCTGAATATGTGAACTTTTTGAACTTGAGTAGACTTTAGCTTTTTGAGCCTGAACCATATTGCTTAATACTTATTTGCTTGAATGATGCATTTCATTGCTTTAAAGGAAAAATGATGTAAAGAATGTGAGTATATGCATACAAATACTTGGTTGTCATGACTTGCATGAGAATTCCGTCATTCACAATTCAACGGTAATGATGCCCCGTGTGTTGGGATGCCTCGGGAGTCGAAATACCCTGTTGGTCGAGATGTCCCAGAGGGTGTATTGGGATGCCTCGTTAGTCGGGATGCCCTAGGAATATTCGGGAGGAAAAAGTAATAAACCTAACGCATGAGCATAAATGTTTTACATCATATGCTTGCGTCTGAGTAAAAGTATTGTGAAAAATTGAATTGCTCAGATTTTGTGACATATCTAGATGGAAAAAAGGTATAACATTTATTCAAGTTCTATGCATATTATTTGTTATGTATGCATATTGTTTGTACTAGATGAAGTGGTAAGCTGATTTTTCTAACTTAAAACTAGAGATTTCATTTACTAGGCATCGACACATTCCTTTATTTTTTTTTTAGACATGTAGGATGAATTTTTCACAGCCTCTGCATTTTGGAATTCCCGTATATCATGAAGCTGTCTATAAAAATGTGTTAGTGCCTGAGTCTAAAGCAGTATATACTAAATGTAGCTCTACGGTTGGGATTGACATGGGTTTAGCAAAATGGGTTTCTTATCTTTTTGTTACTTGGTACTTTAACCTTGGCGACGAGTTAATTGGCCCGTTGAGGGACTTCGACTTAGATAATGGTGGTTTCGCATAGAGGGTAAAGTCATCGATCCATGATGTCATCATACTTTGTCCAGGCATACTTTTGGAGGATAACTAAGTATGGAGATAGCCATCCTAGACCTACCCAGACTTTTGTTTTTTGTGATTATATGATGTTTTGTCTGGGCTTATAAATCTGACAAGTGTTCTTAATAAAAAGCAAAAGTATTTTTATTAAACTTGTGTGATATTCAAATTTAAAACTTGTTTAGATTTTAACTTTCGCTGGCTTCTTTATTAATAAATATTAGTAATAATAGAAGACAAGTGACGTGCGTGACATTCTAGGACGTCACAATAAGTGCCATAAATAGGTTTAATATGGGTGTTAAATAGATTCATAACTTACTTAGACCCAATTCATATTTTCTATGCACTCTCTCTCGTCTTACTCAATCTCACACTTGCTCACTCCGTGCATTCACTTCGTTTGAATATGAGTTTCTCCAAATTATGTTAAATATATAAGTGTTTTAATAATATGTTTCGGGTCGGATATGAGTCACTTGGTTTATAGTGCATAGAAATTGGTCAAAACATATTAAATTGGTCAATTTGAGTCGGACCATTTTGATCCAACCCGACCGTTTGACAGCTCTACCATATTTCCAGAAGAAAACGAGAGAGAGAGAGAGAGAGAGAGAGAGAGAGAGAGGAGGAGGAGGAGGAGGAGGAGGAGGAGGATTACACCGTGTCAAAACGCCTTGATGTGGCATCGGAATCCGTTTGTTGTAACCATCATGTGACGGGCTCTTTCCAAGAAACGAGATCAAGAGATGAAGCTCTTCAATGATCACGGTTGGCCCTTTCCGGTAGACATTGCCATATGGTACGAACGATCCATGAAATTTGTAACATTACAAGTGGCAATTTCTTAAGAAATTAACTCATAAAGCTCATCTAATCGTGCTTTTCGAGTCTCACCTTTGGTATTCTCGAGTCTCTCCCGCCTTTCTGGGGTACGCTCACTCTTCTTCAGATCTTCTTCACCGATGCTCATCTTCTTCGTGATTGAAGGTCCAGCTCTTCTTCTTCTTCGCCATTGAAGGTCCAACTTGTCTTCATCACCATTGAAGGTCCAGCTTGTCTTCAACGACGCTCAACAATTCCAGGTTCTCTCTCCCCTCTCCGATTTGAAAATAATCTCTGAAAATTTGATTAATGCTTTACATCGTGGACTTGATATTGATTCCCTGTGCTACGGTCATTTGATTCTCATTTCAGTTCATCTTCTGCAAGCAAAATTTTAGAAATCAGATCCTAGAGATTCCATTTATCTAAGCGCTTGACCTTTTTGCTAGATTTGTCATTGATTTGCTCGAAATCTTCGGCAATATATGCTTTTATGAAAACACATATCAAAGGTAATATATCGAGATGAGTCAAGTTGGTTGTTGTTTCATGGTTTGATGAGGTATTCCAATTTTATCACTGGTTAAGGTTCCGTTCTTGAGACATGTGCTTTTATGTGTAACATATCATGCCCTGTTAGGCAGAGTGATGGGTTTACATGTTCCTTCAGGAGTTGGTTCTACTCTTCCTGAAATTGCGACCCTATTTTTAGCTTTCTTAGGGCTGGATCTCTATTGTGAGGTTGTTCTTTTTTCTTTTGTTTGTTAAAATGTCCAGGAGTAAAGAGAATCAATGATTATAAATTTTATTGCAACACCTCGTTGAAATCATTCATAAGTCTTGTTGTTTAGAATCTATCAAATTGCGCATGTGCTGCTGCTGCTGCTGCTGCTGCACTGAGTCTAGGCTCAGCGGAATCAAGCTTTGAGTCCTGATAAGTCTAGCCCTCTTGAGCCTTTGAAACATGTTTGCTAAAATGTCTAGTTAAGCCGCGCTTGTTTTTACTTTTTGATGATATTTTTTATTTTACTTGAACGCTTGCAATTGGGTTTTCCTTTGAGATAAAACATATGTCTTTACTGGCTTTGAGATTAAGAAATGAAAATTCTTATTACTGCTTGTAGAAGGAAAACAATGACGTTAATGGAGCAATAATGGGTGCAGCTGCGTCAATAATGGCAGTTGGTATATTAGTTATGGAGGATGAATCTTTTAGTAGTAATATACCGAGAGTACCATGGGGGGAAAGAGATTTTGAGAGATAGGCTCCGTTCGTTTCACGAAAAATATTGTGTTTTTGAAAAATATTTTCTCGGAAGTCATTTTCTTGGAAAATGTTTTTCCGGAACATAATTTTCCGGTGTTCGGCAACCAATATGAAAAAATTTCGGAAAATATTTTTTGTCGGCGGCGACCGGCAGTGGCGGCCAGCTTCGCCGGTGGGCGGTGACCGGCGGCCGGTGGCGGGGGCGACCAGCAATTGGCAACCGGCAACCGCGGCCAGCGACTGATGAGCGATGGCCGGCGACGGGTGGCGGCAGTGGCCGGCGGTCAGCAACCGGATTTCCGGAAAAATATTTTTCCTGAAACGAACGGAATAGTTATTCATGAATCACATTTTTCATTGAGGAGATACTAATTGTGTCAATCAAATATGTATGAGAACACAAGTTTTCTTTGAATTGTGTAGAGTTCTCGTGTCAAATAATTTGTTACACGAAACGGTAAATGTGTCGATCAAAGAGCAATTGCTAGTGTTTTGCCATATTTTAGGGCATAATGTGAGGTTGAGAGTGATAGGGTCAAGGTTCAATAGGTCTATTGAGACTATTCATGGATACTTTAGAATTGTCTTACAAGCAATTCTAAAATTATACAAGCATGTTATAAGACCACCAGATGGCAGTACACCCCCGACAATATCCAAGAATAGAAGATTTTATCCCTACTTTAAGGTATGTAATATGACAAATGTCACAAACTTCATTTTGAAAGTATGTTGTTGCATTTACTTACTTTTATTTAAGTACATTACGATGGTGTTGGAGTTCTTGATGGTACTCATGTCCGTGCGTCGGTTCTACCAGAAATTCAAGGAAAATTTCGTGGTCGAAAAGAGAAAACAACGCAAAATGTTCTTGCAGCTGTTACGTTTGATTTAAAATTCGTTTATGTGTTAGCCGGTTGGGAAGGCACATCACTCGACTCTCGTATTCTTATAAGTGCACTTACAAGGCATCAACGAATGAAAATTCCTGAAGGTATAGACTATTCCATATTTTATATAAATTAACTTTATACTCTACTTTCCTGAAACATGTTGTTCAAACTTTACATAAACTTAGTAAGTAAATTCTACCTTGCTGATGCCAGATACGGCATCCGACCAAGAATTATTTCTCCATGCCATGGAGTTCGACATCACAGGAAGGAGTTTAGTGACTGCTCACCTGAGAATGAGAAAGAGTTGTTCAATCATCGCCATTCATCTTTACGGTCTGCTGTAAAAAGGGCATTCAGGGTTCTGAAAAGGCGTTTTCGTGTATTGGATGCCGAACTTTTTTGGTCTTTTGATACTCAAGTTGATGTGGTCTCTTAGCACGTTGTATTTTGCATAACTTCATTATGGGAGTTGATCCTAATGATCATTTTATGCAAGAACTAAATGTAGAGGTCGAATATCAAAGTCAAGAAAGAAGACATCAACAAACACAAAGAGAGTAAAGGGAGGAAAACAAAGAGTGGGCAGCAAAAAGAGTTGGTATCGCACGCGCAATGCGGGATGACTATAGTAGGCATAGAATAGAATGAATGTTTAATATTTGTATCTTGTTAGAAGTTGTCTGTTGTTTTTAATGTGACATGAAGTATAGATTATTACTTTGTGATTGAAGGAGTTCTTGTTAATGTGAACTTGATTTACTACTCTACATCATTGTGATGTTTCCCTCGTCTCGTTAATAAAATGACAGTCTATTTTTGTGTTATTCTTTGTTTGTCACAATTTGTTGTCTTGGATATATCCGATAATGTAGCGATGGTCAAAACTAGAGAAGGGAAGACCAAGCATTGTAGATGGTCGAGATCGATGGAGCATATGTTTTTAGAGATACTAGCTGATGAGGCTTCAAAGGGGAACAAACCTTCAGCCACCTTTAAGACATCTTCCTTTGTTCGAGTTGCTCAGGCTATAAATGAGAAATTTGGGACTGAACGTGAACCTGACCATGCGGAAAATCTCCTTAAAACTATTAAAAGTAATTGGGCTACCATTCAAAAATTGTGGGTTAAGAGTGGATTTCAATGGGACCATAACTTGAAGATGATCACAGTTTTTCACGAGGAAGTTTATGATGAAGAAATAACGTACGGTAATATCCCTCTTTTGATCTTCAAGATAGAAATTCATTGATTCTTGAGGTTTATTTTGCAGCATGTTGAGATATGCAGCAATTAATGGCTGCTATGGTTTTGGATGTTTATGCATCATATGCGCTGTACATATAGAAAACCGAGACATGATGGATGAAGAACACATTGTAAGAGTTACTGTAATCATAAGTGGCTAATCTACCTATTTAAATACTTATGGTTTTGTGATTTTTCGCGGGCACATCCTACCCATGAGAAATACTTGAACGAAAAAATCGACATGTACAACGAACTCGCTTTGGTGGCTGGAAAACACATGGCCATGGGATGCTTTGCAAAACAATTTGGAGACATCGAGTTCCCTCCTATTGTGGATGTGGACTTCTCAATTTAATTAGATGGAAGCAGTAAAGGAATAGAAGATCCCTCCAGATTTAATAGAAAGCGAAGTCGTGCTGCTAACAAGGATGATAGGCTTGCAATGCTCTCGGAGCAAATTGGAGAGGTTGCTTATGCAATAAAAATTTCGAATCAAAATCAACTGGATGTTGCTGAGCTCTACAAAGAAGTGATGCGGGTTGACAGTTTTGATGAGACTCTATGCCTTTGATTTTCCAGTGGACAATGAGAGAGTTGCAAAAGCATTCACTGTTGTCAAAAAAACAAACGCGGAAAAACAAATAAAAAACACAAGGATTTACGTGATTCGATCAAAAGGTAATCTACGTTCACGGGTGAGGCAAATCAAGATTTCACTGTGATCAAAGAGAGTACAGTTTTCAGAAATCGAAAAAACGACTTAATAAAACCTCACGGCTCACAAAACTCTCCAAAAACAAAATTCTCTCTCTACATCAATGAGAAAACCTAGCCGCGGTTTAAATAGGGCTCCCTAAAAATTTCCTCAGAGGCGTAGCCCCCGAACCCTCCAAGACATTTGTTTGTTTACTTCGACTCGGGCGGACTGCCATAGTGATTTGTTCGCTTGCTCCGGGTTAGGCCTATCGGCCTAATCCTCCGCGTCACGAACTAAATCTCAATTTTTTCTCCACTTTCGGGTTACACAAAAAATATATCAGGTCGGGTGATGAGCCGAACCGAGTATATAAAATTCAAGACATATTTAACAATTGTCGTGAGTGCTAAGCTAAAGAAGTTACGGCTTGAAGATTTTTTCAATAGAAGAGAAAGTGGACATTGACAAGCATCAGACTTTGGATGTTTGTTCTGGATACTATCTGAACATTATACTTGTTCTTTGATTACTTCTTGTAGTGGCTATCCAAGCAGCTCTTTGTGGCACAATTTTTTCCTAATATTTAATTGGGAAGATGGGTACATTAGTACTAAACTCAACTATGAAATGTTTAGCTCATGTACTGCATGGGATATCGTGAGGAACAAATGTAATAGAGACCTTTTGTTTTCTATCTGATTGCCTTTCAAAACTATGCTTGCCATGAAACTATACTTATTATGGCAATCTGAGGGACACGAACCTGCTGGGCAGCTTGGGTAGCTCGGCGAAATTGGAAATGTCCTCCGCGGCGTTCGCTGGCGGTTCAGGATGACTCGCGGAGAGCTATGCGGAAGGTGCATCTCTTTGAAGAGTGCCGAAAGTGTTAAAGCGATCGATGCATCGTGTTGACTTGCTCTTGTAACTGGAAAATCACGTCCATTTTCGATTTCCTATTGTAGAGTTTCTAATGCATAAGTAGCTCACAGAATTCCACAAAGAGGAGTGCTAGAGATAGTCGTGTGCCGCAAAGAGCGAAATGCGCATAGAAAATTAGGGGCACCCACGACGGCAAGGTAACAAAGGAGAGACACCAATGACGAAAGATCTTATAAGAGGGGCTGGAGACGGAGAGAGAGAGAGAGTCACCTGCAATCCGATGGGCGCGCAATGGCAAGTGGTGACGACGATGGAGACTGACGAGGATTTAGAAGAACACATGTGGGAATTCGGGTTTCCTTTTCATTTTGTAGGTTCAAATTCTACATTTACTAGATTGATCGAGAACATCCACTACAAAAAAACTGGATTTTTGCTACGAAAATTTGCGACGAAAAAATTTTCGTTGCAAATTTGCGACAAATTTTCCAATGAAAATTAAAATTCGTTGGAAATTTCCAACGAAAACGTTTTCGTCGCACATTTCGTTGGAAATTTCCAACGAAAACGAAAAATTTTTCCTCGCAAAATTCGTTGGAAATTTCCAACGAATTTTGCGACGAATTCAAAAAAACCCGGTATTGTTCGGCATTTTTTATATTCGTTGGAAAATTCGTTGAAAATTTCCAACGAATTTCAATTTTCCGGGCCATTATTTCAGTTTGTACAATTTTCGTTGGAAAATTCGTTGGAAATTTCCAACGAATTTTTTTTCGTTGAAAATTTCCAACGAATTACAAAAAAGCCCATTACTATTCGGCATTTTTGATATTCGTTGGAAAATTCATTGGAAATTTCCAACGAATTTTCCAACGAATTTCAATTTTCCGGACCATTATTTCAGTGTGTACAATTTTCGTTGGAAAATTCGTTGGAAATTTCCAACGAAAAAAAATTCGTTGGAAATTTCCAACGAATTACAAAAAAACCCGTTATTGTTCGGCATTTTTTATATTCGTTGGAAAATTCGTTGGAAATTTCTAACGAATTTCAATTTTCCGGACAATTATTTCAGTGTGTACAATTTTCGTTGAAAAAGTCGTTGGAAATTTCCAACGAATTTTTTTCGTTGGAAATTTCTAACGACTTTTCCAACGAATTCCAAAAAAAACCCAGTCCTGTTCGGCATTTTTTATATTCGTTGAAAATTTCCAACGAATTTTTCAACGAATTTTAATTTTCCGGACAATTATTTTAGTGTGTACAATTTTCGTTGCAAAATTCGTGGGAAATTTCCCACAAATTTTACAACGAAAACCCTACTTCTTCCTTATTCAATATTTTCGCACTCGTTATTACCACAACTTTCAATTTCCACATTCACACACACACACTCTCTCTCTCTCTCTCTCTCTCTCTCTCTCTCTCTCTCTCTCTCTCTCTCTCCTTCGCCTTCACCTTCTCCCTCCGTCTCCCTCTCCGCCTCCCCCTCCGACTCCTCCCCCGCCGCTCCCCCTCCTCCTCCGGCTCCGGCTCCGGCTCCGGCGCCATGGACACCAAGCCTCCGACGCCCCCAACGCCATCAAGCCTCGTTGCCGGCGAGGCTAGGAGACGACGACGGACTTGACGAGCGGTGGCCCCGAAGCCTGCTCCCGCCCCTACTGCTTCTTCTTCTTCATCTTCGGCCATGGCGAGGGCCGAGCTCGGCCCTCGTCGGCGATGAGGCTTGCCCTCGCCGGCCATGGCGAGGGCCGTGCTCGCCATGGCCGGCGAGCTCGGCCCTCGCCGGCGACGAGGCTGGCCCTCGCCGGCCATGGCGAGGGTCGAGCTCACCATGGCCGGCAAGCTCGAGCTCGCCCAGATCTGGGCGAGCTCGGCCCTCGCCGGCGACGAGGCTGGCCCTCGCCGGCCATGGCGAGGGTCGAGCTCGCCATGGCCGGCGAGGTCGAGCTCGCCCAGATCTGGGGGAGCTCGGCCCTCGCCGGCGACGAGGCTTGCCCTCGCCGGCCATGGCGAAGGCTATTTTTCGATAAAAAAAAAAAAAATTTCGACCAAAATAAAAAAAAATTTCGATGGAAAAAAAATTTCCACGATTTTTAGCTCGACCAAAAAAAAATTTGTAATTTCCAATGAAAAAAATTCGTCAGAAAAAAAAAAATCGTTTCCAATGAATTTAGCCACGAGTTTTCCAACGAAAAAAAATTTATCGCAAATTTCCAACAAAAATTGAAATTTCCGACGACTTATTACCAACGAATTTTTTTTCGTTGGAAAATTCGTTGGAAATTCGTTTTCCAACGAATTTCTCCAAATTTTTCGTTGAAAATTTCGTCGGAAAAAACATGTTTTTTTGTAGTGATCGGTTATTAAGCAACATTGACTCAATAAATTAATTTGAAAGTGAGGCACGCTAGTGTAAATTGTTAGTTCGAATGTTATCGATGATAATGAAATCATTTTTCAAATATGATCCAAACACCAAAAAGTGTTTTCGGTTATATATTACCAAACAAAGCAAAAAGAAACCATTTTCCTGAAAAATGGTTTCCTAGAAATTATTTTCCTTAATCATGTAATTTTTCCCAAAACAAACACACCCCACGCGTGGATTCGGATTAAGGGTCAACGGACCCGAGTCGACTCTCCACCCAAAAAAATATACACGTTTCAATCTCCAAATCAAGTCCGCTTAGCTAGAATTCTATAACCCCGGGTCGGGTTATCAGAATGTATAACCTTGTCCGAAATGTGCGTGAGTCCTCTTTGCAATCAGTCCATCAGCCTCCGGATCCATAATCGGGTCTAATTGTGGAGCGAACGGGAGAAATTTGTCCCGTCTTTTTCTTTTCAAGTATTTCTGCCAAGCTAAATGCAACATCAGATAATGATCAGGAAGGGAAAGGGGATTATCCATGTAGATTTATAGATGTTGGGAAAATGACAAAGATGGTCCATGAACTTTGGTTTAGCGTATAATACTATCCTGGACTTTTACTTTGTTCAATGTGATCCCCAGACTACTGGTAAATATTCAATCTAATCACTAAATTATGTAAATATTTTTATATCGTCATTCTATTAATCCAAATTAAAGAAATTTGTTGATGCAGCCTCCACTCATTTACGTTTGAATGGTGCACAAAAGCATAGAATACACTCGGGTTAATATTCATCTTAAGTTGAGATATTAGGATTCTCGGCATCAAATAACAATTGGCGTGTTAAAACCCTAATTTTTTCCTTTTCTAAAATTGATGGAAAAATGGATGGACATGTCAACTCTTTATTTTTTTAAAAATCCAACTTGGCATATAATAATCCATGCCATAAAATGACGTCTGATTTGTCGTTTGAGAGAACGGAATGACCACAATGGACAATTGCCGATAATTCAAGGACTGTATTGCATGTTGGGCCAAAGTCGATGGACCATTTGTGTCGTTTTCCCGGCAATTTTCCTTGGTTTTGCATCTCTTGTAAATGGTATTTTTTTTATTCTGAACACTTTCTTTTAACCCGTGGACTGGGTCTGTGTTGTGGGTGGGCTAGCAAGTTTGCTCGTTGTCTCTGCTTTCCTCGTTTTGGGCTGTTCTGGAGTTTAGGCCCACCTTTTTGGATCATCGAGCCCAATCATACATAGCTTTGCTGATCCCACTAGGGCTTTTCTTTAACCCTTCTAGAAAAAAAGTAACATAAATGGTTCATAAACTTGTACTATTATTTCCGAACTTTTAATTTATTTAATATAGTCTCCTAACTATCTGAAAATGGCACAAATGAAAGGATTATATTGAACATTTATTAATAGTTCATGGATTATATTGAACAAATTTAAAAGTTTAGGGATGATATCGCATATCAAGCTAAAGTTTAGGGATCTCGTTGAACAAATTATAAGTCCGAGGACGAGATTGCTTATTGGACAAAAGTTCGAAGAATATTCGTGCTATTGTTCTCAAGATTCATAAGACCCAAGAGCCAACATGCTGTTGATGTGGACCAGCAATCGTCATCCAGTCCAGAGTATAATCTCTCCACGTCGAGTATTCAAAAAGGAGAAGACAAAATAGGCCATGGAGAGAGCGAGAGGGAGACCCTTCGTTTGCCAATTTGCTTAATTCCTCTTCTGGATAAGCACGGAGCGCGGTATTTATGTAATTGACAAGCTTAATTTATTGCAATAGTCGATTTCATCTAGTAAATTAATCTTTCTAGCTTAAGTCATTGTCCATATAATAATCCGACATACAAGTTATGGAATGCTCGATTTGAGCCATAATTGTTTGGTCGACCTCCAACAATATCTATAAGTCGAGAATATCTCCATATCGTGTAGCAAATGCACAGATACGAGCGTATCAAAGATTTGCTCGTGTCGTGACTCGAATCCGCGATCTTATGAAATATGGTTTGACCATTTTATCACTAGGCTACCACGCTCGATGGTAAGCAAGGTATTTACATTTAACTTTATATGATCGTGTCATCACGTGCGCACTTTGAAATTACGTAGGTTAAGATTTCACTCAAACCCCTTTAGAATAGAAGAGCAAGTAATGGGACGTGAGAAAGACTTTCATGTTGGTAATCTTTAGGTCGAAAGAGGTTTCGACGGTGTACTTTGAATTGAAAGAGTTTCGCTAATTCCTAGAAAGTATTTTTTTTATTTATTTATAAATTATGTTAATTGGCACGCGCACAGTGTTAATGAGATGGATTCTCGAGTTAAATAAATTTTATATTGATCTACGCTAATAAATTTATATCAGGGTGCATTTGTTGAATTATAAATTTCACGATAATGGAAAATATTTTCTAAGGAAAATAGTTAATTTTCATTTATTTTGTAATTTGAAGGAATGTGATTTTCTTCTTGTCAAAAGGGAAAGTCATTTTTCCCCTATCAAAACTTATTATTTTCAATCCATATAAAATATTTTCCATAAATTGATTAGTTTTCTGCAATCTAAACACCAGAAACAGTTTTCTTTCAAAGTAGCGGACCTTATGGCCTCAACGACATTCCCAGAATGAGGTACCCTGCTAATGGTTGAGACGATGGACATTGCGGTGCATTTAGGTGATTACATGATGTCCGGCAAGTGGAAGCTCATGGTTTTGTTGGACGCTTCGCATTCTCAATGTCTTGCTTTTGCCGAGTTAATCGCCGCAATCTGAATATACGAGGTGAAGACCTTGATGAGCTTAAAGCTCGACTCAACTCGATTCGGCTGGTCATGAATTTTAGTTTTAAGGAATTTTTGAAAGCGGACTACTGTACTATTGTTAATACACTAAAATGTCATTTCGTGTCATTAATTTTCACAAAAGCATTTTTTTTTGTTCTATTTAAGGGGGGCAATACTAAATCAAGAGATAATAAAATAAAATTGGAGGACATTATAATAATACTCCGTTGAATTTGCGTGTATTAAGCACATGGTAGTTAGATGGTTGGCAACCACCGAATGTCCTCTAATTGATCTACTCGGTGAATTTATGAATAAATTCCTAAATATCCATGTATAAAAATCTTTTTTCAAAAATTCGATAAAAAAGCACTACTGCTTCTCTCTTTTCCAATTTGAACATTGAGTAATTCGTTTTTAAAGGTTAATCTTCTCCTCTAAGCATAATTGTAGATAATATATTTCAGAGATAATGACACAAACGGTCCGTGAACTTTAGCTGAATATGCAATTTAGTCTTTAAACTTTTAATTTTTTCAGTGTAATCCATGAACTTTAACCTAATATTCGATGTTGTCCCTGAACTTTTAATTTGTTCAATGTTGTCCCCGAACTTTTGGTTCATGTTTAATTTAGCCAATGAATTATATAAAAATGTTCAATGCAGTCATTCCATTAATTCAAGTTTAGGGACTACATTAAATATTTTCATATAATTCATTGATTAAATTGAATATATACTAAAAGTTTGGGGACAATATTAAATAAATTAAAAGTTCAAAGACCGCATTACACGCTGGGTTAAAGTTTATGGACCACATCAAATAAATTAAAAGTTTAGGGACCGAATTGCACGTTGTGCCAAACTTCAAAAATTGTTCGTGTCATTTTCCCAATATTCTTCACAGTCTCGAATAGGAACAAGAAATCAGGAGATTGTGCTAAAGATTTTCTCAAATGTTACGTTGCAATTCAAACTAAAGACAATTCTCGACACATGAAATGCAAGCAAATATAAATTAAGAAGGAAAAACGAAAGATACCTTATTTATATTGTTTTTGGAATGGAAAAAAAAGGGGAGACCATCAAAGATCCCATTTTCTCGGTGAAAAAAATTCAGGGTATTCAAGAAAAATCGAGAAATCACTAATCAATACAATTAAATAGAATTCCGGATCATTTGGTCGGGACCGATATGATATTTTTCTAAACCTAACCAAGCTGGAAAATCGGGCATGCTAATATTCATATCATTTTGCCTGATATATGTAATTGAAATGACAAAATTATTTACCTCTAAAATCACATATACCACGTCGCGTAAATCAATAAAGAAAATCTCTCGATGATTTGGGACGATGTTCGCAGATACACGGTGTCTTTTTATCCTTTTCTTGACTCAATCGGCTTATATACATACGTCACTTGTTTAAATTCACAGAGGTCATATTTGGATCGAATGTTTTTTTTTTTCGAATCAAGATAACACGCCATTATTTAAAATTATATTATCAAATCACGTACACGCTAGCTAATTTCCAAGAAGCTTCAAGTACGACACCCACACGTACCCACGTTTCCCTCTCGATTCCACCTGCTCCACTCCGCCATCGTCTCCAAAAAAAAAAAAAGGCAGAGCTCAAATCCCAAGAGATAAAATCGAAAACGACATGATTTTTTTATTAAAAAAAAATATCTCAACCGAAATAAAATAAAAATAAAAATAAAAATAAAAAGAAGAAGCCGACACGAGCAGTGAGACGCCGTCCAATCATAAGGGCACGCTCCCACCCGACCAAAAAATTTAAATAAAAAAGAAAAGAAAAAGGAGCACTTCCCCATTATCTATTTTCAAAATATTATTATTTTTTAAAAACCCCAAAAAAAAAAATAAAAAGAGGCTCCTCTTTTGTAATTTTCCTCGACCGTTCCTCCCGACCGTCGCTATTCTTCGTACATTTGCGAATATACTCACATTTCTTTTTCAAAAGTCGAACAATCATTACCGTACAATCAATTTGAATTAATTTTCTGGACAAAAACAATCAATTTTAATTAATTCGAATTAAGTTAATGGGGCTTCGATTATTAATTGACAACGCTAAATTGTTAGGTGGAGAGTTCCGGGTCCCGCTGCTAACTACTGAAATCGTACGATAAACCGGAAGCGGCGAGGGAGGTGGGGGCCCCGCGCTGACGTGGACCAATCAGGAGCCCGCGCTCGCGGAGGCTGGAGACGGGCGGCGAAGCAGAGGATACAAAACCAGACCCTCCTCGCTCGCTCGAGTTTCCAATTTCTCGTGCTCGCGATATTTTTCCATTTCGATTTCCGCTACTTTTCGAAGGGCAGCGAGGGATTTCTTATCCTCTCCTTCTTCTCCTGGTTTTCTTTTTTGAATTTTCCAGAGCAATTTTCTCTCTCTCTCTCTCTCTCGCTCGCCTTCCCTGCGCATTTCTCCTCCGGCGAATTCGATCGCCGACGGAGGCGGCGGAGCTCTCGCCGCCGGTGGGGGGGGCCGTCGGTCGGATTCTCTCAGCTGGTAATTCTCCGTTTCAGCTCGATTTCTCCCGATTTGGATTGTTTCCCGGCGTTCTTTGTGTCGGATCGGGGTTAGCGGAAGCTGATCGAGGGGGAAATTTTGTCGCAGGCCGATCTGATCTGTGAGGCCGGGTGTTGTCCCCGTCGGATCGCTGCTCGAATCGGCGTCGCCCGTCGGGGAATTTGGTGCGGTGTCGATTTGATCGACGGCTCGGGCCCAGGCGATGCCGGTTCCCATGGGCGTTGTGTGATTCCGGGGGATTGTTTTGGAATTTGGGAGGAGGAGGAGGAGGCGGATATCGGCGGAGATGCAAAAGAGCGGGAGCCTCTCGAAGAGCAATAGTGGCCTTAGGGTTTCGGTGCCTCAGCAGCCGTTGAGGAGAATGGGGCTGTGCTCGCCCGGCGGAGGGCACGCCGCGTCGCCCGTAGTGTTCCCCGAGAAGCGGAACAAGGTTAGGACCCCGGCGTCGAGGCAGAATATAAATCCGACCAGCGTTGGGGTCGATGATCCTTTCAAAGTGAACAAGGCGGATGAGTATAGGATTGATATAATCGGGGGAGGCGGCGGCGGCGGAGATGAGAGGTCCGATTTGTTGGGTTACGTTGTTTATACGGGGAAGCTTGTTTTAGATAAGAGAAAGAATGTAGATGGCAAGGATGGGAAACAAAATTCAGCTGAGATAAATACTAAAGAAGGCGCTGTCGATGCTAAACTTACCAGCAGGGCTTTAGTCTGGGGCTCCAATGTCCTGCCACTCGATCACGTTGTCTCGGTATGTCCTTTTCATTCAAGCAGAATAAGATAGGAAAAATTGACTGTGGGATGATATTTGGATATAGATGCATAGATAGATTAGTACTGCTTGAATGAGAAGGGGCTGTTAACAGAACTTATCTTTCATGACATAACTCTGACAGGTGTCCTATAATGCTGGACTTAGACATTTCACAGTGCATGCGTACCCTGAAAGGAATGGATCATGTGGCTTCTTTTGTTTCATGAAAGGTCAAAAGAGAAGTCGCAAGGACTTCCGTTTTGTGGCTTCTAGCAAAGAAGAGGCAATTCAATGGGTGGGTGGCTTTGCTGACCAGCAATGCTATGTCAATTGTTTGCCACACCCGCTGGTTTCATCAAAGAAGCAAGCTTCTTCAGAATTGCTTCCCATTGACCCTCCGCCTGAATTAATTTTCAGATGCAAGAATCCTCCCAGAATGCTTGTCATATTAAACCCGCAGTCTGGTCGGGGTAGATCGAGTAAAGTCTTCTACAGAATGGCTGAGCCAATATTTAAGGTAGTGTCATAGATTACCATCTCTTTTGTACAAAGCTAGTTGTTTGTCCATGCTATTCGGTTCCGTTGGCTGCTCATTTTCATACTCTGATCAGCTCAGGTGCACAGAAGAAGAAAAGATAGAATTGTGCCCTCCTGAATAATTTTTTATGCCATAAAGCCATATAATCTAGCCACCAGGAAGCATTTGTATATTGCTGCCCTTATCTAATTTTTTTCTCTTTGCTAAGCTGTCTTTTTTTTCACATCTCACTGAGAACTGAAAGGAAACTTCAGGCTACTTCGTCTTGCCAATTGCGCATCCTTGCGATTGACTTCTTTTCCTATGATAGGTTGAGTGAATAACTTCCATAAGCACACTGCTTTTAATACTGAATGCTCCTTCTACCGTCCAGTTCCGCTTGATTTTAATTATTTTATCAAGCCAAATCAGCTTCAATGGTATAGGTCGTTTTCTTATTGCCAGTCACATATGTGTTTTGGAAGTCTTTTATATTGGCTGAAGACTATCATTCTACTGTCACATGTGGGTGGACTGTTTCCAATGTGGCCCTTACTTTCACTTGCAACCGAAGCTTGTGTATGGTCATGCTTAGAAGAATGAAGTGTGGATATAAATGTCAAGAACTAGATTATGTAATTCTCAACTATCAGTGAAAGAGAGTCCGCTTTTGGTGTATTCTAGTTATCTTTTCTGCAGCTAAAAGAGTACTTTCGCATCTTATGTTTCATGCATGTTGCTCTGGGTGGTTTGCGATGCTCCTCTACCATTCTTATCTGCATACTTCCATACATTCAGAAATCCATCTCTTATTGATGATGCATTCTAACAGCTTGCAGGATTCCAGCTGGAGGTAGTTAAGACTACTCATGCTGGTCATGCTAAAAGTCTAGCTCGTAGTGTTGACTTCAGCACCTGTCCTGATGGTAGGACTGCTAAATCGAGCTCTCACTGCTTGACAGTTTTCTTGTACTTTGATTATCGCAGTCTGATTGCTGCTTTTATTTATCTGCTTTGCTCAATGCTCTCCAGGAATAATATGTGTTGGAGGTGATGGAATTGTCAATGAGGTTTGTCATTTGCTACCATATTTGTTCCTCCTCTTTATTTTACCAAATATATATATCTGACTATGGCATTTTGTGTCTCCATGGACTGTCAAACCCTTCCATAATAGATTGTTGAATTAGGGCTAGTTTTAAGGTTCTGGTCTGATACTGAATAAACTAACAATCAGTGGAACTGATGATTTTAGGCAATATGTTAGGTTGTATCTTTGTTGAGAGAGTTCAGCACTTTCCTAAATGTTTTGATTGTGGACCTTTTTCTCTAATGTTTGATGGCGTACGTAATTTCACTTGGTGCTAGTTGTTAGCAGTAACTGTGGTCAGTGGTGCTTGTCGATTGGAAGGAAGGATTTGTAGATACTTGTTGGGAATAACTAGTGACAGTTGTGGTTGGTAGTGAAAATTATGATATTCTACACATTTAAGTTAAAAAAAAAAAGGGTTGGAAGAGGTATGATGTCATGAAAGCTGGGACTCTAGGGTTGTCATATGCAGTTCCATATTAGAATTGGTAGTTGGACCAATAGAATTTACGTTTCGCTTTTTTCTTCTATTAAACTAGCGTTGTTGCACTTGTAGCATGCTGGTTCCTGAACACAAAAGACAAAATGGACTAATCAGAATTTTAGAGTCAATGTTGGTAATTATTATAATAGTTGGTGATTTTGGAGGAATTAATAAATATTGGTACGTTTCAAAACTAAGCAAGATAAAAAGTTGGTAAGTGACTCAAATAGTTTATAAATTAATATGAGGAATGTTGGTAATTAGTCAAATTTAGTTCGGCATTATCTGTTAAACAATGAAATTGGCAAGCAAACGTATTAATGACTAGGAACATGTTTTCTGCAATGCAACTGATAGTTTCACTTGCTTTGCTGTTTTGGCCAGCTGAAGTAGGTGGCTATTCATATTTTTATTCTGTGGAATGGGTTATATAGCAGGAACGATTAGTGTGTATGAGGTGTTGTGATTATGCCAGACATGGTGCAACTTTGCTTCATGCCCACTTCTATCTTAGTATATATCTGCGTTGGATAGCCATACCTTCTATGCTACTGATTCGTATGTCATATAAGGGTGTGAAGTAGTTTAAAGTAATGACCTCTTTACCTCTCCACCTTCTTTTCTTCATCCTCCTTAGATGAGTAAGTCGCAACCTTTTGTGTGCTCTACAGGTTCTGAATGGATTGCTTGGTAGGGATAATCAGAAAGAAGGAATTTCCATACCTATGGGAATAATACCTGCTGGTTCTGATAATTCACTTGTTTGGACTGTTTTGGGAGTCAGGGATCCAATTTCTGCAGCTTTAGCTATTGTGAAGGTATCACTTTCTTTCCCCTATGATATTATTTCCAGACACAACTCGTATCGTCATGAAATTTACTTATGCACTGATTGGTGGCATTGACATGATCGACTCAGTATATGTATATATTCCCATATCTCTAACCACTTGTGAGTTTGTACGTGTGTTCATTTTGGTATGATCTGTGCTCTCCAGTCTCTGTCTAGATCTCCATATTGCTGCTTTATTCCCCTTTCTTATTTATGTCAAGAGTTGACCGCTTAATGTTTGTGATAATGCTCAATCCACTTTCACAGAGCCATTTTTCTTCTCTCATGTCATGCTTCAAAGTGACTCACGTGCTTAACATTTATGTTCTTCCCCACCTCTCTTTTCATGTAAATACTTGTCATCATGTTTTTACCAAATGAAAATGAAATCCACATTTCAACATGCTGCGTTGACCACCTGAAATGATTTCAAGGAATGAGATTTTTTTACTTGATGTATCACTAGAGAACTATGTGCTTTAGTCGAGAGCATTATTTCCCAAACCTTGGATCACTTGAACTGGCTTTACTTTTTGTAGGCTTCTGAAGGTGTTCTATCATAATAAAATTGCCTGCGAAACACATGAAGTGCTTTACTTTAGTGAGTTGTAATGGTTGTAATATCCACTGATTATGACCAATTGAGATTTTTGGAGCTAAAATGTGATATATCTATTAAGTAAACTCAAAAAATAGCTATTAGCAAATAGACTTTTTAAGTTCTGGAAGCATAAATTTTTTAAGCACGCAGGAGCATATTTTAATGTCAATAGTAATGCCTACAAGAGTATTTAATAGTGCATGGTTGTTTGAATGAGTGAACCAGCTTTGTGCGAAGTGATGTTTATTAATGTTTTTTCCTCTGCAGTGCTCTTGAGTGAACTGTATTAGGAACTTCAATTTCTTTCTGGCTTAGAAATTTGGAATTATTTATTCAAGTATCTGTTCAGTTTTTGCAATGTAGTTTTTGGGTGTTCGTTCAAATTATTGTGCGGTTTTCTCTTGCTCTTGAATAAGATAAATTTTTTTAATTGTTTCAGGGTGGTTTAACTGCTACAGATGTTTTTGCTGTTGAATGGCTTCAAAATGGTGCCATTCACTTTGGGATGACTTGTGCGTACTATGGTTTCGTCAGTGATGGTAATTCATGTCACTCGGGTCTACAGTCTCCAACTTTTCTGTTCCACTACTGTCATTAATTCTTAACTGCTTGGGATGGTTCAAACTAAAAAGCAGAGAAATTATATCCTTCAAATGCTTGTATGTCCTCCTCCTCCGTTGTGTTTTTTCCTTGATGCCCAATGGATATGGCCAGAGTAGGCACGTATTTCAAATCACCTACCTACATCTCCAGTTTACAATACCTCTTCTCTCATGTAATTACAATTTCGCTCATTTAACTCAAAACTTATCACTAACAAATGGTATTATTCTTTTCAGTGTTGGAGCTGTCCGAGAAATATCAGAAGCGCTTTGGCCCTCTGCGTTACTTTGTGGCTGGTTTCCTAAAGTTCCTTTGTCTGCCAAAATACAACTATGAAGTGGAATATCTTCCAGCATTGAAAGAAGATCAGGAAGGAAAGCTCTCGACTGAACGTGAAGCATTTGACATGTCAGACCTGTACAAGGACATTATGAGAAGGTCGAGCAAAGAAGGCATGCCTAGAGCATCCAGCTTATCAAGTATTGACTCAATAATGACCCCAAGCCGGATGTCTGGTGGAGATCCAGATACAACCTGCAGTAGCACTCATGCTAGTACTGAACCGTCTGACTATGTTCGTGGCATAGATCCGAAATCCAAACGCCTGTCATCCGGAAGAAACAATGTTACGGCTGAACCAGAAGTTATTCATCCCCAAAACCCCCTGTCAACAACTCCAAACTGGCCGAGGACAAGGTCAAAGTCAAGGACAGATAGAGGATGGTCTGGGCTGCACGCTACACATGATCGGACATGGGGAAATGCTGTGACAAATGATAAGGAGGATATTTCATCAACAATGTCTGATCCTGGTCCAATTTGGGATGCTGAACCAAGGTGGGACTCTGAGCCTAAATGGGATGTAGAAAACCCAATAGAACTGCCTGGGCCTCCAGATGATATAGAAACTGGAGTTAAGAAAGAACTCATACCTAGATGTGAAGAGAAGTGGGTAGTTTCTAAGGGACAGTTTCTTGGCATATTGGTGTGTAACCATGCCTGCCGAACTGTTCAGAGCTCTCAGGTGGTGGCACCAAAAGCAGAGCCTGATGACAACACCTTAGATATGCTTCTAGTTCGTGGAAGTGGGAGGTGGAGACTCTTGAGATTTTTCATGCGTCTTCAGATGGGTGGACACCTTGATCTACCGTATGTTGATTACATAAAGGTACATGCACACTAATCATCTTTTCTTCTGGACTAAACATTTCTGTTGTCAGCACTAGGTTGTGTGAATCTCTTCTATTTTTTTACCTTCATATTTGTATTCGTTGGTTTCTTTTG
This sequence comes from Syzygium aromaticum, assembly GCA_024500025.1. Classification (NCBI taxonomy): domain Eukaryota; kingdom Viridiplantae; phylum Streptophyta; class Magnoliopsida; order Myrtales; family Myrtaceae; genus Syzygium; species Syzygium aromaticum. The sequence continues at coordinate 9,653,258 of CM044894.1, read as the reverse complement.
ACTTGTCCTTTTTCCAATCCGGTTTTGACGGCAGCGGCTGGGAGAGTCAGGTGGAATAAGGGGAAAAAGTTGAATGAAAATGCATGCGTATATTTAGTTCAAAATTGAGGGTTTTTCATTGATGTAAAATCTTTCTGTACCCTTCTGCACGCAAGTTGAGACAGACTGCAATTTGAAAGCATTGGGATGATCCAGGATATTGTTGGAGTGCATGGTGCATTGGCAATTAAAAGTTTGGTACTCTGAATATTCATACTGGGTAAACGTTTGCATTCTATGCAGTCTGTTGGCGATCTTCATAATGTGTTATCGCAAAAGTATAAAAAGGACGAAATAAATCATTAGGGGAGCCAAAAGTGCTGCAAATCCCATCTTAGGAAAATGAGCTGGTGGCTACACACGTTTACACATCCCATATAGGACTTCTTTTGGCTGCATACGTGTTCTGAGTAGTTGACGAGCGAAGTTTTCGTCCTCTAGTAGTTTCTCCTCTAATATAGAATACATTAAATTTATGTGAGCTTTCAATGAATGCAGGTAAAGTCAGTGAAGATTAAAGCCGGGAAGCACACGCACAATGGCTGTGGCATTGATGGTGAGCTCTTTCCTCTCAATGGACAGGTCATCTCTTCTTTGCTTCCAGAACAATGCAGATTAATTGGTCGCTTCCCGAGCCATCACATATAATAATAGCCGAAAGCTCCTTTCATATTCTTTTGCTATGATACCAGGGACTTATGATCTCAAAATTTTGTCAAAAGCACGTGCCATTTCCTCTATACATATCGGGGACAATCTTCTCTTCCGCTTCCCAATTTGTTTCTCCCAGTCAAGTCCCTGTAAATTCTGTGTAATGTAAACAGCTGCCCATTTTGGTTTGACACTCCGCCTCTTCTCTTGATGTGTACGGATGTCCCATGTTTTTCATATGGGTGCGAGCTGGTTAACGTGAACGTGTGAGAAATATATGTTACTTTCTGCTGCGATTCAGTTTACTCCGCTAAACATGGATTGTAAAGCTTTTGGATGTTTTTTCTCCTACGATGTAATCATCCCCTATAGTACCTCTGTGGTACTTCTAGTTTTTCTCCCAAGTTGTCCTTTCTGTGATCTATGTCCAGTGGAAGCTGTCATTCAAAGTTCATCTGAAATTCCAAGGGAGTGACCAAGAAAAACTGTGAATTGCTTATGACCTATATCCTGTAATCTGTATTGAGGTGGCTGTGGCGAAGCAAGGTCTGACTAGTTATTTAGCCATGTCACTGTCAGGTTCTAAGGCGTTGCTTGTTAGCATGAGCTTGTTAAAATGACAATTGTCCCTTCTTTCATCTCCCTTTGTTTCTTGTTAAAGGAGGATTAACTTGTGCCAGAATTGTGTGAGGATATTGCTTGAAGAATCACTCTCTCTTTCTATTTTGGAGTTTTTGGTTTAATAACTCTTCTCCAAATACTAGATGGATATCAATTGCCCCATTTCACGGTGCGACGGTCAAAAGATTGCGGCAAACAAATTTCCATTTTGAAGGACATGACAGACCGTTCGTTGCCACTGAATCTTCCATGGTACACGTACGACTGTGGACCGATGGGCTCACCGGCTGGATCATTAGCAAGTAGTCTGTTTTAGGAAAATTGGCGCAAAATTGAAACAATTGCATCATCTTGAGGAGATGAGTAGGTTGACTACAATTCTGACTTTGAAAGGGGCACATTGTGAAGCCGACTTACAAATTGTAGGAGGCAATGCATGGTGTTATCTTTGATTTCGGAAAGTCAGAAGGAGAACCATCTACCCCTATGAGGCGAGGATTGTTGGTTAGATTCGACCCCAAAAGATTGTTAGTTCACAGCTAAAAGTATCAACTTCTGTTCCATATAATCTTTGATCACATACCAATTCTCATTGCTTGAAAGAAACCACATCACATTTCCGTTTGAATTCAACTCTCAGTCCTCTTTCTTCTCCATCACGTTCTCCTTGCCCCCTTTTCATGTTCTCAGCACGCATGCTCGCTTTCCGGCCGTCCCCAGCCTCTGCCTCTCCGATTCCAAGGATCTGCTCGGGGCGGAGGAGGTCGATGATATCCTGTGAGGTCACGCTCAAATCGGAGCCCAAGCCATCCTCAGTCTCCTTCAAGAACGATGTCGCCCCATCACTGGATCCTGCGAGGATCGGGTCGAGGGTCAGGGTGAAGGCGCCAGTGAGGGTGTACCATGTGCCGCGGGTGGCGGAGCTGGAGCTTAGCGGAATGGAAGGTGAGGTGAAGCAGAACTTGCTGTTCTGGAGGGGCAAGAGCCTGACCGCAAATCGTCCCTTCAAGGTGGAGTTTGTGAGGGATGTGGAGGGCCGGGGGCTCGTCAAGTTCGTGGCGCACCTCGAGGAGGATGAATTCGAGTTTGTTTGATTGATTCGTGCTAAAAGTTGCCGATTGCAACTGCTGTAAAAAAAGAAACTATTGCTTGAAGCTTATTCTATTGCAAAAGTTACGTTGCTTTGGTGTACCAAAATAGATAGCACTTGTCTTCTCTCTCTCACACACACTCGTATGGAACAAAACAACATAAATATTTACGTGTTATTTGCGATTTTGCAAAAACAAAAAGTGCCGGTAGAGAGTTTGAATATAGTTAGGGCGTGTTTGGCAATTGGCCAAACATTAATTATTTCTATTATTTTGTTCCTAGAATCAGTTTTGAAACAGAAATTCGTTTGGTAAATTTTTTGTTCTCAGGCACAAATTTGCAAAAATTTGTTCTTAGAATCAGTTTTGGAACAAAATCAAGAAATAAAAAAAACTGTTTCTTAATTCTAGAAACAAGAATCAAAAATGAAAAAGAAAATTTTTTTTCTTCTTCTTCTTGGCTTGTGGCCGGTCGCCAGCTGCCGACCACTGGCCACAGGCTAAGGCTGCCCTCGCCGGATTTGGCATGGGCAACCCTCGCTACCGCCCTCGTCGAATTTGGTGAGGGCGACCCTCGCCCTTGCCAGATTCGGAGAGTGCGGCACTTGCCCAAGCCGTGAGCTGCCCTCGCCGAATCTGGCAAGGGCGGCAGCAAGGGTCCAGCCCCCGCCAACCCTAGCCATGGCCAAGGAAGGGGAAGAAGAAGAAAAAAAAAAGAAATATTAAAAAATTTAAAAAATATATTAATAAAAAGAAATTTCATATAGATACCAAACCCATTTTTGTTTTTTTTTTCTATTCCAAAAATAGAAATTTTGGACAGTTACCAAACACTTTCAAATGTTTAGAAATTGTTTTCCATTACTGAACAAAAAAAGAATCATTTTTTAACAGAAATTGTTTCCGGGAACAGAATGATTGCCAAACGCATCCCTAATATCGACTTCCCGGGGTTGGATGAATTGATTGGGTTCAGGAACGGGACGGAGGTTGCCCATTCAGATCTCGTCAAATGGACGGAGGTCGTCTATTCAGTTACCAATTACCTTTAAATGCTTAGAAATTATTTCCGTACACGGAATAAAAAAAGAATTATTTTTAAACAGAAATTATTTTCGGGAACAAAATGATTGCCAAATGCACCGTTAATATTGACTTCCGGGGGTTGGCTGAATTGATGGGGTTCAAGAACCGGACAGAGGTCGCCTATTCAGATCTCGTCCAATCTGCCCGCTCTAGGTATTCGCAGAGGCCAAACGCATAGAATTCACCGATTCATGTAGCTACGCGCCTCCAGATAGCGGGGCCACTGCGCTTGTGCCCTCGGTTACTTGAGAAGAGGTACAGTTAGTCGCATATACCTTAAATGGAATGTTCACCTTAGTTCCTCTCGCCTGGTCTCCGGAAGTCCCAAGTTTGACAGAGGGGTGTGTAATTTATTTCACTTCACAATGCAAACACGAGATGACATCGATGTGCTTGCGGATTAGGAGAAACAAAAGAGAATGTTACTATGTTTACTGGCCTCAGATGAACGCTGCGGTTCTATATCCAAGACACTTGCTGAATCTTTGAAGAGGCCCTAGAGAGAGATCATGAATTGCGATGACGCACGATAGAAGGCAGTATTCTTCTGTGGTGCCGCGAAAGTAAATAGCCCTCTTACTCGTATCAACATGACACGATATGTAAATGGTCTCCCCATCTTGCTTTTCGAATGATGGTAAGTGCACTAAAACGGATTTCGCAAAGTATTTTGCTAAGTGACGTCTTTTACTTTTAATCTTCTCTCTATCTGGGATTGAACCGCGGACGAAATTGTCTCGAACCCCATCCCGTCCGTGACCACCAGAACGACCATCCGTGGGCCGACACTCAGTCATCTGAGTTGATGAAATTTGAATTTATGTCTCGGGAAGCCTGAGTATATGAAGGTATCTCCTTGGAAGCCTCCCTTATCTTGCACTCGATAATCTGTCTTTTGGTGGAAGGAGATTATGCACACATGTTGTATCGCTTTATAACTTAGAACAATGGCATAAAAGAAAAGTTTATCCTTAAACAAAAGGTTTCTTATGTCCTATTGTTTGTCTCCCTTGGTATTTGGTTTTGAATCATCACACTTATATATTTTCTGAAAGTCATCTTGCCAACTGGCCTCTCCACTCCAGATTTAGCCTCGTGGGCGACTAAAGTCGCGCTAGGTGAAGACATTTTCGGAATTATGAAAATTTAACGAGCGCGAAGTTGCAAGAAAAAAAAATGTATTAACATTCCGGAAATGCTCAAAGCCCAAACTACTTTTGGATTTGCCTTAGGTTAAAGATCTCTCGAAATGGAACTGTATTTTCCCATATCTCTTTAAAAAATATGGTACTTACATTTGCCCAATGGACTTTAGAGTTCAAAGCCCATGGAGAAAGTGGTCCCCAAATTTACCCTTACTCATTTATCTTCCAAGAAAACTTCATTTGGTACGAGGAGCTCCACTTTCATCGGGCAACGTTTCATCCTTTAAATTGTTTCACCGAAAATAATTTCTAAGAAAACATTTTCCGAATTTTTCAGCATTTGATTCATGAAAAATAACTCGTCAAGAAAAATATTTTTCGCTAATGGAAAAAACACCTTTAAAAGCGGGGAAATGTTTTTTGCTTTTTGGAAAGCAAAAAACATTTTTCATCCTTTTTCTTTGACCTCTAGACCAAGCACTTTCTTTCACCAAATACCTTTTCCTTTTATTTTTTAATAAAAAAATCGAGTTTTTAATTTATAATTTTTTCCTTTTCTTTCTGCTTCTTTTGCGACCGGCAATGGCGGTTGGCGATCGGCCACGAGTGAGCTTGAGCTTCGCAATAGGTCGGTAAGGCTTGAGGCCTGAGGTCGCGAAAGCCTTGCCTAGCTCACCGGATCTGCGGAGTCCCAAGCTTGCTTGATTGGCCTTGGGCGAGCTCAGGCCTTGCCAGAGGTAGAGCCTCATCGACTTTTGGCAACATATGGCGAGGCGAGCCTTGCCTAGCTTGTCAGAATCGGGCGAGCTTGACCGTCGCCGGCTTGTGGCGAGGCTTGAGCTCGCACGTGGCCGGTTGCCGAGAAGCAAAAAGAAAAAAAGAAAGAAAAGGAAAAAAAAGAGAGAGAAAAAGAACAATAGCTTAAAAATAAAAAAAAATAATTAAAAAATAAAACCTTTTTGGTAATTTTTCCCAAAAAATCAAATCAGAAATCAAATGGCGGAAAATATTTTTTAGTTCATTTTTAGATTTCAGCAAAACACCGGAAAATAGTCATATTCTTGGAAAATGGCTTTTTGAAAAATATTTTTTAAAATGTCATATTTTTCTCGAAACGAACGAAACCTCGACGAGAATAACACAAAAGGACCTACGATTTGCAATGATTCCCATCTTCAACCACGCCCTACGAATTTAAAATAATTCGTGAAATTTCTTCGCCATAACTATAATAACTCCACTTTTGAAACCACCAATTTCAAAAGTAACTCCCCCACAACATTTTCCCACTTATCAAGATGTAGCATAATGAGTGGAATCTCATTATTGCAAGTCAAGCTCAATTGTGTGATTTGCATTTTCTTTAATTAGACAGAGCTAACAATTTAACACCCGCCAAAGAGAAAATCAATAGAGCTCAAATCCTCTTTTCCATGAAATTCAACATCTAGGAAATTGAACTTCGGACAATATTAATGAAAATCACGAGAAATGACCTGAAACGGGGAAACGTGCGGGGGGACAAAACCCATAAGCAAGAAATGACAACCCCAATAAAGAGTGATGTCGCATCCAAAAAGCAAAAGAGGGAGAGAGAGAGAGAGAGAGAGCAAAACGAATATTCCCCAAACAAAATTAGGTGTACCAATTGGTGGTCCGCGGGCGGACAGGATCCGACCACGTCACTCCATAACTTTAATTTTCCCAAATTTCTATTTTTGCTCTTCTTTCTGCGCTTTTTTTTTTTTTTCAAATAAAAAATTTATTTCCTTTTAAATTTATTTTTTTTTATGGAACAGTTTGGTTCTTGATATTGCATGCTCCCTCATCTCTATGTTGTCTATCGCCATCGCCACCAACCCCTCCGAAACTTTAGCCATGTCCCTCTCTCCTTTATTGCCCATTCAAGAGTCAAACCTCGCGATGAGTGACATTCCACAATGGGGTGCACTACTCATCATTAATGTTATTATTACCGTTACCCTCAATTTCCTTTCCTTTTAGACTTTTTCTACCCCCAACATGTAACGGCCGAAACGAGGAAAATTATTCTATCAACTTCAAAATTTTGAACTTTATCAATTTAGTTCTAAACTTTTGCGCAAGGTTTCGACACAATCCTTTTGGCCAATTCTCGCCGAAAATCATCGACGTGGCGGTTTGATCATTGCCGGCTGCTCTGCGTTGCATCCCGCCACGTTATCGATTTCCGATTAAAATTAACTGGAAAGATTATATTGAAACTTCTCGTAAATGTTCAGGACTCAATCGACGGAATCGAAAAGTTTAGAATTAAATTTAAATACGTGTACAACAGGTTCAGTACCGACCGGACACATTTTCCGGTCCAGACTAACATGAACGGCGGGACAAAGGGGCCTCTAAGAGGAGAGAGATTCCACAGGGGTGAGCTAGAGCTTATTTACCCAGAATTAGAATCTCTCTAGGGATTAGGGCTTGATATTCCAAAAGGATATTATTGTTGAATGGGATTCCATTTCTCTGTGGGTTGCATCGCAAGGCATCTTTCGTTCGTGCTCATCATTGGTTTTTTGCACACCGCAGACAGGGCAAAGGCGATGGGGTGGCTTCGATACTGTTCGGATTGGATCCCGTAAGGATAATTCAATTGGGGTCAGCCGACGAATCCGACCATAACCGCACGTTTCTTTCGGACGGTATTCGGGTTGTCGGCCATAAGTTGTTTCGCTTTTGAAATTTTTTGTATTAATGACGTGGAATTAATGTGCAAATTTAAAAAAAAAGAAAAAAACACATGAGCTTGGTGTTGCCATAAGTGGTGTATGCGGTGGTACCGCAATAGTTTTTTATGTGGGCTTTGCTAGCATGATAATTTTTAAGTTACTATAAGAGTAACGGCATATTGCGAGTCACTAATTATTGACAAAATGGATCACATAATAATTTATTTTTTTATTTTTTATAATCTAGAACATGCTGTTAATCTCGTAATAGATTAAGGACCGTCACTTGATCAGTTCTCTTTTCCTCTTCTTGATACTCCCAAGAGATTACTAAATGAGGTCGAGTTGCAATTGTCTTAGCATACTTGTCTAGAGGTGAATGTTCGTCAAAAACCTTGAAATTTATAGAAGAGAATGTAAACGAGTTCTAGATCTTTTGTTTGGTACCCTACATTCTGCATTACGTTAACAAAAATATGGAGGCCAGAATATAAACATTTACAAATTTTTCAATCAATCGTTTCGAAAAAAAAATTATTATATAAAGAATGGTTAATACCGCAAAAAATCCTAAATTATACCCGTTGTGACACAAATATCCCAAACCTTTTTTTGAGTCACTAAAAATCTTGAACTTGCTCATTATGACGTAAATACTCGAAACTTTCCCTAAACTTAAATAGAGGGTATGAATGCCACACTTGTATAAATTTGGGTTTTTGTTTTGTGACTCAAAGAATTGGGAACATTTGTATCATAGTGGGCAAGGGGTTTTAGCCGCACAAAAAAAATTAGAATATTTTCTTATCATGGCGGATATAATTTGAGATTTTTTGTGGTATTTACCTTATAAAAAGGATTTCCCTTAAAAAAAAAAAAAAAGGCCTTTTAGATAGTGCAAAAAGTGGATCGTGCACAGATTATATTCCACTCTCCAATCAGAGAACATGAAGCATCAATCAACAAAAATATCGGGTCCCAGTCATTTGAGAGTTTAATAAGATGGAGTTTCCATGACTTTCCAACCTTAAACATTACTCCAAAAAGGGAAATCAATCGGCCTCGTTATAATCATTCTATGAAGAGATCCATTTTGTATCGAAAAACTGTTCAGCAGCAGTCAAAACAATCGGGGAATGCCGAGATGAACCGAAGCACGTCGGATGCGTCACACGGGGTCATTAACTAACTGGCTCTCGAATATTCTCGCGTTAGCAATTCATCTCCATCCGGTACGTGGGATATGCAATAGAACATTATTATTCTTTATTAAGATATTAATTTCACAACTAGCTGTAACTTACCCACAAGAAATTCCCACAAAAATAAGAAGCAAAAAAAAAAAGCAATATTGTAAATAGTGAAATCACTTTCAGCTGGCTATGGCGAGGAAGAATCAGTCCCACTTCTATGAGGGGAGGTGGGGATGATTGAGGATGGCACACGTGTAAGCCAATGCACACGTCACGAAGAATGAGAATATACCGAGGCTGGTTGGTTGGCACCAGGTGAGGGATGGATTGGATGGTGGTTCACACCCCAGCATCGCGTGACGAAAAGTGGCCGGCGACATTAGAACCGACCGCCACTTGTCCATGCCTCGTTCGTGGAGGTCCCGAGTGCGGGGTGCCCGATTACCTGGAGGTCCATGGAAATCTTGCACATCTCGTGAACCGGTTATGAACATATGCCTCCAGTTTATATAGGCAGACGAGACCCGATACACGGTTTGCACAAAATTACGTAAAATAAAAGTCTAGACATTTTGTTTGAGATCATATGAGAGATATCCGCGGTTAAGAGGCTATCGCTTGAGCGAAACAAACCGGTGTGTATAAGTGCTGGCACCAAAAATTTACTCGGATCTGTGGTTGTTGACTCGGGCTGAAAAAGGCCGGATGAGATGCAATAGAGGCAAAATTTGCTGAGTGTTGAAGGACTTTAGTCGGCTAATATAGTTAGTCGACAAAAACGAGCAGTATTAACTAGCGAAAGATATAGCAGGAAATAACTAAGTCCTGAAGTGTATGCATCGGTAAATGAAGTTTGGTTTAATCAACGAAGGGCTTCAACTAACACGACTCATGCTGAGTTGGGATACAAAACAGTTAACTCGGACACGATTCTTGTGGTTAATCGATATAGCTACAAGGATGTTAAACCAACATGATCGTCGGGTAGCGGGAGCTGATCAATTCTTTGTAAATACAAACTGTTGAATTCTAGGAGTCACGTAAGATGGAGTTGTTTCTTTTGTTATTAATTGTCGGTAATAACTATAAACATTAAGATTGTAATTCATGCCAAAGGATTGCCGATCAATCAATGAACACCAGTTAGAGGTGATCGGTATTTCCACCTTGGAACCAGGAGCCAAACCGAACACGGTCAGTTTCCAGTCTGTGGAATCGGGAATTTACCTTGCTTCCGTTCTCGAATTGTCCCTAGAAGACGTGGTGTTATTTATCTTCTTCCTTTTTTTTATGATTTATGCTATAAACGAACAATAAAAAATCGAAACAGAGTAACAAGGAACCATGGGTCTGTCCTCAATACAAACTGTAATGTCATCATTGCCAACTGTCGCATGCTTAGTGTAAACAAACCGATTCACTTAGTCATATATAATGTCATAGTCAATTCATTAGATTGCAAATTACATAAAATTTACTTAATTACGCGGCAAATCAAAAGCAGCTTCCGAAATTTTTTCTTTCGATAGAATATGAACAAACTAACAGTACTTTGTCTTCATGGTTTCTAGTATTCTATATATACATACTCTGGACCGGTTTCACCGATTGTTCCTATATGAATAAAAATGAATTAATGAGACACTATACTTACTTTTGCATTTTAGAAAGGATTTCGACCCTCCAAAAGCGACGCGTGACACTTAGATATTTCTTCACGCACAAGAGGGGATATGTACTCACTCTCACCACCCTCGAAAAGTGTGTGGCGGCTAGTCATGGCCACGGGCCGGTTTCGGCTCCAACAAATTTGGAACCGGAATCGGAACTGGCGGTTCCGGTTCCGGTTCCGGTTCCGAATTATTTTTTTTTAAATAATAATTATTTTTTTAAAAAAAAATTCATTATTTAATTTTATTTTATAAAACATATTGAAATCTAATTGCCATGCATTGTAAGTACATTGATCTCCAAACACAATGCTTGGTCTGGGTGTATTGAACTCTAATTACAAAACTTAGCTTGGATTTTATAAATAATTACTTTGATGGTCTCTTCATTCCCATTCGATGTGGGACTCTCAACTTGCCTTGAACACCTTCAATGTGAGACTCTTGGCTTGTTTTTATGCAAATGCCAAGAGTCCCGCATCGAATGGGAATGAAGAGATCATCAGATGGGTTGTTTATAAAAACCCAAGCTAAACCATGTGAAGTTGTATGCCTTTTGTGGCTACAATCTTTTGCTAGTTAAGAGCAAAGGGTTCCAGTGGATCGCCTAGAACCAGACCAATGGTTCGGTTTCCGGTTCTATGATTTGCCGGTTCGATTCCTAGTTCTAAAATTAAAAGACCAGTCCCACCGGTTTGGTTCCCGGTCGCAACCGGGAACTGATCACCCCTATAATTTTCATTTTGATTATAATTTATATTGAATAATTCATTATTTCATATTTTTATAATTCATTATTTTTTTATTTCATAATTTATTTTTAAAATTTTTAAATTAAGAACCGGAACCGGTCGGTTCGGAACCAGAACCGGAACCGCTAGTGGCGGTTCCGGTTCCGGTTCACCCATGACCATGAACCGGAACCGGCCGGTTCCGGACCGTGGCCATGACTAGTGGCGGTACAAGTAAGTGGCAGCGCTCCCCGGGGCGCGCGCGACCACTTGGCACGAGCTCATTCGTGGCGCGGCTTCCACGGCCGGCATTGGGTGGCGCATGAGGACGGACACGAAAGGGGGAGAGGAGAGAGAAGGGAGGGACATGGAGAAGGGAGGGAAGGGATTCTTCCCAACATATTCCCCCAGTGCCCTTTCTCACTGTCTCTTTCCCATCTCTTTCTCTCTTTCTGTGCCACTACGCGAGAGATCGTGTCATGTGTCACTGCAATGATGGGCTTTCTCTCTCTGTGTGCCACTACGAGAGATCGTGTCACGGGTCACTGCAATAGTGGAGTGGGCGAGGAGGGGAGGGGGGGAAGAGAACTTGATGTTTGCGCAAGGAGAATATATTCCTGAATGGGGTAAGGCATATCGGCCTCCTCGCAAAGCGCCCTTTAAAGCAGCAACGCTCGTTGGACTGGAATCTCTCTCTCTCTCTCTCTCTCTGCGTGCTCTTTTCCCTGACGCGGTCTCTTTCCTTGGATTTCTTTCCCGGGAAAGTAAGGAGGGGTTTGTGCTTTTAGCCGACGTTATACTTAAATTTAGGATTAATATCACGGAAAACTTTAAATTAGTAATCTTATAATAATTTTGCCTAAAACTAATATTTTGATTACTGAAAATCTCGTACTGGTGCATCCGTGACAAATTTACTTTCGGTTTGTTCTCGTTAAATTTTACTGTCGAATTGTTCTGTTAAATGATACACGACAGTTGACTAATTTGCCAGTTTTATGTTTTTCCCTCTGTTTATCACATGTGTAATAGTTTGTGATTTTTTTTTGTATTAATTCAATTTAACGAAAGCTAACATAGAGTAAATTTGTCACAAATGTACCGGTTTTAGGTTTTTAGTGGTCAAAATATTAGTTTAGGGTAAATTTATCTCATGTGTATCATTTTAGAGTTTTTGGTGGTAAAAAAATTAGTTTTGGATAAAATTATCACAGGTGTACCAGTTTGGGGTTTTCTATAGGATTAACCCCCTCAAATTATAAGGATTTTGTGCCACCCGGCAGGTCGAGATAAGAAGGGACACTTTCTTTTGTCCATTTGAACGAGCATGGACGCCATGCCACGCCCACAAAGTGCAAGGTCACCGTTCACGAAGTGCAACTTGTGTGTGGATTAGGGTTTCCAGTGGGAAAACATGAGGACCCTTCCTTCGGTTGCTGTGGTGAATAGTCTCGATCCATTTAGGAGACCCGATCTGTCTGCTTCACTGCTGTAGATGCGCATAAGAGTTTCAGGAGCTTCGGCTAAAGTTACACGACCTTTCGACCCAAGAATCTGGAATCGCATGAGAAAGTAAAAAGCATTAGGAAAAAAAAAGAAAAAACATAAGTAATTCAAAACAGCCAATAACACGACGCGAGAGGCCGGCGCTCCGGCTCCCTTCGAGTGGGATTTGCGACTCATCCGGCCTAGGGTGAGCCGGGCAAGAGATTACCGGCTTAGGCTAAAGCCGGGCGGAGCATTGTCCGGCTCGGGGCGAGCCATGCGCGATTTTTAGAAAAAGCATGAAAGAACAAGCCCTTTTCGAAATATTATTCCGCGATATTTTTATGGGCCTTCAAGCAATCGGATCTTTATGCTCGTGCCCCCGGAATCATCCGATGGGAATATATTTTCTGTTGGAGGCAATCTCCCATTACCGGACTCCCACTTCTATCTAGATGGGGGTGAAAGTAGGAGTCAAATCATAGACAACCAAGAAAAAAAAAAGAAAAGAAATAAAAGAAAGAAAGGAGATGATGCAGCCATGAAAGAAAAACCATTTGCTGCCAGTGCTAAAAGCAAAGGGCATGGAGGACAGAATCTTATGCGCTTTGCCTTTCCATATTGCTTGGTCTCCCCTTTTATGGCATTAGTTTATTGGGACAAATGATCATGTCCAAATTTGACTTCACCTGGAGAGAGAGAGGAGAGAGCGCGCTTCCTACGGCGGGCCACGTGGCGGCACGCCATTCGTTCGTACGATACGTTTTCGCCTGCCGAGGGGATGCCGAACAGCAAATGTCACTTTGGAGCATTGCACACACTTCTTTGTTTTATGCCTTTTTCATTACTTTATTATTATTATTTTTTTTTTTTTTTTTTTTGGGGGCCTGCTGCTTTCGTAGATGAATTGGTGGTCGTGAAACGAGAACGTTGACGCGTTTCGCAGCCGGATAAATTGAGAACGAGAACAAACTTTCCACGATACAGCTAAGAGAATCTTGTTTTGATTAGCTACTTGTCCGTCTCGAGGTACGTACCCGATATTGGCTGTCTACGGAAGGGAAAAATTCCCCGAAAAAATCCTAAATTTATTGTAGTTACGCTAATTCAACCTTGAATTTTTTTTTATTGATTGAATTCCGAACTTTTTGTATTTGTGCCAATTCAGTCCATCCGGCCAACTTTGACCGTCGGCACTGACATGACACAACCGGTGCTGACGTGGCACAACCGAGGCTCACATAGACAGTTTTTAATATTTTTCAAATATTTTTATCCTTTATTTTTTTTCTTCGTTCTTCCTTCTTTTTCTAGTTGGTTGCCGGACCAAGATGACCAACATGAGGTGAGGGCAGGCAAGGCTACAGTGGCCAAGGGTGAGTCTCGCGGTCACTGGGTGAGGTTGGCCTCGTCCAACCATTAGTGAGGCTTGCCCTCGCCAAATCTGGCCGGAGTTCACCTCGCCAGTAGTTGGGTGAGGTCGACCTCACCCTCGGCCAGAGACGACCGGGTCGACGTTGTCGGCTCTTACCTCCGGCCGGTCGCCTCGGTCCGGCAATCAGCAGAGGAAGAAGGAAGAAAAAAAAAAAAGAAAGAGAAAGGAACAAGAAAGGAAAAAAGAAAAAAATAATAATTAAAAAATTTGAAAATGTGTCATTAAAAATCATGAGCGTCGGTGCCAATCGTGCCACGTTAGCATCAACTGGCCAAAATTGACCGGATGGACTGAATTGACACAAATATTAAAGGTTTATGACTCAATTGGTCAAAGAAACTATTTAGGACTAAATTGATATAATCGCAATGGGCTTAGTCCTTTTTTGACAATTCTCCCATCTACGGATTTTCTATGCTTTTGGGGTCTCCCTCCACTTGAAAAATGAAGCTTTCGAATTGAACTTTCTAACATGATATCGGAGCCAAATTTTGCACGGTCTTATGTTCGATGCGCCGAGGTAGATTTACTATCCCAAGAAAAAAGAAAAGAAAAGATTATTTATAACATCTCATATTTGCTCACGTCACAAGTTTAAGATTATAAATGTAGTTAATTTACTCAAGGATATTATCCTGCAAAATATCCATCTCATTTACAAACAAAAACCATTTTGAGAGGACAAGTCTCATGAACTTGTACGAGGGGGAAAGTGAGCGAATCACAGCGAGACGATTTCGAAAAATACACTTTTTCGCCGCCCATTCAAAAATCGAAACGGTTGTTTTTACGCTTTTTGGCATCACGGATCGTAAACAAAATCAAACGCTTATACATATTATCCGCGAAATAAATACCCTTCAAGAAAATCAAGAAATACCACTTATTGCTTTGGTTACAATTACAAATTTACAATATTCTCTCCACATGTAAGTTCCACTTAGTCCTTTCTCTGCTATTATTTTTTCAAAAAGGTTGTCGGGTTAGGGCGGCTTCTTTTTACCTCCCCATCGAGTGATTAGATATGATCATGACATCTTCGTCTTTTGTCCCTCTTCCGACAAAACAAGGGTTAGGGTTTGAGGACTACGTAAAGAGGGGAGACACAGCTTCAAGTATAATCATGGTGCGTGCAAGATTCCTAATTTCATTATAAGCAAAAGCTACCTCCCTAATTTTTTTGATCACTCAAATTCCTTTTCGATGGCCAATCAAACTCCCCGAATTAAATCCACTTTTAATGAATTAATTAAATTAAATTCCACAGGTCAACACCGTCCCACTTTGTCACTTCAGAAAGCAAAAATTAATATCAAAATTTAATAACACAAAAAAGGGTTTCGTGCTCATACTTTTCTTCACCTTTAAATTCTTGCCTAAGCACGCACTTGTGGTTTGCTTCCTAATTAAATACTAACCCATATCGACAGAATATAATTAAATTAATTTGGAAGGAATAACCCCTTTTTTGCACGTATTTAATATCGTATTTCGTGGCAATCAAGCATGAGATGGATAGCATCATGAACCCCACGAGGATGGTCGAATGGTCAAGGGACAAACGTTTTTTTTATGAGCCTTAAGTACATGACACAGATTCGATCGGTTTCTTGCGCCATTGAGTATGAACATTTCATATTCTCGGACTGCCCGCCCGAGCTTTGACTCTTCCTCTTCATAAAAATAAAAAAAAAGTTAGCATAAACTTATAATTAGCCATCATATTGATGTTGAGTCCTTGCGTATAGAAAAGTGCGAATTGATTAAATCGAAATTGAATATAAGGTGCAAAGGAGAATCATAATGCTTACTAAAGCAATTGTATTTATCGTCTCGCTAATAAAAGTGAGTTTATACTAATCATTAATTTCCAAAACTGAAAAATTCGGATTCTCGTAAGCCCCCTTTTTTTTTAATGACTATATTTTTCAGCTCGTCAACTATCAATCTGATTGGGACTGGTTTAATTAATGATGCGAAATTGATTTAATTAGTCGAGGTTCCGATGTGCTTCGATTTATTATCTATGTGCATAGCAATTAGTGTTGGACCATTAATTTTTTTAAGAAAAGCACAGAGATTATTTAAATAGGAGAAAAGTATATAATTGACACGAGTCAACTCGCTTTTTATAGTGAGCTGACGAAGCAGCATTTTGTGAAACGCATGCAGTTAAATAATTAATAATGTTTGGATAGCCCTGGTCAGCGAATTAAAGTTGCGCAAATTGGGTAACTTTTACAGCATCATTATGAGAATAAACATATAAATATATAAATTACGTATATTATATATTCCTCCTATATAGAATAATTAAATGATGGTAAATAAATATTATTTTTTGGGGGCTCTGTGATTATCGTCTCACGGCCGCCCAATCATGTGGTGCTCTGAAAGCGATGCTCCTTTGCTTCTACCTTAAGCCATTTTCGATCAATCAATATCAAATATTTTGTCTCGCCTAATTGGAAATTATTATTATAATATTTGGTAGCGTTTTTTCTTTTCTCTCCCTCCACTGAAAAAAGAAAAGATTCTTCCCCAATTTGCGGCACCACATAAAAGAATTGCTTGCTCGGAAAATATTTTCTCAAAAATATGGTCCGTAGCTTTTGTGTGAGTAATAGTAGAAGTAACAATTTGTATTTACCCCTCCTTATCACAATATACACACACACACACGTACTTACTTCTACTGTGGAAATGCATTTTGATAAGTTGTTAATGATAATTTAACTTGTGAAATATTCCGACCCAAAAAAAATGGTCAAAATAACTTTAGTTTTATCATTCTAATCTAGTTTAAGATGATTATCAATGGAAAGTAATTGGGGTTTCAATGTTTTCAAGAAATGCTCAAGTGGAGCACATGGATAGTACTCTTTTTAAGTGCTTTAAGAGTCCTAAAAATTGGACCAAGGGTGAGGAGATTGATCGCTGAACGTGGCCCAGAGTCAATGTTATTCCTTGCGGGAATTGTGACAGAAAATAATCGTTCTACCCCCTTGACACAGGCACGAACTAATGCGAGATCTTCGTGGGATTAGGGAGGGAGTCAAAATCGATCCGTATTATCGCCACTTGCACATTGAAAGCTCAATCACAATCCCTCCCTACCTTTTTGGAGCCCTTTTGTTCCTTTTGCATGCATGTAACTTGCTACTAAAGTAACCAAATTATACCATGAGCTACTAAAGCTCAATCTCAATCCCTCCCTACCTTTTTGGAGCCCTTTTGGTTCTTATGCATGCATGCATGCAACTTGCTACTAAAGCACCCAAATTATGCCATGAGCTAATAAACTTCCTTTTAATTTCCTCAAAACTCTAATGTTCTGTTTGGACGATTAGAGGCAAAGAAAAAAAAAAATTGAAGATTGCCAAAAAAAAGTTATATATCCCTACACTTTCCTTTTACAAAAATTTCAAAATATTTTCAACTTCCCACTCGAACTTCCATTCCTCTCACTCTCTCATTTTCCAAGCAATCCCCTAGGTTGGCAAAGCTGTTGACTTAGCAGAAGGGACAAATATTTATCCTATTAAATTTGAGAATTAATAATAAATGAACCGAAAATTTAAGCTGAATAGAGGGTATCCGAGGTTCTACACATTTGCTAAGTAGGTACATCAATTACAAACATTAGTAAATAGAACATAAGACACTCATTCGTTTGAGATATAAAACGTACTGGTCGTCGCATTCTAACGGCATAAACTTTGAAGTAAACAGTTATGCACCCGTTGCTCTAAGTTGGTATCAAAAGCCTGTGGTAAAATGGTCTAACGTGATCTTATTAACAAGGCAAAACATATGATTGAATAGTTAGGATTAAGCGTACAAACACAACGAAATAGAGAGTAATGGCGAGAAGCAAAAATCAAGACACGAGATTTATCCTGATTCACCCTTGAACTATCCAGCAGGAAATTCCACTATAATTAGCACTACCCACTTTTCTGTTACAACATTCAATTACAAGAGAAATGAATTATATATACTCAATAGCTATTCATGAATCCAAACCCAAATTATCAATAAGATACGAGCTCAAATTATAAATACCCATCGGCATCACGAGGCGCTGCCCCTTGCGAGGCATCCCCCGGACTCTCTTATGCTTTTTCCGTCGATGAGGGGTATGAACCACGTTTCAATATGGATTCGATGGGCGATATCATGTATCGACCGGTCATGTGGCGTGAGCGATGGTAACGGGGACGCGGTATTCTTTTTCTTTTTCTCTTTTTTTACGGTGGCGTAAGGTGGTGGGGGCCCGCCGGAGCCGGTTCCGAAGGCTTTTTTGGCACCTACAAATACCCCTCATCACTCCCAACCCACCACCACTCGAACACTCGAAGTATAGACTCCACCCTTTATCGCCAGAGGGAAGAACGTAAAAGAAAAGATCAAATCTTTGGGCGGTTCTCCGATCGGCGAGCCGTGCATCAAGGCACCCAGTGGCCCATCTCGCAGGCCACTGTGGGTTGCTGTTGTTGCCACCTCCTCCTCCTCCTCGTCCTCGTCTTCTTCTTCTTCTTCTTCTTCTGCTTCTTCAGCAGGGAGAGAAGCCATCTGCTTATTCGAGTGACCTGAAAGGGTTGGTCAAGAGGTACGTCATCGCCGCTTTAATTGCTCTTTTATCTTCCGTTTCCGGTATAATTTCTGCTAAAGAAGAGGTTTGGAGCTGACCCGGGTTCGCTTGAATTCAGAAGGTGGGCAAGAGGGAGATTTCCAAGAGCCTCTGCGTGGCAAGGAGTTCGAGCTCGCTCGCTGAGTCTGCCCGCGCGGGAACCGGTGAGTCCCGCTCACTTGTCGCCAGTGCCGCCTCTGTTCATTTCCTTTTCTTTGATTGAATCAGATTATAAAGTTATCGTTTTTAAGTGAACTGAAGAGAGGTTGTATTTAGACATGTCGAGGGTCTTAATGTCTCTCCTGGCCCACCACCATTCTGATTAATTTACTTGGCTAATCAAGCATTCCCCAATCTGAGTTGCCATAAAAAGTTCTAAAAATGATGAGCATATTTTGGGTTTGCCATGTGGTGTTGTGTCATTGGCTCAAGGGAAGGAAATAGCTGCTGCCCGTCATGCTGGTGGAGAGAATAAAAACACTGAGATGTTTGCTGTCTATTTTGTGACGGATCTCTGATGAATTTGGAACGCACACGCGATTGAACATGTCTTTCTTTGAACTTTATCTGGAGACTGTGCGCGAATTCTGCCGATTATTTAAGTTTTGTTAATCGAGATTTTCTGAGTCGTGCGTGTCGAGCTTGGTAAAACCTCTGCTCTGTTCTTGCTTGCAACATCGTTTGGCCAACACAGAGTCATGCCTTTGGTTATCTTTGGCCAGAAAAGACGGGGATAATACGAGACGTAAAACAATGATAACTGCACTTGTTTGTCCTCATATCTTGGAAATTGCGTCTTACACGGTCCGTGAGCCGATGGGGATATTGACATGAGATTCTACCTACCTTAGGTGGTTTTTCTTGTTGTTGTAAAGAATATTCTAGCAGAAGGAAATAGTATAGCAGTTTGAGTGTGCACAAACTATCTACCCTTGTACTGCACCCACATCTCATGTATCTGCACGGGCCTGGATCGGCGCTGAACCAGCTTTTGTGGATGAAAGTTTGGACTTGATCATAAAAGTAGCAATCCCTAACTGACCAGTGATGGCATGATTGATTATTATCCATTGGCTTCTTGATGTTATTGTTGTTGAACTGTTCTTCTCATTCATTCATTCATTCAGTCATTGTTTGCGCAGATAAATCTTCCTCTTATCTTATATCCAAGAGATGTCACCTTCTCTTAGCAAGAGCATATCTCTGCCTCCTGCCTTCAGAATCGATGACGAGGTCAGAGCTGCCGAGAAGCAGGGAATTGTCTTTATTCTCGGGTCAGACTGCGAGAGACCCAAGAATGCTTCCCTTCGCAGGACACTCTCTGCTGATATGTCGTCCAAGAAGTGGCTTGCCCAAAATGGTTTCTCTCCAATACAGAAGATTGCCTCCTCTGCAGAGCTTCTGGCCTCGATTGCCGATTCATCTTCTTCCTCAAAAGAAGATGACGATGATACGCGGAAGGATGGTGAAGGGAGAGGCCAGCTTGACATTTGGAACTCCATCCAGGAAGAAAAGAAACGGGAAGGCGAGAAGTGCACTTGGGGCTTAATTCTGTCTCACAAGCCTGAGGATTCGAAGTCCCTCCCCCCGCCTTATGTTCACCCTCTGGTGAAGAGATCCATGAGCTCTTTGAATGAGCAGAGCCTCCAGATTTGCACCGAGAGCCTTGGATCTGAGACTGGCTCCGATGGGTTCTCCTCATATCCCCCGTCAGAAGTCGGAGACATGGAAGATGGAAAGGCAGAAGAGCACGAGCCACTTCAACAAGAGGTGATGCCATCACAGGGTTTTGACATGGAAGACTTTGATGTAGTCAAGTACAGCTACACCGCTAGTAGGAAGATCCGACCTCGATCTTTCCCTCCCCCTCTACCTTCCCTGTCTCGACAAGATGGGGCGTCCCTCTCAGTGCACTCTCGCCGTCACAATGGACGGCTAGTGCTCAAAGCTGTCTCCATTTCGTCCGAGAAAAAATTTCAAGCCCAACGCGAAGATGGCAGACTCATTCTTACATTTGTGAACAGTGTTTCCTCTGGTGAAGAAATCTACGATGGAGAGGAAGTAGATGATGAAGAGACTGAGAACATATTTATGGAGTTGGATGAAGATGTTGAGAGTTTCGATGGAAATAGCGACAGAGAAGAGGAAGAAAGTGAAGAGGAGGATGAAGAGAAGGAGAAGCAAGGGGAGGCTGAGGAACTTGACTTTGCAAGAGTTGGTAACGGTCGTGGCGCTGGGGAGATGGAGTTTGTCATGGAACAAACACCCAATATGTCAAGTGGAGTGATAAATTTCCAAAAGCTTGCACTCCTGATGAACAAGCCCATTGGTCCACCTAACAAAGTGGCGAACTACAATGAGGAGGAAGATGAGCCACTCCCACTTGAGGAATCACTCTTCTCGCGGGCTCCAATGGCTAGGATGCTATCGACGCAATCGCTGTCGCCCCAATCGGCGCCAGCGGTGGCTTCCTTCAATGAGTACGAGTACTTTTGGCGTTCCAAGCCCACGAGCACTGCCATCAGTAGCCCAGAACTGCAGTTTCTGTTACAGAAGAATAAGAACTCGATGCTGAATGAGCCACGGGAAGCGGTGCTTGTGAAAGGGAATGAGGCTTATTACTTGGACCCTTTGTTGAAGAGCTGCAACAAGCCTAGGAGCACTCTATTTCTTCGGGAGCCCAATTGCATTGCCACATCCTGATAAAACCCACCATACCAAGGGGGTGTGCGAGCCCGAGCGAGAGAGTCCACCAGTTATTATAGCCTTTTACTCTTTCAAGGTTTGCTTAGGCAATAAAAGGATGAGAAGAGGCAGACAGTACTTGGACTCAGGATACTAATGGAAAGAGAGCTCTTAACAGTGTGGTATATAATTTATATTTGCCCTTTGGAAAGTTTAACAGATAAAAGTGCTACTTATAGTGTATGCAATCCGGTAGAGGATCATGTACTATTTCGGGCTCAACTGCTTAGTATATGGTAAAATTGTAGAGCCATGCTTCTTGGCTTTTGCTATTCTTACATGAGTCAGATGTTTCGGATGCAATGGATCACTTCTTAACCAAATGCAGTGTTCGACCCTCTTCCAACGAAGAAATTGAGTTTTCGAATTTCCCAAGTCCTAATGCTAATGTCCCGAAGTACAATCCAAGACGTATTATTTTTACCCGAATATCAAGTGGACTTTACCGATGTCAGCACCAAGTTTTAACGAGGACAGAACCCAAATGGAAAAGATCTTTGCCTCGCAACGCACGAACAGGTTAAAGTGAATAAGCTCGTTTTTGTCCGAAGTCTTACACAAGCGATTCACAGGGTAGACCCTAATACCTTACCCTCTCTTATTAGTTTGATCAAAGAGAATTGAGAGAGTGATATCAGATGACAAAAAATGCAAACGAAAGAAATCCAAAGAGATCCCAAAAGAATCAGTTCAGCTGGAAAGGGCATGACCACCAGAAATTTGAAGTGCTCTAGGAAACCGGCCTCAGAATGTACATCTTGCAAGAGTGACCGTCAATGGTTGCCGTGATGTTCTGAACAAATGTCTTCTCCAACGTCTTGTGCTGCAATAGGAGAAAGACGGCCACATGTTAAGGAGAGAAATCGAAGGTATGCGCTTGATAAGGCCAATGTCATAACCGCAAGTAGGAAATTCATTGGAAAAATGAAAGAGGGAGACAGAACAACGTTAGCAACATAAAACAGCATAGATCTTCTAAATTGATACCTCCCAGATATCTCTGGCTTCGACAACAGTGTTGAGCGGAAGTCCAATGTCGTCCCAGTGGGCTATCACAGTATAACGATATGTGCCTCGGTTTAACAGAAGCACAGCGTGCCGATAACCAGTGAGAGGCCCGACCCAAACCTTGAGGAAAGAGATTGGGAGCATTTTCTCAGTAAATGCTGAGCTCTATACAAGCAAAATCGCATATACTACAGACTCCAGAAAAACATGTCTGTGTACTGCAAATTATACCTCTTGGTCACCTTCACTCCGAACCTTCTTGGCTTGAATTCCGAGCGGATCTACCAGAGATGACCAAATTGAATTCAATAATAAGAAGTCATTAGTTTTAGACTATTCCATCAACTGAGGGCAGGGAAATGTTTTGACCTTGGTTCACTGCAATGACCTCCTTGTTGGAAATTATTTCCATAGTATCCTTGGTCATATTGCGGATATCGCAACCAAGAAGAAGAGGTGCCTACATTGCATTCTAACTGATCAAAAGATGACCCAGTGTTATATATACCAGTCATTCGGTAACTACAACTACCCGCGATACCTTGGATATAGCCCATATACTGAAGTGAACTATGTACTCGTTTGTTGTCATTCCTCCGTTCCCAATTTCAAGCATGTCAGGATCTGCAAATTGACAAATTTGTAAGAGATCGAAGATTCGGAATCTAACACGAAACATTGGTATCAGCCTCTAGGTGTCCTTGTCGATTATGACTTTTAGGGTACTACCATTCCAGCCACCGGGCCTGGCAAGCTCCGCGTAGGGTTCATTCAAGTCAGCTCTACTCACCATACTGCAACGACAGCAAAGGATTAATCATCCTCTGTAAATGAGACTAAATTCCAAGATAATTTATTAAGTCCTGAATGCACACGTTGGAGGACAGAAGCCAAACAGAGGATGTTACGCTGAGACTTTAATATCCACGGTAAACTTCTTTACAGTAATCATACGAAAAAACAGCAAAAAAACACTAGCAAGTTGAAAGCAAAAACCTGTCCCACGTATCAGAAATATCCTGTGTTGTTCTCCAGCTGTTCCCTATCTTGGCACCCCATAGAGCTGGGTGCAAATCCCCCCTAATAGCCGAAAAATTAAGTAATGAAGAAAGAATGCGAACAAGAACAAAAATGATACAGCTCACTTCCAAGTAGTTTACCATTCGCAAAGTGAGAAGAAAATAGGGCGGCCGGCCTTCATCAGAGCTCGGGTCATTACAGGGTATCTACATGATCAAACACAATTGAATCAGCACTCAAATTTAACTTGATCAAACACAATTAAATCAGCACTCAAATGTAACTTTCTTTGAGAATATTAAGAATAATACTACTCTTCATCTATCTGTTACCTGACCGTTGGCTTCGTGCCACCGTTGTTGCAGTTATCATACTTCAAATAATCAATTCCCTGAAGAAATCATGCAAATCATTCATTATGTTTGGTGATCGAAAGGATAACTCCTGTCAAAAATTGCATCTACAACATCTTAATTGCAGTTAAGATAAAGAATGCTTAGGTAGGCAATGAGACAAACCCAAGCTGCAAACGTTTTGGCATCTTGCTCCTCACGACCAAGTGATCCAGGCATGGTCTTGCTACAGGTAAAATAGCTGAATCGAGGAAACAAATCGGTCAACTTAAGTATCAATAGAACAATCGATTGACGATCAAATATATCAGTAATTCTCGTAGCAATCACGGAAGGGTGTCGTACCCGGCATCCGAATAAATTCCTAGCTTCAAACCCTTGCTGTGAACATAGTCGGCAAGAGCTTTGATGCCAGACGGAAACATTGTATTCTTGGCTACTAAATTGCCCTGCCATTGTTATGTCATGGAGTCGATCACAATTAGAATGCAAGTTTCGAAACATTCCTGATTACAGTGTCCAAAACCCCAAAAGGATAAAAAAAGATTTACATCGTAATCACGTGCTATCTCAGCCCAGCAATCATCTGAAGAGAAAAATCAGTTAGGGGCATAGAGCAATCGACAATGAACGGGCCATTAGAAAGCATAGAGGAAGTAAGTTCTTGGAGCCTACCTATGTTGACATACTCATAGCCCAGCTTTGAAAGACCAGTAGAAACCAGAGCATCAGCTGGAAAAACAAACCCGGATGTGTCAAAATGCTTAAGCTCAAGAGGCTATGTTCATCCTTAATAGCGTTTTAACCTCATAATACATTAATTTAGTTTTCAGAATCCGAACTGTGGACTACTTTTTCATGCCCAAGCCACATAGGCTGGAAAACTAAAAGAAGTAATAGTATACATTAGTCACTTGCATGTAAAAAGGAAAAAACAATGGTTTATACTATTGCGAGCTAATCGATATCGTTCTGAAGAAGAAGACTAGTTTCCAACTGCATCGAGAAATATAATTTGAAGTCCGCATGATAGAGAAGAGCCACTGCTGAAGAACACAACAAGCATGGGAAGTAATTTACACAGTTTGATCATGAACCCATAAGAAAAGAGATGAGCCATCTTTTGGCAGAAACTAATGTTTAACACGAACCAGTCTCTCTGATGATCGTTTCATTAACCGTACACCAGAAGTGATTCCAACTGTTCCACCTGCATACACAAGAAACGAAAACATCATCAGAATGTGTTTATCATCTGAGGGAAAGAAACAGGAAAATATTACAAGAAAGACAATTTTTAAAAAAAGAAGCACGCATAATTGAAAACGGACAAAAGGATAAATATGCTCCATCCGACGTCGTTCGAATCCGATCTGCCGCAGCGCACTTAGCAATGTTCCGAAATGAACAAGCGTTCACCCAAAAGAAAAAAAGACTTCTTTAAGCAAAAATACCCATCAACTTTTTCCCAACAAAGTTTAAGATGATAAATTTGAAAATATTAAAACTCAAGAATATCAAGCGTATGTCAATATATCTAGTGAGCTGTTCTTGTGTTACGACGCGAAGATCCGCTTCGGGATGGAGTCTACAAAGGTCCTCTTGCCGAGGCAGATGAGCAGGGGGATTCACCGTTCCCGACGAAGAACGGGATAATGTTTACAATCATAGATCGAGAAGGAGACAAATTGATGACAGCTCGAGGATCACAGAGAGTAAAGCTGAGTGGTGCGGTCGGCCATCACAGAATCGATCATCAAATAATGTGAATGACACCCCCACAAAAGAACAAACAGAGCAGACACTCTGGCACAGTCCAATCGCACTCGCTACTGATTCACCCAAAATATCTCGGGAACAGACATTCAACACATGATTACGTCGTAAAGCAGATAGCGGAATCGATCATCCTCACGAGCTCGAGAGAGAGAGTTACCCCATGGGAGGAGTGAGGCCGAGGCCATTGGCGAGGAGGTTCCTGCGGTACTCCTGCTGGTAGTGCACGTACTTGGACGACCTCAAGGGCACCCTCGCCTTCGACCCGCCTCCCGGAGCTCCGCCGGCCGCCAGCGGCCACCACAGGCACGCGAACAGCACCGCCAGAAGCAGGACATCGCTCCACTTCCCCCTCGCCATCGTCGTCACCACCACCAGTACCACCACCACGATCCTCTGTTTCTCTCTCTCTCTCTCTCTCTCTCTGTTTCTGCAGAGTATAATTCTGTTCCCTTCGAAACAGGGGATAAAGGAACCGGCGTTGAAACGGGATAAGGACTAGCGTCGACTATTTATAGGCTGCAATCTCTCTCGCTGAGATGGTAACACTGACGAGGATTGCTCTGCTCTGCTCTGCTCTGCGCGATCCGCAAGCATGATGTTGCGGGTTACTCCGAAACGGATAGGCCCGCAAGATGTGATCCACGAGGGACATCATCGTACTTGCATTGAATTCGACGTACTTTCCTTAATTGTTCGGATCCACCGGAGCGATGCAATCGGTCACCTGAACTTTAATTCGACGTGTGAATGCTCGATATTATCTTTCTATTAATTCAAGTTTGAGAATAATGTTGAACATTATCTATATGATCTAGGGACTAGAATTGGACATATGTCAAAATTTTGAGAATTACATAAAATGAATTGAACGTTCAGGGCCGAAATTATATAATGAGCTCAAGTTCATGAATCACATTATACTAATTAAAAATTCAAGAACTGCAGTGCACATTGAAATTACTATAATTCATGAATCATTTATGTCTTTTTTCCTTAATGATTACTATTTCGATATAATTCCGAGTAGATAAAAAAATCGAGTTAACATCCAAATTTCTATTTTATCCGTTGAAATAAAAGAGCTTTGCTTTTGTAGGATAGACTCGGGTCAAATCAAATTGATATGACCCACGCAACGCGAGAAAATTTTTCTTGCACGTGCAATTTGAATGTATATTGTCGTGAGATGATTAGGTCCAACTATATATAGAATCGGACACTAACGTGGACCATTAAAGAGTCCTAGTTTTCTAGGGAAAGCATTGAGGAAATTCGGTCTGAAATTTGAAAGTTTGAATTCGATTTTTTTAAGATAATAGGCACAAGGAAGGATGAGTGAAGATGGAAAGTGGGATAAGGGATCATGTGCACGGCGTAATCCCGTCGTGCCTTTTTTATATTTTCGGAATTAAAGTTTGATCATTGATGATCAGCGATACTGTATCGTCCCCTCTGTGCCCTGCATTTAATAATCATTATCCGATCATTTATAAGAGATGTCCCTAAAAAAAAGACGCCTTTTCTAAAAATTATTTTCCTTTTTAAGCTTTCTCTATTTCCTCCTTTGAACATTTGGATGCATGAGTGAGTGATGACAATAATGAGGAGAAGACCGAAAAGGTTGAAATCTTGAGTAGATCTCTCTCTCTCTCTCTCTCTCTCGGGTATTGCCAACACAAAAAGCCTTCTACTTCAAAGCTGTGGCGGTCACCAAAGGAAATTGTCTAATTAGTTTGACGAAAATTAGTCGGAAGGATTATATTGAAATTTCGCGCAAAAATTAAAGATCGAATTGGTAAAATTGGAAATTAACATCCGTACATTAGATTGGATAATTTTTCTGTGGCCATTCGATAGAAAAAAAGAGGAAGGAAAAGAAGCACACAACCATATTAGATAACTCCAAAGCTTGTTGAATGATGATACGGGAGGACCACAAAAGCCCAAAGATGTTGATGTGAGTAAAGTGACCACCAAAGTACTTTGACCACAAAAAAAGAAGGAAGAATTGATCACCAAAGTGAAGCGATGCTTTTACATTAAATTGCCCATGAACTTGCGGGGTTGATCCTTAAAGATCTAAAATGTGTAGCACAATGATTTACTAGCTAATTAAATAAAATTGCGCGCATGGAAGCATGAATGAGTAGGCAGATGTAGAGATAGGGAGTCCCGCTCCCCCAAACATACCAATTGTGAAAAATGATGTCGTTTATTTTTTCGCCAGAAATTATTAGAGAGACCTTGGATCAAGCCAATCGATTGGATAATAGAATAGCTCGGACCCGTAAGAAAAGATTCAAGAAATAATTTGACCCCTTCACACAAAACAGTACCCACCCACGTGTCCTACAAATAAATATCAAGAAATGAAATAAAAAGAAAAAAAAATCGACTCGTGATTGTTGCACGCACACTTTTATGTCCCGAAAATAAGAAAAAAAAATAAAAAAAAGATACTTTGAATTAATCATTGAGAAGTGGTCCTCAATCTTTTGGCATTTTCTATGATGATCAAACACTCAACACAAATTGAAGCAAACTTTGGTCCACATCATGTGCTTCCGCATGCATATGAAAAGTCCAAGACACGTGAGGAGTTCAAAGAGTCCAGTCCACATTTTGGTGCGCTTGACTATTGAATATTGTACCATTTCATATTGAAAATTATTTTGTTTTCATTATGTTTACCGTCGATAAAATTAATTTTCCTACGCGCAAATATTAAGGAAAATTCGCTTGGTTTTGCCGACATGAGTATTATTCGATTCACTATCCGTGCACGGAATAAATAGTCGAAAAAGGAATATGCCCGGACCTATGGAGAATGGTGGTCGCCTACCACTGAAAGTTAAAGGGGCCTCTAAAGCCCTCTATCATGAGTCATGGCATGCAAGACCGAAAATTGTACCTGCAATTCTTGGATTAATTGCAAATGAGGCCCCCAACATACCAACTTATTTGCAACACCATCCGTATCTACAAAGTCTTTACAAACAAAACCCCCCGCATTGAAAAAGAAAAGTTCTTTTGCTCGCCGTGAAAACCTCTTGTGCGTACGGAATCTCCATTTGCCCAAATCAGTCGGTCCGTGTCACATGTCGAGAATCTTAAATTTCCTTCTGTTTTCTTCCAAATTAGTGAATATATGGAGTCTCTCATTCTTTCCCTTTTAAAGGATCTTGTATAATATGATCCCTTCTTTTATTATTGCAAAGATGTTTAAGATTTAATTCATCCGTGATAAGCATACAAACCCATTACCATGTCGAAAGTCAAAAAAATCCTCTTCACACGGTGTGACATCCGCTCAAGGCACAAGCCTGCCAAAAAGTTCACTCATGAAATAGCTCGAAATTGTGACTTTATAGAAGATGGTGTGATCCTTCTAGCCCTGGGGCTACCTTGTTTGATGGCGAAGATATTGCCCTATAAATTCTACATAAGTTTTACAAAGAAATAAACATTCAAAATCAAGGTGAAGTTACCATCTTATTAATGAAATCAAAGGTAGTAAATCGATACAGTCGACACAACATATATTGATATCTCCTCACGTAAATAACTATGCAAATATTAAAAAAAAAAAAAAAGCCTTGAACTTGCAAACAAATACATTTAAATGGAAGATTATGGAGATCCATGACATGCAAACGAGGGAAAAAGGGAGAATTACCAAAAAATTCATAAACCTGTTATATTTGTACAAATTCAGCCTTAAATATTTTAATTGTGTCAATTTATTCCCGGTTATTTTCATGTTTTGTCAATTGAGTCTATCCAATTAATTTTTGCCAAAATTTCTTGACATAGACGCCAATCGATAATCAACGTTGACATAGACATTTCTCACGATATCTCAATAATTTTTTTAATTTTTTTTGGTTTTATTTTCTTTTGCGACTGAGGGCTAGCAAGAGTTGCCAACCAACCCTCGCTGATGCGACACCCATGCCAACCACAGCAAGGGCCCCATAGGCCTCAGAGCCCCCATTCACATTACCGATTTCATACCAAAATTAACCAAATGAACTGAATTAGCAAAATATGAAAATGTTTAAAACTTAATTGACCCAATTGAAATGTTTAAAATTAAATTTATACGAACATAACAAATTTATGACTTTTTTTTTTATAATCATCCTAGAAAAAGACATGCGTTCGAAACTTCAAATTAATCATTGTTCTACTATATGTGGACCGACTTATCGTTGTGCCCGAATCAATAGAGATGACACGCTATGCCGCATCACGCATCACGTTACAACAATGGCGAAGAAGCTCCGAGCAGCAAACATCAAAATTGACACTCTCAATTCAGAGGACGTATCGACTCAACTCAGATTCGGCTCATCGATCATTGTTTTATTATCCGAACCATAAATCGACCATAATGTCACTATGATCATCATCAAGCTAAATTATTTTCATTCAAAGTGAATATCCACGATATGGGCCGAACTAAAGTACGAGCAAGAGTAGACTAAATGGCCACTTGGGTAACTCTTGCCTATTTTCTCCAAATAGGGTATTTGCAGGAGCAGAGAAGGCTTCAAACAAAATAACAATCAAAAAAGACATGGACCAAAATGCAAACCCACCTCACCTGCTGATCTTTCCCGCTTCAGACCTCTTTCACCGCATTCCGCCTTCACTTCACGATGCAGATCTTGATGACCGACGCGGCCCCGATACGGTGGAGCGCCACGACAGCATCACCCGGCTTGCACAGCCCTTTCAATGTCGCCGACTTGAGAGCTGCCTCCAGTATCACCTCTGTGGATTCGGCATCAGTTGCCTTGGCAGATCCCTCGGCCAGCAAAGGAACCAACCCACGGTATATAAGGCTGTGCCTTGCGGGGGTCTCGTCACTGCACAGCCAGTCGAATGAGTCTGTGGTCAGAACCGGGACCACCACTGACAGGATGGGAACGGCTGGCCTGTACTTGGCAACCAGCTTCGCTGTTGTCCCGCCGCGAGTCAGCACGACGATGAGCTTCGCTTTTGCCTTGTTAGCTGTTCGCACGGCTGAGGAGGCCAGACTCTCCAACGGGCTCATCGGAAGCGGTGTCGACTTTATCATTTCCTTGAAGATGGCCCCATAGTCGAGAGAGGACTCTGCCTCGATGCATATGCGGGCCATGATCTTCACGGCGATTTCCGGGTAGGCCCCGGCAGCGCTCTCACCACTGAGCATAACGCAATCTGTCCCATCAAGGACAGCATTTGCCACGTCAGTTGCTTCGGCACGGGTAGGCCGGGGAGACTTGATCATCGACTCAAGCATCTGAGTGGCAGTGACCACAGGCTTGCCCGCGATATTGCATTTGTATATCATCATCTTCTGCGCCAAAAAGATCTTCTCAACCGGGATCTCCATTCCAAGGTCACCTCGGGCAACCATGAATGAGTCCGTCTCGCGAAGGATCTCATCAAAATTGATCACTCCTTCCTGGTTCTCAACCTGAGACAATCAACAACACATGGAAGGCTGCACTCAAGTATTAGAAGCTTCACTTGAGAGACTATTTTAGCCAGTACATACCTTTGACATCAACTGTATATGCTTAGCATGAGGGCCAAGAACTTTCCGAACATTAACGAGATCAGAACCCTTGCGGACAAAAGAGAGGGCGATCATGTCGATCCTGTTTGGAACGCCCCATCCCAGGATGTCTTCCTTGTCCTTTTCAGTCAATGTGGGAAGATCCACCACAACACCGGGGAGGTTGACATTTTTCCTCTCTCCGAGCATAGCGGTGTTCTCACAGCGGCATCTGACAGTTCCAGAGGCCGGATCACAAGACAGGACGGTGAGGGTAATCGTTCCATCAGCACAAAGAATAGTGTTTCCAGGCTTCAAGTCCACAGCCAGCTTTTTGTAGCTCATACATATCATATTCTCATCCCCCTTGATGGTATAATCAGTAGTCACGGTAATTTCTTGGCCTTCCTTCAGTTGAATAGGCTTTCCATCCTTGAGGAAACCTGTTCGAATCTCGGGACCCTGCAACATATGTCTGGTTAGCATTGATTCAACAGCAATGATTTGGAAGGAGTAGATCAAGAAATGACCCTCAAGGATCATGAATCAGTAGCAATGACTTCATGGACAAGGCCAAGAATTGTAATTGGAACTGTAGTTTTCCCTCTCTCTTACAGTGTTTTGATGAAATCATGGTCTTGAAAAAACTACTTCTTCAAAGTGAGCGCAATTAGAAGCAAATGCTTCCCATGTCAACTGAGAGGAGCTAGATAGAGTAAGGAATGCCTCCAACAACCCTAGTGTGACTGAGAGAGCTAGATATACAGATCACCTGTTTTCTCCAGCTCAAAGTTCAAAATAACACCCTCCCCCAAGCTCTAGTGGCACAATCATTAACCGTATAAAATGAGAATTATGTGGTGTCTATGATCTATGTAATTGCTTTGCTATTATAAAAAAAAAATCCCAACAACACTCTGAAGTTCATATCCCATTTATCTGGACCACAATTGCTCATAAGCAGAACAAAACCAAATGCAGTCAAAAGTAGTCATTCTAGGTGACACAATACTCAAAGACTTCTGCACAAAAAATAATAAAAAGAAAGATTATATGCACACCAGTAAAACGGTACCATGCATAATGATTATGCTTTCTTCATGCATTCAATATTAAGCAGAAATAGCAAAGAATATCTCGCTACATACTAGTCATCGACAAACTCAGACAATCTTCAACAGGACATGACAATGGGTCCTGAACTCCATCTTCATGCAGTGTTGATTACCCAATTAGGAAAGAACTACCATTACTCGTAATGTACGTGAAGAAAAAATTAAGAAATAGTCGATTCAGATGGAAGGCCCTTCCTGTTCAATTTACAAGATGCATTTTTTTCTTTTCAAAGTAAAATAAAATGTTAACAAACATCCATCAAACACATTAAGCCCACAATAGATCAGGACGAGGTCTCAAGCAGATCAATTTGCAAGCAGCATATTATCAGAGTTCAAATTACAAGAACAAATACAAGCAGCTTCATCTTGCATATGCCAACTATATCAGCCAGAAAAGAGTCTTGGTGCATGCAAGAGAGCTTGGACCAGATTCCATCAACTCCAACTCCAATGACAGGATACCTTGTAGGCTGTCTCGTACGGACAGGTTAGACAAAGGAAAAAAACTAACATATATTGAGCAGAAATGAATATATCACGATATATTTATCACTACCAACCCAGCAAAGTGTTATCACGAGATATCTTGCAATTCAACATTTTCAATTCACTATAAGAGTATTAATCTCACGTGACAAATCATCTGTCCCATAATAGCAATTTCATTCAGGACAAAGACAACTATCGAGAAAGCAATAAAAACTGAATCTCTAATAGATTGAGAGAGCTGAGAGGTCAAAGGTTAAAGAAGTAGAGATGATACCAAGGATTACCTTTTATGTAGAATATTTTCAGTCATAGTCCAAACTGTTTAAAAAACCACAACAACGATCACTTTACTGGATAAAATTTGTGCCAAGTAGACTGTAAGTCAATGTTAAAGGATTATTAATTCTTCAAAAAAGACTAATTTAGCTTCCACAAGGTAGTCTTGTTTTGTCTAAGAAGAGAATGGCTCAGAGTATGCAAAAGAGTGCAACAAGCATGCACGAAGCTATGCCTGATACATGACGATGGCCTCATTATGCTACACAGATGGTGCTATAGGAGTTCTCTATTCAAGCGCTATGAAAAAATTAAGCATAGATCTCAACTTGGAGAACAGGATTCGCATGGGAACAATCGTGGCCATATATTACTGGACATGAAAATAACACAACATTAAAGAATGCCAAGTCAAATCAACAGCACCGAGTGATGGCAAAAACCAAAGCATACCACAGGCACAACCACGAAGCAGTGACGATATCGCAGCCAGGCATGTAAAGATCATGAGCTAAGTCAACTTAATAGCCGAAGGCAAACATCATGTCAGAGGCGACAGACCTTGGTGTCAAGCATGACGGCACAGAGGATCTGGGTGTTATGCATTGCGATCCTGAGGTTGTTCAAGGTCTCCTGATGATACTCGTGTGTACCGTGAGAGAAATTGAACCGAGCAACATTCATTCCCGCCCTAAGAAGCTTCTCCAGCATTGGCACCGTTCGAGAAGCCGGACCCAGAGTGCAAACAATCTTAGTCTTGGGGATGCGTCCATCATTCGGAAGCTCCTTCAATATACCTTCAATATCAATGTTTGCCATTTCACTGACAATAACTCTTCTCTATCTGCAAGAAAGATTTCTGGACCAGTTAACACAGGAAGCTAATTCAAATGGGAAGCCTCAAAAAGTATCTGGCATCTTTTCGATTGAGTATATCTGATCAAGAAAGTGTTGCAAATTTGCTTGGTAACAAATCAATTTGGAAGACAGAAGAAAAATGCATCATTTTGACAGAAAAAGTCCCATATCCTCATTCTCTCACAGCTTGGTAAGGAAATAAATCAGCAACCTCAAGATCGAATTTTTGTGGATACTTCCTCTTCTCTCGAGGCAAAACAGAACAACCCAAGATGTCCAAAGATTCAAATTTTAGCATCCACCAACACAATTTCCAACCAAAAGAACAAATATTTCGGACAGATCCAGCCTCAAAGAGAAACAAACAAACGTCCCAGAAGGAGAAAAAGAAAGACAACGATCAATCAGAGAACCAAAAGCTCAGCACCACCAGCAGACGCAAGAAATTAACAGCATCGACCCCACAAGACAGTTCACCGCTTACACAGTCGAAACAAGTCGCGGAGGTTTCAGATCAAGAAGCAGAGGCTGGAAATGAGAAAAGCTTGAATTTTTAAGGCTTCAAGCGATGGAAAAACTTTTTCTGTTTTTTCTCAGACTCACCTTCCTCGATGCAAGTAAGACCCCACACGCGAGCAAGAAGCTGTCGCCTTCTCGCACGCTGCTACCAAACCGAAGCTAAATATATCTCACAAACCTACCCCTTCTCTCTCTCTCTCTCTCTCTCTGGGGTCTCAAAGTAAAAGTAGTACAACGTGAGATCTGCGGAGGTGGACTGTGAGATGGGGTGGGGAATGATCGATTTTGCGGGACGTCGCTGTCTCGCTATCAATGTCGAGCCTTCGCCAAGTTGGTCTTTTTAAGCAACGAGAAGGCATTTTCTTTTCAAGCGTGGCATGAGGATCTTGGAAACGTATAGTCGGACACCCGATATGAAATTTGCTCAGAACAATTCGCAAACAAGATAGATTTACCTTAATTCGTTCGCGAGAGGAAAAGGTTTTCGGTTCACAAGAAAAGGAAAAGAACAGATAGAGAGAGAGAGAGAGAGAGAGAGAGAGAGAGAGACGGGCAAAAAAGACTTTAAGAGCACGTGGCTGGTTGGTGGAGACAGCACTTGGTGGGTCGCAGGTTTTGGAGTCCTGGTTTTACTTTTGAAACACAGGAGACCGCCTTCGCGAAAAGGAATCAAGCGGCGGAGGGAATATGCAGCGGCATATTTCTTTGACCGACTAAAAGCAGATACATCTCTCTCTCTCCACTCTTTCTTTTTGTTTTGAATGATCTGATATAAGAAAACTTTGATCTCACGTGTAATTGATTTCTGAATTTTAAATGGCCTCCAAATTTTAGCTCAATATTTAATATAATTTCCAATTTTTATTTAATATAATTCTTGAATTTTTTTTGTAAATATTCAATTTAGTCTTTTGATTATATTAAATTATTTAATGTTGTTCCTCCTATCAAAGAATAATATTGAATATTTTCATACAGTTCAAGAGATAAATTAAAACATTCGTCAAAAGTTTAAGGACCGCATTAAACAAATTAAAAGGTCGGGAATGCTTTTGCATATTGAGCTAAAGTTTGAAAATTATATTGCACATTATATCAAAGTTCAGGACTATTCATGCCATCATCCCAACAACAAAATATACATACCAATAGCCCAACTGTTGACTTCAAGTTCAATGACGGAGGATGGCCGAGGTGATTGGTCCAGCGGTGAAAAAGATCAACGGTCTGCAAAAAGATCATCGCTGTTACGAACACTACATACATCTATTTTCTCAAGTAACATGGGATATATACATATAGACTGTCCTGTAAGCTTAGCTTTTAGCGCAAAAACAGGGAAGGAATTCCATGTAGCAACCCCGAGGTGGAGGTGATGATAGATTCACAGGTGGTATAGCTGGTTTTCGTTCCTGGGTGCGGATCGCCCACTTCCGGTGGGTTGTCGGCAACTTTCCCCAAGTCGTGTGAACTTTCACTGACCAAAACCAAAGGGCCAAAGGTGGTCTTCACTCATTTTCCTGTGGGTCGGTTACATGACACCACCACCGGTGAAAAAGAAAAGAACAGTGAAAAAGAAAAGTCTCCGCACGTGACCTTCATCATCCTCGGTGTGTCGGGGAGATGCTCTTTTTATCAATGAAATCATGGGGCGACGAAGGCCACTTGTCTGGAGATTTCTCAATACCGACCTTCGGTATTTGCAGTATAGATCCATCAACGACTGCCGGAGAATAAATTTGTTATTTCGCGATAAGCACATGGAGATCCCGCCGCAGATCAACCATGAGAAATGATGCTTCTGCTGCTACTAGCATTAGCTTTTGTACCGATCTCCCTTCGTGACTATCTAACTATTAACTTCTTAAATCTAAACAGAGTGAGAGTAGAAGAAAACAAAATCGAAATTGTTAAATTTGTTCAATCACCAGTTACAAGAGATGGAGTAGGGAACATAGAACAAGATGGAAACATCAGACCCTAAAGAGAACACAGTGATGAAAGAAAGGAACTAAACTTCTGTTGCCTTCAATGTCTTTGAATTTCAAACCAAAATCCATACATAAAATCAAATAGAGAGAAAATCGATTCATTGTCAAGAATTTTTCAGCTTCCCCTTTTAAATGCAAGTATAATTCATGAAAACAACAAATAAAGAACGTCACTGAAATAAACCAGGTACTGACTTTGAAATCCTCATAACCTTAATATTCACAGGAACTGCGAAAATAAGTCTGCAGGCGGTCCTACCAGGTCTTCAATCAATATCCCCGATTCATGGAACTTCTTGAAACTGATAACTGTTCCTTCAGTAGTTGCTCATTGCTTCAGTAATTCAGTATCTTAGTCTACCAATAAGGCCGATGATTTTACTGAGACAATCCAGCACTGTCATTAATTAGCCTTGGACCTTTCTCTCACCATTGTCTTCACAAAGAGCTCCCCAGCCCTATAGGAGGATCGGACCTGAAACAGATAATGAGAAAGAGAATAAACATCTGTAGTAAAATCCTGATCGATAAACTTTGGCTGGCCACGTTGAATACTGATCAATAAGGTCACACCTTTCTTTGGCCCATTACCACCATAAGAACAGAAAAACGGAGAGAATACAAAATTCTAACAAAAAAAATGAGAGAATAGAGTGTAGGGTGTCATTTTCTTAACTCTCTGCAAATATAGTTAGAAACCACAAGATACATTTTAAGGAGCCCAATGTCCTCCCGAATGGCAAAGAGTTCTTACCAGCGGACCACTGGCTACATATCGGAATCCTAGGGACTCCCCATATTCCTTCCAGAAAGCAAACTTCTCTGGGGTTACATACTCTTTTACTGTCAGGTGGAGTGGAGTAGGCTGCAAGAATTGGATTAGTGAAATTACCAGAAGGCCTCGGTCATAAAAAAGATTGGAATAAACAGAAGGTCTGACAAATTAATAAGTGAACAAAATCCATAAGCAGTCTATATTATAAACAAAAGGCATTTTAGGTGGACTCGTCTGCGCTTCCTGGAGATGACTATCTAATACGCATCACCGTCCCAAGAGAAAAGGTCGGGCACATGGCAGAGCAGCTTGGGCATACCTGCAAATATTGTCCAAGCGTCAAGATATCAACGTCTATTGCCCTCAAGTCAGCCATGGCTTCCTTCAACTCATCATCAGATTCTCCAAGGCCCAACATTATAGAAGATTTTGTTATCATTCCTTCCTTGCTCAACTTTGCATGGTTTAGGACTGATAGGCTTTGCTCATACCTGCGCCGCAGAAACACACCCCGACTTATGAAAAACACAGAAGGCAATCTTTCCTTTTTCTTTAAATTTTTGTTTCTTTTTTTATTTCGTTTTTCCTTTTTCAGAGAAACCTTACTTGGATGGAATGATAAGTTAACCAATGCCCACCCCAAAAATGATCTTTAGTAAAGCACTTCAGAACAAGCAAGATGGCATGGACATTCCAAAGCAGCAACTCTGAGACCATCATCCACTCAATTCTACTCATAGATAATTAACAAATACCCTGTATGATGACATGAACAGTTCATAAACTTTAGTTTGATATAGAATTTGGTACTGACCTTTTAATTTGTCCACTCAAATCTCTAAACCTTTTCTAATAAGTTGAATATAAAATAAAAAGTAACGATGTCATTTATTCTCCAACAATTATGAGTGCTTCTACTCTGTTCCTGAAAACTTGGTCCTGACTAACATTATCAGCGATTCTCACTAACAAGTGACAAACGAGCTCAAGAAAGTGTCCTTCGCATGAATATACATTAGGTACTTTTTTCAGGGTTAAAGACGATATCTATTTGTAAGTAGACTTTTTTAGGGCCCATTGGAGGCTATTTGTAAGATCAAGAATAAAACGATTAGACAAGGATTCTTCTGTACATCAGTCAGACTATCAGAAGTTGGATAGATGGGAGAAAGAGGGCACAAAACAACACAGATAAGAATTGCCAACGTAGGAAGCTCTGATTGGAAGTCAGTGATCCACACTGCTAAGTCACTGAGTAGATAATGGAAAATATGCAAGCAATTGTTTTTTCGCGTGTTAATGCATCGATTGTTTAGGACAGACCTCAACAAGCAAAAGATCTATGAACAGGAAAGCATAGAACATCATCTCTAAAAATCAAAGCGCTGAATTTTTTTCTACATCTCAGAAAGCGGCAATAAAAGATCTGCGGATTAACTTGGGTGAAGGATCTTGCCTTTTAAATAATGGGGAGTCAAATGTGGAAATAATGTAACTAGAATTAAAAGAGGTATAGATTCTTCAAGATGCAATTTCGACAACAAATGAACGAGCCAGCACCTTTGTCCGAACCTGTACATTTATCTGCTGACTTAATTTTAAAATGCTTCATGATATGAATCATGTGTACGGTAAATTTGGCACAACGATAGAACTTTCCTTGAAGATTGACCCATATTATTATTCAATTAAACTCGGGAACCTACCCAGCACGAGGGTCTCTGACAATGCGCTGAAGCCGCTTCACAGTTTCAATATTGTGAGCAAAAACATCCAATCCAGAGTGAGCAAGAGTCTCTACGGCAGTTAAGTCACCCCGGAAATCAGATGTCAAACACTCGACCATGATCTCTGGCTTGAGCTTCTGCAGAAGAGGTCACCACTCATCAATATGATTTATTTCAATTTCAGCATGGGTCTAGTAAATCAGAGAGCTAAAAAAACCTAAAAGAGCCGTCTTAAGACAATTGCACCTTCATGGCCTTGACAGTCTGAGCAAAATGACCACTTCCACCATCAGGTATATCATCACGATCAACACTCGTTAGGACTATGTAATCCACTCTGCAAGAATAGGAACACCAGATGAGTTAAAACAAACGCAAGAGGAAAAAATCACATAACCCAAAAAAGGTAAAATTTGTCAACTAACCAGACAACTAAAACTCTCCAAAAGAAGCGAAAAAAGACACATTGGCATCAGCTTGTTAACAACTGAATTAAAAAAATATGCAGCATAGAATGTGTAGATATTAAGAGACATAAAAAGATAAGGGGTAACACAGATCGCGAAAATGCAGTGCCAGACACTAGTTCCCAGAAAAGCAATAAAAGTCCCTAAAAAAATTGCGTTCCTTTTCCTTGTGCCTCTTCTTCCTTTTCTGTTCCCATAAAAGCAATGAAAGTCCCTAAAACATTACATTGCATTCCTTTTCCTTGTGCTTCTTCTCCCTTGGACTGCCTCCTCTGTGGATCACTGATACAGGCTGTGACAGATTTTTTAGGATGATATTTCACAGTTGTCATTGGCAAAGCCATTTGACGCTAACCGAACCGCACCCCAAGCCAAAATTCAGTAGTAGTGCAAAAGGATCTACTGCCAGCCTGGGCAATTAGTAATTCGAGCATTACAACATAAACAACAACAGAGTTCTGTAATTAGCAGTCAGAGCGACTGCCTTGCAAGGAAACGTGATAGTACAGAAAAGATCTCAAGGACATAGAATGCTACTTTTTCCTACTATTACTGAAGTGTACACTATGATAGAGCTCAATGCAGAGCATACATCTAGCCATAAATAACCAACTTTTACAGAACAGGTAAGTCCAAATACAGTGCTGGACACCTACCCCCAACTTGCTATAGCCTGCGCAGTATTTTCCGGTTCCATTGGATCAGGCGGCGTGGGGTTCCGGCTAGTCTTGACGGCACAAAACCGACAGCCACGGGTGCAGGTATCCCCGAGAAGCATGATCGTGGCAGTGGCAATACCATCTCCTCCGCCATTCCAACACTGCCACATACATTCCACACATCATCATTTCCAGCTTATGATACCGTGATGCATTCGTGAAGTCGTCACTGCACTGTGCATTCATCAATTTCGGTCTACACTAACCGCGAAATCATGCTAATGACACACTATACATGACCGTGAGAACAAAACAAGAAGAAAGAAACAATACCTCCCCAATGTTAGGGCACTGAGCCTCCTCACAAACGGTATTCAGATTGAGCCGGGACAGCGAGTCCTTCACCTCGTCGAACCTCTCCCCCTGGGGAGCCCTCTGCCGCAGCCACCCGGGCTTCTTCACGCCGGGATCCCTCCCCGTGTACGGCCCCATCCTGCCCCCCGGGTACGGCCCGGCCGTCGCTGACGCCGCCGGCTCCATCAGCTTCATCGCCGACGACAGCGGCGTCGGCGGCGGATCGGCGGCGGGCGCCGAGGGCGGGGGCGGCCTGGCGCCGAGGCGAGGCCGGGGGGCCGCGGGCTCGCCGCCGCACCGGGCTCCGGAGGGGAGGCGGCGGTTGCGGGAACGGGAGGGGGGGCATGGCGGGAGAGGGACGACGGAGGCGGGAGGCTTGGAGAGAGATTGATGGAGCATTTGGGATTGGAATGGCGATCGAGGAACGATTGGATCGGCGGAGCACAAGATGAAATGCGCAGAGCTAGAGAGAGAGAGAGATTAGCTAAGCGGTAGAGAGAGAGAGAGTCGTTGCATTCGCATGGAGGACTCCGCCGGGAGGATGGAAGTCGTTGGCCACTTTCAAATGAGTTTTGGTGATCCGCCGGCATGACGAAGCACGTTTTATTGTTGTTTGCTGCATCCCCAACTCACGGCCTTGTCCCCAAAAAAGGGGCAACCCAAAAAAAAATAAAAATATTTCCTATAACTCGAATTTGATCGGTTAAATTATTATTTGATCGAGCTCGGGTCAAATTTCAAATACGGAACGTGGGAGTCAAGGCGAGCTCGAGTTCAGCGCTTAACGAGATTGTAGAGGCTCGCACCGGATGCCTCATTTCACATGGTTTTTAGAAAAGCGGTACACAAATCAAACGACGAGTCTAGCGAAGGAAAAGGTGAAAATAACGATGAATTGTTTCAATTTGGAAACGATCAATTTGAAAAGCACGCAACACCTCGCTCGAGAATCTGTGTATTGCAAAACTCTTTAACTTTTACCCAATTTGTAGCGTATCGATCTTGTTTTGCTATGAAAAGTCTCGTTAACAACAAAGATTATGTCGACTCCGGGTGAAGCTTTACTATAGCCATAGGAATGGGACTTTGCCATGGCCTGAACCGATGTGTCTTGACCGAGGCATCAGTCCAATGGGCGACCATTAACAAGGACTCGCTCACGGACCGAAGAGAACAACCGCAGAATTTCGAAATTTTCTGCTGTCAGTCAAATGAAATCTGTTTATTTGTTAAAGATTCAGTCACAACCCAAAATCGAACGCTGAACCTGTATCACATTACAAAAACACTACGAGAAAAGGAACAAAAGGAAAACAAACAACTCTGAACTCCCCAAAATTTCTGGACAGGAAAAGCTCCCAAAGGAGATTTAGAATGAAACCTTTGTAATTTCTGCCACATGAAGAAAATCCCTTCATCCTCCTCCATGTTTTTTCTTCAGACAATTCAGGAGGTGGAAGGGTGTGCTGAACCGAGGATTCCCACCGGCAAGGACCGACTCCGACACTGAGTCAAGAGTTACATATCAAGTCCAGCTTCTATAAAATCAAGTTGGTTGAGGAGAACCGGATGGACTTTCTTCCGAATCTTCCGAATCAGAATCGTCGACCATCTTCTCCAGTGAATCCAAATCCCCAGCTGCAGAGAGGGTGTGCAATCGAAGCTTGTCGGCATCTTCACTGATTGATAGAGAAAACAAGAAATGAGTCAGACCTCATCTCCATACCACTGATTCTGATTTTTGGAAAAAATAACACAAATAGCCCTTGCACTTTAGTCCAAAGTGCAATGTGGTCCCTGAAATTTCAATTTGTGCAATGTAGTCCCTAAACTTTGATCAAAAGTGCAGCATTGTCCCTAGACTTTTAATTTGTTCGATGCCGTCTCTTATTTTTTGGTCTAATGTTCAATGTAGTCCCTAAACTATATGAAAATATTTAAAAGTTCAAAGACCACATTGAACATTGGATTAAATATCATGGACCACATCAAACAAATAAAAAGTTTAGGGATAGTATTGCACATTGGACCAAAGTTCAAAGACTACATTGAACAAATTAAAAGTTCAGGAACAATATCGCACATTAGACCAAAGTTCAGAAACCATTTGTGCCATTTTTCCCTTTTTTTTGTGATCCCAAATTAGCACATAGTTCCACTAAGTTTCGATTACCATAAGACACGTTATGATTATAATGCTGGCTGCTTCAAAGATTTCAACTTGAAAACGGAAGATTATAAGACAAAGAACTTACTCTGCGACCCCAAAAATTTCCTTAACTATCAAGGAGTTATCCTGTGAGCAGAACTCTGGCAACTGTTCAAAAAGATGAAAAAGTTGGGATCAATTCAAAAACTAAACGTAAAAAGATCTCAACCACAGCTGTTTTATAAATAATATTCTATATAGGCAGGTAAAGATGCTCAGTACTATAAAAAAGTTTATGAACTTCTATTCTGGCCCCAAAAAGTAAACTTCCATTCACCCAGCGCAATCTCATGCCAAAAAAATAACCCCTCTACCTCAATGAAATGTCAGCGCAATGAAGTTAAAACTATCCAAACTTTTCACGAGAAGATCCATCCAAACAATCTTAACAGTATAACCATACAAAGACTCCTAGTAGCAACAAAGAAATTTGACCAATGTGGAGGCATAAATGCAAGAACTGTTACTTGGCAACTTACCTCAGATAAATAGAAGACCTTCCCAAATAGAGCTTGCACAGCAAGTTTCCTCTTGAAACCCTTCTCAGAATACCCTGCCATGTCCATCACCACTGGGCCTGAAACCAAGATGTCATCAGTGTAGCTTATTGGAAAAGCAAAAACAAGATATAATCAGTATAATATATCTGATTAGGAAGAACAACTTGATTTTAATTGATATAGTGGTTTTGTCCGTATATTGTGCTATTCTGAAGTGAATATAAAGTGAACATGCATATGATTTGAGCAGCGAAATGGGCAACTAAGATTTAGTTATGCTGAACAAAAAGAGTGACAGGTTGATGCCATCATCTTACCCTTGTCACGAACAATGCGGTGAGAGA
The DNA here is from genome assembly GCA_024500025.1 of Syzygium aromaticum. Classification (NCBI taxonomy): domain Eukaryota; kingdom Viridiplantae; phylum Streptophyta; class Magnoliopsida; order Myrtales; family Myrtaceae; genus Syzygium; species Syzygium aromaticum. The sequence continues at coordinate 9,610,037 of CM044894.1, read as the reverse complement.
TGTCATTGATAATCTCCGCAACCTGAGAATCTTCCAACATAGAAGCTTTTCTAAGCTGTATCAAGTTGGCAATTACATCTGGGTTAAATTGCTTCTCATTCAGTGCATATCTGATATACTTTCGCAACACATCCTCCATGCCAAAACCTGTCTGGACATAGAAGGGAAGTTGTTACCATATCGAACCAGGACTGCAGCACATCAAAGGACGCATGAGGGACTGTCCAGTTCCTCAGGACAGTGTGCTTGTGGAAAATATAAGTATAAAAAGCAACTGACGCAGGCAAAGATCTACCGGAAAGGATGGACGAATTGATGGTATAGCAACAGACATATATTGATGGTATGAAGCAAAAGACATCCATTTAGTTTTACATGACAATAACAAATTGATATTGCCCTTCCTCAAAGGGCAATTCAGAACAACAAGTTCACACAAAATCGGGAAGAAGGATTAATTGGCCTGCAATTAGAGTGTGGAGAAGATCCAAGTATCTAAGTACTTACCGTCATGCTGTAAATCGTGATTTGTCTATTATGGCGACACATCTCTATACAATAACAAAAATGTCTAGTTGCAAGAAGAGAAGGGAATGTCCAAAATAACCTGCCGACCATCCTTTGTCAGTGTATCAGTAGGTGGCTTGTATGTTTCCAATCCATTCTATCCTTTTATACAACTTCACATTGAAAATTTTTAATCCAGCACCAACAAAAACTCAGGTATTTGCAGTAAAAAAAGATGCAAGTGAAATGGTTTTCCTTTTACTCTTTTTCTGGAATGCAGCTTCTGCAAAACTCCAACCACCAACAAACTGGCTATTGATCCTCTCAAACTAACGATCGGCACTGGATGCCAGACAATGTTCAATAATGAATTACAGGTCTCACCTTCTTCACAATTCCCTCGAGATCAGAGGGCTGCACCTCATTCCCCTTCTGAAATAGCTCGTCAATTGATTTACACAGCATGGCATTTTTGTTCACCTGAAGAAATCATCTGACACGAGATCAACAAAAATCGCCACATCCTCAAATTACAATTCCCCGCTAGTATCCTAACACCGACCAAGTTGAGTCCCAGAACGAGTCGGGACGAGCTCGAGCAGGTAACAAGCCGAGGAGAACTCACCAATCTCCGGCGCTTCTCTCTGGGAGAGCCGAACTTCCTCACCGTCTTGACGAAGGCAATCACGAAGCTGATCCCGACGTACGCCAGGGGGACGGCGAGCATCCACGGCAGGGAGCTGGAGCCGACCCTAGGGCCGGGAATCGCCTGCGTGACGGAGCCGGTGAACTCCACGAGGTCGAGCGCCTTCTCCTGTATCCACGGCAGGTCCTCCTCCACCTCCACCATCTCTCCCTCCTCCTCATCTCCTCCCGCCTTCGCCTGCTCCTTCGCGGCGGGGCTCTTCCCGTCGCCGCCGCCCTTGGAAGCGGCCGGCACGGGCGCCGCCGATCGGCGGGCCGAGGCTCTCGCGGACAGCGGCGAGAACGGGAGGGGGCTGGAGCGGGCGATTCGGAGGAGCGAGGTCGTCGTCGGCGGCGGCCGCGGCGAGGAGGGCGGAGGGTGGAGGAAGGGGAATTGGGTGGGTCGCCGTCGGAGGGTGGAGCGGGGAGAGATAGAGGATGTGCAAAGCGCCATTGGAGGTAGAGTGGGAGAGGCCATCTCCGTCTGCAAGTGCAAGGTGAGGAGGGTTTAACGGGCTCTTTTATTGAGAGCGATTTTCCCACTTAATTCCGCCCGTGTGTACGGTCGTTTTTCGAAGAATGACATAAATGATCCCGAACTTTGATTAAAACTGTATTTATTTTGATGAAATTATTTTTTGAGAAAATATTTTTCAGACTTCAATCCGTTTGGTTATCCAAAAATAATTTCGTTAATCGAAAATACTTTCCGATCAAGGAAATCATTTATGTATAAAATTAGGAAAGTGAATTCCCTACTCTAAGAAAATGAAAACACTTTTCGAAATTGATTATCTTAAATTTGTTATTTTTTTTTCTTTTATTTCTTTTCTTGTTTTTTTCTTTTATTTTTTTTTTCTTCCTTCTTTCTCCTTCTGCCGATTGCCGACCTTGGTGAAAGCCAAGCTCACTGGCGTCTCGCGAGGCCCCACCTCATTACCTCCACCTTGCCTAGACCTCACCACCTCTACCTCGCCTCGACTTCCCCCAAGGTCGGCGAGCTCGAGGCTCGACAAATTCGAACGAGCTTACGACTTGCTAGATTCAAGCGAGCCCAAGCTCAGTCGATCCTGGCGAGCCCGAGCTCTGGCTCGCCAAATCCAGCCAAGCCTAGTTGAGGCCGAGGCCGCACGGGCTTGTGACTCACTTGAGGCTGGCGAGCTTGAGCTCGCTTGGGGCCTTCTTCGGGGTGTCGCCGGCCAATCATGGCAAAGGAAGGAGGAGAAAGAAAAAGAAAGAAAAGAAAAAAAAATAATTAAAAATTCGAAAATTTTAAAAGAAATTAAAAAATAATTGAAAATTCGATTTTTTAAAAATAAAATAATTTTAAAAAAATCAATTTTTGTCATCTAAGATAAGTTCATGAGATTGAAACCATTTTCCAATAAAATCCAAATGTCATAAAAGATTTCAATGACATATTACCAAACAATCGTTGTCCTTGAAAATGTTTTCTGGAAAATCATTTTCCTTTTGGTTAATACCACAAAAAACCCCTACACTAGTACATCTGTGATAATTTTACTCAAAATCAATTTTTTGACAACTAAAAACTCCAAACTGGTATACCTGTGATAAATTTATCCGGAACTATTTTTTTTTACTACCCAAAACTTTACACTAGTATACTTGTGTTAATTTTACTCTGAATTATTTTTTTGATCACAAAAAACCCCAAACTGGTACATTTGTGATAATTTCACCCCAACTAATTTTTTGACCACTAAAAACCCAAAAATTGTACATTTGTGACAAATATACTCTCTGTTGGTGTCCATTAAATTGGATTGATATCACAAAAAATCAAAAATTAAAACAAAGGGGTAAAATCCCAAACCAAAACACCCGTCAACTACCACGTGTTATCAAACTTAGCAATTTGATGATAAAATTTAATGAAAACTAACGGAGAGTAAATTTGTCATAAGTGTACCACTTTGGGGTTTTTGGTAATAAAAAAATTAGTTCAGGATAAAATTATCACATGTGTACCAGTGTAGGGATTTTAGTGGTAAAAAAAAAATAATTCGAACTAAAATTGTTACAAGTATACCAGTTTGGGGTTTTTTATGGTTTAAAAGATAATTTATGGTAAATTTGTCATAGGTGTACCAGTTAGGGGTTTTTCATTGTATTAACTATTTTCCTTTATCATTGAGTTTTTCGCAAAACAAACGTACCCTAAATGTGCAATGTGATTTATAAACTTTTAATTTGTTCAATATTATCCCTAAACTTTAGTTTAATGTGTAATGTAAACTTTTAATTTGTCTAATATGGTACTTGAACTTTTGGTTTATGTTTAATTTAGTCTTTGGACTATATGAAAAAATTCAATGTTATCCCTAAACTTTAATTAATTGAAGGATAACATTAGGTATAAGGACCATATTGAACATTTACAACAAGTTGAGGAAGTATATTACACATCTTACCAAAGTCCATGAACCATTTGTATAATCATATTTAGTGAAAAAATATAGGGAAAATTCCAAAAAGGAGCCCGAAGTTGGGTCATTTTCTCAAATAAGGGTCTAAAGGTGCCAAATCGTTTCGAATAAGGGTCTGAAGTAGCCAATCGTCTCAAATAAGGACCTTTGGCCAGCCGGTAACTATTCCGTCGCCGAAAAATAGGTATTTTAGTCAAAAAAATTATTAAGTATACATTTTTTTTATTTTTTTACTTTCTTTTCCTTTTTATTTTTTCTTTTTCCCTCCCTAGCCATCACTATGCCTGGCCAACAACCTCCGCTGGCCTCAGGCAAGGGCCGCCCAGCTCGCGTCGAGTAAGGGTTGCCCTCACTGGCGTCAAGCGAAGGTTGCCTTACCTAGGTGAGGGCATGTGTTGCCCTCGCTGGATTTAGCAAGGATTGCCCTTACCTGCCCAGCCCAAGCGAGAGTTGCCTCACCGGCGTCGGGCGAGGATTGCCCTCACAGGATTTAGCAAGGGTCGCCCTCGCTCACCCAACCCAGGCGAGGTGACCCTCGCCCTCCCAAGTGTAGGCGACCTCTACCTAAGGTTGGCGAAAGGAAAAGAGGAAAAAAAAGAAAAGGAAAAGGAAAAAGGAAAAAAGAAAGAAATTTTTTTTTAAAAAAATGTAAAGGACGAAAGTGCCCTTTGACTGGTGATATTAGATCCTTATTTGAGACTGATATGGCTACTTCAAGCTCTTATTTGATATGCGATTCACTTTAGACTCTTATTTGAAAAAAATGATGGAATTTCATGCCTTTATTTGAGATAAAGTCTACTTTGAACCCTTATTTGAAAAAATAACTCTACTTCGAACCTTTTTTTGGAATTTTTCCAAAAATATATATCTTTTCTTCTTTTTTTTTTGCAACAATTGGAATTTCATTTTCTTCGAGTCCGAAATACTTCATGACTTGTAAATTTGCATGTAATTTTAAAAAATTTACATAATGCGTTAACTTTAACAAGAAAGTGAAAACGAAAAGGTTATTTCCTACATTTCAAGATTACGAAACCCACTATTAATTAAATGTCAAATATATGTATATGTATATGTATATGTATATGTACAGATGATAAAGTCCTTGGAATTTTTCTTTATTCAATTATGTGAGCTTTATTATAAATGTTGGTCCTTTTTTATTTGAATATGGACGGATTTGTTGAGTGGAGTCCGATTGTAGCCCTAAGTGCAGTCTAAATCAGTCAAATGGATCTAATTGGAGTTAAACTTTCATTAAAATTTGAATGATCTTCCTTTTGGAACGAGTGGGCATGAAATGTAGATATATGAATCGTTTTCACTATTCATTAGTTCTGGATCTTTTTCTTTGCATTCACTTACAACAAGAAAGAACCACCGGGTGCACTTCCATTTTTGGTGAATTCTTCTCTCTTTTCATAGCCTCTCGTTCCGCGATGTTTCTAATAACATATTCCTTATAACTCCAGTTGCAAATATTCATCGACCATGCACGGATCCCCCAAAAAGGCGAGAAAGAGAAAGGGAGTTGAATAGTTAGTAGACTTGCTACCGTAAGGACGGACTTTGTCTGTCGCCTCATAATCTCCATAGAGAGATCCGAAGAGGGTCGCCGCACCTCGCCGAAAGATCATGCGACCTAGGCAAGCAGAGAGAGTCATAAATCAATGTCGAAAGCAAAGTATGTCTTATCACACGTTCAAATATGCCAATCGTAACATGCAGCAATGCCTCTGATAAAAGAAAGATGACCCTTGAGCCAACCCCAGAAGACTTGATCCACTAATAAATAATCTGGTAAGTGCTAACCCTCGACCTGCTGCATACCTCCAAAGCATAAACGGGATGTTTGGCTTCAAACTCCCTCACTGTATGACAAACCCAAGAAGAGATACAAGTTCAAAGGACAAGGCTTTACTAGCTCGAGCGCAAGAAGAGGGTAACTCATCATCACAACAGTAAAGTGAAGGTAACGATAAAATTACAACAATGGCAGGGTACAGAAACAACCTTGACGATAATTGACCCACCCGTTACCCAAAAAAAGAAAAGAAAAGAAACAAAAATCCCAGTGCTGTATCATGTGAAAAATTATGTGGTAACCGAAGATGTGGACTCATCATGACATGCCTCTCTCAGGATGGTCCGTCGCTCATGGCTAGCAACTGCTAAATAAAGGCTATGCAATTACGACAAATGCCTAAAGAGTGAGAACAATTATGTGCATCGCCTTTGGGGATGGCAGAAATAAAAAAAAATAAGGAACTGCAATTTCACCATCACACATTGTCTGGCCAAAACTCCCTGAAGAAAGCCCGCTCAAATTCCTTCTCTTGCAACCTCTGTTCTTGCTCCTGCAATTTTCTCATCTTTTTTGAGAGTGCCTTGGTCTTCTTCGGCGGTTTTTGTTCCTGACCACAAATTGAATGTTCTGATAAGCAATTGGCAAGCATGAGACCCATTGAATAATTCAAGGGCCAATCTTTGGTGGGAGTGATCTTTCTATTCACAAGTGCAGCATGTGGAACCCACAGGAGACCCACTACATGCGATGATATGATGCAGTAAACCTTTCTGATAAAACTCATCTGTGTAGGTTTGGACAAGGACAAACTCGTGCTTATCAAGTAAGGCCTGCTTGTTACTGATATGACTTATATTTGAACAAAGAAAGTATAGAAACAAACTACTTCAACCATAACAATTGAGTATAGATACAAATCATCGGAGCCAAAGAGATTTAAGCATTAGGTAATTCTATGCTTTAACTATTGAGGTAGATAAGAGGCCGTCACTCGAGGCTACAGTGATGTGCTTAGTATGACATCATTAGAGATACAAAGTAGGTTATAGTGGTCCTCTAGAACAAAAAAACAGCTATTTAGCAACTTCAAAAGATACGGTGGTGTAAGTGATGAATATGCTGGCTCTGATAATCTCCATATAGAAAATACTAGCAGATCCGTAGGCTCATGGGATTGGTAATGCAAATTGTGGAGTATGATCTGCCTATTTCAGTAAAAATTCCTCACTACTAACGGTCCTCTGGGTCTTTCTGACCCAGTGTGGCCAGGTACTTGGGAACAGATTGGCTTGAGCTTGTTTTACACTTCAAAAACTGAGCTCCATGACGATCCCAATCAACTTTTGGGAACTCTCTAAACCATGCACATAGGTTGTCCTTTTTAACAGAAGAAGAGTCTAGATGTAGATAGGAGAATGCAAAATGGCAGAACACACTCATGTTGGCAAATGTATCCATTATGGCTTCTACCTCATCTGTCTACAGCTCAACAACTTTCACATTGTTGTTTATTTTTTTAGGGTCAAAACAATGTTGTTTATCTACTGGCTACTTGCGTGTTGTCCAAGAAACCTGCTAAAATTTACTATCTATCATGTCCTGTCTAACAGTAGAGAGCAATCCTTTTTCTTCTGGCCTGACTTTTACCAAAAGAAAAAGTACTTGACAGTTCCATTCTAATGGATTTTTTCTTCAAATAAGTGACAAACCTACCAGAATTTGACGACTTACATTTTCATCGTTTTGGTCTGAGTGACCGGTACGAGAGTGGTGGACTTTCTTCTTCCCTCTATCTGCTCCAAGGCCACGCTTATTATTCTTCAAATGTGCCTCAACAGGTTCCAATCGACCCTGATAGCAGCATGGAAAGTTAGTCTATTTCCACTAAAATCAGTTGAATTAAAAAAAATGCACCAGATATTGACTCAAAAAAAGACTCAGCTAAGGAATAAAAATATCCCCAACTGCAAGAATGAGATGAAAAATAAACTGTTGTTTATTTGTAGGAATAAAAAAGACTCGCAATAGAGGAACCACCTGTTGTTTTTTACTAAGCACTGATATTTGTTGAACTAAACTGTGGACTTTTAATCACGAATACCCAAATTGCCCTGTTTCGTACAACATGGTCTCCTCAAGTCAGGTCATGCGGCAACCAACAAAGTCATTATGCATGTGATAAAGCAAGTCAACCTTTCGAGATTAGAATGAAGAGATTCCAAAGAAGCTCGACTCAATTGCCCATAAAGTGATATACTGAAATTTCGACAACATTAACATAATCAGAACCCTTTCAATATACCAACCCAGCAGGGAAAACAAAGAACAGGCCAACCAGATCCGTGCTGCATTAATCTCACTCAACACAAAAAAAAATTCTATTAAGAAAACTATCAATCTCGAAAATAAAGGATATCAACCTGTTCAAACACACCGAGACCTGTACCTTCTTTCCAACCATGTTTCTTGAGAAGCTGCCACAAAGGGGAAGCGCTTAAGTACAAGATCAAAACGTAAATATGATAGTCAGAAGCAGAAAAGTTGAAACGAATATATAGGTCTGGGGATGCTGGGTGCAGCTAGGGGCCTGGAAAGGGAGAGAGGAATAGAGACTACCTGAAATCCTTTATTCGACGAGTCGATGGCTTCTGCAGAACTGGCCAATGAGTTTGACTCCCTACCAATGGATGCCTGCTTAAGAAGGAAAATCCACACAGAAATTATCATAAAGACAAAAGCAAAAAAAATGTAGCTATTTCACAGTAATAAGTTCTTATTCTCGTTTAATTTTCTCATTAGTGGGCAATGTGTTCCACTCAAAAGCTTTATTTTTTTCTCAGCTATGTAATGTGCAAAAAAATCATAACCACACCATATGCGACGCTATGGCATATTGAGTACCTCACAGCCATTGACACTATAAGCAAAAAAGATAGGCAAGTTTTGTAATGATGCTTTTAATTGATCATTTCTTTTTATCATTTCACACTTGCTTCTCAAAATTGTGCAGCATCACTAGCGGTCTCATGCACCAGAGTCACCCATGAAACTGAGAGATACATAACCTCATTTCAATCACTGACGCTCGAAACAACCAAAGACCCAATTCCCACTGCATGGCTGCTGCAAGGAGAGACCACAGCAGCAGAGGAAGAAAAACTTAACACGAACAAATTCACAATGAATAAAACCACAGTTGCTTTACTCTAACTTCAGAACTTCCTATCCATTCACACACTGCCATAATTCTTTCCTTGGAAACACAAACGCCTATAAATGTTCGAGATTCAAATCTCTTTTAACTGCATATAGTCCTTCCTTGTAGCAATGAAGGCAACCACTGGAAGCTTCGCCCCAGAAGCTACAATCGATGTCAAACTGCTTCACCAAGCAACTCAAGTCTCCAACCCCGGTCCAAAGAGCTCAAACAAACGGAAGAATGCCAGAAACACGACACAACCGACGGATATCCAGTCCAACCTTTCCAATCCCAGAAAACCAATAACAGCCCATAATTTCAATTTAACCCCAAAATCCCATGAAAGCACATCAATTACAAAAGCAGGAATCAAGAAGATTTAAGTCTTGCCTGCTCAGAAGCACCGAGACCGGCTCCGTCCCTCCAACCTCGCTCCTTCAAAAGCTGCGGGGTAAGCACCGCTCGCTCAGCGCACGGAATTGCAAATAAACAGCACCAGTTCGTTGCGGTAACGACCATTAACGACGACCCAATTCCGAGAAATTCAAGGGAGGAAGAGTAGGCAGAGAGAGAGAGAGACGAAACCCACCTGAAAATCAAAGCTGGACAACCCCATGGCTGAACTGATCGCCCCACTTCTAGAAGAAGAAGAAGAAGAAGAAGGCCTCGCCATCAGCGAATCCTCGTTCATCGTTCCCGACCTCCGATGGGTTTTCTTCGTTCCTCTGTAATTTTCTTTTCAAGAACGAGAGCGAGTTTTTCTCCGTGTTTTTTTTTTTTTTTGGTCGAATTTTCTCCGTGTTTATTCGGTACGAAATATTGGAGTTTTGTCCTTTTTTAAAATGGTATTCGATTTTTCCTCTTTTAATCAAATAAAATACAGATCACACTATATCTTAATTGAATAAAACTAAATAAATTATTTATTTCTATTGAGAGGGAATCCAAAAGGGTTTTCATCATATCCAAGCTTCCATTTATTAAATTCAATCCGATAGGGTTCTTATGCCAATGAACTAAAATCCAATTTTTTTCTCCTAAACTTCCTTTTTGTCGAAATTAACTACTGAAATTGAATAAAGTTGATCGAGTTCGTGACATTTCAATGTGAATAAATAAGGTCGTGAGTAGAACCGTACATGCTTCACGTGATTTTTTTGTACCACGTGCTCTTTTCGCTCACTTGTAATTTCGGAATTTATTCTTTATCGTTAGATTTGAGTTTGAAAAGTTTTATTTTATCAATTACATCTAGCAAACTTATGCTCTCCCAACTTTTACCCTCCTATCTCGACAAATTAGCAGATTTTTTAAGCCTTCATTTGTTCCATAGAAAATTAGTAGTTTGTAAAATATTTTCTTAAAAATGATCACTTGTAACGAAAATAACTAGACGAAAAATATTTTCATAGCCCTAAAAATGTTTCGATATAAATCGTTATTGATAATAAAAATATTTTCCACTAACTATTTATTTCAAGCAATACAAATAATTATTTTTAAAATTCATTGCTTTCACGGAATATATTACATTTCTGAAAAATATTTTCCATTGTTTGGCTTAAATCTAGAAAATAACCAAAATATATTTTCCATCATTTGGAAAAGAAAATCTGATTTGATTTTTCTAAATACATTTACACTATTCGGACATTAGTGACTTACGCACGGATAGTTGGAGACTAGACACAAACATAATAACTTGTGTCTCGAGCAAGAGTACAGGCACTGATTGCGGGTCCATGAAAGTTGGAACTGAGGACTCAATATTTGTGGACCGTTTCCTAGCACCTCGGCTTTGATCCACATAAGCTAGGCACGAGGGTTCAATGCCCTTGCCCAAATCCTTGGCACCGGGTGCACAAAGGTTGAGCATAGACCTTGGCACCTAGGCCTCTGCTTGGGTCCATATAGGCCGAGCTGGAAACCCTAGCCACCTGGACCTGTCGCTAGGACTTAGGTCCCTCACACTCAAGCCTTGGTCCATTGAGGCCAAGGTCTCTCGAGCCAGGCTTGACTTACCTATTCTTAGGTCCATGGTACTTATTCCTAGGTCCATGTAGGCTAAGCTTGGGACCCTAGCGCTCATGCTTGGATCCTCGCACTCAAGCTCAGGTCCCTGGCGTCGAAGCTTGGGACGCCAACGATCAAGCTTGGTCGCTAGGACTCAAGCCTTGCATCGATGGACACGGACTTGGGCGCAGGGGACCCACCGACATTAGAGTCATGGGCTTAGCCTCGATGGACATGAGCAGGAGCATTAGAAATCCTAACTTCACCTTTGATGGACCCAGGGTTAGGCCGTAAGGGTTCTTGGCATAGGCACTGGGGATCCAAGCTTGCACGCCAGGGGACCAACCACGACCTTTATGGATATGGGCATGGATGTTAGGTCCTGGCTTGACCTTTGTAGACCAGGACCCCGGTGTCAAGGCATTTGGGCACGGGCACCAAGGCCTCAAGCCCACCTCGATGGACTCGAGCGCCGAGTGCCCCGCTTTTGCATCAATGGACTTGATCACGAGCATTAGGAAGCTGAGCAAGACCTCGATGGACATGGGGGCTTGAGCCCAGTCCTGGGCATTAAGAATAAGCACTAGGTTTTCCGTTGACTCATTTTTCTAAGCGATTCAAGTGACGGAAAATGATGAAAATGTATTTCGCGAAACAAATGGAGCCAAATGATATCAAGAGAAACCGAGTCATTTGTTTTATCTTTCAATAAACTCTAAAGGGGCCTGGATATTTTATATTTAGTAATTATTGCAATCGAGCGTCCAACAATTGATTAGCCGAAAAGGGGGACTAATAACCTTTCTCAACGACGAAAAAGAGAGAGGATTTTAACAGAAATTCACAAAAAAAAACAGGGGAATAAAAAAGGGGGAAAAGAAATTAAAAAAACGAGAAAGGAGAGGATTTTTTTTTTAAAGAGAAGAGAAACCAATTTGACCTCAGCGATCGTGTGTTCACTCCCGTTTCGGGTTCCTCCGTGCCTCCTCCGTTCTCGTTCGCCCTTCCTCGTCTCCCCATCACCCCCTCGCACCCGACAACTCGTCAAGAACGAGAAATCCTTCTGCGCTCCTCCCTCCTTCCTCCGTCGTCTTCTTCCTCCCTCGTCGTCTTCGTCTCGCTCTTTCTCGGTTTGACGCGGGCGGAGATTCCAGCGAGGGGGAGGGGCGAGGGCGAGGGCGAGAGAGGGAGAGAGAGAGAGATATGGATTTGGATGCGTGGATTTCGAAGGTGAAGGAAGGGGATCACCTCCTCGAGAACGAGCTCCAGCTGCTCTGCGAATACGTATGCCTTTGCTCTCCCTCCATCTCTCTGTCTCTGTCGTGGTTGAGTGGTTTGTTTGGGCTTAGGGTTTTTCGCGGCCCGGGGCATCGGCTAGGGCTCCGGTCGAGTTGGGACGGCTCCTTCCGGTCGAGTTTCGGCCGAGTTGGAATCGCCGCGATCGAGGAGTTCTGGCGGGGGGGTCCTTGCTCGCCTTGATACGTGCGAGCATTGCGAGAGGAAGGGTGCGGTTCCGTACCTTTCTCGCTGTCGTCGTTGTGTGTTTGTTGTTGGGTGGGGAATTGGGATCTCGCGATCTCGTCTCTGTTCCTGTTGTTGTTCGATTCGGCTCGCGCTTCGTAGTTGCCGAGAGAGACGGCTGAAGATATTTTAGGGTTGTTTCCCATTTTACTGGATTGGTGTCTTACGAGTAATCGAAACGTGAAAAGTCAATCCCTTCGGCTGTCTCGCTGGTCTGTTGGGGTTGGGTGAGGGGTTTCCTATTCATGGCTCCTCAGGATAGGATTTACTGGCTCGACACGCTCAATTTCTGTATTTTGAATAGATAGAGTAGATGAGTAGTGGCAAAATGGGATACATTGCATACGGCTTCGGACAGCTTATGATTTAAGTTAAGTGTTCTTGCGGATGTAGTCGTTGAGTACGTTATTGTTTTGATCGGCGGATATTCGGATGCATATTTGTCATTTCAGTATGTTTGTATCCAGATTCAAAGTATCTTTTCACAGTGCAGTTTCATGTTTTAAAGTTTGGGTGATATCAGTTGTTGGGTTTACTTTTACTGATGCCTATGTATATGTTGCACGAGAAGAAAGAAAATGAACACAAAGGAACTGCATGACTTTTCGATTTTGATGTGAGATTTGGGATATACCCTTCTGAACTCATGGATTATTTTGTCTTTGGTGCTCATATATGCAGCATATTCTCTTAATTTTGTTTAGGTAGGACGGACAGCTATTGAAATTCACATCTTGCATATTTTGTTCACTGTTTTTGCATACTATGTTGAATGGAAGGTAAACCTGGCCTGATTTTAGGTGGTGTTGTGATTACTTAGCATGCTTTGGAGTGTGATTAGTAGTATCACGTACAAATGCTTTGATTTATCTTCTATTTGAGATCTTGTGGATTTTGCCAGCCACATAGAGTTCTTTTCTAATACGAATATGCTGTAAGCCCATTGACTGACTGTAATTTTCCATACGACATCACAGGTTAAAGAGATTCTTATAGAGGAGTCCAATGTGCAACCTGTCAACAGTCCGGTTACTGTCTGTGGTGACATTCATGGTCAGTTTCATGATCTTATGAAACTTTTCCAGACAGGTGGTCATGTACCAGAGACTAATTACATATTTATGGTACAGTATACTGCTTTGGTGCTAATACGGGCTTTGATATCTTTCCGCATGTTTTTTTGCATCCTTTTCTTACCATGAAAATTTCTTGATGCTTCTAGGGTGATTTTGTTGACCGAGGCTATAACAGTCTTGAAGTTTTTACTATTCTCTTGCTTCTAAAAGCTAGGTATACCCTGAATCATTGCACAACTTCTTTTTTTTTTTTTTATTAGTTATCAATCTTGTTTATGCATTTGTCATCCTATTGAGTTTTAACATTGCCTTATTCTTGTTGCATTAGTTTGTTTGTTTCTTAGCTATACATAAGCAACAATAGATCAAGTACTCGAGTTTGCCATTGTTGTTCTTGCTGAAGGAGCAATCCTACAATTTGTATTTTCTCTTGCTGGTCATTAGATGTTTTTTCAAGAAGCTATCTTGTGTTCGAGCTTGATTTTTTTGGCTCTTTTTGGTGGTTGTGATGACAGATACCCTGCCAATATCACACTTTTACGTGGAAATCATGAAAGCAGGCAACTTACCCAGGTATGAGTTGCATTTGGAAGAATAACTTTTATAGTAGGCATGCCATAGTCCTTGTGTCTCCTTTTTCTCCCGCCTTTCAAATTGTTCTGCACAAGGGACTTACCTATTCTCTTTCAACATCTTATTAGTGACGTCCATTTGGCTGCTTTTGTACCAACTGACATCCTGTAATAAATTTTCTATAGGTCTCCTCTGGTTTCTTACTTTTGACCTCCAAATGATAGAAAAGAAGATGGTTTACACATTTAATTTTAGCTTCAACATAAATTGAAGTTACAATTCCCTGAGCATTTCTCTTTATTTACTGAATAGACTTTGGCATGTGAGCGTTGAACAATTGCCAACAGTATTCATGCCCATTGCGTTAATGTCTGTCTATCTGATTGCCTTTTCTATCTGAGGAGATTTTTCTGAAGTGGCAAGGAGTGGGCGCCATTCTTTAACGATAGTCATCGACAAGCGTTCCAAAATTATTCTCATCTTAGTCATTGGCAAAATGTTGTTCTCTCTGTTGAAAAATGTTGGTGTTTATATGCTGCGCTCTTCAGCAAGACTTATTTATTCAAGTATATTAATATAGCTGTTTTACCTAAGAAATCCCTTCATTAAAATTTCAGGGACATATATAAATTGCTCGTGCAAATACGTTCGTGCTCTAAATATTTTAAGCCATGGCTTCATTGCTTTAGGACTTGGATCTGTATCCATTGAGGAAGCCTGTGATTGTTTAGGTACCCTAGGAAAAGATTCAGCAAGATACATTCAGGCCTTATGTATGAATTTACTGAAACATGATCTATAAATGGTTTAGTAATATGCATGGTACATTTAGCAACTTAGTCTGGTATTTGGCAAATTTGTAGGTATATGGTTTCTATGATGAATGCCAGAGGAAGTATGGAAATGCCAATGCTTGGCGGTATTGTACTGATGTTTTTGACTACTTAACACTCTCAGCAATTATAGATGGAACGGTACAGCTCTCTCTCTCACAAGCATAGTTATGATTGATATGCGGAAATATCAGACCATCTAAATATACATATTTCATCTGTTTTGTTATGCAGGTACTTTGTGTCCATGGTGGTCTCTCTCCTGACATTAGGACTATTGACCAGGTATTTCTAATGTTGACGTGATACTAGTAGCATTTTTTTTTTTGGTTGTTAATAGATGTGATTATGGAGAAGCCGTGCAGTTGTCATATGGTGTTGACCTGGAGATGTATGTTTTCTCTTTAAATGTCTCTTAACCGAATCTGGGTATTTGGACTAGAGAGTCTCATATAGGCAGACTTATGTGAATGTGCTTCTGAACTGGAAATATGTTTGGAAGAGTGTTCCAGTGCTTGTTATCGTTAATCATGCATAGTTTTGCCAATCTGTCCGTAAGGTCTCCTTCATTAATAATTGCATCAGATTTTGGATTTACTTGTTCTTCGGTAGGAGTATGCTACAAATTCGTGCTATATAAATTAACAGACATGAGATTTAAATATTTAGTGTTCTTGTTTCCATGAAAATGCTACCAATCAATAAGCAAGCTTGTTCTTGCGGGATCATAGTGAAACTGCAGGATACTCCTCTTGGAGTGAACTGTAGGATACAAGATATGATCTGAAAACTTAGTCCTAGTGAACCGATAGGCAATATAGAGTGTAAGTTTCACATCAATGGGTATGCAGACATTCCCTAATATACATGATATGGTTTTCTTTACTTGTTACAGCCACACTAGAAGTAGAATACTGTTTAATGGCCGGACCATTATTTGAATGGAAAATCTATCTGCCTTCCATAAGTTGAAAGAATTATTACCATCACTTCCACATTTTGAACTTCATCTGGATTGGTTTCTTTTGTCTTGGCCAAAAATTTATCTAGATCGATTGAGCTGGACTTTTTACTTAATAGCAATGTGGGTGTATCTGTGCAATGTATTTTTTGAACTTTGCTGAAAGAACAAGAGAAGGAGATGGTTATTAATAACTTTATGAAATTTGTTATTAACTGAACCATATGGATCTATTGCAAAAGCTTTCATGTTCATTACGCTTAACTTAGATGAAGCACTTATCTGTGGCATGTAGCCTAAAGCTGGAATCTGTTGGAGTTTTATGATTAAGCTACATCAACTTAGGATTTTCGTAAGATTGGAGTCAGCAAATTGTATAAGCTTTACATTATTAAGGTGAATCACTCTTCTGTGGTCGAAATTTAAAATAATAATTCCAAGATAAGTGCAAAAAATGAGAGCACAAGGAGTCAGCGATGATGCGTCCTCTTGTCCTAGTTAACAATATCTGTTACACTTACAAGACTGCTATAGGATAGTGAAGTGTTTTTTTTTTTGGGTAAGGAGGGATAGTGAAGTGTTTGTGCCTGAGATTTCTGTAAATGGCTTAATGTTAGAAAGCTCAGTCTATGCAACTGACATGTTTACTGTTTCGGAATGTGTTAAATGTATAGTTGCAGTTGCTTGATGAGATACCTTTGTATTGTCGGAGAAGTATCCTTTGTTAATTCTTGTGATGTGACTGAGTTATTCGCAGAATCACCAGATATTGTAAATGGATGGATTGACCATGTCATTATTTTTAATCCACTTACGAGTTTATCTCTTCTGTGGAACTAGTAATTTCTCTAGTAATTTACCTGTGGCACATTTTTCATTTTGATGAATACTGTTTATCCATTGTTTTACATTTCTTATGGCATCATATTTTTGGTCTTTTTTCAGATAAGATTGATTGAGCGGAATTGCGAGATCCCACATGAGGGGCCATTCTGTGATCTCATGTGGAGTGATCCAGAAGATATTGAGACATGGGCAGTTAGTCCTCGTGGAGCAGGGTGGCTTTTTGGGTCCAGGGTGACTTCTGAGGTAATATCGGCGTGCTATAATTTATGAAGGTGCTTATCTTGGTGGCTTATTAATTTTATTACCTGTTTTCCGTTCTTGCAGTTCAATCATATAAACAATCTCGATCTTGTTTGTCGGGCTCACCAGCTTGTACAAGAAGGCCTTAAATACATGTTTCAAGACAAAGGCCTCGTAACTGTGAGTTTTCAAGGCCCTTTCTGCGGTACCGTTTGCGATCAGTTAGTTCAATCTTATAACTGATGCTTGATTGCACCTTTACAGGTCTGGTCTGCACCAAATTACTGCTATCGGTGTGGAAATGTAGCTTCCATATTGAGCTTTAATGAGAACATGGTGAGTTTTCCAGGCTAGTGCGCCTCTACAACATCACTAGATACTAGAATATCATCTCATTAGTGCAAATTATCGTATTTTGGGTCTAAACCTCTTGGTCTCTGTGTGCTTATGTGTAATGTCTACTAGGAGAGAGAAGTAAAGTTCTTTACTGAAACGGAAGAGAACAACCAAATGAGAGGGCCAAGGACAGGTGTGCCTTATTTCTTATAATTGGGAACCCGAGACCTGTTCAGTTATCCAATTATGTTGGTTACTGGAGGGAGCATACAGAAATGGCATGATGTACGTCTACAACCACTATCTGATGCTTTGCCTGGAGGGGAATTCTTTCATTTGTCCAGGGCCTTTCAAATTTGCAAGTGGTTTCTTAGGGTACGTCCATTATGAATGGTATGTTCTTCCCTCCAATCTGTGGTACGTTGCGTATCTAGCCCTGTTCATTGATTTCAGATTGTTTGGATCTGCCCTTAGTTATGTTGGAGCAGAAAATATGCCTAGTTTCTTGGAAGAACTGAACTTCTGGCAATCCGATCAGGGAAACAATTCCTAGCTGATGTATGATTTTGTTTTCTTGGTCAATTCTAGTTTCTGCAGGTTGATGTTGACAGTGACTGCATATATTGGTTATATTTTATATTTGTTAATGACAAATATCTCTCTCCCACTCTTTTTTTTTGCCCAGTATGCTTCTGTTTTGATTTCCCCTTGAACCTTGGTCATGGAATTGAAGTTCCTCTTTAAAGCTGGATTGGAATTTTATGAGGCTATGTAAAAGATAGGTCCTTGAGGAGAATGGTCCCATCCAATCGGAATAACCTGTAACTTAGCTGTGCATTTGAAGAAAATGTGACTTGTCCTCCTTTTCACCATATGAAATCCAAGTTGCGACTGTTCTTTGGGTTGTAGAGCCGTTCGGCCATGTTATGCGTTTCTTAGTTGTCATTATTACAAACGGCGGCGACTAACGTGTGGAACTTCGTGGCACACGTTTCAGTTTTGCATTCTGAGTGTGATCTCTTTGGCAATTGGTGCGCAATGCCAGTATCTTTACACATCCTGCTCTAGTGCTGCTACCGCAACAGCGGTGCAAACTTATGTTTCATTTGGATGATTCAAATGAATATGGGTGGTTGCACCGACTTTGACTCTCCATTGTCAGGTCGCCTTCTTTGGTTCACTAGACATATAGACCAGCTGGTTGATGCTCTTCTCAACTTGACAACGATGTCTGTATCAAGTGCCTCTCCAAGCTCTGTCGATTGAAGGTGAGGTTTAGTAATAAGCTCTAGAGATTCCGTGTTTGTTTTTGGTGCACATTATTGCGGTTCACGCGATAAATAGTCTGCCCCTATACATGTGACCAAATTCAAAGAAGTTGTTTCTTCTAGAGGTGCTGAGCGTCAGTGTCAAATTGACATTTCGCTCCTGTCCTTCACACTCTGATGTCGGTTTTCAACTCTATCTTGAGGCAACCTAGGAGGAGCGGTTCAAGGTCTATTATGAATAGAATCTAGGTAATGCTACTTGGGTATCCAGGAAAGCCAAGGAATCAGGCCTAAAGTAATCACCTTACTCGAAAAGGTAAGCATCGTGGCTCGTGCCTAACTGGACAAATCATACATGGGGTCTTAAATCCTCTGTTGCTTTAACTTACATGGAGCTATTCTGGCATATAGGAACTTTGTAGTAGATTCACTGTCCTTTGAGGCGATTGACATTTGTGCTCAATTTCGTATAACCGACCCTCTTTCCACAATTCGTGTCTAAGGTTTCAAGCAATCCCAGAAACTTTTTACTTGGGCTGTGTTGCTTTTAAATGGATCTAGGAACCGATGGAAGAACTTTACGTGGTCATGAAATTGCATCCTCTTCGAACAAAGAATACTGTTCTTATGAATCCCGTGAGGTCGGAGGAGTGGTAAGTACGAGGAGACTGACCCGCACACCTCTCGATTTTCGAGGTTAGTCTCTTGTCATTTGTATCTTCGCCACCATCTCATGGAGTCTCTAACTAGAAGGTCCTCTCTTTCGAACAATTCACCGGCAATTAAGCTGAGAACGGCAAACAAGAACCTACCCATTTGAGCGTATGTCGCTCTCTCTCTTTCTCTTCTCTCTATTAGCTGAACATCGTCCTAGGTACGAGGAGCTGAAGTTCATACAATCGTTCTCTTTCATCACTACTACTACATTGATACACTGCCGGGCCACAAAAAACAGTAAAAGATTCCTCTTTTTTCAAAATTTAGACAATCGGGCAAAGCAAAGTTGAACAACGGTAACATGATTGACGAACTCCACATGAAATTTGCATGAGGAGATACGACACGGACCCAAACCAAATCATTTCACTTTTCAGGAGCTTGGGGGGTCGTCAACCACCCACCAATTTTGGGACCCAAAAAATAAAACTGTGTTGTTTTTTTCTTCTTTTGTGTAGCCCCCCTTTTCTCCACAGTAATCAATGGGGGGGTGGACTCTCTCTGCCAATCTTCAACTTCAAGGCTTCACTTCCAGCTCAGAAATTTCCCTATCCACGTGGACGGCTCCCATTGGCCCCGCAATCAGCGGAACCTGATTCCAATTAGCGGGGAAATTCTTCATGAAGTCTGTCAAAAGGGCAAAAAAAAAAAAAGGAGAGTGGAAATCAAAATGCCGTTTTGCTGTCCTATCTGGAGCAGACAAATTTCAGTACAGTTCGTTCATCAGGTTTTCAGTACAGGGTCATTTGCTGTCTCTCTGGATTCCAATGGCTCCATGCCATTAAAGGGACGTGACCCAGATTTCACCAAACAAAAACAGTGAGAAAAAGAAGAAGAAAAAGGAGAAAATAAGGCAATTTAATTGTACTTTTCGATTTTCAATGTCCAGCCATCACTAACTTTGCATTGCTTTCCCAAATCTGATCATCAATTGTAGTCGTTAGGATACAGATCGCACTTTTTCTTCCCACTGCGAGCAAACTGGCCAAGACACGGTTTCATTTCTTTGGATAATCATTTGAAAACAGAGGAAAAAGAAAAGAAGAAAGGACTGAATGAGGGTTTATTTAAATAGAGGCGGTCTGTCTGGGCTGGTGAACCTTGGAAAAGTAGTCAAAATATTAGATATTTTATAGCATGGATGGGGCTGTGTGAAGCTTGGTTTATGTAAAATTATTGCAAATTCTTTTTTAAAGTAAATGATTTTGCTACTTAAAAATAACTTTTGCAGTACGCATGACATATTTTAGGAAAGTTTGTGTAAACCCAACTTCACTATGTATCTCGTGTTGAAAAAAAAAAAAAGAAATTCGTATACAAAGTGCCGTTGATTTTCATTGATCACATAGAAAGGGCCATTTTAAGTTACGTGGAGCATTACCGTTGTATAAAAAGAAAAAAAACAAGAAGGAGATAGACGGGAAAAAACCCTTTATTTTGATCAATTCAAGGAAAATAGAAAAAATGTTTACTCACTGGACTTATATTCTCACTCTTGCACGCATACATTAAATTCATAATTTTCCATCCTCTTCTTTTTTATAATCTTACGGCAATCACTGAAATATAATCTTTGCTTAAAACACTTTTTCGAATAGTAAAAGCAAGATCTCGTTCGTACTTACTCTATATTGGAGTGAGGATGGAGATTATGCTTATCTTTCAAAATAGTAGTCCCATCATCTCCTTTATTCTCAGCTAATTAGCCAAAGCAACCGTTGAGATTTTCTCTAATTTTTCCAAGAGAGTGTAAAAATTAGGGTCCACCCTCTATTCACACACGTATCCACTAGGCCAGCACATACTCAAAGTGGTTCAATGTCCCCCCTCAAAAAGCAAGATTAGCAAAAGCAGAAACGTGATTGGATGCACACAAGACAAAGTCTAGCTTGTGATTAACTTCTAATTAGTGGAGACTATGCATGATCTAATCCCACTCTCCATGAAGCTTCCCCATTTTTCCCTTTTGCCTTCCATTGAAGTACCTCCGAGGCTCCACTCGTTGCTTTTGACATGATCACATGCACTCTCGACAATTCTTTTACATGTGGGTCCATATTGTTTTGGGTAAAAATAAGCAGATAAATTAGTGAATAAATTGGCCTAGCGATACCATGATGAGCGGAAAAATAAGCGTAGGCTTACATCACGTGAGTAAATATCTTTTTTTTTTTTGTTGGAACACATGACGGTGATGGTCGATTTTATATCTAACTCGGCATCATATAGTTTCACGCCCGACCGATGCAGTTTCATCATTCGAAACCGAAAGCCGCAGAAATGTGCGTGGTTTTTGCGGGATGGAACATTAAAATCAGGGCATTCTTTTAAATTTCTCTCAACTTCACGGAAGATTTGACTATGGGGGTTTTCAGAGAATGAAATATAATAAGATGAAGTCAAGATTGTCTGAAAGTAGTCCGATAAAGATTCAACAATTCTGTCTGTGCTAACGTCACCAGTAGACCTGTTCGGACCACAGACAAATTGGAACCTGTTTAGGCCATTGGCGTTCTCCTGAGGCGGAGGGCCTTGGTAGGGTCCTAAGTGGAGAGCCCAAGCTTCTGGTTGCTGTATCACTCTTATCTGCTAACTGGCAAATTGCTGTGATGTGCCATGTCCTTTTCAGTTCAATCAGCTTGCATTATCATAATTGATGGGAAAAAATTGCTTTAAGGAGACATATATGGTGCGGAAAAGGTGAAACCAAAATTCAATGGATAACTTCGTATAGTCTCGAAAGAGCAAGTAATAGCAATTCGGATCATTCCAAGTTCTTGGCGAGGGTCATGATCGCATCCAAGATTAGATAGAGATAGCGTTGAATTGGGTGCGCGACTGATTTAATCGCAAGATTCGAGAAGCTAGAGAACTGTCTAGCCTATAAACCTTTAAAACAGGGCAATATGTCTGTCCATGGTACTTGTCTGATTTTTTATATCGACAAGGGGCCGACTGACAATCCCATTTTGCATTTGAGTAATTTTCCCTAGGGTTCAATAAGATCGGACAATGAAGAGGGCTTCGCACAACCTCTTTGCTCAAACGAGTCAAGTTGTCAAGAAAAGATCACTTTGTGATCTGTTGTTGCTCCAAAAGAATGACCTGCAAATCACTTGACAGGAAGGACCAACATGGCAATTCATTTTCATTAATTTTTTTTATAATTTAATAAAATAGGAAGTAGTTTTACATGGTTGAATAAGTTGGAAAACATTGATAGATAAAAAAAAAGATTTATTACGGGAAGCATGCAAGCAAGCTTCCAGAAAAGGGTAAAAATTCAGTAATCATGCGGAAGTAAATGTGAAGATGGCGATGGCATCATATTGCCTGGTAAATCCAAATGAAATCTGTGAGCTATTTGCTCCTTGAGAGCAATCACTGTCTATAGCTCTTAATAATTTAAAATTTAACTTTTCCAGATACAGTTGTCAATCAATTTCACGAGGTCAAAAAAATAGACCCATCTAGTATTTTTCTTATTTGGGTCAAAGCAAGGAGCTATCACATGATCTGTCCTCACGATAATATCATTTTGAGATAATGCACTTGATCTAGAAGCAAAGCAAATCCCCTCCATTTAGGATCGGTCCATCATTTGGATCTAAACTAAATTTGCTTTTCTTCACGCATACGATTTATGGGCCCAAAAAAAGGGCGTTTTTTTTTTTTTTTGCTTTTGGTATTACATATATTTTGATTTAGGAAAATGACACAAATGATCCATGAACTTTGATCCAATATATAATGTGATCCCAAAACTTTAATCCAATCTGTAATGTGGTTTTTGAACTTTTGATATATGCTTAATTCAGTCCCAGAACTATATGAAAATGTCCATTAATTCAAGTTCATGGATTACATTAAATATTTTCATATAGTTCAGGGATTAAACTAAACATGTACCAAAAATCCAAGGACTATATCGAATAATTTGAAGATTCAAGAACTACATTAAATAATAGGCTAAAGTTCGAGAGCCATATTGCACATTAGATCAAAATTCACGAACTATTTATGTCATTTAGGGCAAAAAAGAAAAGGCATACTACCATGAAATAATCCTATTGAGGATACCCATTTCGTTTTTCCAACCGAGAACAAACCAATCAACCCGAAAATAAAAAATAAAAAAAAAGTGTTTCGCGCTTAATTCGAGTCACTTTCTTTTTTCCCTGTCCATGGACAATGGTATTACAATTAAATGTGGCGTGAAAAATTACCAAAAAGCATAGAAATGAATAGATCAAAAACGCAAAAATCCGGGGACCCGCATTGAGATTGCAAGCTGTGGGCAATTTCTTCATCAATCATCGTCACTACGGCTTTACGGTGCATCCATCCACATGACCTCACACTCAACCCCCCCCCCCTCCATCACCCGAGAAGCATAGACACTCTCCGAAGGCTTTCGTGTCGCGTCGGACTTATTGAATACCGACACGCATCCGACACTCTTTTTATTATTATTTATTTATTTATGAATTAGAATCAAATTAATTTGATTGTAATAATCATAAAAATAATAATTTACCATGCATGTATATAAAGAAATTATATATATTGAATATATAACATGTCTCAATGCGCCGAAATTCTCATTTCTTGGGGGACGATGTATCGCCGTCGTAGGTCAAAGTCAAGAAGTCAAGTTGAAAGAGACGGAAGAATTCACGGTATCTCATCGTTTCAAATTTTAATTACCATTTCCTCCTCCCCCACGATTTACTGGGGTCGGAAAGGAAGGGAAAAAAAAAAAACGAAAGAGAAAAGAGGCCTGAATATACAATATCGTTACAATTCCAAGAAGGAGAGAGACGGGTGGGGGTCGGGGGAATTTTTGAATCCGGTGCGCTCCAAACGATCCCGTTGAACTACGATCCCCCGTGACCACATCAAACGGTCACAAATTCACCATGTGAACGCCTTTACACGGTGGGGCTCCCCCTCCCCCCTCTCCTTTTTTAAAACTTGTGTAATAAGGAAAATCTCATACCAAGAGAGAGAACGAGGAGGAATAAAAAACAAGAAAAGAAAGAAGGGGAGGGGGGGGGGCCTATAAATAGCAGAGAAGATGTTCAGTCTTCTTCACACCCTTTCGTGCTCTGCCATTTTTTCTTTTTTTTTTTAATTTTGTGTTTTTGCGCTCCTTTCCCTTTCGCAACTTCCAAAAACACAAGAGAAACCCTGCCTCCTTTCGTCCTCCTGCGCTCCCATCATTGCACCCTCCTCGCCTCCTTTTGCCAGCACCAAGGCAGCAAATCAGCGTAATCGCCAGACCCTCCCTCCCACTCTCACTTTCCCCCCTTTTCCCCCTTTCCCCCTCCTTTTTGCTTCGCAGCAACGTTAAGATGAGCAGCGCCCCCGGCTGAAGATCCTTCCGTCACCGCACCGCACCCCGTCGTCCCGTGTCTCTTTGCCGGTACCGATCCCCAGGCGGCCCCCCCGAGAAAAATGCGGATGGCTCCGAGAAGGGTGGTCGCCGCCGTCCTTTTCCTGATGCAGGCGGCGGCGGCGGCGATCGCGTCGGTCGGGGCTCGGGAGAGCCCTGGAGACGGAGGAGCGGGAGCGGCGGCGGCGGCGGCGGCGGGGGGATGCGCGGAGGAGGACAGGATCGCTCTCCTGAGCTTCAAGGCCAAGATCTCGAAGGACACTTCCGGGAACCTCGATTCCTGGACGGGGACCAATTGCTGCGAGGACTGGGAGGGCGTCCAGTGCGGCCCTTCGGGGAGGGTCACCGGGCTGATGCTGCAGGGATCGGTGGAGGACAGCGGCGTCTACATGACGGGCACCCTGTCGCCTTCCCTGGGCGACCTGCGGTTCCTGGAGGTGTTGGCCATCTCCGGGATGAAGCACATCGCGGGGACCATCCCCGACAGCCTCTTCAAGCTGCCCCGCCTCGCTCAGCTGGTCCTCGAGTACAATTCCCTTCAAGGGGTCGTCCCTCCGGGCCTCGGGCAGTTGCCGTCGCTCCAGGCCCTTTCGCTCACGGGCAACCGGTTCCGGGGTCAGATACCTCCGAGCTTGGGGAATCTCAGCAATGTGGGTCTGCTGAACTTGGCCAAGAACTTCCTTGCCGGTCCGATACCGCCCATCTTCGGAAACTTGCAGAGATTGCAGTTCCTCGACCTCAGCTTCAACTCATTATCGGGGTCGGTCCCGGAATTCTCGGGGCCATTTCCGAACCTTACCAATCTTGACCTCTCTAACAACCGACTGTCGGGCCAAATACCGATTTCATGGCTTAGTTTGCGGAGCATTTCGGCGCTGTCCTTGAGCCACAATCTGCTCACGGGCAAAATCCCAGACCAGATTGGCAATCTGAAATCTCTTGCACAGCTTCAGTTGGCTGGCAACAGAATCTCGGGGCCAATACCGGCTTCCCTTTCGAAGCTGACGAATCTCTGGTCGCTTAACTTGTCCAGGAACGAGCTGTCCAACCCTTTACCTAGTTCCCTCAGCCAGGGAATCCCGTCTCTGTCGACGGTCGATCTTTCATACAACAATCTCGCTCTAGGGTCGATTCCCGGTTGGATCGTGAACAGGCCATTGTATGATGTCCGCCTCGCCGGCTGCAAACTCGGAGGAAACCTGCCTGTTTTCGCAAAACCAGATTCCTTGAGCTACGTAGACCTATCTGACAATTCCTTCACGGGCGGTATCTCTAGCTTTCTGGCGAATATTCCCAGCCTAAGTGATGTCATGCTGGGGAACAATCAGCTCAGCCTTGACCTTTCGGGGATCAAACTGCCAGATGGGCTGCACTCTCTCGATCTTCACTCGAATCGCCTAACAGGGTCGCTCTCCGCGATATTAAGTAACAAGACAAGCAGCTCCTTGGAGGCTATCGATGTTACCAACAATCAATTATCAGGAGCTATTCCCGAATTCGGAGAGGGTTCGAGCCTGAAGGTGCTCAACATCGGAAGCAACCGAATCACTGGCCAAATCCCAGCTTCGATCGCGAACCTGGTCGGGCTCCAAAGATTGGATATTTCGAGGAACCGGATAAGCGGGACCATCCCTCCGGGGTTGGGTCAATTGGGCAATCTCCAGTGGCTCGATCTGTCTATCAATGCGCTCACGGGAAGAATCCCCAGTAGCTTCGTGGGGTTGAGGCTCGTCCACCATGCAAATTTCAGGGCGAACAGGCTATGCGGACAGATACCACAACTGAGGCCTTTTAACATCTTTCCGCCAGTGGCTTATGCCCACAATCTGTGCTTATGTGGCAAGCCCCTGCCACCTTGTAGGAGAATCAGCGAACCGGGCCAATAAGATGCTGACCGAATTTGTCTGATTAGATCAATGCTCACGCCATGTGAGCATACATATTTCCGTATAGGATCGGTAGAGGGAAGAAGGATAGGTCATTCTTCCATTTTTTAAATCGTTGTAACCACAGAAGTCAGCGATCCAATAATTTCATCTGTCTTTTACTTTGAACATCTATAAGAGATATCTAATGTTTATAATAATACGTGCAAATGCAATGGCGCGTCCTTATTTTATGGCAGAGAGCAATTAATAGCTAGAGTGCTCTCCTGCAATGAGAAACACCAGCATAATGAACGTTAACGTGGCATTGAAGTAAAGATTAAAGGTTTAATTGCACTGCCCACTTGCAGAGTAACTTTGGTAAAGAAATCAATAGTTTCCCAAAAAGTGCACTGGCTAGAACTTGAATTTACAACAACTGGAAGCCAGGTGCTAAACCATCCTAAACTAACATGAAAACCATCAATGCATGGACTACTCATCCTCCAATACTTCCTCAGCTTTCTCCCCTGCAGTTTCCTCATCTGCAAATTCCTCCTTATCTGAACCCTCTTCATTCTGTCCAATCATGAAAACCAAAATTCAGCACATCTATAAGTGAGTCTGTACATGTAGATTCATATAAATCTACAGAGAATAGAGAGGTCAAACTCACTTCTCCATCATCAGCATTATGAGCCTCCATGGCCTTATTGAACTCTGCTTTGAGCTCAGAAGCTTTGTCCAAATAGGGTTTCTTCTCCTACAGCAAATCACTGGTTAGATCACATTGCTAGATCCTGCCCTACAGGGAAACATCACAAGTAAAGAGAAACGAACTCACTTCATCCGACATTGACTTCCATTTCTCACCACCCTGTTTTGCAACCTATACAATCCAAGAAACAAAATTAGCCAGGAAGGATATGACATGGAACCTCAGGAACTGTCCGCAGGAGTCAATCATTTTTACCTCCTTAACACCCTTAGAATCTGGATTCGCTTCCTTGTAAGTCTTTCTAAAATCATCCCTGAAACATAACAAATTCATTTAGCACAAGGACTTTAAAATGGGGGATGTCGACAGAAACACACAAACACACATTGCTGCCCTTACATGAAGAGGAAAAATGCAGTGGCAGGGCGCTTAGGCATGTTTGCATCCTTGCCCTTCTTCGACTTCTTTTCTGTTTTAGCTTTCTTAGACTTGGGCTCTGATGACCTCTTTCTGTCAATTCATCAGCACAAATTGCAAGAGTTTTTACAAATTATCTACCTAAAGTGGGATCACAAGATAGTACAAAGTACACCAGGTGTGTGAGTCTTACCTATCCGCTGGTTTCTTCTTCACCTCAGCAGGTTTTTCCACGACTTGAGCCTCTGAAAAGCACAGATGGAATTTCCTAAATTACTCAAATTGAAAAGCGCAATTTCAGAGATAACAAAATACTTGACAGTTATGTACAAGATAAATTTCTATGGATAAATCCGAAAATGCAAACACATTTGTCATACTTTAAAGGCAATGAGGCTGGACAACATACCCAAATTCATCTTAATTTTGGCATCAAGGCCGCAACTATGCATGCTAATGAGCGCCACTGGAACATCCTTGTTGCACTCTTCACTGCAAATCCACATTCACATCCAGATTAGCCACAACTTCCAAATATCACACCAGATTCTGGGAAATGATCGCAGAGTAAGGCAGGACTCCTCAAGCAACAAACCATGTGAATCAGAAATCCAACAAACCAAACAAAATCTTCAACAGAAAAGCGACAGTCGAATCCAAACGTGAATCGAAACTAGCGCTTACGTCCCGTATATAACTCATTGCGCCAGATTAGGCTCAACGACTTCGTGGAAGACTAGGTTCTGGAAAGCAGATACACTATACGGCACAACCTAGGAGTCGCCTAATCATTCGTACCAAAGACACAAACAGAGAAACGACAGTACAATGCAAAAGAAAAAATCAAAACCGGAAGATGCACACACATCGCGCCCGGTTCAGCACATAACATCAACCGCAGAAGCTAGACCGACCGCAAGTAGATACCACACCGGCCATTACCGAGGCTAACACAGACCAAAACCGCGGATCCAGCAACGAGCTAAGCGGAGAAGAAAACCGAGCAGCGACATACAGAAACGAGCACCTCAAAACCTAAAAACGACGACCGACGCGGCACAGCGCGCGGCCTCCCTCCACGAACTTCTTCTACTTCGGACGTTGATTTTCCGGCGAAACAAAAAATTTCAAAAACAGAAAAATGGAAAAACCTCGGGACAAACGGACGTTACCATCGGGCGAAAGCGCTGCCATCCTTGGCGCGAACGAGCGACGAAGCCGCCGCCGCCGCCGCCGCCGCCGTCGCCGCCGCGTCGACCTCCACTCTCTTCCTCGCCTTCGGCGGGTTCGACTTCGACGATCCTCCTCCCGCCATCGCTGCTGCTCCTTCCGAAGCCGCGGAGAAGATGGAAGATGTTTTTAGAGAGAGAGAGAGAGAGAGGAGAGAGAGAATGCGTTCGATTGGGACTGATGAATCTCCCAAGGAGAAGAAGCGGAGTTATTATGAAGGGCGTTGAAGAGGGAAATTGAAAAGGCGAAAATGAATGGGCGAAATTTGCGAAATTGAGTGGAAGTTTTTTTCGAGTTTTTGCCGCCATTTGAAGAGCGCGCGTTCTGGGTTGTTGCCAGTTTTTCCGCGCAGGATCGATGACGTGGCCGTCATCTCTCGCCGTCCGATCTCTTCCACACGCACTCGGACGGTTTGGATCGACCTCCATCTTGGGCGCGCGCCAGCATTTACGGGCTCGTAATGGGCCGGCGCTGCTCGAAGATGGAGGATCTTCCGATTGGGCCCGGTCTTGGTTAGAAGGCCCGGCCCACAAATGATGACGTGAACTAATAATACCGAGATGATGAATATCAGAATACATTTAACAAATTTTAAGTATCTGTTTTTGACCTTTCCGACGGAAGAGTCGTAAGCAGAATTTACACGTAGATTTTAACGTTGAACTTTGATTGATTGCGTCGAAATAATGAAAAAACTTTGACCATTTGTTATCGTTGAAGTCAAATCTACTCGACCCAATAGGGTTTAAATTGAGTTCTCATCGACATAACTCCAACAAAGAAAAAAAAAAGATTAAACTTGAGCTCAAATACTTTACGATATGATAGAATGTTAAGTAAAATATAAGAAATTAACGGATACGTCTTGATAATTCTAAATGCTCGCTCCTCTCAACTTCATCGTATTGTGCAGAGGATTACATCGTGATAAGAGAAAGGAAAGAAAAAACAAAAAATTTGCTCACTTTCTCCTCGTGGTCATCCCAATCCTCATCAATGCAACGTAGGCAATGAGCCTGTACCCGACGAACATAATCCCCAGTGCAATGGCGGAGACGCCCTGCCCATCAAGCCCCACCTTCTGGATCCCCGGATAATCCCCGACCAAGCAGGAGGAACCGCCGCCGCAAGGGTACGTGTCGCCGGGCTTGAACTGCGATCCCATCAGGAGCTTGTACGTGTAGTGGCTTATCGACAGGTACCTGATCCAGGCGATGAAGGGGGGCACGTTCTGGACGTAGTACCCGCCGGCGAGGAGGAACGAGAGCATCAGCACCGACCCGAGGATGGTCGCCGACTGCTGGTCCATCACCAGGGCCCCGATGGCGAGCCCGAGGCCCTGCGCCACGAGCACGCTGTAGAGGAGCACGAAGAGCGTGCTCAGGAAGTTGCCGGCCGCGGGCTTCATCCCGGCCATCCAGTACGTGACGACGACGAAGACAGAGGGGAGGATGAGCTCCATCGGGAGGTCGCCCGCGATGCGGGACATGAAGTAGGAGGAGAGCCGGTACATGCCCGACGACCGCTCCTTCTCGAGCATCATCCGTTCCTTGGGGAAAGTGAAGATGGCGTTGAAGAGGGGGAAGAAGCCCCAGAACGCCGAGTAGAAGAAGAGGAGCCCAATCTGCATGATTCGAATTTTTAGTACATCCGTTAGAGGAGGACAGCTGATTCAATTTGATAACTAGCTGTGTTTTCCTCGGGAAAAACAAGTTAGGAAATGCCCATCGTATACCTTGTCTTGCAAATTAGAAGCCTCGGATTGCCACCACAATAAGCCGGAGATGAAAGCGACGACTAGCACTTGCGCAACTTTTATGCCGGAGAAGGAGTGGTGTTTCCTTTCTTTGACCCCTCTTTTGAGCAGGATCGTGAACTGTTGCCACCATGTCGTGGGCCAACGATCGGAATGCTTGTGTTGGTGTCCTTGCTTGATGAAGCAATCTTCGGTCGCGCAAAGCTCTTGCTTCAATCTGTCCTCCAGATGGTTTTTGAATGCCAATGCCAAGGTCTGCTTTATCGTGCTTTTGCTTTCTTTATCTTCATCTTCGGGAGCGGTTCCTACCGGAACAGTTACATGAACAAATCAGCGAGAACACTAGAACAGAAGACTCGACATTTTGCAGAAGCACAAGTAAGCAAACCTTGGCTTTGGCATACAAGAAGCATCTCGAGGACAGATTGAAACAAGAGCTTTGCGCAGTTGAAGATTGCTTCGCTCAAGAAGGACTCGAACACAAGCCGGAGAAGGATTGGTATTTCCTTTCTTTGATCCGTCTTCTGAGGAGGATTGAGAACTGTTGCCATCGTGTTGTCGGCCAATGATCGGAATCCTTGTGTTAAGTGTCCTTCTTTAACGAAGCAATCTTCAATCGGGCAGAGCTCTTGTTTCAATCTGTCCTCGAGATGGTTCTTGCATGCCAAAGCTAAGGTCTGCTTAATCGTGCTTTACCTATCTTTCTGTTCATCTTCGGGAGTGGTTCGCAGCAAACCAGTTACATCGACACCGTGCAAGAAAACTGGAACAAATGACTCAACATTTTGCAATAATTCACAGTATTATGTCCTAGGATTCAATGTCAGCACATTTCTTTAGCAAATGGATGTCTCAATTCGAGCATTAAATTATGTCTCAAAATGCATAATTATGTATCCCCCAATTTCAATTAAACACATTCCGGAGGATATCCACAGAGAAAAAGTGTTTTCGATTAATTTCAAGTAAATAAGGAGTTCAGTTTTGAAAGAGCAGAAGGGGATAGCTAGTAATCCAATCGAACAACTGCTCTATCTCATCTTCTAATCACGAAACTGCATTTGGAAACATTCCGGACGACATGCTCGTGCACCTTAATAATATCTAGAAAATTTGACAACAGACTGTTTCGAAGGAACATGCACTTACCAATGCCATTCGCTAGATCCAAGAGAAAATCGGCAGGGTTCATGGCCACAGAAGGCGCGAATCCGATGCCGGCAAAGTAGTCCATCACTCTCGTTCCCTCCCCGAAGTACAAGGAATTTCCCTCGGACAAGAGCAAAACCTTGTGAAACATGTAGAACAACCTGCTAGAAGGCTGATGAATCGTCATAACGACCGTCCTTCCCCCTTTCGCGAGCTCCCACAACTTCGACACGATCCTCTGAGCCGTGGTCGAATCGAGCCCTGATGTTGGCTCGTCGAGAAACAGCAAGCTAGGGTTTATGAGCATCTCTTGCCCTATGCTGACCCTTTTTCTCTCTCCTCCTGATACGCCTCTCAGGAACCCGCCGCCCCCGATGATGCTGTTCTTGCACTTGGTCAAGCCTAGCTGGGTTATGACTTCCTCGGCGTGCATGACCTTCTCTTCTTTGGTATAGCTCTTGTCCAACCTGAGGAGGGCGGTGAAGACTAGGGTTTCGGTCACAGTCAAGTGAGGGTACATGACATCGTCTTGCGTCACGAACCCGGTGCTCCGCTTTAACGAGTTCGAGAATGGCTTGCCGTTGTAGGTAATGGTCCCGGCCAAGCGGCCGCCTGCAAGTCGCCCCCCCAAGGCGGTCAACAAGGTGGTCTTCCCGCTCCCCGAGGGGCCGAGCATGGCTAGCATTTCGCCGGGTCGAACCACGCCGGTGGGTCCATTCAAGATCACCTTCTCTTCGGTCTTCGTACTCTTTCGGAGGAATCCTCCCGCTGCTCTATGGATCTTTATTTGGTAAACAACGTCGTGAAACTGTGCATAGTTAGGAGGAAAGCGGGCGAAACTATTAGTCCTGTGATACACAAAGATCGAAGTTCAAACAGTCGCATGCATGTTGAAAATGAAACAAAATTTATTGCGCGTAAATACGACTTAACCTAAATATAAGGAGCAATTCCTTGACTAGTATAAGTTGAATGCGACTATAATCAGAAAGCATTGTAAAATCGTGCGTAGACTATTCTTTTTCTCGATCCACAAACTCTCTCTGTGATCGAACATGGTCAGTATGCAACATCTAAATGGAATACACATTTGAATTCCAATACAGATAAGAGCGGTTTTGAGTGAATTTTCTTCAACAAAGATCACGTATCTAACAAGAATCCAATTCTAAGCTCAAGAGTGTTAATTAGCCGGCTCTGAGTCGAATCAAATTGGAACCCTGATATGCATCCACCAAAGATCCATCCCCCGACAGGCGCAAAATCAACACAATGTAACGTTGGAGAGTGATGGCATTCGATCGCCGGACACTTGAAGATTCTGAAAATTTAGAGAAAGAAGTAAATATGATCGATGTCCTCGTGGTTTCTTTTCTTGTCAACCCTGTTCACCTCTGATTCACGCTGGACATTATTTGGTTCATGATGGCTTCACGCAGAACATGCATGCCTGATCGATCGACCAAACCGCGCACAATCTTTCTCCCTTCTTTCTTAATCTTAGCTATCGTATCTGACAAAGAATCTGTGCACATCAAACCCAGTAACACGATACGAAGCCACCTTTTTAGGTATATGAGGATCTTGGAATCTGACGTTCGGCGTACCTTGAGAGTGATGGGGTTACTGCAGTTGTTGAAAATGCACGACGTCGCGGTCGTCGTGCCACCTCCAAGTCCCGGGTCGTCGTCGTCGGCGGCGGCGGCGGCTTTCTGGGTCTGGGCCTCGAGATCGACCATCTCTTGTGGCTCCCCGCTCATGGTCCTCCCTCGCTTCGATCTTCAGAACCCCAAGAAAAGTGCACTCGCTTGACTCCTCAAGAAAGCGACACTTCAGAAAGAGTCCCAAGACGAAATATCTATCCGGGAGAGAGAGAGATTGAAGGGTTCATGCAGAAAGAGTTGGGTTTGGACGTGGTGACTTAGCATATCTGATCTTCATCGAATTCCACGTTCACATCTCTCTCTCTCTCTCTCTCTCTCTCTCTCTCTTTCTCCAAAACAGAAACTCTTTGTGTCACTCTCTTTCTCTCTCTCTCTCTCTCTCTCTCTAGCAAACACGCACGCTTTCTTGGAATGACGAGAAAGTTCAGTCATTCACTTTCGGTCGGAGAGCCAGATGTGGTTGGTTTTGGGGTGGCGATTTCAAAGGGAGCGTGACCTGGGGTTTGTTCTTGTTGCGATGGTCAAACTTGCGACCAGGGGGGCTCGAGCATCTGGCCCTGAAAATCAGCGATCCGCAACACATGTTCGAGGTTGTTGGCGGTCGAGCTTTTATAGTACGCGGGACTTGATTTCTGACGAGTGTTCGAGGTAGTCAAATGGGATTTTTTAACGCCCTCCCAAGGGAGTAATCTAGGGGTTCTCGGAGGTTCCGGTTCCTACTTAAGAATCGAGAGCCGAATTGGACCAAAGAAGCTGGTTCGCAATTTCTAGAACCAGGAGCCTCTTGATCTAGCTCTACTAATCAATTTAATTAGCTAAGGCCATTCATTTGCTGTTTGGTCCATATGCATATCTTATTGACATATTATATGAAAGCGTGTGCCCATATTGTGCTAAATAATCAAAACCACCATTTTTTTCAATCTGGTTAATTTATTTATATCGCGTACATCTTCTTGTATTCATTGGTGAGGATCTTCGAATCCGAAAGGACTGGTGCCCTCTAGAATCAGACCAGACTGATAAGTCCGATCGGGTTTCCGGGTGAGTCAATGAAACCGATAGCATATTCAACTTTTTTTTTTAATATCGTTAATGTTCAAGATGAAATTAAAGATGTTTATGATAATCAAGACATTTTTACAATGAGTAAGTTACGTATAACATTATAGATTTCATAGAATTTTTTTCAATCTGTGGCAAAATTTGGTTGAAATGAGCGAGTGTTGTTTCGTTTCGTTTTGTTCTTGTCATCTTACTCACATGTATAAGTAAACGGTGTCACTTTAGCTTTGAAGGATCTTCTTTTGTGAACTGAGAGATAGATTAGGTTTTTTTTTTTTACAGATTTTTAAGGAATAAGAGATTTAAAAAAATTGTTCCAATCCGGTGGGCGATTCCGCACCTGGAATTGAAATTCATCAATTCCAATTTTATGGAACTGGGAATTGGACCGATGCCCTCAAAATCGCCCATAACCAGCCAGTCTAGCCTAAGCAGTTCCCTATCTGGGCAGTTTCTTTTGCTCAACCCTGGATAATCCGACGTCAATGAGCATCAACTAAGTGCATTTTGTCGTAATTTCTATACCGAGAACCGCAATAATACTTGAATAGTTACCAAAAAAAAAAATAAAGAGTTCAGGAAGGGATTGAAAACTATTCCTTTGTGATCTGACATCTGCTAATTCATTTCTTGGAAAATGATTTCTTGAAGAATTACATGAGTCGAATCAAAGTGCAATGAGTCGTGATGATGTGCATTCCACGATTCGTATATACCCCAACGGCCTATGCTTACATAAAATTCTGTATATTTATTTCTACTTTGAAAGCGATTCGTTGTCGAAAGGCGGGAATCGACGTTGATTGAGATGGCCGAGGGTGGCTGAGATCGGCAGCAACTCCAAGACCAATCGATGATGAAACATGAACCGACCGGTGGCAATAACCAGTGGCCCCATCGACGATGACAGAGGGAGT
The DNA here is from genome assembly GCA_024500025.1 of Syzygium aromaticum. Taxonomy (NCBI): domain Eukaryota; kingdom Viridiplantae; phylum Streptophyta; class Magnoliopsida; order Myrtales; family Myrtaceae; genus Syzygium; species Syzygium aromaticum. The sequence continues at coordinate 9,574,827 of CM044894.1, read as the reverse complement.
GCCGGCGGTGACCTCGGGCCGGCATCCGCCGGCAATGGAGGTGGCTATCATGGGAGCTTATGACGAGCAAAGCATGATGGTCGGGCCCAATTTGTTGCCACCCAAAAAAAAAAAGGAAAATGCTTTCAGTTCCATCGGGTATGGGCAGGCCCGACCCACAACAAGCCATTGCTGATCACGGGCCACCCATTCATGACCCAATACCAATCTATTAAGATTAGAATCCAACCCTTTGATATTTTAACAAATAAATAACAAATAAAAATCAATAAGTACCAACAATTATAACTTTATAAGAAAAACGAAAAAGTATACATATCTTATTTGTCACTATCTTTTTTACTTTGATTGAAATGGCACAAAGTGCAATTATTTCATAGCACGTGCCGGAATAAAATGTACCTCAGGCTTGATATCGTGCGAGAGTAAGCTTTAGATGACGTGCCTATGAAACCACCTATATAACGCCTTTAATTATAGAATGCATGAACATACGAGCCACGCAATTTTGGTGTCTTCGAGTTTATATACATATACATAAGTATTATGGGACCCCAATTTCCTAATTTCAAGAGAGTATTATCCAGAAAAAATAAAAGCTTTTATCGATGACTGGTTGGATAAGGATTTAATCCGATGATTAAATTACTTTATATTGCCGACTTATAGTAATAGATGGTTATGTAACAAGTATGGCAAGCGAATGAGATTTTACCACATGACAAACTTTGATATAAGAAAATCAACAATGGTACCCACTGAATGTCATGAAGGCATGAACCTAAGGTGACAAGAACTCGTGATCGCCTTTAACAAGGTAGGGTTTCGAGTGTAACAAGTTAAAAGCCTCTCTGAAATACATCTCTACAAGATAGAGGAAACCACAAATTCGACAATGAATCCACTATGAATCATCTTTAATACACGAAACATGCTTGTAACGTGCGTCGGGTTTGTGCACTTCTTAGTAATATTCAAGTCAGACTCTCGTCGATAATTTTATAGTTGTAAATCACTATCTTTGTAGTGAACGTTTATAATTAAGGAAACAACCTTTTTACCATTTGCTATCGGATGAGTAACATGTGTACTTAAAAGATAATGTCAGCATGGACCGTTTCAGAGAAGGCGATTCAGCCGGTAGACCAAATGGAAGCAAGAGAACAATGTCGGTGTCTGGGCCAGACAACATAGGTATGCCATTAAATTGGAAAAGACTCCCAGTTTTCTCTCCATCATCCCCTATCCTAAACAATTTTCAAACCAGCCATCGTTCTGATTGTCTCCAGAAAGGTGGGTGATCAGAGAGTGATGCACTCAGATAAAACATGATAAAGGTTAAAGCAGGTAGCAAGAACAAGGGAGACATGAAAATTCATGATGAGCTCATCATTCATCTCTGTTCGAATGAAGCGAACCAGCTGAAGCTTTTGATTACCAAACAAAAGGGAGTCTTAGCTTTCCCATTAGTCGCTAAACATGACAAGACACTTCCCCAGAAAGAAAAGAAAACGCAACCTCCCCTCTTCCTCTGCCATCTTCTTCCACGCTACTGCTACTCCCCCCCCCCAAAAAAAAAAGCAAACAAACAAGTTCAGACACTCCATCATCATCAGCAGAAGAAACCGAAGTTGCCATTGTCGAAGTTGAGGGCGTAGCTAAACGGGTCATACTGGAAGCTGAACCTCTGGTTCTTCTTCTTCTTCTTCTTCTTCTTGTTCCTAGACCAGATGATGATGCTCTTGTTCTTCAGCGCTTGCCTCTTCATCTCTGCCCTCACCCTCCAGAACAAGCTCCTCAGCTTCCTCTTCCCACCCAACAGCACCAAGCTCGCGTCCAAGCAAAGCCCCGTCATGTTCGCCACCCCCATTCTCTATTTTCCTCCGTTTCTTTACCCTGGTTTTCCCACAGCTGGAAGAGGACTACGGAAAGGAATGTGTCTTGCGGAAAAGAAGGAGGGGAGGGGAAAATGGTGTTATGGGATTGGCTTGAGGTGCAAGAATGGAGAGCCAAGGAGAAGGGTTTTTATGGGGAGTGGAGCTTCTGCACTCCCACCCTCTCTCTCTCTCTCTCTGAAAGACTGCTTTTTTTTTTTTGTGTGTGTATAGAGTAATAGAGTTGTCGCTAACTGTAAAAAGTCTACGGCTGGCACGTATAGACTTTGGCGCGGGCACATGGTCCTGCGCTCTGAGGATTTGACAAGAAGAGATTTTTTTTGTTTTATTTGATCTCTTTTCTTTTTTGGTCGAATTTCATTTGATCTCTTTATTTGTTTCTTTATTTTGAGTTCGGCTTGTTCAAAATCAATAAAATCACAAATTTAGTGGGATCCGCTTTCTGGGTGTTGATGGACGGATGATTGTGTGCGTCTTTCTGGTGCTTTGCATCCCCCCCCCCTTTTCGAAATTCTGGCTTCTGTTTGGGGAAAAGCAAATCCACTTTTTTCATCTGAAATTGGATGCTCTGATAGATTTTGGGGTATGCATTGTCCAACAAAGCACATAATTTTTTTTTGGGGGGGGCTTAGTCTAATTACTTAGGAGATGACATCAGTCACAATCATAAGCAATTATTTTTCCAATTGACCACCAAGAATTACTCTCTTCTTTCGTTTCTTCCTTTCTTTTTCTGGGTTTTTTTTTTTTGTAGCATTTGCTGTCAAGAACTACGGTTGATGGTATGTAAGTGTAGATCGAGGCAAAGAATTATCTTTTTTTGGGGGGCGGGGTGGTGTGGTCCGCGGGAGAAAATTGAGAGTGAATGCAAATATACGCAAGGTTCTAAATTATGGTAAAAATTGAACTCGTAAGTCTTATATGACGAGATAAATCTATTTTAAATGGATACGGCAAATGTAACTCTTTAAGGACACGATTTGCATTTGAACCTTTAATCGATTAACCATGATCGACATATGGATGGACAATGATAGAAATTCGATTAGAACCAATTGAAGTAGGACAATCATTTATAATCCTATGATTTCATGAGCATGGCATATCTCAAATTATCCCCAGAAACCAAAACGCATTCTCTTACTTCCAATCTGCTTTCTCATGTCAATTAGAATCATACTTGAACTTTGACTGGTAACATGCAACACTCTATCTACTTGTCCACAGTGCTTAATTGAACTTTAATTCAATGTACAATGTCATCTTTGAAATTTTAATTTATTCAATGCGATCCCGAAATTTTGGTCTAATATTCAATGTGGTCCTTAAATTTTTGAACATTTACCAATAGTTTAGGGACCAAATTTAAAAGAAATAAGTCTAAGGACTACATTATATATTGGGTAAAAATTTATGGTTGTATGGATTAAAAGTTCAAGAAGGACATTGCATATTAAACCAATGTTTAAAGACTATTTGTACTATTGTCGTTTCACAAAAAGAATAAACAGCACGGTGGCAATTTCTTTCTTTTTTCTTCTTTTCCTTCTCTCTCCTAAGAAATATTCACTTTATAAATTGGAATCTCGAAGATATTGAAGCGAGAATATAGCGTGACAGTATAAAATCCTCAGGAAATTGGGTAAAGGAATGACATTTACACAGTAAATTAGGTGTCATTGTGTTGAGGCAAACTGTTTCAACTTTAGCAATTTACACTGCGTTTTTACTGCGGTTTTCTGGGTGCATCTTTTTCTCCGGCCAAAGCATGGATTGCATAGCTTTGCCTCCTTAGGCACCGGTCAATAAAGGGGTGAAGGGTAAATGCGACAAAATAGTTGACTTATGCTAGTTTGACTAGGGTTTGTGGGATGACCCCATTAAGTACGTTTGACAATCCCTAACTACGAGCAACTGTATTATTTAAGTCAAGAATCACTTAACGCGATAAGTAAAAAAGCTCTTAATTAATTGAGCTATAAGAAATATTCAACGAGGTTCGAATATTCACAAATTGTGCAAGACTACCAATAATGATCACCAAACCAAATTGGTAAGAAAGCAATGAAATTTATCATTCGATTTTCATCTACTATCAAACAAATTTTCATTCACGACACTATTATATAAATACTATAACACTTCAAGTTTGGCACTCGAATTTTCGGCACGTGCTTTTCAGTTTTACCACACAAGCATCACTTCAATGGCAAAGGCAGAAGTTTTAGGAAGGAGAGATAAAAGACTTTTTATGAAATTTTGGGCTTGGGGAGCGATTGACAGAATTTACTAGAAAACTTTCAAGATATGACAGATTTTCTTTCATCTCAACCTAATCGCCTTTTTGCCACGCAACTTGTTCGGATATCGATATTGTCATGCCGCCCCAATTCCATATCCCCATGTGGTAATTATTGTGATACGATTATGGGTGAGCATGGTCTGGGTGGACGGTTTCTATCATGAAATTGGGAATCGCTCACTAAGGACTGGTTCCAAAAAATTAAAACTGGGAACTGCCTATTGGTTCTATGGATTCACCCGGGAACCGGACTACCAGTTTGGTCCGGTTTTAGGGTAGATCCATAAAACCAGTCTCACTTAGCTTCACGCAAATGGAGGTGATCGAGAGCGAGAGAGAGAGGTGATGAATGGCCGGAGGTGCGGTTGTGAGTTAATGGGAGTTGAGAGTTGAGGCTGTGAGTCAAAGCTCAAGAGTTGAGCCCATGAGTAAGAGACAAAGAGACTACTTAGACAAAGTAAGAGTGAGACGAAACGAACACTTTATTGATGGGTGTTGAGGTTTAGATTAAGGATTTTAGGGTTTTTATTTTTCTTAAAATGTTTTCTTTCTTTTTTTGATTGAGAATTTTTCTTAAAAATTATATATATTACAGGTCCAGTTCGGATGGGCGAACGGGTGGTTCCATGCTTAAAATTCGAAATTAGATTGGTCCTCATGGGAACCACCAGTTTCAAGCCAGTTCGATTCCGGATGATCCGAGTAGTTCCTGTTTCCTCTGCACGCTCCTAAGTACAATGGGAAGTTCTAGGATCTAAAGTTCTGACATCGTATCGGTGTATATCGATTTACCTTGCTCGCATGACCTGAATATTTAATTCTGTACAGTTGACAATGATAATTAAGATGACTCTTTAGCTAAAAATGTCCAGTCTTTCAATTCGATTGCTTCGTTTTCACATGTGGTGAATTTATTGCCATCCCCAATTAAATAAAAAGAGAGAAACAAACGAAATTTTGACCAAAGGAGTACCGCAATGAATGAGGCCCATAACGACTTCTTGCAGTGGCCTGCACGACACCCTCTCTGCATGTCGTTCTTTGCTCTCCTCGTTGGGCTTTGTCTGACTTGTCCCTATCTCTAGGGCTCCCTCGTGATTAAGAAACTCTCGTTTATCAATGCAGCTGGGGAACAGATAACAATAAATTATTATTATTATTTTGCATTTTCTCCCCAATAAGGGTAAAGAGAGAGGACTAGTTCTCGACCTTTTGTAGTTAATTTTGTAATCGAATTGTCCCGAGTTCGGTTCTTTTGTTGTGTCATGTCATACGATGAAAACTCCTACCTCCCTTACTTTCTACGCCATGTTCTGTAGTCATTACTAGGATATGTAAGAGAGAGTAATTTAGAAATGATTCTTTTTTATTTTATTTTTGAAAATAATTTTTAAGTATATGAAGATATTTAGCAATTGTCCAAAATTTCTACTCTTAAAATAGAAAAAGAGCGGAAATGTGTTTAGTAACTACACAAAATTTCTTTTATTAAAATATTTTAATAATATTTTGAATTTTTTGATATTTCTTTCTTTTTACTTTTATTTTCTTTTCTTCTTCTTCCCCTTTCTTGTCCCATGACCAAGTTACCAGTGTTGGCAACCGGCCGCATGCTAGGAAGATAACCAAGAAGAAGAAGAATTTTTTTTTATTTCTAATTTTTATTTCCAGAATCAAGAAGCTGTTTTTTTTTGACTTCTTGATTCTGTTCCAAAACTGATTTTGGAAACAAAAGTTTGGCAAATTGTGCTTGGGAACAAAAAATTTACCAAACGGATTTCTGTACTAAAACTGATTCTGTGAACAAAAGAATATAATTGGTTACTATTTGGCTGGTTACCAAATGCAGCCTAAGTGTTCAGAAGGCACTCTTTAAGTAGCTAACAACTAAGTTCAAAAGAAAAAAGTAGCTAATGAAGAATGTATCGTAGTTTCCGACGTGATTTCTGTCCATGTCCGCGTGAAGTGTGTTGATGGGTATTTTGAAAGTTCAATCTTTTATCGTGGAGTATTCATCCATCAATAACAAGACCCCTTCTAATATCTTGAGCATTTGGATGATGAGAGTTCTTTATTGTACAATTTTTTTTTTTGTACATGATGGACCGATAGTTTCATTATCGACGCACTCTTTTTTTTTTTGGGTATTGAAAGGGGCAAAGCCCAGAAATTACAATATAACTCGTCTAACGAAACTTAAACCATTATCGACGTACTCTACAATCTTTACTCTTTAATACTGGACTTTGAGCATCGATTCAGGAGTATGAAGTTCATATAACACTCCTTTGTCCTTCCATCCACTTTCATTCGGCACTGAAAACATTTAGCTCGTATATTGTTATCGATCTAATCCATATCTTGCTATTGCCGAGGTACTTCGCTACCGTGGAATCTAAACTGGTTTATTGCTCGGCAGAAGTTTCGAAAGTTTGTTTCGGATCAACTACGCCAATACTAGATCGGTTCATACTAATGCCGTTTTTTCTTCGATTCTTTTTGACACCATCATTGTTCGGCTAGCTCACTCCTAAACCAATCAATTCACAGCCCAAGCCTCGATCCATATTGGGGTATAATTTCAAAGACCTCGATTCGGACCGGGGCGGGGTGGTCGCCGGGGGATCTCCCAACGCTTCAAAGGTGTGGTCCAAGGCGGGTTCCTTTTTCCCCTCTTCACTTGCTCAACCAGAACGAGCACCCAAAAGAACGACCTGTCGCTTTCGAGGCGAAGTAGAGCACGAGTTGTCACTTTTGGAAGAAGATACGAGATGAGAGGGACCATCTTTCATGGGGTGTGTCCTTGAAGTAACACCAGAATCGAAGAAAAGGACGAGTGTACGAGGACTCTCCTCCCGTGCACGTAGGGTATTTGAATGATCCCAGCAAGAAACACCCTCAACGCACGGACCCCATCGGGCCCATGGAAGACACAGAACTTCAACCTTTTCATGCCTTGAATATTCAAGAATGAGGTCTTAGGGTCACCAAAAATCTAGTCACTGGTGCAATTACCAATGAAAATTAACCATATGATTGGCGGTTCGTTCCGTCGCGCCGCCATAACGTGTCGTGATCGCGTACTTCTTGCCATAATCTTAGCTGAAGAAAACGCCGTTGCGTCCTAGCACGGCAAGAGCATTCTGAAGGAGGGTTGAGATTCATACGGATTTTCGAGTGCACCCTCGTTCTTGTTTTGAGTACTAGATGCGGAGGGAAGGTTGTCTGGAGATGTCGAGGACGGTGTCGGGACAAAGCACTCGTTTGATTTGTACGAAGCACGTTGAGCGATGATCTACTGTTGGAGGATCCAATGATCCATCGCTTTAGTAGGGATGGATACGATGAAAAGGACTCGGGACTGTAATGGATTCACAGACTTGGAGCTGGTGGGTTTAGCACTTAGCATGTCATTAAGTTTTTCAATAGAAATTTAATGACCACACGAGTTCATATGAAGAATTTAACATCCTCTCCAAATAAACAAATATCTTGTTAACAAAAATAAGGTACTTTCGCAGGCCGAAAGGCGACGTTTAATGCTTATAATGCTAAATCAGAGCAACCAAACACTGATCCCTCTCTCAAAGCAGTGCAGATTTTAAGGACCTGGTGAAATTCTCCAGTCCCTTTAGCCCTTGTTTTGGAGATTCGGCTTCGTCGAGCAGTTTCGCCATTGCGATGCTGACGGTCACGACTTCGGCTCCCCAACTCGTGATCTGTACGGATTAATGAAAGCCCAGTATTGACATGGGACCCAGGATTAGTAGGCCAAGAAAATTTATTTGACCTGTTTCGCATGCTCAGGTTCCGATATGCCGAAGTCGGCGGCAACAGGTTTAATTGTTGCTTGTGACAGCAAACACGGCCCGGTGGATATGTAACTTTTGATTGGTGCATCAATCATGAATTGTTGTTTCGTCCTGTTTCGGTGACTAGGAAAAGAAAACGTCGTTGGATGAATGCCAATGAGCCTAAGTTTTCGGTGAATGCGGCAAATTAAAGGGCGTCCAAGGCTCCAAGGTCTAATAGAATTCAGGGGTGGAGTGATGTATGACCTCAAACAACATGATGAGATTAAAATCCTGAGGATCGATCAAATTCATCACGTCCTGTCTGGAGAACACGGTGTTCATATCTTGTCACCACTATGCGCTGTGAACAGCTAAAGAAAGAACAGGAGGCTGCACAGAAGTTCGTCGAATGTAAGGACCACTCTGAAAATGGGGATAATCAGCAAAAACCGGGTCGCATTCCTCGGAAGTCGATGACCTGAAGATGAAGACTTTCACAGCCACGAAAGCAAAGAGAGAGATTCCCATTCAGGCTGACCTCCTTTATGTCATGTAGAAGAGTTCTTCCCCGATCGTTCACAGATGCTCGAGTACCGGTCACTCCCAGAGGACTGATCTATGATAAACAGAACGCAAGGTCAATGTCATCTGTCTTCTCCTTGCAACGCCTAAAGAAGCAGACGACAAGCAGGCATCGCGTACCCAGAAAAGCAAGACAGAATTTTCAGAGACTACGCCCTGTAAAAAAACAAACTAGAGCATCTGAATCAACCCTTACCCCCGATTCACAACGACACAAAGGTAAGCTTCTATAAAGAAAAGAAGTACAATTGAAATCTGTTCGAGTCCCCGGAATATGTATAATCAACACCATTGAGGCAATTAGTTTAGTGGCCCCGAGACAATTTGTTAAACAAACTCTCACATCAACATGAAAAGTAAAGAACAGAACGGAGGATCTTACGAGATTTACGGATCATTCCAAGGCTCTGGCTATGGCTCGCATTCGACTGGTTGGAGTGCTAGGTGTAGTAAGCAGCACCTGAACCATATAGTCGCGGAAAATGGAGTAAGATTATATGATTCCACAGATCCAAACTAACTTCTGGAACAAGCCATCTTAGGATAAATTGTAGTTTAAGTAGTGTACTTAAGTTTAAAGTATAACCAACCATAAGAAAACTACGAAGCCAAGAAACCCTTTTGAGTAAGCATTTTGTTTAAGTGAATTGACATGCAGCATATGTGATAAATGTGCGTATAATTCTCAATAATCTGGAAGTGGATCTGCTATTTATATCCCGTACAAGAAGTCAATGTAACTGTGGAATGTCTTCTTTAGCTATTTCACATTAGCTAACGGTGAAGAACAAGATAATGTCTCGAGAACATGAGACAAACCTGGACCACAAGCCCTGAAAAGATGAACCAATTGGCCTCCGAAGAGATTACGAATCAAAACAGAGACGGGCAGGACCGATGAGCTTTTGATACATGTATGTGCAAGACTACTTGAACTGGACATGTCTATCCACATCTCGGCCAAAAGGATATAAAAGCAAAAACTGGACATATCAATTGCCCATCTTGGACAAATGGAAGTAAAAAGGAAAGAAAAGGATTTTTCTTCTAGATTTTGCAGATGGTAGATCCCTACAAAAAGTGCCACAACGTGCATATGATCAGTGTTTCAAGTCATGAGAATAAGCAAAGGGAGAAACCTGCGAATTACCGTGCATCCCTGCATCATTTATGGTAGAATATGAACATCCCACACACCAGAATCGGGTTGTAGTACGAGGACAAAGCGATTGGGGAAGATAATTATGGAACGACCTATTTGGCGACAGATGCAACCACAGTATAGAAGACGAACTCCAAAACGGGTTATGACGAAACCTCAGGACAGCTGCATTTTTTCCTGGCCTGAGTCAGTTACATTCACGCATCGTTCTCTAAAAAGTGCGACGCTTCAAGGGACAAATGAATCGACACTTCGAATATTCTTCATGAATGACTATGTTTTCAACTTTAAAGTAAGATTAATCTGAAAATATCAGAGTCAGGTTGCACAAGAACTCAGTGATTACGCCCCAAGACGAAGCACTGAATGAAGCAACATGAATTGCTTTCATCTGAAGATTAAAAGCATTTTGTGAGGGGCTTGTTTGAAGTCCTATCGCATATATAGTTTCCAAAATCACAAAATAAGAGCAGGGTAGTTGAGCTCTAGCATATCGGATCCGAGTCAAGCAAATAGGGATCTCAAGTGGCATGTTAGTCTGACCTCTTTCATCATCAAAATGATCAGGTCGAGTTCAGTACCATTGCCCAAGGATCAAGTGGCTGCAGCCTAAAAGTCGAGGTCCATAAGAAGAAACCAAAGTTCAAATTTACAAAAGATTACTGGACCAATTGCTAGAGGATCAGAATACAGGACACCCAACTCAGTTATGTTCGACCCGCAAGAGTCGAGCACATTCAAGGCTTGTGTAGTGGTCAATAGGTTGGGATCACCAGTCGGGACATAGGGATAAGTGCCACCTTCTTATGCAAAACAAAAGCAAATTTAAACATTTTCATCATCGAATGAGCAGCTTTTAACAGAAAATCGACTAGCTGGACATTACATTGAGGTGTCAAATTCAAAACTAACCCAAAACTAAATAAATTCCCAATCTGAACGAAAGTACATGAAAATTTGGAGCAATTCGATTTGAAGTATAAGCTACTAAAGTGAATAACGCACGACGAGTCAAACGACATTAACCTAGCCTCCTTTCTTCATTTTTGCAAATGTCTCGGATATGCCAACCGTTGACGAGGCACTAAGACCAGCCATTGAAGGATACCTTTTGGTACAAACAACCGCTAGTCAACACAAAGACTGAAGTGGCTGGACAAGTTGATTCGAGAGCAAACGTCATAACTTTCACTAGCACTGAAGCAATGTCTCAAGATTCTGTGACTTTCCTTTCAATCATGAAAATGAGTTGAGTGAACCCGAAACGCAAAACAAACAAACTAAAAACCTTTAGAATCATATTACAATAGTTTGGTAAACCAACTGACCAATGTTAAATGGATATCCCAAGCAAATACACACAACATGGTCTTCAAGAGCAGTGCAATGTCAAGCGATCACTTGCAGAATCAAGTCATTCCTTGAGAGATTCTCTTGCTGGGTTTGGTCAGAGAGACATGGCCTATTGCTCTCAAAGCTTAAGATTAGTTAAACACCCTTCACAATTTTGAGCTGAGAAAATCTGACGTTCCTGGCCTTATTTGAGCAGAGCACTCGGGGTTATAGGAACCCATATTGGAGATGGTGTATGAGAGACTATTCCCATAAATGAACATACTATGGGCAGTAGTCTGCAAGGATGGATATTCATATATTTTGCTAATAGCAAAGGCACGAGAGGGGAAGAATAAAGCAAGGTTTAAATCTTTTTTTCCCCTTTCTATTTCTGGAATTGAATAGGAACAAAAAACATCTTGTTAAGAGTACCCTAAATTCTGGATAAGTACATTTTGATTTTCAATGTATATTATTCTCAATGAAATGCAATTCATATTTTAGGTTCAACGAAATAAAAAGATATAAACTCGACACTCTTGAGAGAGGTATATGTGACTTTCTCTAATTACTTCTCCAGCCAATTTCATGCATATTTTATTCAATGCCAAAATGATTCACTTGCCGGCTGAAATTCAAATAAAATTAATTTTCCAAAATCAAAGAACTCAAGAAAAACCTGAATCGAAGACAAGTTCGATTTTTGCCTATTCGAAACGCTGCCGTTGCGCGCGCTCTCTCTCTCTCTCTCTCTCCGTGCCTGGCTGCCTGCGAAGCTCCCTTTTTGAATTTTTGTCGTTCCATCTATGCTTTTCTGCAACTCTGAACTGGAAGCAGCGTCGCGAGGCCACGGCTACATTGGCGATCGACCATCGAAGGTAGGGTTTCTTGTTTCTTCGTCAAAATCTTGCTTGTCGTGTGCTCAATTATCTCCTCTCTCTCTCTCTCTCTTTTTCCTCGCGTCTCTACGCCGGGTTGATCGTAAAGTTCGAAACTTTCAGTGCATAGCAGTCTTGACTTCATCGCTTTGAGTGATTCCTCTTCGCAATTGACCCCCGACTCTGTTTGTTTTGCAATGGTTGTGAGTGGCGGCAACACAGAGAAGCGCAATTTCCTTTTTTTTTTTTTTTCCCTTTTCGGGGTTTGGACAATTGGTCTCATAGCCGGGGACGGATGGTATGAATGGCTTTTTGCTGTTTAGCGATGGCCCATTTGAATTCTTGACGAAATTTATATTTTTTAATTGATGAACTCATGGACAAGGATTCTGCCTTCTGTTTCTGCTAGTGTGATAGGACGTTGATTCCTGCTATTGCTTTCCTAGTCTTTGCAAAATACATGATTCCTCCGGCATTATTGGGATTGGGGTGTGACCATTATAAAGCCTGGATAGGATGTTGATTGATGAACTCATGGACAAGGATTCTGCCTTCTGTTTCTACTAGTGTGATAGGATGTTGATTCCTGCTATTACATTCCTAGTCTTTGCAAAATACATGATTCCTCTGGCATTATTGGGATTTGGGGTGTGACCATTATAAAGCCTGGATAGGATGTTGATTGATGAACTCATGGACAAAGCAAATACATGATTCCTCTGGCATTATTGGGATTTGGGGTGTGACCATTATAAAGCCTGGATAGGATGTTGATTGATGAACTCATGGACAAAGATTCTGCCTTTTGTTTCTGCTAGTGTGATAGGATGTTGATTCCTGCTATCAGTTTCCTAGTCTTTGCAAATACATGATTCCTCTGGCATTATTGGGATTTGGGGTGTGACCATTATAAAGCCTGGATAGGATGTTGATTGATGAACTCATGGACAAAGATTCTGCCTTTTGTTTCTGCTAGTATGATAGGATGTTGATTCCTGCTATCAGTTTCCTAGTCTTTGCAAATACATGATTCCTCTGGCATTATTGGAATTTGGGGTGTGACCATTATAAAGCCTGGATTCCTTTTGTAGTTTGAGGCGTAAATGGAGAGGCTTTATGAAGCAGCAGTTGAAGGAGATGTGGATTCTTTGCTCGGTTTGCTCGAAGATGATCCATTGATCCTTGACAAATGTATTATGTGGTCTTACAATGGGAATCCATTACATATAGCAGCACTACTGGGTCATGAGAGATTCGTTGACGAGATTCTGGATCGAAAACCCGAGCTTGCAGGAGAGGTGGATTCTCAGGAAATATCACCCCTGCACTTTGCGACCGCTAAAGGTTATCTTGGGATAGTGAAGAAGTTGTTGACCGTTAATGCGGATATGTGCTGTGCTTGGGACATATACGGTAGGAACCCTCTTCACATTGCAGTGGTTAAAGGCTGAGTGGATGTTCTAAAGGAACTGGTTTGAGAGAGTCCCCATGCAGCACGTCAGAAGATGGGACATGGCGAGACTATTCTCCATTTATGCGTGGAGCACAATAAATTGGAAGCTCTGAAGGTTTTGGTGGAGTCAGTTGGAGATCACGAGTTTGTTAATTTGAAGAATGACCATGGTGACACCATATTGCACCTAGCTGCTGCATATAAGCTTACTGAGGTAAGTAAGAAGTGCACAAGTCCTATCTTATGATATAAACCACCTATTATTGTCTTCTCTTTCATATCTCCACGAGGTTGACCTTCTCATTGACTTGTGCAGACTATAAGTTTCTTGACGTCTTGTACTGCAGTAGAAGTGAACTCTCTGAATGCGGACAGTCTCATGGCACATGAACTTTTAGCACCAAGTGGAAAATCTGGAAGGCACATGGACAACATACACAACTTTTGTGAAGCTGGAGGGTCAACTGAAATTGTTCGGGCTTTGTCTAGGAGTGAAATGGAATCCATGACAATGGGGGCCTTACCTCCATATGCTAATGATCAGAATATCACTTCCCCAGTGCAGCGAAAAGGTAGGAAGAAGAATCACAGTAAGCAATATGATTGGCTTGAAAGGAAAAAGAGTGCGCTGATGGTTGTAGCATCTTTAATCGCAACAATGGCATTCAAAATTATTATCAACCCTCCGGGTGGTTTTTGGCAAGACACTACCCAAGGTGACAGCTCGACAAAGCCACACACCGCAGGATATTCCATCATGGCTGACGATGATGCAGTAAATTACTTGAGTTTCTGGTCGGTTAACACAGTAGCCTTTCTTGCATCCCTCAGCATCATCATCCTGATAGTCATGAGCGGCTTCCCTTTGAGGCGTAGGTTTTTAATGTGGATTCTAGTGATGATCATGGGGATCGCCATCATATCCATAGTGCTCACCTATACTCACGCATTAAGAGTCTTCATGCTCTTTCACTAAAAGTATATGTTCAGCAGAATATAATTTGGAATGATCTTGCGGTTTGGCGTGATGATGCTGCTTCTCCCGGGGCTGGGACATAAGATGCGCCAGATGCTGAAGTGATTTGCAAAGTCAGGAAATTAGTCTCACAGGGAAAATCTTTTGCCTCAGTGGTATTGACGAAGACAGCATCTGATGGGGATGCCAAACTATATCATTGTATACATTTGTTGCTCATGTGTTTAAGCGAATATCCATATATGTATATAGGTGGAACTGTGTTCAGTTCTCTACGAGCCTAATATGTGTAGATATAGAGGCTGAAATTTAATAGAAGCAGTGGAACTGCAGGGTTTGCTTGCTACTTTGTAAAACGTGACAGTATTAGTAAGTAGAATTTGTTCTCAATTTCACTCAATCTTGCTTCATTTCAAGTCATTGAATTAGTTGTAGTGGTAATGGTTAAGACCTATCTATTAATGTGTTTTTTAAGATCAAAAGGAGAAGATACAGAAAAATTTTGGTTGACATGCTACTTTGACAGGTGAGGATTGACAATGGCCTTTCTTTCTGGGCTTGATTGAACTTGTTTCTACCAGGGGCTCTTTTCCATGCATATTTTCTTAGTCGTGCCTTTCTGGGACAAAAAGCTTGTTGTAATATTAACTTGTGTTTGGCCTGTGGTTATTGGTAAGAGTATATGCTATTCAATCTTTCATATTTATCCATTCGTTGCTTCTAAAACATGGTCAAATGGGGAGTTTTCCTCTAAAAAATGGTTGAAAGGGGATGTCTTTGGATGGTTGGAATTATATTCATTTATCTGGCGTGAACTTCAACATTTTGAGATTTGCATTGTGTGCTTGTGTAGTTCCATCACTATTGTTCTACTCTAGTCTACATTTTTTGCTTACCATAGGTGATAGATTAACGTGATGGGAGTAAGATTGATTAGAGAAACTTGTCTATAGCTAAGCAAGTGATGGACATCTGTTTTTCCTGCTTTTCAGAATTTAGCAATGTGAGAGATGCATGTTTCCAAAACAAAACTGGATTTGGAATTATAGATGCCTTAATATGTTGGGATTCATTGTAATGCAATCATGAGCATGCTGAAAGCCGATGATTATTTGGGAGATGCATTTATCTAGGTAAATGTATCGTGGGTAGTTGATTCTCTCTTGCCATGAACTCCCCTTCTGGTTTGGTGTTTTCTAGAACTGTCTATCCTGTGTGAAGTGTTATAGTTTTCCAGTGATCTTTTCAGTTTTTTTCCAAAATGTTAACATGCTCTGCTGTTTTTTGCCTTTTCTTTTCAAGGAATGTGATAAAGATGTCACGGAGTCTCCCAATTTCAATTTTAATGTCTCCCATCATGGTGATTATGTGGCAATAGCATCAGAACCACTATGCCTTGTGGGTTGGATATTGTTTCTTGAACTGCTCCGTGAAAAGAAACAGTTACTGAATTCATTCAAAACTTCTTGTCATATTTCTCAAGATCGGAGTGGGATTTTATAAT
The DNA here is from genome assembly GCA_024500025.1 of Syzygium aromaticum. Taxonomy (NCBI): domain Eukaryota; kingdom Viridiplantae; phylum Streptophyta; class Magnoliopsida; order Myrtales; family Myrtaceae; genus Syzygium; species Syzygium aromaticum. The sequence continues at coordinate 9,558,946 of CM044894.1, read as the reverse complement.
AGGTGCAGGCAATGAAGAACAAATTTTGGTTAAATTTTACAGGTAGTGTTGTCCTCTACCTATAGCAATCAGGACAACTCATTCAATCACCTTCTTCATCTGTGGTTCAGAGGTGTTTACTCGTAATTTCTTGACATTTATTGCTTGAAATTAGGCCTTGTGCTATTCTTGTGCCTCTGTTAGACAATTCAGACAATATAAAATGGGATTGACATGGATGATGGTCTATGCAACTAATTATTGACAAATAAGAACAGTAAAACACTATCCTTTTATGGCCTTCCCTTCCCCTTTCAGTGAGGATGCACTATGTCGATTGTATCTTTGAATAATGTCCTTAGAGATGCTGTTTGATAGCGCGTGCATAGGACATAATGTTTACAACTAGTTGTGTCTAATAGTGAGATTTGAATATTCTGTGCCCTATTAGTGATTCAGGATTTACCGCTAACATTTTTACGGCAAGCAGAAGATGTCAACTGGCTGTCCAATTATCATCAATTTGTGTGCTAACTTGGTGTGGAACAAATGATCAAAAGTGTGGAGTCACTTGCTCAGCTCTTCCTTTAACTTCAATTTATTGACTATGAAGGTAAGAGTTGTATGGGCGAAGTATCCAGTTGCTTTTTCATAGCAACACTTTAAGGATGATTGGCTGTAAATGGATAGTGTGTGGTGACAATGGAGATTGGCACTAATTAGAGGACCCCCTTTCTTCTGCTCTTGGCTGCTTTACCTCTGCGTCTGTTGCTGTGCGTGTATCCTTCATGTACTCTATTCCATAGCACTGCTCGCAGTGGTTTTTGTCATGGTCTAGGTGAACCCTTTTGTCTCTCTATGTAATTAAGGCCTCTCAAGTTGCCCCATCACCCTTAAGACAAGCCTTTTCCTTTCATCGCTGAGTTAGTGAAGCTCACGGATTGCATAATCAGAAGGAAAATGGCATCTTTTTTAGGTTCACAATTTTCGGTAGTGTCTGATCATTTATAAGTAGACTATTTGTATGACCTCAGCACTTGGACTCCAATTATTTGAAGTTGTGTGCCTTTGTCGTGATTGATGAAGTGCATGACATCACAAATACTTGAAAGACTGAAGTTATTGCTGAACATTGCGAAACTCATTTATCTGTCGAACTTCCCCCTCCATGCGCAAGGCAGTTTGCCGAAGAAAGCTTGAAACATGTGAACCAAAACGATAAGTGCAGTTCAAACCCCTAGTCATAAAGAGGGGGATGCGAGGAATGGATCGTGGAGACTCTTGCTCCCATAACACGATAAGTTGGGTGGGAGTTTAGCTGTTAGAGAACTTCTGTGTTCATTGTTACAATGATGACCGTATCCAACTTAAGTCGACCTATTTGGATAACAAACTCCAAGAAGGAATTTGTCAGATATGACTCGAGGAAAGACCTCGGAAATAGAACAAATGAAATATCTATGGTGATCTCTAGACTAGTAACGGTTTCCCTGTGAATGTAGTTGTTCGTTTGCATTGCATTTGGCGTAGCATCGGGATTTTCCGACCGCTTCCTAACTGGTAATATTTGGGTCGTGACCTCTACAGATATTCGTGCTTGAAGGAAGCATATGTCATAGCCATTGGCAGTGGATTAGCATGTGGCCTGGATAGAGTCGAGTTTCACCACACTGGTTGGACAAACATAAATGTTAAAATTGACGGAACCTTTTCGTCGCACTGGAAGTTTTGGCTCCTTGATTTGGGAGAAAAACATTTTGTCCCCTCTCTCTCTCTCTCTCTCACACACACACACACACACACACTCAAAATTTTCTGCCATTAGCTAATATTTGATTCCGTCCCACAGTTTGAATAGAAAATAAGAATATTACCTTTGGATATGCTAACATCCAAGATTTGCTGTAAGCCTTCTGAGTTGTGAGTGTTGTCTTGAAATAGAGGATAGGACTACGTAGATTAATAGAAAGTTGTGTCAATACTCTTTTTAAGTCCTGGTTTATGACAGTTGAATTACTCTTTTCCCAGTGTGCTACTTCTGCTGAATATTCTGGCTAGAATTTTGCGGACACCTCTTATATTTTACTGAAATCCGATCGAAGCCCCTTATACTCCAAATGTAGTTCTGTAGCCCATTGCATTTTTTGAAAGTTCGGTGTGAATCGAGTTTCGTTGTAGCAAGAGAGGGTCAATCTGATGTCCCATAGATTTTTGGTAAACTGTTAGAGCGTGCTTTGCGCCTCGTCGCTCAGAAAATTTCTTCCATCTTCTCTGCCATTTGCAGATATCCGTCGCAAGGGGTCACCCGATATCAGCAACCGCAAGCTACAAGAGCACATTGAAAAGAGTGGAATTTTCCGAGTACGAATATTTTGCGGGTTTCCATCTTCCAGATGTTAGTTTCGTCTCGCAAACAGCGGAACGGCTCATCTCGATTCTACAGGATGCCAAGAAAGCCTAAACAACAATGCGGCTTTAGCTGGGGACAGCGGCCGAAATTAAAATAGCAGCAAACCATTTCAAGAGTCTTGTTTATATTCTGTAATGCAAGTAAATTGCTATTGGGTTGAGGTTGAATAAATGTATTCTTTCTTTTTTGGTAAACGAAGAAATGTACGTACTGTCACAAATTCAAGCAAATAGTGTCAAGGAAAAGGCCCAATCATCTATATATATATATTATCAACTCCGTCGCGAGGAATCTCTTTTACGTACAAAGGCTTATCTGCCCAACATTTTACAGGATACAAGTGTAAGAGAGTATCTATTTCTATAGAATGAATTCAAAGGAAACAATGAAATGGGATAAAAATCGTGGTATACACCATTTCATCGCCTTTAACTCAGAACTTTTCGCCCTATATAACTCTGCTCTGCGCACGAGGCGACGCGTGGTGATCGTCCGAGAAATTTTCGACCTATATATCTTGCCGTAATCTCAGCTGAAGAAAACGTGGTCGCATCTCAACACGTTAAGAGCATTCCAAAGAAGGGTTGAGATTTAAACGGATTTTGAGTGCACCCTCGTTCTTGTTTTGAGCTCTAGGTGTGGGGGAAGGTTGTTTGGAGATGCCGAGGACGGCGTCGGGACAAAAGCTCTCGTTTGATTTGCACGGAGTACGTTGAGCGACGATTTAGTGTTGGAGGATCCAACGCCTCAGCGGGGATGAGCGAAGATTGAAAGATGAGGGAGGAGTATACGATGAAAAGGACTCGTGACTCTAATAAGTTTACAGATCTGGAGTAGTTGGGCTTAGCACGTAGTATGTCACTAAGTTTTCAACAGAAATTTGATGGCCACATGAGTTTATATGAATAAGTTAACATCCTCTCTAAATAAACTGATCTCTTGTAAACGAAAATAAGGTACTTACGCAGGCCGAAAGGCAAGGCTTAATGCTTGTTAAGCTACATCAGAGCAACCAAACATTTCTCTCAAAGCAGTGCAGATTTTAAGGATATGGTGAAATTCTCTAGTTCCTTTAGCCCTTGTTTTGGAGATTCAGCTTCATCGAGCAGTTTCAACATTGCGATGCTGACGATCACGACATCGGCTCCCCAACTCGCGACCTGTGCGGATTAATGAAAGCCCAGTCTTGACATGGGAACTAGGATTAGCAGGCCAAGAAAATTTATTTGACCCGTTTTGCATGCTCAGGTTGCGATATGCCGAAGCTGATGGCAACAGGTTTGTTCGTTGCCTGTGACAGCAAACACGACCCGGTGGATACGAAACTTTTGATTGGCACATCAATCATGAATTGCTGATTCATCCTGCTTCGGTGACTAGGAAAGAAAACGTCAACGGATGAATGCTGATGAGCCTAATTTTTCGGTGAATGCGGCAAATTAAAGGGCTTCTAAGGCTCCAAGGTCCAATAGAATTCAGCAGTGGAGTGATGAATGGCCTCCGATTACATGATGAGATTAAAATTCTGAGGATGGATCAAATTCATCATGTCCTGTCTGAAGAACACATTGTGGCCATATGTTGTCGCCACTATGCACTCTGAACAACTAAAGAAAGAACTGGATGCTACAGAGAAATTCATCAAATGTGAGGACCACTCTGAAAATGAGGATAATCTGAACAAACCGGGTCGCATTCCTCGGAAGAAGATGACCTGAGGATGAAGACTTTCACAGCCATGAAAGCAGAGAGAGATTCCCATTCAGGCTGACCTCCTTTATGTCATGTAAAAGAGTTCTCACCCGATCGTTCACAGATGCTCGAGTGCCGGTCACTCCTAGAGGACTGACCTATGATAAACAGAACAAATGGTCGATGTCATCTGTCATCTCCTTGCAACGCCAAAAGAAGCAGACAACAAGAAGGCATCGCGTGCCCAGCAAAGCATAAAAGAATTTTCAGACACTTCGAATATTCTTCATGAATGACTATGCTCTCAACTTTAAAATAAGATGATACTTGTTGCACATGATAATATGCCCCGAGACGAAGCACTGAATGAAGCAAATATGAAATGCTTTCATCAGAAGATTAAAAGCATTTTGTGAGGGGCACGTTTGAAGTCCTATCGCATATGTAATTTCCACAATCACAAAATAAGAGCAGGGTAGTTGAGCTCTAGCATATCGGATCTGAGTCAAGCAAATAGGGACCTCAAATGGCATGTTAGTCTGACCTCTTTCATCGTCAAAATAATCATGTCGAGATCGGTACCGTTGGCCAGGGATCAAATGGCTGCAGCCTAAAAGTCAAGATCCATCAGATGAAGAAACCAAAGTTCGAAATTAGCAAAACACAAGATCACCGGATCGTCTCCTAGAGGATCAGAATACGGGACACCCAGCTCAGTTATCTCTAATCCGCTAGAGTCGAGCACCTTCAAGGTTTCTGCAGTGGTTGACAGGTTGGGATCGCCAGTCGGGACATAGTGATAAGTGCCACCTTCTTACGCAAAATGAAAGCAAATTCAAACATCTTCATCATCGAATACGTAGCTTTTAACAGGAAATTGACTAGCTGGACATTACACTGAGGTGTCAAATTCAAAACTAAACCAAAACTAAACAAATTGTCAATCTGAACGAACCAATAAGAACATGAAAATTTGGAGCAACTCAGTCAGAAGTACAAGTCACTGAAGTGGATAACGCACGACAAGTCAAACGACATTTACCTACCCTCCTTTCTTCATTTTTGCAAATGTCTCGGATATGCCAACCGTCGACAAACACTAAGAGCAGCCATTTGAGGATAACTTTTTGTACAAGCAATCGCTAGTCAACGCGAAAACTGATCAGTTGCTAGACAAGTATTGGCTTTCCTAGTTGAACAAAGAAAGACTGATTCGAAAGCAAACGCCACAACTTTCACCTGCACTCGAGCAATGTCTCAAGGTTTTGTGACTTAATATCTCAAGATTCCGTGACTTCCCTTTCAATCCTGTAAACGAGTTGAGAGAACCCGCAACACAAAACAAATAGACTAAAAACCTTTAGAGTCATATTACAATAGTTTGGTAAACCAACTGACTAATATCAAATGGATAGCCCAAGCAAATACACACAACATGTTCTTCAAGAACAGTGCCATGTCAAGCGATCACTTGTAGAATCAAGCCATTCCTTGGGAGATTCTCTTGTTGGGTTTGGTCAGAGAGACGGGACCAAATGCTGTCAAAGCGAAGATTAGTTAAACGCCCTTCACAATTTTGAGCAGAGAAAATCCGATGTTCCTGGTCTTATTCGAGCAGAGCACTCGAGGTTATAGGAACCCAAATTGGAGATGGTGTATGAAAGACTATTCCCATATTGGTTGTAGACTGTAAGGATGGATTTTCATACATTTTGCTAATAACAAAGGCAAAAAGAGTAAAGAATAAAGAAAGGACTGACAAATTTTTTGCCCCTTTCTTTTTCTGGAATTGAATACTAAAAATAAAAACACATCTTGCTAAGAGTACCTTTAAATTCTTGATAAGTGCATTTTAATTTTAAATATATATTATTCTCAACGAAATGCAAAGGAAAACAAAATCCATATTTCAGTGAAAAAAAAACATATAGACTCGATACTCTTGATAGATATATGTGGCTTTCTCTAATTACTTCTCCATCCAATTTCATGAGGATTTTATTTAATGCCAAAAAGATTTTATTTGTCAGCCGAAATTCAATAAAAGAAATTTCCAAAATTAAACAACTGGTCTGGACTCTCTGTAATTTTATTTTATCTCAGTCCTTAAAGCTCACCTTTTTTATTATCTTGGACTTCATTTAAATACTGCATTAGAGAATTCATCAGAAGAAAAACGTGAATCGAAGACAAGTTCGCCTTTACCTATTCGAAACGCTGCCGTTGCTCTCTCTCCCTGTGCGTACCTGCGAAGCTCCTCTTTTGATTTTTGTCGTGCCATCTTTGTTTTCCTGCGACCCTGAACCGGAGGTAGTAGCGTCCGCGAGGCCACGGCTTCAATGGCGATCGACCATCGAAGGTAGGGTTTGTTGTTTCTTCGTCAAAATCTTGGCTTGTCGTGTGCTCAATTACTTCCGCTCGCTCTTTTTCCTCGCGTCTCCACGCCAGATTGATCGTAAAGTTGGAAACTTTCGGTGCATAGCAGCCTTGACTTCATCGCTTTGCGCGATTCCTCTTCGCAATTGACCACCCGCCTCTGTTTCTTTAACAATGGTTGTGCATGGCGGCAACACAGGGAGGCGCAATTTTCGTGATTTCCTTTTCGGGGTTTAGACAATTGGTCTCGTGACTGGGGACGGGTGGTATGAGTGGTTTTTTGCTGTTTAGTGATGGCCCATTTGAATTCTTGACTAAATTTCTATTTTTTAATTGATGAACTCATGGACAAAGATGCTGCCTTTCGTTTCTGCTGGTGTGATAGGATGTTGGTTCCTGCTATCACTTTTCGAGTCTTCGCAAATACATGATTCCGCTGGCATTGTTGGGAGCGGTTGCTTGAAAGCTGTATTAAAGGCAGTATGTGAAGCGCTGCTTGGTAATTGGTGGGTAGTCTATTGATGCATGATGAGTTCCAAAGATGTGGTACGCGGAATATGATTTCGCAAATCGGTAGTCTCCGTGAAAAGATACGTCGCCAAAAGTTCACTTTGCATGCAGGAAATGAGAATGATCAATAACGTAGTGAGCCAGAGGGTAATTTGTCCTTCTAGACCATATTGTTCTGAGGACTGACAGCTGTTGGAGTAGTGGATTGCGAACTTGGGATATTATTGCGTGAGGAAATAGTAATCCGGTGATCCTTCTTAATAGCTTGGCCGCGTGCTGTTGACTTGTAGGCTACCAGCCTAACCTAGACTTTTTTTAGGTCTTTTCTTCGTTTTGGTTGGTAGTGGTTATCCTATTCAGTTGAGAAAAGAAAAAAAGCGGGAACTCCATGTAAATGAATGGTGTATCAGTTAGTGAATTCGACTCTATACTGTGCATTCGTTACTATTCATTTTCAGACACTGGACATATATTCTTGGGTGTAAACGAGCTCTAGTCTTTGAGCTTCTTTTTGTCCGTGGTTTTTATCTGTCCCTGTGCTTTATAATAACCTTTTCTTTTTGCCTGATCAGAAAATTTTTATAAGTAAAACTTTTTTGCCCCTCCAAATTTAATTAAGGTGTAGTTGTGAGGAAATTGAATGTAGTGAATAATTGCAATGTCCTAATCTTGAAGGCAGTGGGTGTGGAGATGACTGTGCATCTGACCATGGGGATTATCTCTGTAATTTCAATGATTCAATGTGGAGTTCCTTTCTTTTAAGCTGTTGGATCTCCAGGTTTTTTGCAGATTTGGTGAGTCAAGAAATTTAAGTTTTGGCAGCATAATGATTTGGCTTGTCTTTTTCTGTTCACGTTGTTGCATGTTAACAATGTTAATCATATCTAAGAATTGGCAGGTTTGCTCGTTGATTAGTTCTTGCTCTTCATTTGCTGCTGAGAGGGAAAGGCATAGTAAATTAGGCAGCAGCAAGTTGGTGATGGATCCTATAGAGATAAGTTCATCAGATAGCGAAACAGAGGTGGAAGACAGTGGAAGAAATACTACTGGCCAAGATAGAAGGGTTCTACCACTATGGGATTCAAATTTGACTTCTGGTGTGAGCACTAGGAGGACAGGTTAGTAAATGAAAGTTTCTTAGTAAAATTTGATCGATATAATATAGGAGAAACTGATTACCTTTGAGATGAATCTAGATTCTCATGGACAATTGCTTACTGCTCCTAAAGAAACTGCTACTTCTGGAAGCCCTTTGAGATATGTTCCACAAGCAAAAGCTCGTGCAAATTCTTCCCTCAGTGATGGCATTGGATACTCTGCTCAAAGCTCACAGGCTGATGATGTTAGATATTTTCCTGAAAATGGGCATTCAGCTCTACCTTCTGCCATAAACTCGCGAATTTCTAGTAGCCCTATTGGTGATTATGAAAGACTTTCATCACAGCAGGCTTTGAAGAGAACGCTTCCGTCATCTTTCCACCCACATGTGCACGCTAATAAAGCAAATATTTTTGAAGAGAATGTGGACAATCGTCGTATTAATGATATTCATGGAAACTCTTCACGGCCGAGTTCATCAGATAGCAAGAGCTACATGAGAGACCATTGGAGCAGGAACACTGATGACGAAGTTATCATGATTGAGGAAAAAAGTAGTAGGATTTTGCCACCGTCAATTATGCCCGTGAAGTCTGTGTCTGCTGTGCAGTTTCCTGGTTCAAGTGATCCCATTTTTCATTCTGCGATTGGTGAGTTGTCCAAAAATGACGAGAGACTGATTTATCAAGCGGCATTAGAGGTACTATTGCTGTTAATTTCAAGTTAATAAAAATCTACATGTTGGATGACTAACGTTACGATGCTAATTTGTCCTGGTCAGCACTCGTCAACGTGTGGCATTTCAGTTTTTGAGCGAACTTTGATCTTTTAGGTGTGCTATCCTCAAGTCGTGGTGACAGCTTAATTTTTCGGAGAAGTAATTAGTAATGACAATACGGTACACAAGGATCTTGGTTTAATATCGGCTGGCTAAGTTTTAGTTGCAAGCAGCCAAGAACCACTAACCTCGGTGATTGGTTAGCCAGCAATCTCTGCTGGGCTTGAGTTTGTTAATATCATTGGCTATCACGTGTTAAACATCCCAGTAACCTCTAGGCTTACTCTTCCATGTACTAGATCTGTTCACTCTATCAATTCCATCCGAGTTTGTTTAAAAAAAGATGGAGAGGTAAATGCTTGGGCTGGTGCACAATCTGTTTAGTTGTCAATGTTGAATATATGCATTTGAGTGTCAAAGCCTGATATATTAACCCTTGCAGGATCTTAATCAACCAAAACTTGAAGCTACGTTACCCGATGGTCTGTTGTCCGTACCTCTTTTAAGACATCAGGTGCTTCTAAATACCATCTCTGTTCCATTCTCTGAGATAAATATGGATTTTCTCTAATTATTGTATTAGTAGAAAATTGCCTTGGCATGGATGCTTCAAAAGGAAACAAGAAGTTTGCACTGTTTGGGTGGAATTTTGGCTGATGATCAGGTAAATTTCTACCAATTCTTTTAGCCTACATATTTGTCAACCATTTCCCTTATTCTATCCTAGATTAACTGTACGGATGATGCAGGGCCTTGGTAAGACCATCTCTATGATTGCCCTTATACAAATGCAACGGTATTTGCAGTCTAAATCAAAGTCCGAAAATATGCCCAATCCCAAAACTGAAGCGCTGAATTTGGATGACGATGAAGATAATGGTAATAATGCTTTGAACAAATCCCAGGTTCCTGCAGAATCGAAGGATTCTAAACCTATTCCAGAAGTGAGTACTTCCACCCATGCATTCAGTAAGCGGAGGCCCTCTGGAGGCACATTGGTTGTTTGTCCTGCCAGTGTTCTCCGGCAATGGGCTAGGGAGTTGGATGAGAAAGTTGCAGAGGAAGCCAAGCTTAAGGTTTTAGTCTATCATGGAGGAAATAGGACAAGGGATCCTGTTGAACTGGCAAATTATGATGTAGTTGTCACAACATATGCTATTGTAACTATTGAAGTACCAAAACAACCTTTGGTTGACGAGGATGATGCTGAAGAAAGAAATGGGGAAGCATATGGATTGTCATCGGAGTTTTCAGCTAATAAGAGGAGGAAAAAAGCTATCAATGTTAGTAAGAAAGGGAAGAAGGGTAGAAAAGGGTTTGATAGTTCGTCTTTTGATTGTAGCAGCGGTGCACTTGCTAGAGTAGGGTGGTTTAGGGTAATTTTGGATGAAGCCCAGACAATAAAAAATCACAGGACCCAAGTTGCTAGAGCATGCTGTAGCCTTCGTGCCAAAAGAAGATGGTGCTTGTCTGGAACTCCCATACAGAATGCAATCGATGATTTATATAGCTACTTCAGATTCTTGAAGTACGAACCATATGCTGCATATAAATCATTTTATACGACAATAAAGATTCCTATATCGCGAAATTCAGTCCATGGTTACAAGAAGCTCCAAGCAATCCTTAGGGCTATAATGCTGCGTCGTACAAAAGGTGAGTTTGTTTTTTAGCACCAGTACAATATTTTATTCGCAGAAATTTAGATCTAGCATTTGATGGTAGTTCTTTCCCTCCTGCAAGGGGCATGAACCACCCACCACCCCCACCCCCACCAACCACACCCCCCCCCTCCCCCCCTCCCCCGGCGCTTTCCCTTTTGCACATTAAATGGGAAGTACCTTTGCATTATTAATGCTGATATGAAGTATGTGATTTCATGATTGAATTCAAATTCTCGGTGAGACATTCGTTGGTTTTTTTCTATATCCTGCCCAACTCCTGTGCTTAATAATATTTGGGATGCTTTGATTGGAATTGTTGATTAGTAATTTTGCTTGTCATTGGTGTATCTTTAAATTATTTCGGATAATGGGTTTATTACTGATGAGCTATTTTCACATTCTAGGAACATTGATTGATGGGGAGCCGATAATTACATTGCCTCCAAAAACAATATGCTTGGCTAAGGTGGATTTCTCAAATGAAGAGAGGGATTTCTACACCCAACTAGAGCACGATTCACGTGTACAATTCAAGGTGAGGAACGGACCTTCTTAAATTTTCTCACTAGCATTTTAGTTTTTTGTTATTAAACTAGCAATACTGGTATCGTTCAGAGTCATTTAAAAGAGCTTTTTCTAGTCATATTTTGTGCTGCCACTGGGACTATTTGGAAGATGATCGCTGTTTATATCATTTTGGATATGATTCTGCTAATTGTGTGTGTTCCTTTATCTTTGTTATTAAGAACTCAATTTTTCTGTGTTGTTTGTGTTCTCGATATGGGTGCTTTAGTTAGATATTGTGGTATCAACTGCTAACATCCCTCCATCCCCCCCCCCCCCCCAAAAAAAAATAATAATAATAATAAATAAAAAGAAAAATGACACCCAAAAAAAAAGAAACAAAACCAAGGATGCTAGCAAGGTGTTGATCATTGTGTTATTGCTTTTAATTGTGATGTTATCGATCAAAATTTTGCAGTTTGGAAATGTTGCATATTTGCAGTCCATATTTACACTGTAATATTACAAATTGTGTCTCCATAGTTTATGCTGTCGTATTTTGATTAATTTAGGTGGTCCCTCTTTCTTCTGTTGGGCTATATGTGCTCCTAATTGTCTAGTTCTATATTACAGGCATATGCTGCTGCTGGCACTGTGAAACAGAACTATGCAAATATTCTTCTGATGCTTTTGCGCCTGCGACAGGCTTGTGACCATCCACTGCTTGTCAAAGGATACAATTCTGATTCTGTTGGAAACTTTTCTGTGCAAGCGGCAAAAAAATTACCTCGAAATAGGCTTAATCATCTCCTGGATCTCCTGGAGACGTCCTTGTCCACATGTACTGCCTGTAATGTACGTGTTTTTTATAAGTGTTTAGAGTGTTTGTGACCATGTGTGCATGCACACCTGTGCTCATCACTTTGTCTGCACTCCAGAATGCAGTTTTACTAATCAGTGTTAATTTTGCAGCCATATTTGTTTTTGCTTGTGTATCTGCAAATCCGAAGAAATCAATTAACATCTCAACTATGAATATGTCATCTATCGCATTTGATTGACAGTTTGGAATCTGTATTCCTGCATCGATTTATTGTGCTCTATCTAATGGTTTTAGGTTTATGTATTTTTCAGGATACACCGGACCACCCCGTTGTTACTATCTGTGGCCATGTTTTCTGTTATCAGTGTGTGTCTGAATATCTGACTGGTGACGACAATGCATGTCCTGCACATAGATGTAAAGAACCACTCGGTCCAGCAGATGTTTTCTCTGAAGCTATTCTCAGGAGTTGCATCTTCGGTAACTTTGAAAATGGTTCAACGAGTTCACAGCGAGCTGACAAATCATTGATCATGCAGCATGAGTTTAGTTCAGCTAAAATCAAAGCTCTTCTTGAGATTTTACAGTCGCAATGCAGAGGTGAAAGTACAGATGCAGAGCTTCATGGTCCCATTGATTGTGATGATTATGAAAATACAGCCGCCGGGGATTCTACATACAGAGTTAAAGCTGTTAAGCACACAACTGTTTATTCAAGTTCGAGTTCTCCCCCCGAAGGACCAATTAAAGCAATTGTCTTTTCTCAGTGGACGAGTATGTTAAACTTGGTTGAACAAAATCTGAACCAGTTTTGCATACAATATAGACGACTTGATGGAACAATGACCCTTTCTGCAAGAGACAAAGCTGTGAAGGAATTTAACACTGATCCTGAGGTTTGGCTGCTATAGTTGGAGAACATTTCAATCATCTCTCGGTGCCTGTCAGTTTTGCTTTGGATACGCATATTCTCACAGAACTGCACTAGATGAAAGGCCCCTGCATAATTATCGTAATTGGTGGAATATGCTGTTAATGTGTGTAGTAGGAGCTTGAAGCTGCTAAGCGAGAAATTCTGTGTCACCTGTTTTGTTTTCACAAGAGAACCACGTTGTGTCTTCCCCTAAATTTTTTTGAGCTTGACACCTGAATCTTTGAAATTTTTTGCAGATAGTCGTTATGCTAATGTCATTAAAAGCAGGAAATCTTGGTCTAAACATGGTTGCTGCTTGTCATGTTATTCTTTTGGATCTTTGGTGGAATCCAACTACTGAAGATCAAGCTATTGATCGAGCTCATAGAATTGGACAAACTCGACCAGTTACTGTATCTCGAATCACAATTAAGGATACGGTGGAAGATAGGATTTTGGCTCTGCAGGTACTGCTTGGTCTTTCTCTTTTGGGCCTCGTCTAAGCTCTGTTAGGCTTGAGTCTCTGACATTTTTGCAGTTTCTTTTGCGGTTTCATTTCCCGTTCTTTAATTTATAGTAGCATCAATTCAGTGATTGTTTATTTTCTCCAGACAAGGAACCTAACTATCGTCAGTGCAGTCACCCTCTGTTTTCTCTATTTGAGGAAAGTAATAATTTTCATCAATCAGATGCAATAAAATATTTGATGACCAGTTAATTGCCATGAAGTCTACTATTCTCCCCCTCAATTGTTAATCAAATATGCGTTCTGGTCATTTTAATTAGCCATCGCTAGAATCATATTGTTATGTGATGAGAGAGCAATGCACACCTTATCACTATGGTTAAGCAAAGGAACATATGCGTAGTAATAGATGCTTTAAGAGGCCTTATTTTGTTCATCATTTGGCACATTTTGTTCTACTGGCCTGGCCTTAATATCCGTTTGATGATAGGATATTAACTCGTTAACATGCTTCATTTTGCTTGTTGTCATTTGCAGGAAGAAAAGAGAAAGATGGTGGCATCTGCTTTTGGTGAAGACCAAGGAGGTGGTGCTGCAACTCGTCTAACAGTTGAAGATCTCAAATACCTCTTTATGTTATAGATTTGTTCTCATCACATTTTTTGGCTCGAGTAAGTCTTCTCATTCCGAAAACTTCTGGGGAAGGGCAAGGGAGTGATTTAAGTTTTCATTAGTCAGAGGAGGGAGGAATTTTTGAGTATCTACTAGCGAGCATATTACCCCCCGCTGCCGCCGGTGTTTTGACAAGAACATCGGCAGTAAACTCTAGATTGCCCGTGCCTGAATTTTAGCTTGACAGAAGGGATTTTTGTCGGCGGTGGATGCAGCAACTAGGCTAACATGTAAATATTATATTGTAGATTAAACTAGATTAGCATAGAATTAGACCCTTTCATAGCTTATGATATGATTATTTTGTCTCTGTATATTCTCTCTCAGCAAACCTCTGAGGTTCATGTTGCCCATCTTTGATGGGATCTTCGCTCTTGTTGGCTGCTCGTGTTGGCGTTTGTGATGCATTAAGTTCAGGATCTAATCTCTATTGATTCTCCTTTCCAACTACGAATATCTGGCGTACCACTTTGAATCTAGTGAGTGGGAGGGAGAAATGAGGGTCACGGGTAGAGAGACATCCCTTGCTTGTGCCTTAACCTTTTTATTTTTGAACTGCTGATGACAAGGGTGCCCAAGTTTATTAAGTGCATCCCATACAATTTATAAGCTGGGCATACATTGATGTGCAAAATTCTGTTCTTATGTCATTTTGTCTTTCGCTTGACAAATCTAAGATTGAATGGATGAAAACATTCCTAAGAAAATTACTCTGGCTTAAACTTGTTTTCTCATGTGGCTAGTTGAGGAGATGAGGCAGAACTCTTCAACTAGTCAATCAGCAGACGTAAAAGCCACAAAATATGACTACTTAAAACTAAGAGGTCCCCTTTTCTTCTAAAGAAAAAATCCTCTTAATGGCTCACTTGGATTATAAAGGCACTTTTTGGAAGAGGGCAAGACGGTTTCAAATTGAATGGTAGTGTTCCGTGCACCACTGTTCAAAACTTGAGCACAAGTCAACAAAAATCGGGACCTTAATATGTCGAAACATATTATGAATGGTACTAAAAGTAGAGCGAACAGATTTTGTTCCCATTTGACTATAGTTGGCTTGTGAGTTGGCTAGTAAGGAAAAAGTCTCTTGAGCCAGTTGTGATTGTCTCCTTGTCTTGCCTCAGGAAGGGTGAAAAAGTGACCTAAAAAATTGGGCTAGTCACAATAGCCCAGCAAGGGGATCCAGAAAATATTAAAATAATGGACAAGAATTGACACTGTGCCGTACCAAGATAATTGAGGGTGGGAAATGATCTTGACGAATATCCAAGGTGATCCTAATTTCGGATCAAATCCCTACATTTTGCTTTATTTGATTCCCTTCCTTTCACCAGTTTCACCACCAGATTTTCCAACTTTTGTGGGCCTCTAAAGTTGTTGCTCGACACTACAAGGATTGGAGGATTCAAATTGAAACCACAGTAATGACATTACCCTCTATAATTGTTTTTTCAACCTCATTTCACAGAGAGAGAGAGAGAGAGAGAGAGAGAGAGAGAGATGGGGTACGAAAGACTCAGATGTTAATGATGTTTTTCTTTTTTTCCCTGTTCTTTCTTCACTCTAATCTTCCCTAAAACAAAAAGCGTAAAAGTACTCTTAATGTCAATCTATGGGGAAAAAGGAAAAGCAAATGACTTTGCAAAAGTGACCGCTTGAATACAATCCCAACTTAAGGTTACGCCAAGGGCAGACCAGAAACCCTATTGGTGGCCTCACATGTCCACCGTGGTGGTGGCTCCCTTCCCTCATCACTCGAACTCTGCAGCCTTTACTCAGAGAGAGAGAGAGAGAGGAATCTGTCTACATGGATGACAGGAAAAAGGGAAAGCTAATGCAATTCACAGTGTGTCAGGGTCATGTCCACACACTAACAGCAGTGGTGAGACTGAACCATTTCTACTATGCATTTCAAGTAAAAGGGGCCTCTTGGATCCTCGAAGGTTGCCCCAAAAGATGTTTGCTCCATGTAAACGACCTTTTGATGCGGTTCCTTTGACTGCCTGCAGATTTTCTCTTGGTGCTAACTGGTTCTCTCTCTCTCTCTCTCTCTCTCTGTGATGAAAGCAAAGAAAAGGAAAAGACAGGATTTTTATACTCCAGTGAAGTGGGAGTTAAATTTTGCTTTTACACTATCGATCTCTAACTCACCCCACCTCTCTAATCTCATACCAATGCATAAACACCCCATAATCAGACATTAATACATCACTTCTCATCTATATACTACACTCTACGAATAATATATATGGTAAGACTAAGACTAGCAAAATTCACCCATGAGTTCTTTACATATTTACTTAACAAACGTTGGGACCAAAACCAACGAATCCATTGGCTCCATCAAAAGAGACTTGTATGCCTTCTTGCTGTATGTTCCCAATGATGGAAAGTGCTGAGGAAGACGGCGCGAACGCGAAACAGAATGTGCCCGCGTCGTCGACCGGGATCAGGAAGTTCCTCGCCGGGAGCGTCAGGATCGGCCCGCCTGAGAAATAGAACGAGATGGTCGGGACCCGCACCGTCACGAAACCATACAGGTTGTAGCAGGTGTCGAAGATAGACACCCCCGTGGCTCGTGGGAGGTTCGTCGTCTGAGCGAGAAAAGCGTCGCGAAACGCCACATAAGCGGGCAACGGGAACCGGGTCACGGCGGTGCCTGTGTCCATGACGACTCCTCCGTTGCCCAATTCATTGAGGCGAAAAGTGTCCTCCGATATGGGCACCCGGATGCCACCAACACCGAGGCCCGCAAGACCGATATAATAAAAACTCGGCGCCCGCGGGTTACGGATCAGGGGGACCCAGACAGCTCCGACAGGCACGGCCCCGCGCCCGAACTCCAATGACCCGGACGCATCGGTGCCCCGACTAACGAGGCAATAGCTGAATGCCCCACCGGTCTGCCCGCCCAGCTGGCCCACGAAGGACATGGAACCGCCCCCTAGGCCTAGCAGGCCCGCGGCGCCGATGAACATGCCCCGGTTCATGTGCCCGCACCCGATTGCCACGCTGTTGACCACGGTCCGCCCGAAGGTGAGGGTCTCCAATGCCATGGTGCCCTTGGTGTAGGACCCGTCGCCGTAGGACACCTCGTAGTGGCACCGGCCAGAGCGGCAGCCCGCGTTCTCGAGCCGGTCGCAGACCGTGGAGCTGCACGACACCCCGGAGAACGATGCGGACCCGGATGGGTCGAAGACTGGGTCGGACTGGCGGTAGCACTGGCTGCAAGGCTGACACTGCACCCACACAATGTCACTGCCGGAGTCAATCACCATGTATTGGCTCCTTGCCGGGCTTCCAACTCCTATCCTCACAAAGTACTCACCACTCCCTTGATCCATGCCCGAGACAACGTCGGACCCGAAATCCTCCACCGCCTCATAGGCGGCCCCACCGGCTTTGCCGCCGTACAGTCGATGGAAGAGCCCGGCGACCCGTTTGGCGTCCCGCTTCATCCGATCGTGGAAACGACGGGCATGAGAGTCGCCATGGGAGCTGGTGGAAGGTAATTTGTCTCTGTGAACCAGCCTCAGCTTGTACTCGCCTTCGTGCTCGCTCTCGCTCTCGCTCACATCATGTTCGTTGAAGAAGTCGTGGTACTCGTTTATCTTGGGAGGGAGGGCTTTTGTGGCCGCGACGGCTTCTTCCACGTCCAAGCGCTGGAAGTCCGGGTATGATGTGGTGGCTGCGGCGGCGGCGGCAGCGCTCAGAAGCTGAAGCACCACAAGGAGGACCAAGAACGCTCGCAACACACTTGTTCTCTGCATCCTTTTGGTTTTGGTCGATAAAGGAGGAAGAGCTGGAGAGGTTTTTCAAGACAAGCACTCTTTTGGTGAGTCCTCTGAGGAAGGAAATGAGGGGTGCGGGAAGGGGATTTATTCGGTTTGGGTTTAGCGAGGTTGATTGAAGGGACGACAAAGTTTGTGGGGTTTTGAAATAATTGAGGTGACGGGGTTCCTCTGTTTCTGCTGTTTGGCCTTCCTGCTCTTGGAGTGATTCAAGAAAATGATAGGAGGGAGGCGTCCCCTCGCTCGTGGTGGTAGCTCGACTTTTGTAATTTCTGCTCTCCTTTTTCTTTTCAATACATTTTTTTTTATTTATTTCTTCTCCTCCTTTTGAAGAGCTGTGATGTGATGTGATTACCAATTTGCACAGACCGTGCAAAGCTTTGACCAGCTGCTGCTATATATGAACACCCTCATTGTTATTTTTTTCTTTATTTTTCTAAGAAGAATAAAATAATCGTGCTTTGTCTAAGATGTGCATTGCAATTTGCACGCGCTATACATCCACAGCTAGACATAGAAACTCCCCAAGTTCAATGTGATCTTTTCCTCTGCTAAATCTAGGGCTTTTCTTTTCTTTCTTGAGTATTATATTTGATGCTGCAGCAAGAAAAGTGACCCCATTTGGCCCTTTGAATAAGAAAATAGGTGAGATGATGAGCAAAAAAATCGACCCTTGAAAGAAAC
Source organism: Syzygium aromaticum (assembly GCA_024500025.1). Taxonomy (NCBI): domain Eukaryota; kingdom Viridiplantae; phylum Streptophyta; class Magnoliopsida; order Myrtales; family Myrtaceae; genus Syzygium; species Syzygium aromaticum. The sequence continues at coordinate 9,540,589 of CM044894.1, read as the reverse complement.
GGATCGTTCATCTAATTGTCTTGACATTATTATATTGTAAATTTTCACTTTTGGGTCTTCTTTTCTTGACGTGAGAAATCATCACACAGACATAACAGAGCCATTGGGGAACACGAGAAAGCCAAAAGCATCCGATGGAGAAACCCTAATCAGCGAGCCATGAATTAGCAACATGTGCCCTCTACTTTCATTGACCGAAGTGTAATTATAGTAATTATGTTCCGCGCTTGTAATTATGACTGTTTTTCTTTCTCTTGGTGAGAAATGCTGCACTTTCTCTTGCTGTGGGAACGCTTTGTTTGGAAAGCAAAGAGGGGATGATGATGATAGCAAAAGCAAGGTCAAAACAGAGATTGATATGAAATAAGGTTTCTGCAAATCATTTCATGAGCTTCCACCAACAGCAATAGAAGAGGTGAGAAGAGCATATACATTTCTTCTTCTACCCTTGTTCTAAGAAAAGTCAGGTGATATTTGATCAGATTACATCGTTAGGTCAACTTAACTATATGGAGAGAATCAACCGAAAACGCAGTGATTGGAAGAAGATTGAGTGGGTAGTTCTAGCAGAAAAAAGTTTCTGATGAAAGTTTATGTCGCCAATGAGCGTGATCAACAGTGACATAAGTTTAAAACTTTTAGAGGGTAGGAACTAAAGAGATTTTGCTTGCATCTGATATTAAAGATGAACTTTTTCCATGATTAGTGCTCGATTATCGTGGTCTTGTGTAATTATACAGCATGTCTAACGAAAAAACGTGTCTTTCGTGCCACGACGCATTGAATTTAAGTATAAAGTACGAGTCATAGATTACATCATATTAATCAAATTTTGCACTTTTGTATAGTTGATATGTAGAAAGTTAGAAAACTTTCCATCTTCTTTCAATTAGCTATTACAGAAATCATTCCTAACTTTCAAGAGATCAAACAACTTATTGATGTATCCATCATCGCTCTCAACCTTAACATACTTCTTTTTATTTTTTATCTCTATCTTAATGTATGTTCTCCAAATGCGAATTACTCTATGTAAATTAATATTTATACCAATTTTTTTTTAATTCCACCATCATTTGCCACTATGATGGGACAATATGATGGATGTAATTATCTTTCTTCCTTTATTTCACGAGGAAAAGTGGAGTTGTCGATACCCATCATGTCATACCATTGATTTCACTAAGTATTGTGAAGATTTTTTTATTAGTTTCAGGTTTATCATATTAATATCGTGTTAGATTTGAATTTCTCTCAGTAAATTCTCGTGATATTTAAGCTGTCTTGAAAAAATTGACGGTTTTAATAAATGATTAACAAAATATAGAGCTCTTGTCAAGATAATATCCTACCCTTACATACATTGTATAGGGACCAAAAGTTCCTCCATCAGTGTACTGTCATCATAGATACCTTTTGCAAGGAAAAAGGAACAGTTCCATTGTGCATGCTTTTCTCCAACTAGAGCTAGGTTTAATATTGTGGCAACTAGTGCTTCTTCCTAGTAAGGACAAACTCTCTCTCTCTCTCTCTAAAAGTGGTAAAAGGTTGATGATTTAAAAACATAAAGATGAAAGGTGGCTGAGTTCCACGTAGAATGGAAACCCTAATCGCTCGTGTAAATTAGAGATTAGAAAAAATCAAACCTCACGTCTCGCTCTAACTTTTCCTTTGAGCCTAAAATACAAACCATAAAGATTCCATCTTTCTACTTAGACCCGTAGCCTTTTGACAAAGTGATTAGATTTGTATTGTTTATATAAACGAGGGTTTACGTGTGAGTGCCTTGATATTTGTTACTTTAATTAGGTTTTCGCTTAATAAAACGGCTTAATTCTTCGGCGGCATGACGATATTTTCTCTTAACCTTTTTATTTTTCTGGAGGATCTTTCTTTTCCTTTTTTTCTTCTCTTTTTGTTTTTCCAATTTTTTGTTTCTAATTTTACTTTATTTGTCCCCCACCCTTCTTTTGGAGATAACAGGAAACCGGGCTTTAATAAGCGAGAAAAGTCGTGACAAATTTCATTAATGCCCTTTCGGGTACACTGTACGATTAGATGGTGAAGAGAAAGAAATAATGACAAAACTGATGCAATAATAATAAATAGCAAGATGCTTTGAGACGTGTGTATCTATATATATATATATCATGATTGCTCAAAATGTTTATGTTGGTCCCAACATGTTTTTGATGTATAATTATAAAATAAAGTAAAAAAAAACACAAATGTTGATTTTCATGGGGATAAGATAGGAATTTACTGTTAATTTCTCCTCAAAACTCCTTAGGATGGATTTTCTTTTTTCAAAAGTTAGATGGGCCATCACGAAAGAGTTTTCATGCAACCAAGTTATATCCACCTCCCCCGGATCCGATCATATACGCAGCTCATCCGCATTGGTGTCGAGGGATTTACCAATAATTATGCTTCTATTAGGGTTCAAACCCGAGAAATCGCAATGAATTGAATTGAATCCGCGACCTCATGCATCTCGATACACAAGTCATGGTCGTTCCACCCATCAGTCGGAGATAAGGGAAGTCTATCCTATGGTGTATTAACGAACAATGGCATCCCGTGTAGAAAAGGACAAAGAACTGTTGGAGATTGGGGCTAAGAGTCACGCGCGATGCAATGACAATGAAGTTTACCATCCCTCCATAATCATTGCACCCCCACATGGCCCAGCTCATTCCCCTCTCCTTTACGTTCGTCGTAAGCTCGACCCTTTTCTTACAGTGAATGACATTGGTTTTGATTGATTTCTTGACTCGATCCTCGTTAAAACTAGCAGCAGACGTCCATGCATGCACGAGGCAGGCCAGGAAACCCTAAAACCTGTTGTCTGGATCGTGATCAAGTGTGTTTCTCACTCACTCGTCCATATATATTAGAACTTTTTCCTTTGCATTTTAAGTGGAAGATAACGTGGGAAGCATAGTACGCAAGTAGACCGGAACGTTCGAGTAGTACGGTCCCAGTCGTCTTGAGAATCATTGCCCGGACCAGATGCACGCATCCAAAATCCAGATGGCCCGTTGATCTAAGGAGCTTCCATCTGAAAGTTTAGTGAAAGAAACTAACCTAGATGGTCTAAATACATGTTTGAGTGCATGCACCCAATGCGAGCAATAGTTTCATTCTACGCTGCCGATGTGATGACATAAAGAACGTTCAAATTGTATATTTAACTCGATAGCCATCGTCCTATATGTATTCCTATGCCTATCTCCTTCATATTGTTGCAACATGCTTAAGCTAATCGGGCTTGGGCATCACATCGTCGTATATACATATGTGCATGTAGATATAACCATCATAGGAAAAGTGTCAAAAAAGTCATGAACATTTTGCATTAATGTCAATTTTGTCCTAAACCTTTTTTGGTGCCAATTCAGTCCTAAATATTTTGCATTTGTACCAATTTAGTCATAAATATTTTTTTGGTGTAAATATAATCATAAACTTTTTGCATTTGTGCCAATTCGGTCCTAAACCTTTTGTCTTTGTGCTAATTTAGTCCCTTTGGTCAATTTCGGCTTGATTTTGTTGACATGGACGCTGGCCGGCGGGTAACTGATCGCCAGCGGGTAGCCGATCACCAGCATTGTTATGGACAACTTTAATAATATTTTAATATTTTTTAAATTCTTTTTTTTTTCCTCTCCCTTGCCTCCTTCCTTTAGCTAATCGCCAGACCGATGACCAGCTAGAGGCCGGCGAGGCTGGGCCTTGCCGAATCTGGCAAGGTCGTGCCTCGCGTAGCTGCTAGCGAGGTCGGGCATCGCACAGCCGCTGACGAGGCTCGAGCCCTTGCCAGAGACCTTCAACCTCATGGCCTCCGATGAGGGATCGGCCTCGCCCAACTGCAGGCGAGGCTCAAGCCCTAGCCGGAGGCCGTGAGGTCGAAGGTCTCTGGCGAGGGCTCGAGCCTCGCCGACTTCTGGCCTCTGGCCAATCGCCAGTTTGGCACCGGCTAGAGGGAGGGGAAGGAAAAAAAAAGAAAAGAAAAGAAATAAATAATTCCAAAAAATATTAAAATATTATTAAAAATTGTCCACGTTAGCGCCGGTGACCGGCTACTGGCCGATCAATGTCCACATCAGCAAAATTCGGCCAATTAGTTGGAAGGACTGAATTGACACAAAGACAAAGGGAAAAGTGCCAAAAAAGTCCTAAACCTTTTGCATTAGTGCTAATTTAATCAAAAACCTTTTTTTGGTGCCAATTCAGTTCTAAATATTTTGCATTGGTGCCAATTTAGTCATAAACCTTTTTTTTTTGTGTCAATTCAGTCCTAAACCTTTTAAATTGGTGCAAATTCAGTCATAAACTTTTTGTTTTTGTGCCAATTTAGTCTTTTCGGTCAATTTTGATCGGAATTTGCCGATGTGGATGCTGGTCACTGGCGCCGACATGGCGCTGACCTGAACAACTTAAATAATATTTTAATATTTTAATATTTTATTTTTTTCCTTTTTTTTTCTTTTTTTTACCACTTTTTTTTTGTCTCTCCCTTCTACCTCTAGCCGGTCGTTGGTCTAATGACCGGCCAGAGACCGAAGGCCGATGAGCTCGATCTCGCCGGCCACGGGCGAGGCTCGCTCTCACTGGCCACTGGCGAGGGTGAGCCTCGCCTTGGTCGGGCGAGGCTCGAGCCCTCGCCGTAGCCTCTAGCGAGAGCTCAATCCTCGCCCTCGCCAGTGGCCAGTGAGGGCGAGTCTCGCCAGTGGCCGACGAGGTTAAGCTCGCCGACCTCTGGCCTCTGGCCAGTGCCAGAAGAAGGAGAGAGAGACAAAAAAAAAGTGGAAAAAAAAGAAAAAATTGAAAAAATATTAAAATATTGTTTAAGTTGTCCACGTCGGCGCCGATGACCGGTCGCCAGCCGGCAGGTGTCCATGTCGGCAAATTCCGATCAAAATTGGCCGGAAAAACTAAATTGGCACAAAAACAAAAAGTTTAGGATTGAATTGACACCAATTTAAAAAGTTTATGACTGAATTGGCACAAAAACAAAAAGTTTAGGACTGAATAAGCACCAATTTAAAAGGTTTAGAACTGAATTGGCACAAAAACAAAAAGTTTAGGACTAAATTGGCACCAATTAAAAAGGTTTAGAACTGAATTGGTACCAAAAAAAGGTTTAAGACTAAATTGACAAAAATGCAAAAGGTTTAGGACTGAATTGGCACCAAAAAAAGGTTTAGGACTAAATTGGTACAAATGCAAAAGGTTTATAACTTTTTTTGCACTTTTTCTCAAAGACAAAATGTTTAGGGTTGAATTGGTACTAATCCAAAAGGTTTAGGACTGAATTAGCACAAAAAAATGTTTAGGATTAAATTGGCATCAATGCAAAATGTTTAGAACTGAATTAACACTAAAAAAAGGTTTATAATTAAATTGGCACAAATGCTAAGGATTTAGGACTTTTTTGACACTTGTCCCTAACCATCACTTATGCCTAAAAACTTTTAACTTTTGGGTATAGGTAGTTTGTAAACGACTCTAGTCACGGTCTGATGGTCTTCCAAAAGTTAACTACCAAGGGCTAATATCGAGCTAATTAAGCAAACAAGGAGACATATAAATGCCAAAATAAGTTGAAACCTTTACATCATTTCAATCTCCCGTCACCTTTCATCTTCTTTGGCGATCACAATTCCAAACCCCCCCACTAAAGTCGCACATCTAGCCTAGTACACGATCATTTCCATAGCTCATAGACATATATTTTACTCCCCATACTTAGCTTTTAGTACAAATTCTTTGAGCCAACCAATAGAACGAAAACTAAGGCTTCTTATGCTATTTTACAACCTCCTCGTGGGTCTCACGAGCAATCAACCTAACTATAGTTAACATATACTAATACTCAACTTTATGTTGAAATCAATGTGATGTGGGTTTCATGAGTCAGATCTTGCTTTTCGGAATCAATGGCCATTTTTTTCATACTTCTCTGGGGGAGAACTATGTCAAGGGAAAAAGTGGTGCTTCTTTTGCTGATGGATTCTTACACGAAATGCTCATTAAAGTAGGTGTCGACATAAACAAAATGAAAATACACATGTAATGGTCGCACGCATATGGCTACATTGCTTAATCATGTCCATCTTTTTGGTCGATGAGTGGAAGATTAGTTCAAAGGCAAAGATGCGGGTGGTGATTAACATGATAGTTTAATGCGATAATGGTGCGCTTAGCTCATCCCTTTGGCTTGAATCGACCAATCATGTATATAAGAACTCGTGATTCAAACTTCAGTTCTGATTTTGGTACTTCTTTTTTCCCATTTGGCCTGTACTTTTCCATGCATAATAAAATTGCATAAGGCCGACAGAATTTTGACAGAGTTTTCATGATTTTTTTGCACCAAGAACTACATATAGTCTAATTTATACAATCTCGTTTGGTATATGTATGATAAGAAAGATAGGGAATTTGAGGGTGTGAGAGGAGATCAAGATATGGTATAGATATGATGGAACGCCCAAATGCGTAAGTGAAGACAAGACCAACTCACAAAAGCTTTGTTTTTTAAATAGAATGAGGATATAAAATTGGGCAAGAGCGAGTGCGAAAGTCACGTTGGAGTCTGAGATTAGAATATTAGATTCAGGTTAGGAAGTACACAGAAACAGAATATGCACGACCCACCTAATAGTTGAGCCATTATTACCACCTAAAAGTTGCCTTCACTCTTAATAATATCATTGTTCAATTGTTTAATCTCTGTCTGTCTCTCAGTGTGTGTCTCTCTCTTTCTCTGGCATGCAAAAACTCATGCATGAGACAGCAAGAGAGAGCACTTGGGTCATGAATATAAGAATTGCGTATTCGCATGCACTTTGTCTCGTGAAAAAATATCATTTGAAGGCAACTCCTCTTTTGTTTATGAAAGTGAATTGCGCCTTCAAAGATTCATGATATGCAATAGCAACCAAAAAAATTACCAATTAGTTTCTCATAATACCGTTCGAGATAGATATCTCTGTTTATTCCTGCGGAGTTATTTGGCTCCGCACTCTTTAATACATAATAGTTCATAGTTCTCGGCGTCTTAAGGAGATGGCTACCGGCATCATTTGATTCTAGACCGATGAAATGTGACAACAGGCCATTTTGGAACTTTGATATCATGCTTCGGTTTTTGGCTTTGGATGCTTCTTCTTTTTCACTGGTTATCGTTTGTGTTTTATCCAAGAAAAGCAGAGAAACAATAAGTATACCAGAAGAAGCAAAAGATGGAGAAGTAGTCTTTGGTTGTGTTTTCTCCTATGAGTATGGTTTACAAAATAATATGTTAATATGTAAAGCATTGTACATAATACAGTACCAGAGTAATCATATCCTATTTTATATACGTGCATGTGAAGAAGAAAATGAGGGAAATCCGTTTCATAAATTGCAGTTGAACGATGTTGCTTGTTAAGATCTTGCTTACACAAAGTGAAGAAGATCATATCCTATATTATGGCAAACTCAATTTCCAATACCTGCTTTTCCCGCATCATTTGCATGATAGAGAATTGCATTGAATCACACTTTTTCTTTTCTGTGGTTAAACTTTCAAAAAAGTTAGTCCCATTTGCAAAGTTTGTGTTAGGAACGCACAGTAGAAGCCCAATACCTTCATCTGAGGAGATCGTTAAAAGGGAGCTCAAGTTCAAGTCCATCAATATATCCAATTGACCCACTTTACTCAAAAACTTAAGCCAATGGGTTATGAGCCAACTAAGATATATTAACTACTTAACACTACATCAATTATCCGATATGAGACTTTTCTAATACAACTCACACGTGCATCGTAACAATCTCCCCCTCACGTGTGAGTTCTAGTGTTAAGTTTGCTCCCCTTTAATTACTTGAATCTCCAAGTCATTGCAATGCATCCGCAACTATGCACAAAGACCATAATCAACTGTTAACTTAGGATTGCATCACCCATGGTTTCTATTCGCGTCACCAAACCAACTATCCATGATCACTTCTCACTAGATCGACTATGTTGGCAATTTCCACACAAAACAAGCGTCGATCATGAGATTTTTTTGTTGAGATATTTACCAAACACCAGAATAGATTGGAAGCCCACCAATCAATCATTAGCTCTAAAACCAATATTGATACCATTTGTTGGGAGTGCACAGCAGAAGCCTAATACATTCATCTGGGGAGATTGTCAAGAGGGAGCTCAAGTTCGAGTCTGTTAATATATTCAGTTGTACCCACCTTTACTCAAAAATTTAAGCTAATGAGTTATGAGATAATTAGGATATATTAGCTGCTCAACACCACATCAATTATCCGATGTGAGGCTTTTCTAATACAATTCACACGTGCATCTTAACAGTTTGATTAAAATTAAAGTATAATGATTAAAGAAGCTTACAATGCATTATTGATCGGAAGTGTGGCACGATAATAGTAGCAAACTATAAGCTTACAGCTCTAAATGTTATGTCGATATGTGGTGACATCCGATGGTGGAACTCGGTGAATTATTGTGACTTCGATCGCTTTCACTCATCTGTGGACCTAATGCAGCTAGAAAATGATTTCGGTTGTGTAGGATTATGAGTGAAAGTATACTCAATCTCAGAAATTCCTTGTGCACTAGAATCAAATGTACCCATTTAGATCATTTAGAATTATTTAAAGCATAAACTGAACTCCTTTTGTTCATGAAGTTCAGACCAAGATCAGTCAGGATCTTACCCAATATATTTGATGTTACATACGTTGCTGGTTCATTAGGAATGTGGCAGACATTTCACAGAAACTTCCTTGATTGCTTGTGTCACAACATCTTCCTCTTTTTCATTAAGAAATGTTTTGAGGTGGAAAACAATATTGTAGCCTTTAATCACCACTCCTTGTCTCCGAAGCACGATTATCGTTCACATCGCTTAGATTATGCGAATCAAAAGGGACAAATCTGAGGGCCTTGGATGGGGATTGTGATAATGTTGGATATTAAAGGATGTTGTTGGGCATGCAGAAGTACGACAAGGCAAACCGAGATGGGATAGGTTATAAAATTGTGGGAAAGGACGTTGAGTGGGAATGTCACAAAGGCACTAGAGAAAACTTAGGGTTTCGAACTGTGCGCACGCCCTAATAATTGAGTAATTATTACCTCAAAAAGTTGCCATGAGAACCCTAATTATGGTTGGTGGTGGTCGTCGCGCTCCATGACCAATAGATGCCTAGGAGCGTAGTTTTAATTGGAGGATTTTAAGTATGTCATTTTCACCTTGTCCTCATCAACTTATCTCCCCTGGACACAAATCACGCATCCACCAGTAGTTGTAAAAATCCAAGGTTCTTGAAGCGAGTGTGTTTGTATTAGAGTTGTATAGTTCGTCCAACTTCGGTTTTTGCATACATCAAAAGAATTGCATTTGAACATCAACCGATGATTTTCTTTTCCCATAGTTAAATTGACGAGGAGGCAAGGGCGCAATATTAATTCAAGGTCAGCTTGCTAAGGGGTGGTAAATAGGACAGAGTGATTTGCTGGTGGTTGACATGGAGATAGAAGGCTAATCATCATGGCTGTGGGGGTAAATCGAGGTCGGTGGTCGTGGTCTCGGTGGCTGGTGAAGATGGAGGTGATGTGTGGATGAGCAACGGAAGACGTGGTGCGGGCGATGGTGGTCAAGTGGCGGTGCCCATGGTGGAAAAGGTGCATAGAACATTTGGAGTGGTGGTAGTCGAAAAAGGTGTTACATGCGCATGCACAGTGACATACTAGTGTCACAGCCTAGAGATTTGAATTGTTCTCAAGGGTTCTTGAAGAAAGGACCGTAACTAATCCATCAACAAGGGGCAGACCTCAAGGATTCAAGTATGTTCTATAATACTCCTGGGATGGATAATATTGTAATTGTATCATCTTGGAATAAATGTAAGTGGATGCTAGTTGGAGAAATATGATCTCCATCGTTAGATTGATGAGAGATCTACGAATACGATTAAATCTATACTTATATATAAATGAGTCTCCTCCCCTTATTTGGACATCTCATTCTAAGGTTTCGAAACGTTAAATTCAACTAACCCGTGGTACTAGTGTGAATGATGATCAAAGTGATTACTACGCAATAAGTTTTTGTTCTTTTAACCTATGGTGGAACAAAAGTATTTCAAATCACGATCGAACACCGTGATAGAATACCATGATAAAAAAAAAATATAATCAAAACTAAAGTGATCATAAGGGATTAAAAGATACCCGGTTGAGGCACCAAGTTTTCTAATCACACTAAGGAAGTATGGTCACTTCTTGCCTTTCTTAGTACCCTCCTTCATGTCTTAAAAAGCTTGCTCGAGTGCTAATCGAACGTCTTGCAAAGCAGTTCAAAGCGAACGTTGAGTTTCAAGAAAAGAGGAAGATTAGTTTGGATTGAACGGGGTGCCTATTTCCAGATCGTGTGAAGCTTGATTGTGTTAGGGCCCACCACCATCTTAGACATGACATTGACAATGTAATTTGATTTGGTTAGGAAACATGAAATGCAGCACGTCCACGTGATTTTACTTATGTGAAGACCAACCTAGTAGTCAGATGATATTCTCACTCCGATGCAAGTTTCGAGCATCGCAAAGCACTCATATTAGGAGCCGTTTGCTGTTGGAAGACAGCAGTCAAACTAAAAAGAGCCTCCATCGGCAACAACGGATATAAATAGCTAATTTCATGAAAATGTTGCCTCTATAATTACTTTTAATCTTTCAGTAAGTTTCCATGTTGAAATAATGCAGACACAGTAGCTCACCAAGACAACAATGACCTGTCTTGTGGCCATAAAAGGGGCATCACAAGAGAAGCGTTCATCAAACAAGCACCAAAAGAACTCCGTCTCCTGTCCTACAAATAGTTTTAGACCTGATATAATCTGACAGAAAATAGGAATATATAAACTCATAGAGAGAAGATACGCGCTCTTATGTTAGCCCCTTGTGCTCACCGCAATTGGGACGTCCACAAACCTGACTGCTAGCCTCAGTTTGAGATATACATTCGCCTGATAGAAAATCCAACTCCAAGAAATCATGGAATGTCACCGCATTACAGACTCTTTAACAAAAGATCGACCACCTGAGCTGCAAGAGCACAGAAATTTGCAATGTCACGACTTGCTTCTCTTATATACCTATTAAGGTGAATAAAACCGAAACATCACACCACTTACGTGTATTCAAGGTGAATATTCATGAACCGACGATTTTCTCTGCTTTGGGTTAATGTTAAAGAACCCTCAATGACTTGGTCTTGCTCAAGGTCTATTGGGTCGTAAAAGTATACCATAGTCTGCAAAACTTGCATCAAATAAATGTTAAAATGTCTAGAAAGCATCCATCTTGAAAGCACATTGTGTGGGACATTCCTAAAGTTTTCATCAAACTACCATGCAATTAAGGCATTGAGCAAAATTATGAGAAAGACTTGCCCCCACCAGATCAGGTAACGTTCTGGTAGTGACTAATTGTTATCTCATTCTAATGAAGGCTATCATACGATATCTTTTTGGGAGTTGCAATTCCTCTTTCTATTAGTAAAACAACAAAGAAGGAAGCTTTAAGCAAGTTCTGGAGCTTTAATAAACAGAGGGTTTCTTTGTACAAATAGGGCTAAATCAACGTTCAAGACCTTATGTCTTACTGTGTCAATGGACAAGCTAGCGAGTATATTTAGGATAATATTCATGGATGTAACCCTTTTTACTCTAACGAGACACCAAAAGATGCCAAACTGTCCCACCCAAAAAAAAAAAAAAAAGAAACAAAAACAGAGCTCATACGAGACAGAATCCACAAGGTCGATCCAATCATTAACATCCAAAAGTAATTCTTACTGTGAAACAACCAGTTTTCCTAAAAGTTCACGCTATAAGGAAAAGGACCCATAATGTGTATCCAGAGATAAGTATACTAATACTGCATATGTCCTCTGTGCAAACCATATGTACATGCCAAATAGAAGTTAAAAAAAACTAACAGAAAAACATTAACATGACAAAGAATCAAACACACTAAAAGCCCCACTAACTGAGAAAAGGATAAACCTAACAAATACCTGTTGCCAATGTGTTGGCGGGTCCTCCGGTGCAGTAGAAAGCACTACTGCTTCACTCGGATTACCTCGTTTTTTCCTCTGATTGACATCTGTGGACTGGTTGTTTGAGGACTCTATAAATGACGATGAGACGTGATTATTGGTGGGAGATATTGCATGCCCATTAAATTCAACATCAAACCAAAATGCGAACCCATGCAATGGAGCTGATGAGCAAGAACAAATAGAAATTATCAGTTAGAACAGTAGAGATAATATCACAAGAGGAAGCTAAGTAGCCAAAGGCAGTATTAGAATTATACTGAGCGCAAGTACATGCGCCGACACGTAGAGTACTTGCTAAGTCTAGACAACTAGAACAAGATAGTAATTGCTGTAATTTTGGATAAAAACCACAACATGCTCAATATATGTTTCAGCACAGAAATGAAAGAAGACCTAGACATTTTAAAATTTTCCCAAAGAAAACCTGACACTGAAAATTGTCAGTTTAGATCACAAGAAAGACAGGAAAGCGTTTATATAAAATATCAAGTAATAGATCACAATTTGCACAGCAGGGGTTGGGACTGGAAAGAGAGAGGGAGGCATACCACGCATCATTGACTTGAACTTATATCTCGTTGTGACTGACTCTAGTTCACCAAGGGTAACAGTGTAGCAGTCCACATGCTTTACCTGCAATATCAAAATTAGCTAGCATCTTCTAAAAAGAGGACATGTCAAAACTTCAGTACACACCAGTTGTGAACATGTACAGCAGATAAATGTGGGTCATCAGAGTGCCTTCAATCATATAGTGAATAAAAATTTTCCCTTTTATAATATACCATTCTAAGAAATCTGAGACTAGTAACAGCAGATGCAGCCTAGCAGTAAAATCAGAGCAGATTCCCTACATTGCATACAATTTAGAGGGCATCACTCATCATATCGATGTTAATGATTGGATGCCCTCTGATTCCCTTTCGATCTGATGAGTGATGCCCTCTGAGTTAAGTAGTCAACAAATCAGAGGGCATCACTCATCAGATCAAAAGGGCATATGATGTCAGTTTATCTTTCATGTTAGAACTTAACACTATTAGGTTATGTCTTACTTCATGGTAGGCCTTGTCCCAATTTCAATACCTATTCTCTCTAATCCAACATAAGGGTTTCCTGATACAAACCAAACATCATCTAGAACCCCTAAAAGGAAGGTGAAGAAGTGGTCTAGAAAAAAGAAAGCCTATAAAAAAAAAACGTGTACTACTAATAGCGTTGATCCAATTCTCAGCTGCAAGATAAATTTAAGGATAAGCTTAACTCCTTTAATACTATCTGTTGACTTAACAATGAGAAAACCTAAATCTGAACCAAAACTTTAGAATTGAAATCCATGACAAAGCTAAATATAAATGTATTAGCAATCTAGAGGACAGTCTATTCAAGTACACTTTCGTCCATATTGAAAGATTAAAAAGATCTCAAATGCATGAACACGATGCGCAATACAGAAAAGAAGTCATTCTCATCAGATAAATGTGCTAGCAGAAAGCATACACAAAAAGCCTTTAACTTATAAGTAAAATTGAAGGAAGAAAAACTAGGCATACAACATCCAATTATACTCGAATTGTAACAATCTGAAAAGGATCTTGCTTCCTTGGACATGGAGAAATTAAGAACTACGGACAAAATTTTACTTAACCGTATTGACTCTCGGTAAAAAGTTGCAATGCTTTCTTTAATCATGGGTAAAAAGTCCACGGGACACTGGATTAGCGTTTGAGAGAGAGAGAGAGAAAGAGAGAGAGAATGCAATGAGTAACAGCAAGCAAGCCACTGGTTAAAGGATTAAGAGTGTGACTGGAGATGGTACAAATACTGAAATAACTGCAAATTTCTGGATGCAACTCAGTTTAATTCTTTTTTAGTACTAAGAAATAAAAAAATCTCATGGTGATGATGCAAAAGCTAAAAGTGAGAGAGATTAAGAGGAGAGCCAGCATGTTGTCCGGTGATACACCAGAAAGAAGCGTGCAACTTTTAATTAGCTCTGGAGTCTTACCACATGTGGCCATGTCAAAACATTTTCACCAGTTATTGTCTCTATACAAGGCTCTTCAAAAGCACATTGTTTTGCTAAAGGCAACATAGCAGACACTGCAACCACAACAAGAGAACTATCATGTTGAATTTTCAACCAGCAATAGGCATTATCATTTGAAAATATTAAAACAAAGTCAATGGTAATGATAGTCAACCCATATAAAAAGCTACAATCGTGCAATTAGCCTGGAATAAGTTCACTTGTAGGTGAAGTTGGATTAACAGCAGCTCATATATGCAATTAACCCAACCAGAACACTAACCCCATTCACCTTGCATTAACTTCGACTAAGAGTGCTAGAATAACTTACTAATCCTAGACAAATAAAAGCAGAAGAATACAATTTGGCATAAGCATTCAAAGTGATGACTCGTGCAGTTCAGGACAAGTGCAAGTTGTGCAATGACATCTTACAGGAGAACCACTTGCTATTGTCACATGGACACTTTCACCCAATTCCCAAATTGCCAAATTTGCATAAGAAGCAAAGAAAAGATCTAATAAAAAACCTTAAACAATAATGACAAGTTTCCCCCCTTTTCGATCTTTTTGCCATCCTCCTTATTAATCAAGGTCCAACAAAGAAGTGCCAATATTTGAACTCTCTGAAAATCAGAAAGCTGTATAATCCACATCAACAGTACTCACTATCAATCCCGTACACATTGCGCCAGAAATCAATGCTGTCACTATACCGGTCACTATGTGTGACAGGCGCCATATACAACTGCAGTAACATAAACCAAAAATCAGCATCAATAGGACATACACTTCAATATCAAACTAAAGCAGGGGCAATTTCAACTGATCACTTCAGTATATGATCGGGAGGAATATGGAGGAAGCAAAGACAAATTTTCTTCAGTAAGTAAAAGAACCCAATTCTTCACAGTCAGCAACACCAACGTGCGCCAACCAATATAACAAGACTGAACAAAGAAGGCCTGAGATGCCATGAGCTTAAAGAGACTAATAGAATTGTCAACTGAATGAGAATCTAGAGATACTCTGTATAGGACAAGAGTGGGGTATTCAAACATGTTTTAGCTTAGAGCTTCATTAACTTAGGACAATCTGACAGAGAAAGGAAAAGTTTCAGCAAATAGATGTTTTCATGTAAGCAAAAAAAAAAAAAATGTACGGCTAAAAAGGTGGAATGAAGATACTCTCTTAGCAGTTTTTGTATAGCTAAAGTTGCATGGGTGACAGCTTGGGCCTGGCAAGAAATCAAAGTAGAAAAAGAAGCCAATGATCATCAAAAGTTTCCCCTTTCCATTATTCAGTTATGCGGGCGAAGAGAAGCAAGAGACTGAAGGGATCTAATTGTTTGCTTACCATACCTAATTGACATCATCAAACCTTAGCTATTTAAATGAGCTTCATTATTGTTTTGGAAGTTCCTTTTTCTACACAGGGTTAACAGACACACACACGGCGTGCGCGCTTGTGTCAGAGAGAGAGAGAGAGATTTACCGTCGCATTTGAAGGAAGGATCAAGCCTCCAGGTTTCAGCCAGCGATCTCTTGCAGTTATGACACTGCCCAACATGCTCTACAATGAAATCCTCAAAAAAGTAAGACAGCAAAAGAAACAATTGCCTAAACATAGAGAATATTACTTATAGCATAAATTCATACCTAAGATGAATGTAAAGGTTATATGATTGCTAAGACCTAGCAACAAAAGCTCCACCATATACTGGTTTTCAAATTACAAGGAAAAAGCCGTACCTCATAAAGAAGCAAGTACCCCATCCACTCTGATATTATCACATCAACCTCCTCATCAATCTCAACATCCTGCAGATATCACATTCAGAGCAACAAACTTTCACGAAGTTTCCATAGAAATAAACTTTATTGTCAGGCATATCAAATGAGAGGACAGTAATTTGGCACCGACATGTATTGACAATCTTAATAATATGCCAACCCTGCAGTTTTTGCTTTTATTTCTGCAAGTACACTGTCTACACCCAAAAGCAAGTTAAATATTAATCTCAAGCAGTTTTGACATGGCTGCATATTTTAATTTCTCGATTCACCAATGCAGCAACTGTGGCCAGAAATTTCCACCTCGCCTAACCTGATTCTTCCATTTATAGCTATCTTCTAACTATTTTCCTTCTCTTTTTAAAAGAGAAAAGGGTGAAATGGGGCAACCAGCATAGCTGTCTCCCTGGGGCATTGCCACAGAAATTCCGCACTCTACTGCAGAATGTTTGGCTTGTGGGTGTGCCTAGTCCGACGTTGCATCGTTACCAAAGGACCACGGTAAATCAAAGCCGCATAACCTCCAAAGAGGTCTTCTTACTATGGCCGGGCCGTCACCATGACCCCAGCATAGTGCCAACTAGACATAAGCCCCCTTCAACATGAGTGGTTTGAAAATTCAATGCCTGGACTCTCAGGATTCAAATCTATGACCACCTAATGTTTTTGTCCAACGAGATCAACCAACTAACTGGAGCAAACTTGAACTAATAGAGAATGTAAGACTGAAACAAAAATTCCACTCCATCATGAGATAGCACACTTCAGTATAGTCTATTTTCATATGTCAACGCCAATGCTCCATAAAGGTAAAAAGTTGCCAATGTATCAAATGCCAAGTTGGAGGTAATAAGATAGACAAGCCAAGAAAAAAGATAATACTCGAGAATTGCCTCATCTGATGAAGCCTACCTCAACTCGTCCATGTAATACTATGACTGTGTCAGACAAATTATTTGCTTTAACAACTTCATTTGCCTGCATGATAGAAAAACATGAAAGCAATCTAGATCATCACAATTCACTCATCAGTTGATGATGCATTTATTACATCCAATAATGCTTGCTGTTCACTATAAAATGTCTATGAGAAGATATGAGAAAATTTATCATCCCATCTCAAACACTCCCACTGAAGCAGCCTCTCTTTGTAGAACCAGCTTAAGAGGACCTCGCTACTGATAAAGCTAAAACGAAACAGCAATTTATGAAAGAATCTGTTTGTTCCAAGGAAACTATTTTCTGGTGGAAGAGAACTTTCTCAGGACCTTTCAAACTTTTTGAGAGAGATAATTATCTTAGAATATATTGAGAGAGATAGTAGATCAATGTGGGAAGAAGAACCTACAGACTTTTTTTAACACAAGAATTTCATACAATGAATGACTGCAAATAACACCATAAAGACAAGCAAAGTACAGGGAATGCGAAAATGGGTAAGACTGAGCTAGAGTACCTGCACCGCAATGTCACTTGCATCCACTGCATAAACCTGTTATCATAGAAACATAGTGGATGATTATGACCATCATACAGAATCGTGAGATTAATCCTCATAATTGTGAAGTACCCAAAAGAAAAGTTGAAAGAGGAAACAAAATAAGAAAGGGAATAATGGCAACTTTTACATGCTAAATTGGTGTATGCTTGCTAAGGACCATGACGGACTACATAAGGTAGTATGGATTTAGAAGGAAAAGATATAAATTACAAGCCATGTGGACAGATTTAGGCGCTCATTTGCTGACTAGCAATCCTAGAAGTGACATGGAAAGTCGGCAACTTAGGATTAGAAATCAGAAAAAAGTTGATGAGTGGATGACTTCAAAGTCAGAAAGACTTTAAATTTAACCATGATATGAATATGGTCACTAAATCTGACCTTCCCGACCCCCCCCCCCCACTAGAGAGTCACATTGTAATTTAACAAGTCATGGAAAAGTAATCCTGTCCACGAAACTTGATAGATGTTACTGCAGATTGACTAGTCAACACTTTTAGTAATTTGGCAATATTTTCCTTCCACTTTAATGCTCGTCATAGAACTTTATATTTATCTCTAGCATTATCAGTGTCTCTAAAACGAAATAGTGTTTCAATCATTTAAAAGCTTGCATATGTTTACGACATGAACTCCAAAATCAAAGAGATGCTTCCACTGCCAAACTCCTACTACATACATGAAACAAGACCAATCAAACGCCAACTTTCTTCAGTATTATTACGTATTATTCCTTTTCACCAGTCAAGCTTCATAGCATTTGTTATCAATAGTGCCATCTAATCTTCCATCGTGAGAAGAAAAGGGCTAAAGATTTACAAAACTTGTAGACAAAATTTCTGGAGGGGATGGGTCGTGGAATAGAGAGACCTTTGTAAATTATCACCTTTACTGCCCCTTCTCCCTCAGTTTTAAATGATGGAAACTAAACTTCAGTGCATTAGGTAACTTTCTTGTCAAACCTCAATATAAAATTAAGCCTATCATCCAAATGCTATTTGTTATTTTCTCAAAGCCATTACTATGTCTCCACATCGGTGGGTGCATGTTATGTTCACAGATTTGCTGTTAGTCATATAGTGGATTTATTGCTGTTAGAGTAATTAAATATTAAACCATGCTTTCATCTAACAGCTTAAGTTTTTAAAATAGTTGGTAGTGGTCCCACCAAAATCTCACATGGTATCAAAGCTGGTGATCTCGAATTCAAATCTTTCCAAGCCCCATTTATCCCCCCAATTAAATATGTCCACGCTTAATACTAGGCAAAAAAACTAAACTAAGCGTGAGGGTAAGTGTTAGAGTAATTAAATATTAAACCACGCTTTCATCTAATAACTTAAACTTTTAGAACAGTTGGTAATAATCTCACCAAAATCTCACAATTGCTAGTGTTGTTGTGAATAATTCTCATTCAACATACACATAAACGACTAGTTGCATAAAAAGAAACCCCGTTGGAAAAATACCGATAGCTACCCAACAAGGCAGCATCCAAAGTAACTATGCATTTGCTAGTAATAGATAAAAATCTTGGAATAGGAAAGTTTCAACAATGCCACGCTGCATTACAGGGTCCGATTATCAGGTTTCCTATTACAAAAAAGCATTTGGACAAAACTAGTAACATGTAATCAGTCAATCTCCAATGCTTATTTGAATCTCTTCTCACAAAATTAGTAACCGGGCCACCATGCAGTCCCTAGCATCATGCTACATATTCCCCATTCCAACACTTATCTAGCCAGCTCGGTATCCATACAAATTTTATCATCACTCAAAATCTTCTACGAAGCAAATTTTCAATGAACTACAGAAACATAGAGTAAAAACAAGAACTCAACTTCAGCGTATGAATAAAGAAGGCAACTGCATCCAAAGACTTTAAACCATTCTTCTGATCTCGGTAATAGCAAATGTTTTCAATTCTTTTAGAAAAGTAAGATGACAATATATTTCAGGAAAAAGAGCAATAGGCGCTCCCCAATTACACATCAGTAATTACATCTCACGAGATCAATCATCAATCAAAATCAAAACAAACCCCAGACTAGTAATGGCTTTTCCAGACCCCCAAAATTTCAGTTTGGAGAGGTATTGACTTTGTTGCATGAAGAGGGAGAAGAATTTGCAAACCAACAATAACAATTTTCGACAATTATCACAGGGTCTAGCAATAACTTTCAGTAACAAGGAAAAAATGAACATTAACATATAACAAGCATAATCAAAATGTTACCCATTTAACAACAAATATAAGCAAAAAGTTTACCCGTTTGGCACCAGCCTGGGCACAAAAAATAGAGAGAATGCCGGTCCCACAACCAACATCAACAACAACCTGCAAATGCAACTATGATCAAAGGAGTGACGACATAGGTAAAGTTTGCAACAAAATCTTCAAAAAATGAAAACACAATTCAGGCTTGAGCAGATGATCTTTCAAAAAATGTACACTGTTAGATTGAAGTCTACTTTTATCATCTTGAAAACAGGATGTGACTGAGAAATATCATACTGTCGTTAATTCACCAAATCACTGTAGCCCAGGATACAAGCAGTTATACTTATGATAACCAAGAAAATGTATAAAATAAACCCGGTTGCATGCCTACAAGATAATCTCGATCTATCACAATCATTTTGTGACTCTACTGACCAATCAAGACACTTAAAAAAACATTTAAATCATAACGAGAGTTCAAAGTTTCTAGAATGATGGACAAAATTATTAACCACACCAGGTACAGGAAAGTTGGTAGGGTATTCAGCTTTCTCTGACGCACAAAGGCCTTAATGCTACGTTTGGGAAATGAAGGAAAATGGGATGAATGGAGTTTTGGGCAGAAAGTGGGAAAACTTTTCAAACTTTTGTGAGAAGGAATGAAGGGAAAATTATAATCTTTTATATTCCGACCTAAGTTTTCTTTCCCTCACTCTCCCAAACTCAATGCAAGTAAAAAGACGATCTTTTATTGTTTCTGCAAAAATTGGGTTAGTTCCTCATTTACAGACTTGCAGCTAAAGCATTCTCTTCCTGCAGGTTCCAATGAAATGTGATCAGACCTATGAAGTCATGACTTTCTTTCTCATTTCCTTTTACTTCATTGTCATTACACTTACCCAACACAGGAACAAAAATGGGACATGGGACTAATCATAAAAGCAGTAAGTGGTCGTCTCAATCCATTCGTCAATACTGGGCCAAAGGACAAGCACTTGTTGGGTTCATTCACTATGCAATTGGAAATTTAATTAAAATGGTTTACAAAACTACTTATCCCATTTTCCATTTGATCGAATTTAAATGAAAAAGACCACAATTGATTTTCACTTCAGTATCCATCTTTGAATCTTAAATTAGTGAAGGATGCTAAACTTAAATTCAAAGCTTCAAGATGAGCATCACTCTTTATCTTTTGAAATAAAAAAATACCTGCACACCCACGTAACTCTATAGTACTGGAGCCCATTTTATCAGAATTATAAGTGATCAATTCCAAGGTGAGTCAGTTCTAAAGCCAGAACAGCCGAGAACCGAACAAAGCTGGTCTGTTGTAACAGTTTATTATAGATAAATTTCCTTTTACAACCAAATGATGGTCTTAGTTTAGTGGTTGGGAGAGTAGAATCACTCCTCATGGTGAGAAGTTCGAATCTCTACAAGTGCAATTCCACCTCTCTCTCTCTATTTAAAGGGCAGTAATAGCCAGGTGCACCGGGGATTTAAACAAACCAGGCTGGTTCTGACCAGTTCCCAGGTTCGACAGCACCCGATGCTCCTTCCTAATCTGAACGGTTGTTGTGCATTCATCTGCATTTTCTTAGATTGAACTTCATTATTGATTTCTTTCTACAATAATTTGCATATTCCATATTGATTCTTTCGTCTTGTAAGTGTATGAATGCTCTTAAAATCACATTCTAGTTTTAAAAAGAACACACGCAAGTCATTCTGCATCATGTAGAACCTAAACATATCACTGTCACATCTCTTGCTATCCATCCCGTACTTCCAGCTGCATCTATTGATTATACTATTGCTCTCCGCCATATCAACAAGCATCCTTATTCTCCCCATTAAAAAGGAAGGAGGAATTCCTTAGCACCCCAAAAACAACATCGACTTCATCAAACTCAAAGTGCACAAAGCAAGTTTAAACATCTAAAAAGGCGAGAATATGAGCACTAGGATATACTGCATGCAGTTAATGCAACCTATATTCTTGGAATAGAATTATAGCTAAGCTAAGAGTAAACATTGAAATTACTTTGCCAGCAATGGAACTCTGATGCCGCATTATTGCTGCCCTGTAAGTGTCTGTTCGGACGCGATCCTGTAAAAGAGAAACTATGTTACTAACTGGAACAAACTTTTTTCAATTAGACCCTTATAGACAGCTCCATAAATCATAATCAATAAAACTTCCCACACTGGCACATAATGCCTTTCACCCCTCCTAGCATTCTGCTTAACATCAAGCCAAAAAGAGATGAACAAATGGACTTCACAAGCATTTATCAGGATAATCACAACCACCAGCAAAAGCTTTTAACATGAAGAATACACAGAGAATTATAGCAATGACCTCAATATTGGCATCACTGTGCTAATAACCAAAAAATGAATAACATGGATCTAGGAAAAACATTCTTTGAACGAAACAGAGTAAAAATTCCACGATAAAGGCATGTAGAAAAGAAGGTTCTAAAACGGAAAAGGGAAAAACCCACGAAAAAAAAAATGAGAGTTTTTCACGTGAAGAGCGGTGGCTCCCATCTCCCAAAGGTTCTTCTACTCCTTCAAGTTGCACCAGATACATAATGCGAATCTCTTCAAAATAACCTTTTAGATTCAGACTCTCACTTCTGTTTCTACTCCTTCAAGTTGCAGCCCATCAACATTTTGATACACAAAGCCAAAAATGAAACAGCTCTCTGTTCAATTATTTAATGCATGAATCAATGTATTCTCTGGAAAAATTATCCAAAGAAAAAGGGAATATTATAATAGATAATCTTGAAAGAAATCAAGATTAAAAACTAATTTTTAAATTTAGTCCCACTCCAGTACAATCCCACAACTGTGTCGATCAACTCTTCAGTTCTTGGTGTTCAAAGGTGCTTCTGCTTCTTTATAGCACGGGCTCCAAATTGCCATTTAATTTTCGGACTACAAGAATTCTGAAATCTCATCCCCACTTTATCAATTTATGACAATTATAAGCCGTATAGCATAGAAAAATCCATTTTAAATTATACAAGAAGACGCCTGCTTGTCTACCTCTCCTCATAACAAAACATACGGAACTACAAGTAGGCTTAACCACACCCCACAAGTCCATACAAGGGAACCACAGTTCTGTATTCATTTATCTTGCATTCAGGTAGACTGCCAGCTCGTCGATCTTTCTCCAGCCTTTGCTGGTAATAATCCAGTCCTAGAAGCGTAACGGGTAACAGACGAGCAAACACCCCCCCCCCCTCCCCCCCGCCTCTCTCTTTCCTGTTAGACACTCCAAATTTCGTAACACCAGTTTACTGCGCAGAAGCTTTCCTCCAAAGGCGTCATTGAAGACCTATGTATCCCCCAAACTCAAACCCACACGAGCTCGTATTCAAGCAATCGCTCCTCCAATTGACCAGGTGAACCTTGTTTTGTACCTCCACCAGCTCCATCCCACCAAAGGAAATTCCTTTGAAGCATCTCAGTTCTCTTTGCCAACGCAGGAAGTAGTGGAAACAATGATAAAGAGAAACTGATCGGAAAAATTCGACCGGCACTCTACATAAAGCTCATTTCGCCAACTTCCGGTTGATCAAAATCTCCGAGACGGCACAACTAAAAGGCAAATTCATCAAATGCGTACAAGCTCGGAGATCGCCATAATTCATCAAGTACGGGAGCATTCGCACAATCACACGCCTGCAGAAGCGCATGCGCCGGGACGCAAAAGAACAAAACAAAAAACCGGACCTTGATCATCTCTTCGTGAATGCCGAGGTGAGCGTACGAGTGAAAGTACGCCACGTCGAAGTCCGTGCAGGGCGGAGGCTTCTGCTCCACCCGCTGCTCGGAATCGGCAACCCTAGGGGCGCCGGAAGCGGGGGCATCGGCCGGGTCGTGCGACCTGCCCCGACGTCCCCTCCGCCGTCCGCGGCCCCGGTGGGGCGGCCGGAGGCTGTTGCGCTCCGGAAATGCGCCGCCGTCTTGGTGGTGGAAGTAGCCGTTACTGTGGCCGGGATCGGAAAACATTTCTCTCTTGTCGTCCTTGTTTTTACTCCTGACGGTGGTAATTGTAACTGACTAAAACAGTGGACAGCGTAGGGTTTTCTTTTCTCCTCTTTTTTCTTGGAATTCTCTTTTCTCGGTTTTTGGGATTACATATATATATATATATATATATAAATATATGTATGCATGTGGAGTTAGGATGGAAACTATTTATTGATCGTGTCAAGCGGATCGACACGATTTTAATATCAATTGGAGAAAATATTGTGTACACGAGTGATGCCACGTCATATTTATACTAGCCCATTTGATGAGCGACACGTGTCACTCCTGGCCTCACCCGTCAAGAATTGGCAAAGCCCCCTCTCTCCTCTCGCTTCACGTTCTCTCTCTCTCTCTCTCGACTCATAGGCCATGCTCTCTCTTTCGCCTGACTCGTGGCGAAAACTTGAAAGAGAGATGAGCGGCGATTTGGAAAAATATGAAACGAAGGCGACGAAAGAGGCGGATGCGACGTGGTTCGCTGGCGAGGGTGGTCGGAGCTCGCCGGCCATTGGGCATGGCCAAGCCTTCTTTCGATGTCTTGATCGAGCCAAGGCCAAGCAACTCCTCCTCCGGATCTCAGCAAGGCCACGGCCGAGCCTTCTTCAGATCTTGGCTGAGCCATGGCCGATCAACTCCTCCTCTAGATCTTTGGTTGAGCCATGGCCGAGCCTTCCGAAAAGATGAAACTAGGGTCGCGAAGCCCTCGTTCGGTCTCGTCCTGATGTAGGCGAGGCAAGGTCGCCTGGCCCAGATCTAGGCGAGCCGAGCCGAGCCTCGGGATGGCCTAGCCGCCTTCGCCAGTGGCGGCCTGTGACCACCGCCAGGCGGCCACGGTGGCGGCCGTGGCCTCAGCCGAGAGAGAGAGAGAGAGCAAAGCATGAGTCAGGAGGGAGAGAGAGACCGTGAAGAGAAAATGGAGAGACTTTGCCAAATTTTGACGAGTGGGCCCAAGAGCAACACATATCACTCATTGAATGGGTTAGTGTAAATATGACGTGGCATCACTTGTGTACACAATATTTTCTCAAGAACTTAAACTCGCTAAATCCATGCCCCGGTTAGTCGTGTTTTCACAAGGAAAATTATCAAGAAAGTCATAAATATATTATATTTGGATCAATTCTATCATAAATTTTTCAATCTGATCAATTTAATCTTAAGCATTTTAATGATTTATCGGTCTAGTCAATCTGGTCAATTTTAATCAGAAATCGCAAGCGTGGATATCAGTAGTTTTACATGACACAATTAGCACTAAAGTGGATAATATTTGGAAAATTTTTAAAATTTTTATGAATATTTTTCTTTGTTTTCCTTTTCCTTTCTTTCCCTGTTATATTTGCTCGTGACTAACCATCATCCTCGCTTGAGAGAGGGTGAGCATCGAGGGCGAGCATCAACGAGGGTCTCCTACCAAATCTAGCAAGGGCAACCCTCACTATCGCCAGCCATCGCTTATGGTAGGGTGAAAAGGAAAAGGACAAAAACAAATAGAAAAAGAAAAAAAATCTATTAAGAAATTGTCCACGTTATCAAAAATTGATCGGATTGACCATATTTATAAATCGCTAAAAGATTTATGACTCAATTACTCAAATTAAAAGGTTTTATGACTGAATTGACACAAATATAATAAATTTATGACTTTCTTAATAATTTCCCTGTTTTCATGTCCCATCAGATGTTAGAGTTTTATAGACGTTTTAACATAATGGAGTCATTTGTCCAACCAATCAATAACGAATATAAAATGTTATACTTTTCGCTATCTTTTAATAAAAAGCATTATGCATCCAATATTTGCCACATGCTATTACAACACCTACTTAATTCGATACTAAATTTCTTTTAAAAGAATTGACAGGGAACAAGTTTACGAGCTTTAGATTTATTAATTTATTATTTAAATTCTATATTATATCTCGATTTTCTAAAATTTTAATTAACTAATAAAAAGAGATTACCTACAACTTTAGCATAACCCTAATAAAGGATTGAACAATAAATAACAATGAGCAAAAATAGACAAAGTTCTAATAAGAAATGGAAAGAGTTAGAAGGAAAGTAAAAGTAGGGTTAGAATTTAGGACATAATTAAAGCAAAAAAGGTAAGTGCCATTTCTCTGATTATATACTCTATTTGGATGATTTTTTTTGTCCATATTTCAAGAATTTTCCATGTAAAATTTGCAATGATTGTGGAAGAAAGTTGTCTACTCATCTTATTGAAATAGATATATCTAAATATCATATATTCTATTATTTTGTCACTTCCATCTTCCTTTTATTTTTGCATTCTTGTTATTCCTTTTTTATGTGTGAATCAAATAAGACCCCTTCACAATTTAACAATATCAAATGCGACTAAAACGTAATTTTGCAATATAGACCATTCAATTATCAGGAAAATCTAGACTAGCTATACTTTTATAGTATACACAAACAAATAGATATGAAACTAGGAAAATTTCGCATGCGAAGTCTTACTCTTAGCAAAATATGACTACTAAAGCAATGGAAAAGGCCCTCAAAATGACAAAATCATGAAGAGATATGGAGGTAAAAAAATTGGAGTAGAAGTGCAATCTAGTTAATTTTTTTGGATTGGCAACAAAGAGGGAAAATGTAACCTAACATATACAATCAAAATGCTTGATATTGTAGAATACGGAATGTGCGATTTAGTTCATAAATATTCTCATTAAAGCGAGTATTCATTACGGTGCAAATGGGGTTAGAGCTAAAATTGTCTTACCACTGGCACAAGTCAAAACAACTCGACGGTGAATCAAGATTTCACAAGGCTAAAGAGATTAGAACTCGTGAATAAACGGAACTTCATATCACATAGAAGTAAAGTCCTACGACACCTGATTAGCTGTCACGACGGTTTACATCATAAAAGTGCAAATTGCTTTGAATCGGGATTATAATCATGCCCAAGGCCTTTATTGGTGGAACTTACATGCTGTTGTGACAAAACAAAGGGCTCGAAAGAGCGATGTCTTTTTTGGTATCCCGAACTCATTCTGCCTTAAGAGGTGGAAACCTCACCGGCAGGATGAGGAACTAGACGGATAGAGTGAAAAGCCCCATTTAAAGGGCGTCATCCACCTATACGGCGTCGTGCCGTGAAGTGACGTGATTCGTGTATTTGGCAACAAAATTTCTCAAAGCTATTGAGGAGTTTGTCCAACACTTTTTGCAAAGAGTTTTGAACATTTTTCCACCCACCCTTTATCTCCAAGAACTCAGAGGGCCCCACCGACCCAGCCCCCCCCCCGCCCACCTCCCCGACAGCGATCAGCGCGATCACGACCGTCGGATGCGATCGCGGGCCCCTTCCGACCCCAACGAAGTAAAACCCTCCTTGAACCCTCGAACGGGGGAAGTGAAATCCAGCAGTCCGTCGCTCCACGCTGCGAAGCGCGCACCTCGGTTCTTCCTCTCGCTCGCTCGCTCGCCTCCACCGAGAGCGTCGCGACCCCAGAAGCCGAGCGGAAGAGGAGGAGGAGGAGGAGGAGGAGGAGGAGAAAGGGGTCGGCAATGGCTGGTGTGGTCCCTCCCGAGACGGCGAAGGCTGCGGCGGCGGAGCAGGCGGCGCCCGAGAAGGTGGACTATCTGAACCTCCCGTGCCCCATCCCGTACGAGGAAATCCACCGAGAAGCTATGAGTGAGTCCGATTTCAGATCACGCCACGATTGGCTAGCTCCTATCCCTTGTTTTTCTTTTTCTTCAATCTGCGATTCCGTAGTTTGGTTCGAGTCCGGCTGTTGAGGTCGGAGCGAGCAATGAGCGTGCGGGGGTGTCCTGTTGGGGATGGGGTCTGGCGTGATCGGTCTAGGTTTTTTGGCGGCGGTGGGTGGGGAACAGAGACCGGATTAGCTGATGGGTCTCGTGTTTGAGCCCGTGCTGGGGAAATGGTGAAATTCGTTCAGTTCGGACGGCTGCACTGGGGGTGGTTTTCCTGTTTTCGCCGGCAGGGTCGTAATTGTTCGGGGGGTTTGAAGCATCCAGTGTTCCGAGACTATGTATGCAGTATTCTTTGTTGTCTCGAACGGCATTTCGTGTTCTGTACACCCGTTAGTAAAGATAGATGGAGATGCATTGGGGTTATTGGGCATTTGGGCATGAGATCGAGAAAGTTGAGAGGTGCGAGGGAAAGTCGATTTTCTTCCTTTCGAGGTGTTTGAGTATATTATTGGATACAAGACCTTGGTATGCTGTGGCTGCATTATTTGAAGAAGAGTTCACTTGTTGTGCGCGTTTTTTATTTTTATCGTTAGATTTTCTGTGAGGTAACCGCTAGACTTAGACCAATGGTGAAAGACATGGAGGATAGAAAGCTATACTGCTGTCTCTTCAGCTGCACGGGTTCCGAATATTAAGAGAATTTATCCGTCTTCTTTCCAAGTTACAGTCTCTGCAGGGCCACCCTGCCTTTCACCAGCACTGCAAAATCTGTAGTGGCTTGGCTATGCTTCAAAAAGTGCTCAAAATCCAATACAGTCTCTTTCTGGCGAGTGAAGATTTCTCTTGTTGCTTTTGGTTTCTCATTTTTGACTTTCACATCAAAAGATGATTTTAATATTGTCAACTCTTCCTCGTGCATTCGACCAAATGATTCTTGTGAATTGGAGATTTTGCAATTCAAGAATGACTAAGGAGTAGGTTGGCGAGGCGTCTTCGACAACATGTTTGTATGGAGAAATAATCATCTTTAATAAATGTGATAGACTGCTAACAACAAGATTTGGTTAGATTTAAAACCTAGGTTCTTTGGCTTCTGTTTAATTTATTCTGTGGTCCTGTGTCAACTTGGCATATAGGAACTCCAGTTAGGAAGAACAAGCAGTTCTGTCTAATTCAATTCTTAATCCATCCAGAACATGATGGTTGCAGGTAATGGAAAACTTTACTGATGATGGTGCCTACTTATTGGATGAGGTCTTTAAGAAAGTTCTGGCAATATCTTCTTGTGCGTTGACTAATCTTGTTTTACTTTATACAGTGTCTCTGAAGCCAGACCTTTTTGAGGGGTTTAGGTTTGATTTTACCAAAGGACTTAATCCACAATTTGCTCTGAGTCACAGGTAGATTTGGCTTGGTTGCTTTGTATACTTGGTTTGGTTGTATATTTACTTGAGCATTTTACTCATGCCTATGCTTATTTTAACTTGTCATTGTCCATCAGCGTGTCTATGGGAGTTGCTGAAATTCCTTCTCAGTCTTCTGAGACTATCAAAATCCCCACTGCCCAGTATGAGTTTGGTGTTAATTTTATGGACCCAAAGGTACGGCTGTTCTCTGTCAGATTTCTGGATGATGGTATCAATACTGTGGTGTTAGTAGCTTTTGTTACTACTGTCTTTCCCGATATTTGTTTGAAGAGAGTCATACTAATTTTAATTTAAATACAGTTGATGCTATTTGGGAGGCTTTTGACGGATGGTAGATTAAATGCCAGAGCAAAGTGGGATTTGACCGACAATTTTTCTTTCAAGGCTAATGGGCTGGTACACTTTTACTTGATCATCCTCTCTCTTCTTTCTCTTCTTATTTTGGTTTGAAGATCGTTTCTCATGTTGTGAATGATTAACCTGTAATATTTTTTGCAGCTTACCAGCGAGCCACATATGTCGCATGGCATGTTCAATTTTGATTACAAGGTCAAGTTTGTTATTCTTATCATCTATTTCCTCCTTTCGCAGTGTCATAGTTGAAGCTGTGCCTTTATTGTTACTGTTGGTTGAAGATATGCTCTCACACTAGTGTTATCTATACTAGAGTTTAAGAAAGCATTACCTTTTGCAAGAATCAGTGGGAAGTGCACCTTAGAGATCCCTTGCATTATAGAACTCAAAAAAGATACTTTGGGGTGGTTTACTTGTGAACTTCAGCCTTCATCTGATGGACTGATGTCTGTTAGGAATTCTACATTGGTTGTGTTGCCACTTTTATACTATTGATATCCTGCTTAAGCTTGTTTTCTGTTACTTTTACAGGGAAGTGATTACAGAGCCCAGTTTCAAGCGGGAAGCGGTGCCTTATTTGGAGCAAATTATATTCAGGTACATGATATATTTATTCATGCTGCACCTTTAATATTTCTTTTTGCATGGTCAAGAATGTGAAAACTGAATCCATTTGTCAAGAGTGAGTGTCTGTGAAACTTAGTAACAAAATGGAAGCTCTTCCTTTTTATTTATTTTTTCTACTGATTAATGGGAAGCTTTTCACAATGTACAAGTTCGCATCTTAACATATTAAGTGTCGAGGAATCGGCTGTTTATGTATGTATAAGAAAGCATTTGCAAAATCGGCTATTTGAGGGGGTTGCTTACCCATGAACAATGATCTTTATTATATAAACGGTCAACGAGATCCACGATTACACAAGCATTTTCAATAATCTCAAGATTGTAAAGTACGAAGCATCTCTATCTAGTAATGAAAATCTCTAATCTAATCACGTGTTAAATTTTGTGTCATAAGTGTGCACAGACAATCTTTCCTTTCCACTTTTCAATAAGTTACAGTTCTGAACCTCTAGTGATTTTAAGACAAGTTTAGTCCTTAGATGTCAACGATGATTGCGTTATGAGTTCATGTTGCCTAATTTACTGGATACATTGTCAAGGATTGCCTGTACAAGTTTCTTCACTGCGGCATTCCATAGAGAAGCCAAAAGTTTATCTCAGTGTCATGTGTTCATGAAAGTTTGGTTTCTTTTTCTTTGATTAACAGCTATAGATCTGTTAACTCGGGACAGCAGAATGCTATGACCTCTCATGTGGAGATTCTTTTATACTCCATGAAGTAGCTCACATTGGCTCCTTCTACTCATCTTTTCTTGCAGAGTGTGACACCTCATTTTTCTTTGGGTGGTGAAGTATTTTGGGCTGGACAGCATCGAAAGTCTGGTATTGGATACGCTGCTCGATTCAGCACAGATAAAATGGTGCGATACCTTGGTCTTTGCCCTTCTTTGGTCAATAAGATTAAAGTTTGCTCTTTACTTAGGGAATTCCATTATCAGCATTTTTGCCCTTTGGATCACTGTAAAACATATATGGATCCCAGTGAGCTCTGTTTTCAATCATTATATTACCTTTTTGCCATCTCATGTACATCTTGTGATGTGTTATGCTATTGCCATCATGGTGAGTGGTGATTCTTGATTGGCACTCTCATTATGAGATATGATGCTTAACATAAATGTTGGACTGTTGGATTGAATTCTCGACTATCAATCACTTATTTACAGTGTATTTAGATCGATTTTCACCGATGGAGCGTGTAGGGAAGTAAGATATTTGGATCTGTCTGGCTTATTGGAGTAGGTTCTTCTGTCTCAGCTGATTTGTTAATAATAGATTTTCTTGGACATGCTATATGTGCATTCTCTAAAGATAATCAATGCAATTATAATGCCCAGGTCTATGAGCTGAAGATTTTCACGACTTTGTTAAGACCTTTTTCATGTATATTATATTCTAACTCTTCGTCGTCAGAATCAAGGGCCTTCTTGAATTGCGAGATGATAGAAGCTATTGCGTTTCTTATCCAATTTTTTGATGTGAGCTTCACTTTGTAAACACTTCTCTTCTTTATAGGACTCATAACCTCTGTCATGTTGTGGTTTTGTCTATATAAAATATAGATTATGCTAGTCTTGAGATTTTTCTACCTGGTTTTCTTCATTTTAATGTTGGAGTTGCTGTTGACTATAAATTTCCTCGAGCATCTGTTTAGTGATTTTCAAAAGCTTAACAAAAACGCGAGCACTTTGATGGTGCAGTTTACGTTTTTTGTAGTGTAGTTTATAATCTGTCAATGAGACCCTGTGTATCGCAACTCACATTGCTTATAGATGTACTTTTCCTCTCTGGATGTGCTTTTTGATTTTCTCATGGTCATTGTCATCGTTGCTAATGCATACAGGTTGCTACAGGACAAGTTGCTAGCACTGGAATGGTCGCATTGAGTTATGTTCAAAAGGTGTCTGAAAAGGTGAATAAGCTGGGCTTTCCATACCATTTTTTCCCTAAATTAGTGTTTTGTAGTGTGTTCTTAAGTTTTTTTTTCCATCTCAATCAGGTTTCTTTGGCAACAGACTTCATGTACAACTACATGTCAAGAGATGCAACTGCGAGTGTGGGTTATGATTACCTCCTTAGACAGGTAGATCTTACGCGTGAAAATGTATTCGTTGTTTTTTCATTGCTCAAGATATGACTGGAGCCATCAACTTTCCTTAGTTGCATTCTACTTGTGTTCAAAGTGGGTTGTATTTGTTTTTTGGATGGTAATACATTACTGCCTTATTAGGCAAATCTTATTTCTACTCTGTAGCTTGTGCATGACCAACTACAATGTTTACCCAGATTAGTGTTAGCTTGTCTATGACCACAATAATAAAACTTTCACCACTAATTTCTTACGTTCGTCATACACGAATTCTATTTTCCAAAGGCCCTTAATTTCCATCTTTATTGTTACTGCGTCTTCATCACCAGCAGCAGTGCTGCCATTGCTAGTTCCAATATTGACTGCCACATCACATTTTGTACTACTACTGCCACCATTAACAGTGCTGCTGCCACAATCTGCTCTAGCGACCTCTACATTTGCAATTTCCATTGATTTGAATTAGCGTTAAAAAAATCCATGCAAACTTAATTGAATTACAAATGGCATCAGAAATATGAAATTTGAGTAAGTTCAGCACAGTGGTACCGAATTTCTTAATTCTGATTTAAGAAAATGTCAATCCTATAGAATTGCAAACCCATGCAATTAGGCACCTGCAAATTTCCCCATTTGGCACAAGAGCATGTTGCTTGATCTTGTTTGGATTTTTATCACTTGATCTCGCATTATTTATGATGATAGATCACGAAAGAGTAAGTTCAGCACAGTGGTACCGAATTTCTCAAATCTAATTTAAGAAAATGTCAATCCTATAGAATGCAAACCCGTGCAGTTAAGCACCTTTAAATTTCCTCATTTGGCACAAGAGCATGTTGGATGATCTTGTTTTGTTGATTGGATTATCATCACTTGATCTCGCATTATTTATGATGGTAGATCACGAAAGATATCATTGGTAATTCGGTGTCAATAATTTGGCACTGTTATTGTTTTACTTTAGTATGCACTTTGTTGCAGTTTGATTTCATATCCCATGCGAATCCTTATTGGGAGGTGTCCTGGGATTGCTTCCCTTCCTTAACCGTCTTTTGGTTGTTACAGTCTCGGCTAAGAGGGAAGATTGATTCTAATGGTTGTGTTGCTGCGTTTCTGGAAGAGCGATTGAATATGGGTCTTAACTTCATACTGTCCGCAGAGGTAAGTAGCATGAGTTTGATAGACAATTTTCCGTGTCCCTGTCTTGACCCAATAACGAATGTGGAACGTGTTGTGTAAATATATTGCAGTTGGATCATAAGAAGAAGGACTACAAATTTGGTTTTGGCTTGACAGTCGGACAGTGAAATTTGATGCGTGGAGCTGTTGATGAATTCCCCCTTCCCTTATTGCTGCTGCAAACTGCAAGTTTGTGGGTCGTTTTGCCTTTTGATTATCAGAGAGCTTTTGTTGTACAATCCTTGAGCAAATTGGTTTAGCTAAATTTAGCCAGCTCTAACATTATTCAGACGGCTCGGAGCTGCTAATTCTTTTTGCTCTCTTTTTCTTGGAATCATAGCTATCTTCAGTTGGAAGCTAGGTATCGCTCATGCAAATTATGACTTGCTACGACTTTTAAGTTTGATCTTTCTTAGCGAAGCGAAAGCTCTTCATAGGGATTCATACTGCAGATTGATGGCTGGACTTACCTTCGAAGCTTTACTGTATTGTCTTGACATATGGCCGGGGACATTTTCCATGGTTAGATCTAACAGATCGAGTCAATTACATATTTACATTTGCTTTTTTTTACCTTAGCGAGATCCAGAGGAGTGCCCACTATTTCCCGAACAGCTTGATTTACCCGACTGAGTTTAGGGAGCGGATTGCATGCCGGCTTTTATCCGGCAGTAGGATATTTAAGCCAAGACCACCTAGGATGGGATATGGTCCTGGCAAAGTTCTCATGTTTGGAAGAGAAAATGGTATGGATTGGACAGTGGAGACTGCCTAGGATATGAGATTATTGGGTTAATAATAACGATACGGTTAAGGTTATTTACTTGGATCTTCATTTCTAATCACTTTTGATGTGTGGTGGTGCTATAGTTGCCCTTCACCGCAAAATTCCTTCACCCTTTTTATCGTTCCATCCGATCCGTCTGGTCCACATCATAGCCATGCCGGATTTTCCCTAATTCAAACTCGATACTTCCTTCTTCTTGTCATGATCCGAATCCGATCGACGTGGCGTGTTGAATTCGTCATGAAATGCTAGTTTTTTCGGAATTTATTTGACTGTACAAATGTGTTTATTATTATAGCTCGGTCATTTTATTGGATTCATAGTAAGCACATGAAATGAGCAGGCTGGGTAGGCGATTGTGTATAATATGCCCTGGAGACTCGAAATGATATTCTTTTGAGTGCGTTTATTTGAGAAAAAGTATTTTTCGGAATCCCTTTTTTGGACTTTCGTCCGTTTGGTTCATCGAAAATAATAAGTCAACTGAAAACACTTTTCGATCAAAGAAAATATTCATGTATAAAATTAAGAAAATGAATTTTCTAATTTAAGTAGGTAAAAATACTTTCCGGGATTGCTCATTTTGAATTTGTTAGTATTTTTTCTTTTTTCTTTTGTTTCTTTTTCTTTTCTTTTTTGTTCTTTTTCCTTCTTCCTCCCTTTGCCGATCAACGGTATTTGTTTTTCCAAAATAAAAATAATTTAAAAATACAAATTTTTTCGATAATTGTTCTCCATCAAATTTCCCTCATCAAATAACTGAAAATATTTCTCAAGTCTCTTTTAGGTATTAACCAGGCACCGGAAAACAAATTCATTTTCTTAGAAAATGACTTTCTGAAAAGCATTTTTCAGAAATGGTACATTTTTCGTGGAGCAAATACATCCTTAAATCTTTTTTGCAAGTTATAAAAGTAAAATTTCCCGATTTTGTCAGCAGTAGATAATGACTTTTTCTAACGATAACAATAATCAATTATTATATTTTCAAGAGATTTACATATAAATCGACGAGATATATATTGGGAATCCGGCGATGCGGGGGGAGGGACGGGATGACGAGAAGACGAGATGAGGAGGAGGAAGGGAGTGGAGGGAGGGGGCGCCATTGACGAAGTGGAGGAGCTCCTGCGCGCAGCTCAGGACGACGTCCTCCTGAAGCTCTCCCTCAACTCCCACACCGCCCGCTCCTCCTCCTCCTCCTCCTCCTCCGATCTCGACCCCGATCTCTCCCGCCGATTCCCCGCCCTCAGATCTCGTCCCTCCGCCTCCGCCCCCGCCCCCGCCCGCGCCGCGCCGTCGCAGCCGCCGCCTCCTCCACCTCCGCCGGCTTCTTCTTCTTCGCCGTCTCCTCGTCAGGTCGATGACGAGCTGAAGGCCGTTCTGGGCGATGATCTGTCCGCTCGGTTCGCCGCGCTCAGAGGATCGCTGTATCCTTCGTCTTCGTCTTCCGATGCGGCTACGGCTGCGGCTATCCGCCTTAGTGCGGCGGCTGACGGTCGCGATCGGCGTGAGGCTGGTGATCTGAAGAGCCACGGAGGGGATGATCGACCGAAGGAGGACGAAGATGAAGTGGAGAAGCTCATTCAGTGGGCGGTGGACGCCGCTCGTCTCGATCCTTCTCCGCCTTCGGATGACGACGATGGTCCCGACGACGACAATAACGACAGCGGCGGCGACGACGACGACGACGACGACAGTGATGACGAGAGCGAGCAGAAGAAGAACAGGCAGAAGAGTAAATAGCGTGTAATCTCCTCACACCCCTTGTTATACTTCCGTGGCTTCACTTGAACACTCTCCCTGCACACGCTTATATTGAAGACGGCCCCCATTTGTGCGTTTAGGGTTAGATTGTGCGGAAAGCATGTTTTCCCGGATTTCAAATTGAGTGTCACGACGAGGTTGTGTACTCAATCCAGGACTTGAGCGATTTAGACTCGTGAGGGGGTGGAGTAAGAATAGAATAGAGAGTGTTTGGTGTCTGTCTCGTGCGGATCGACAAGACACGCATCGAATTATAGTTGAGGGCATGAGCGTGGAGACTGACTTTTCCGTCCATGTTTTATCTTGAGTTTCCCATTGCATTTGGTGCGAGGTTTGGCGATTTCGGACGAAAGAGGCATCTCGAGAAGCTGTCTGTATGTTGAATTTCGTCGATGCTGTTCAGTTACATGAAACACGATACCGTTTGATCTTCGTGGGTTGTTCGATTCAGGCACCATTACGTTATCCGCCTGAAATTCTGGCAATAAGGAAAAACAATGATTTGGGTTTAGCGAGTTGTTCGGTAGCGCTTAGGCGGCATGGAAACGGGACACAAAGTACGTTCGGCTTCACTGCAAGTTTTTGGTCTGAGTCGTTCATTTTGCTTAGATGATGGAGGAACAGAGGGAGCTCGGCACTATGCAGACTTGTCATACTTGTTTTGTATGTTGTCAAACTCTTTTTCTTGATGTGCTGTAGCCTGTGTCGTTCTGCTCGTCGACGCTGCTTTTCTCTTCCGATGTTCAATCCAATCCGCCTTTTAGTACCTGCCGCCTACCAGAACCATGAAAGTGTTGCCGAGAGGCGTTGGTTAGATCATTTTGGCAAGGATGAATCTCATAAGATCTGCTTCAAGGTGTTTCTTTTGGTTTCTCTGTTGCAGCCTGTGCGGCCTGGCCTTGCGAGGAATTATTCTTGCGCAATCAGCGAATTGCGTTTTACTGCAATCCCAGTTGTTCTTGAAGTCAATGCGGACATTTGCTTGGAGTTTGAAGACAGAATAATGGACATCTGCGCGCGACATAGGAAATGCGATACGATTGATGAGGAGACACACTTCATGCGGCCTCAAACCTTTAAAGCTATTACCCGACCAATTCCTCTTTTTCAGTAATGGTTGTAGCATCTGGATGCGTGAATACCCTGCACCAGCGTCGAGCCGATCAGATTTTCTGCAAATGCTCGAGATGGTTGGATGACAGCGAAACCACGATATATCTCTTTGTGGTAGTGCGACTTACTTGTGAGGAACCGATTTTGGACTTCGGAACCTCTTTTACGCATCGAAGGTAGAGAGCATGGGGATTCGTCTTCAAAAGAGTTTGTACAGTTTCCCTCTCTGGATAGCTGAACCATTCGAGGTATGCAGTGCCGAGGGCCGTATGCACGCGTCTCGACTTCGGCTAGCTTTATCTATTTGTGCACGTGCGTATTTCATTTTGGAGAAAAGGAAAATGTTGAGAACATTTCAATTGTCATTCTGGATTCAGGTTCAGTCTCCGTTCGACAGGACTTCTTTGAAGTCTATTGTTGGCGTAAATAGGAAGTGGGTGCGCAACTTTAGTGCGATGACAGGCAAGCTACGAAGGGGTGGTTCTTATTGCGAGAGCAGTGGCTCCGCCAGTTCAGCCAAATTTCACCGAGTTAACAGTGTAGTCGATTATCGCTTCACATCAAACACTGTTCACGTGCGCTGGCTTTGTTAAGTCTCTCCCCATCCCTAACAAACAAACGACGCTTTGGCCATACGGTTAGATGAGTTTTCAGTATCCCCATCTAAAACCAAGGGAATGCGGTCAAATCGCGAAGACGTAATGAAAACGGCGAACTGAGAGCAGCGGAACAATGCCGTTGTTAGATGAGTGATCCTACTATACTTTCAGAGGCACATCGATTCTAGAAACAAATTTCTTTAGTTGTCATTAGGATGTTGAAGTATCGAAAGTAACGCCAATTCCATAATCTTATCGAAGGAGAAGGGCGGGACTAGTTACTCTTGAGCATATGATCCGATACCATTAGAAGTGGATGCTCCATGTTGCACAATGATGGCAAGTTAATCTCCATGACGGGGGCATATATCTCAGGATGGAAAGCAACCGTGAGTTTCCACATAAACAATGATCCGTATGTACGCAAAAAATCTAATACATGAAACTAATGGAGATGTGCACATTTAGTTTTGGACCTTCAATTATTGAAGGTTTGGGGCGAACATGTCTGCTTAGACTGTTACAAACGCATGCTAAAGATTTGCAATGTGGGGCCGCACCCGTATCATTCTACTCTATCGGTCCTTCCAGGTTCAAGAAAAGATGCTATAACTTCGTGACAAACAAATTGAAATAAAAAAAGAAAAAGAAACAGGAAAATAAGTCAGAAATATCAGATCGCTACAAAAATGTTCGCTACAAACTTTATATTGTCACAACAATACAATTGCAAGAGACTTTTTCCGTGATAAGCACCGATCCCTGCAATGAAAAGCTAAAAACATGAGAATTAATTTGCATGAGAAAATTAAAATGAACAAGGAAAGCAGATACTCACCACAGGAATCAAGTCCTCATGACACTTGTTAAACGATGTTGAACCTTTCGGTAAATCGTTTAAAATGAATTCCTGCGTTTGTCGATATCCTGGACTGGCATTAAAAGTCTAGAGCCGTAAGAGACAGGAACTGAATAGTCACCAATATGTCGGGAAAAGGGAATAATTGCTCTAACCTAGTATGAGATCAGCGGAACTCGTCATGGTAATCATACTCATCTTCATCATCATTGAAGACGGCACTGTAAAATACATAGGGGTTGTCAATCATCTCCGTCAATGTTAGATGCCCATCCTTGTCATTATCCGCCTGCATTGACAAGTAACTAGCATCAACCAGAGGAGCACTCCATAGGGAGAAAAGGAAGCCAATCTAATGAATTATGCCAGCAAGCTCAATCAATGAAACAATACCATCACAGTTTAACGGTAATACACGAGTGCTTCCCAAATCAAGAAAGGACAGATTAAGACATCAGATAATTCCAGTCAAAGAGTAAATATTTTCATGAGGTCACCCCCTGGAAGACACAATCCTGGTATCAGCCAGGTTTTGGAGTCTGTACAAGATTAGAGTAGGTATTTCCATGTTCTTACAGAAACAGGGCCATTGTAACTTCATAAATGAGCACAAGATGAATATCTGAAAACAAGCGTATTGTGTCAGAGGAGGAATAAACATTGAGGCACTACCCAATTGTCAGCTGCTCATGCTTCCAATGTTGGGCATTGCCGATCGAGTATTCAGACACGGCATGATATGCAAATTAGTTCTAAAGGATGATATAGAAACATTATCCCCATGAACTCCTCTTTCCTGTTTTCTGTTTGGTATTGGAAAAATATATGAGACTTTTGAGAGCCATGAGTTTTCTTGATTTCAGTTGCATGCATATTTTTTAAGCACCAGATGACTCGAAATAATGGAAGTATTTTAGGATGTAAAGAGTCCATGGAGACCAATTGTCGCAAGTAACACTAGTCCATTGGTTGCCATAAAATGTAATAACCAGTATCAACAATCCTACAAAAATTACTATCGTGACCCATGACCAAGTAGCATATTCCAACTACCTACTTCACACAAGCAAACACATGTAAGACCAATTCAAGAAATCCTTTTCACTAGAGAATACCTGTGACAAGATGTAATCTGCTTGTTGCTTGGCATAATAACGCTCCGAAGGGTGAAGCTTTCCAATGAGAGGTAGCAGCTCTACATCTGACAAGTATCTGCATAGGTAAATATAACCTGATAAGACAACAATTTCTTGGAAGCAGGATCAAGTTGATAATGGAACAACGAAATATGTGGCGGAGGAAAATGAGTACCCATCACCATCTTTGTCGAGCTGATTATACAGTACTCTCGCAGGAGCCTCCATTGAATCATCAGAACTATGTGATGAATTATGGCTTTCTTCATCATAGTTTCTTACCAAGTCAAAAAGCCCATGAAAGAACTCTTTAAAGTTGACCTTCCCATCTTTATCGGAATCTCTCTCCCTGGGTGGAAGAGCAAATTGTAAAATCAGCCTAATAATGGTCACAAGTTACAGTCAAAGCCACGGCCGGTTGAGAGAACATGGTTAACACAACTACCTTTTGGAAATAAATGTGCATTACATAAATGATAACAACATCAAGTGCGAGAACCGGTCTTTGTGACAACTTGATAAGGTGATCCAGGCAAGGGGTAATTAACTACGCGATCACATTCACAAAATAAAAATAATTTCAGGAGGCCCTTTTGCAATTAGTAATCAAGTGCCCATCATTTATTCTAGACCTAAAAGGAAAATTTCTATATTCATCCTTGTACTTTTGCTCCCCTACTTCATATTTTTTTTAATCCAGTCCTTTTACTTACACAAAATGTCTACTCAGGTTCCTCCGGCACAAAATCCGATCAAAATCTAACTAATGTGGCCGTCAGGGGAAGCAAGAGGGTGACGTGAATTAAATATTAGTAATGTGGACTCCCGCCGTGATTGTGGATAATGAATAGGTTGTTTGTGCTTCCACTAATTCACTAGCCACTATGGTTGTCTACATAGTGATATTTAATCCACGTCACACTCCAACATCTTATGACCGCACATCAGCTGGATTTGGCCAGATTTTGTATCGGAAGAACTTCATTAGACATTTTGTATAAGTACAAGAGCTTGACTAACATGTTGAAAGAACATGGATTTTATTAGAGAGGCAGTAAAAGTATAAGGAAAAAAAGATAGAATATTTCTAAACTAGATCTACTCATAGAAGTAGCATGTCCCTGAATGAGAAAGATACGTCACACGCACAATCAGAGAACCGTTAATGGTTTTTTTGGCTAAAACTTATCAAAGGATCAGAAATCCATGACAATGCATTTGCTATTGCTACGAGACAATCTTTTTGTATAAGATTATGCTTGTTGGGATGGCAATAAATGTTACATTTGCTAGCATAATATCTGTTCCGACATTGGCCAAAGTTAAACTATGCGCAAACCCGGAGTCAAGCCCACATTATATGATCTCTATCCAGAATTTATCCTTCTTACATAACAGAACTAACTTTGTAGTGACATTAAATACAGCAACCACGTCAAAACAGTAAACGGAAGACTCAGAAGATACTTTTGAGAGAATAAAATAGAGTATAGAAAATTTGAAAGAAAAACGAAATGCGTGATTTAGGAATTAATGTCACCTTACTTCCTCCTTGCTTAACCAATGAAGAAGCTTTGGATTTTTGCTGTCAGCTGGGTGGAGAAAGCTGTAATTATCAAAATATGCATAGTTAACTCATCTCCTATTGCAAATTGAAATTATGCTATTTCATTGCTTACTCATTGAACTCGGTAATATTGAGTAGGCCATCTCCATCTGCATCCGATGCGTTAAAATGCTCCTCTTTCCACCAGCCCATATTAAAAGCAAAGGAGTCGTTATCTGCAAGGCAGTACTGAACAAGTTTTCACACTTGAATAAACTTAATGCAGCAGAGCTGAAGGCCCAGTTTCTACAGAAAGATCTGAATTTGTAAGCACAGTTCCATGAGAAAGCCTTAACAAAAAATCCCATATCCTGTTCCTTTAGTATGAAGCCCGGTCATTTCATTTTGATTTTCTTCACTTATTGAGGCAAGGGTGCCTTCAGTATCTCAAAAAGAGGCAAGAGTAAATTCAGTAGCATGCAAATGTCCTGACTGTCAACAAACCTGCCCACATCTTTCTGTGATTTATAGTTTTGAATAATATCCTTACTAATTTCTACCAAGTTTGTAGTTCTGTAAGCTAATTTAGGTTTTCCTGCTCAATGGTGAAACTTTTAGTTTATGAGGCTTCACACTTTTTCTTCATATATGGATGTGATTCACCTTTTATATAGGACTGAGTAAAATAATGTTTGAGTTGGAATCCCTAAGAAGTTCAATTATCCTCATCTACAGCATTAGTCTCTGATCAAGATCTTGCAACTAGATGATAAGTAGAAGCAAAAAATATAGAACATCGACCTGAACTGTGGACCCAGCTAGGCGGCTCATATTCTGCAAATGAGACATAACCGTCTCGGTTCTTGTCGTGAAGCTCCATCTCTCTCTGAGTCCTATGCATGACCTCACTCTCGGCCTGCTGCAAGTTCCACTCTGTCAATTCATGCTCAGTCACGAACCCATCTGGTGGATCCACATCAATCTTTGGAAATAGCGAAACCAGCCTATTCATCAAGTTAAAATCTCCACAACCTCAGATCAAAATAGAGATCACGAAATATCTTATGCACGCGTGCCTCCCAGCATATTTACTCTAAGATGATCTTAGATGCCAAGAACGTTTGAAGCAAACAGTCTTGACAAATATTATTAAGAAAAGAGTTGCACCAACCAGGAAAAAGGTACAGGGAGACAAAACGAGGAAGGTAAAGAAGATGGTAGGATGGGTGAAGAAGAAGCATCCCCTCAAAGATAGGACATGCAAGTAAATACTAAGGACCTTCGGTGCCTGAAACTCACAAAGCCCGGTATCTAGGGATTATCAGTAATTAACCAGTTCTAAAGCTT
The DNA here is from genome assembly GCA_024500025.1 of Syzygium aromaticum. NCBI lineage: Eukaryota > Viridiplantae > Streptophyta > Magnoliopsida > Myrtales > Myrtaceae > Syzygium > Syzygium aromaticum. Next base: position 9,498,327 of record CM044894.1, on the reverse strand, counting down.
CACGGCCATAAAGAATGCATCAATTTCAAAGTCTGTAAAAAATTTTGTAACGCTGGGCATCACCAAATAACCATGCACACTTGCTCGGGCATGCCCCTTTCTCCTCATAACGGAATAAACAGCCCTATCCTCCACCCATCTTAATGAATTGAACAGCTATCGCCAAGGAGAAAAAAACCACTAAGAGCCCGACCCTGGATATCATTACGTTATTCCCCTCTATACCACGCCCATTAATGCAAGAAAGCGGAAACTACCATAAAGCATCAAAGCATAAGTTTAAAGCAACAAAGTTGTCAGTCTCTTAAATCCACAGATCACTCGCAAACAACAGTGCAATTCACTATGCTTTATAAAGTAACACAACACTCCACCTCTAATCAACTAGACCCCACAATTCTAATCATCATCATCATCGTCATCTCAGCATAACCCACGATTGCGCGAGGATTGCAAGAGAAAATGAAGGCAAAACTTGCAGTCCACCTACTTCTGGAACATACAGGTTTCATAGAGCCAATTCCAAGTAAAAATCGAAATCCCAAGCGATGTGAACTTGATAAAAGACAAAATGAAGCGAACGAAAACATCACCCACCTGTTGGTGACATTGAACCTCTCCTCGTCATTCAAGTAATCCTCGGCGTCCATGAAATCCTCCCACTCCGGCTGCGACTCCTCCCCCGGCGCCGACTCCGCGGCGGCGCGCTGCACGACCTCCGGGTGCGCGTGCTCGAAGTACTCCCTCTCCCACTGCTTGTCCTCCCTGTGCCGCTCCAGCTCCGCCACGAGCGGATCGAACGGGACCGGCTCGCGGCGGGGTTGCTGGGCGGCGGGGGCCTTGGCGAAGGTGAAGTTTGACCGGAGCTTCAGGCGGCGGTGGCCGCGGCCATGGGCGGAGGGGGACCTCGGGGAGCGGGAGACGAGGAGGAGGAGGAGGACGGCGACCGCAATGTAGGTGACGACGGAGAGTTTGCCCATCTAACGGGAGCCGGGGGCCGTGCACGGAGATCGGAGGTAGGGAGGAGGTGGCGAGGGTTTTGGATCTGGATGAACTTGCAGAGGGATGGAGGGAAGGGAAGGTGTTTGACGAAATGGTGGACTGAGGCTTGATGGATTTTAGGCCGTGGCAAGCGTGCGATTTGCGCGTTCCTTTGCAGGCTTTGCCGGTGACGAACTCCTCCTCCGCTCTATAGAGAGAGAGAGAGAGAGAGAGAGAGAGACCTGAAATTGTCAGCTTTTTTTTTATTCTGTAGTGCAACCCAAGTTGCATCATATCGTATGATTCACATCTTGCTTTTTTTGTTTTGCGATATTATCGGCACCAGATGGAGTAATCGCTCTTATTTTTATCCCGATGTCCCAAGCGATTATCAGTGCCGAGTTCTCGGTATCTCTTATATTGAGCATTGTGCGACTTCATTATCCAATCTACTGTTTAGCAATTTGGGTCTGTTGTATTCCTTCTTTCTTTTAACCCAATCGGCCAAATTGGAGCGCCAACACACCTGAAAAACAACTCGAATCAATTTTCCCTTTCCTGAAATCAAAGAAGCCCGACCGGATTTGTTGGTTTTTTTTATGCATTTGAGATGAGGATTCTGGTACGAATAGACAATGCAATCATGCTACTTTAGAAAATTTATCATTGAATTGATTTTTGATGGGGTTACGCTTTTCATTTTTGTGTGCAACGGTTGAATATGGAGCGATTGTTTCATATACATTTCTTCTCGCACTAGGAGTATGATTTTCAGATGCATCGAACTCACATGCATCGATGCATGCTAACAATCACTTGTTTGGAGGTGTGAATTATTCGCTTGCACCGAAAGTTATCGCTTGAAGCATCGTGTCTCGAGTTCTCAAAAGAAATTGCGCAAACGGGACTAGACACGACGAGGACGAGCGAATGCGATAGTTCCATTTCGAACCTTACGAAATGAATGCTGAGGACAGAAAATTATGCGACCTAATTTAACTCCACCCGTGTTCGAACTCCTTTCGTGGCAGTACTCTGTTCCCGGTCACGTGGACCATGGTCGACACACGAACACCAGCAAGCAAAGGCAAAATTGGGGAGCGACACTCGCCCGAAGAGTTGCCGCGTCACTAATTCCCCGCGACCCCGACGGTCCAGAATCCGCCACGTCGCTAACCTTCCCCCCGGAATCCTCCGACAATCCACGGTGCTCAATCAATCACCCCAGAATGGCCTGCCATCGTTCCGTGAAATCCCCAAAATGCCCCCCAGAACTCTTTCGGTCATTTCACCTTCCTCCTCCTCCCTCCTCCTCAGGCTCTTCCCCCGGAGAATCCTCCACTCCGTCCCCCCTCTGTATCGTCTTCCTCTCGCTCCGCAAGTCAGCTGCGCTCCCTCTCGCTAGCCCTGCAACAATGGCGACCGGCGTCTTGAAGCGGGCAATCCCGATCTCCAGGGCGGCGGCGACGCCGTCGGCGGCCCGCTTCCTCCTCGCCCGGCGCCACGCGAGCGAGGCGCAGGCGCAGCGGGTCGAGCCCAGGGCCAAGCCCGCCACCGACCTCAAGACCTTCTCGATCTACCGGTGGACCCCGGACAACCCCTCGAAGCCGGAGCTCCAGGACTACCAGATCGACCTCAGGGAGTGCGGCCCCATGGTCCTCGACGCCCTCATCAAGATCAAGAACGAGATCGACCCGTCCCTCACCTTCCGGCGGTCCTGCCGCGAGGGCATCTGCGGGTCCTGCGCCATGAACATCGACGGCTGCAACGGCCTCGCCTGCCTCACCAAGATCTCCGACGGGGCCCCCACGACGATCACGCCGCTGCCGCACATGTTCGTCATCAAGGACCTGGTCGTGGACATGACCAACTTCTACAACCAGTACAAGAGCATCGAGCCGTGGCTGAAGCGGAAGAGCGCGCCGCCCGCGCCCGGTAAGGAGATCCCGCAGAGCAAGAAGGACAGGGCGAAGCTGGACGGGATGTATGAGTGCATACTGTGCGCTTGCTGCAGCACCTCTTGCCCCAGTTACTGGTGGAACCCTGAGTCTTACTTGGGACCAGCTGCTTTGCTTCACGCCAATAGGTATAGTGCTTTTCAATTAGAGTTAAATCGATTCGGTTCGTCTGGATTTGGGTTTCTTGGTTTCGGCACTGGGGATGTCATTATTGATGCATACAAGAAATTGGTAAGGCTGGTCGAACTTTGTTTGCACGATGCTTTCTAGTTCAGTTAACTATTTACTATGCTGGGGCTTTGTTTTAGTTATTCATTTATCAGATTACTATGTTGTGTTATCTGACTACATCTAAAATAGAACCTTTGCTTCGTTTGGGTTGGGAAATCAATTGATTTTTTTTCTTCTGGCACTGGCTTTTAGCCTGAGAGAGCATTGTCGTAGTGAGAGAATCTTGCAATCGAAGAGGGTGATTAACCTGGCACTTTGTTTAACTGAAAATCTGTAACTTCTTCGAATGTAGTTTGCGATAGAGAGCCTGGGCTCAGTTTTCACCTCAAAGAAGGAAACGAAGTATGAATTGAATTCTTGAGTAAATATTGTGCGATAGTAGTTTTTTCCGTTTCCATAATCATTTGAACCATTATTTGTTCTTAAGCAGAGCTTCTTTGCGGAATGGTAGTGTCAATCCATCAAAAACAACTCTTCTTTTGACCTTCAGTTGGAAATAATATTAAAAGGGCACTATGCTACTCCTTTAAAGTCTCTTGTGGTTTGAAAGCTGGGAAAATTTTTCCCCTTTGATCATCGCTATCCATTTGAGTTTGAGAAGTCGAAAGTAGGGTCTTGTTGGTCATGGTAGCTACTTGTCCTGAGGAGCTTGCATCATCCAGAGGTAGACGATGAATGAATTGGGACTAAGATAGTCCGCAAAGATTCTGTCTTGAAGTTTCTTTTCTGTTGTATTTTGGTGGAACTTTTCATTTTATATGGCTAAGGTGCATCTGGCCATCTCAAAGTATGTCCTCAACTTTTTGATGGTAGTGCTTAGATCCCTCATGTTCTGAATAATGGCATCGACATTCTCGCAGATGAATGTTTAATGTTTGACCCCTGGACTTTAAATTGGTATATATAGAGCCCTGCATCTTATGTCTTTGGTTTGTGTAGGTCCAAAATCTTGCCAGAAACTGTTAAAATTAGGAGTGCCTCCTGTAATATTCCTGCTTTCCCATAGATTACCGCTTATTGTCATGTCTCTCAGTTTTTTTTGCTGATTGAATGCCTACGGATGGCATTATTTGTAGAGTAAAGTAAAAGATTTTTAACCCCTCTGAACTTGTGCAATATAACTTTGCTTACAGTATTCTAACTTGGTTACATGTTGGTATGCGAAATGACCCAATCAAGGAGGTTGCACTAGCTTTGACCCTCTTCAACAAGGGGATTGAGGGTGATTCTTTCGTGAATAAAATTTGAATGGGTTCAATGGTAAAAATGGAAGTTTGAGGTGGTTTAATTATGTAAATGGAGGGATCCTTATTGTATTCACACTCTTTTAATACTGTTTATGGCTTCTTGGGAAACTTCATTCAGAATTGAAGGGGTTGGACATGTTCTCGAAAGGTTGTAACTTCCAAACTAGGAGTATCATACATTATGATGCTTGTCATCTCTCTCTTTTGTGCTTCAATAAGTCTTCATGAAATATTTTAATGAGGGTGCTATCTTAAGATTCCTCCATGCTCTGTCAGTCATACACACAAACTCTGCATCTGGATTCCACACATGCTAGTTGCATGCACATGTTCACAGTATCCGTCTTTCTCTATAGAGTGATTAGATGCATTCATGAGAGTAAACATTAGTACCATGACGCTTTCTATCGATGACTAAGTGCTACAATTAATGTGAAGTGGTTTGTTATCAATCTCTCTTCTCTCCTTTTCCTGTTTTGCTGGTTTTGGACGGTTTTGTTGATCAATCTTTGTTGTACAATATTTCTGTTTGCGTCATTCAGTGTTCAAGTTTGGATATCGAAAGTGCAATTGAAGGTTTTAGTCTTTGTTCATGAATCCAGCCACGTGTTAGCTTCTTGTGGATGCATTGCAAAATCTAGAGCTTAATGATTGGCTTCATAGTTTGGTTAGCTGCAGTTGCGCATTCAGTTAGTTCCGACATCGGAACTTTGTAGACAGAACACTAGCTTCACAGATAAGAATGAAGGCTGCTTGAGAGATTACCGTGCATCATCATCTATAATGTTCAGATTGCTCTCATTTTTGCTAAAGAGACATTTGGTATTCAGAATTCCTTCATTATTTTGGTGAATGTAGGTGGATCATGGACAGCAGAGATGAATTTACAAAGGAGCGGCTTGATGCGATTAATGATGAATTTAAGCTCTACCGTTGCCATACTATATTGAATTGTGCTCGAGCCTGCCCCAAAGGATTGAACCCAGGAAAACAGATTACAAATATTAAGCAGCTGCAGCTTGCCAAGTAGCTTGTGAGCCTATGATTGTGAAGCATAAAAATGTTTTTTATGGCCAGCGACATGGGCAATTTTTTTTTTCCAGCTTTGTGAACTTTCTGTTATTTACCCAATAAATTGTGCGCTCAGTACTTTCCATCCGTGTCCCTATTTGTTTTAACTCAGTTCGATGCACATGTTTAGGTTCCGCCAAGTAAATGTTCGGTAACCTTCTAAACCAGTTCTAGATTAGTTTGTCTGGAGACTGTATGTTTTGATTGTGCAAAAACAAAGCAAATTACGGATGGTACTTATATTTTTCTGAGTACATTGTAATGTTCGAGATGCACAATTGTGGTCATCATTCAGTCATCCTGGTCATTTATTGTGCATGTATGATATGTGAATCCTCCGAAAAATTCAGGAAATTGGTGCTGCTTATGTGTCAGTGGTGGTTTTCCTCTCAGAGCATGGGCAAGAGAATATTGCATCTTATCAGAGAAGTGTGGTATTCGAACGTGCATGTTACGTTCCTCTTCTCAGGAGTCCATTTCATGTAGATAGATGCCTGTCAGTAATGATCAGACCAAATTACATTGGTATGTTAGTGCAGCCCTTGGGGAGCTTAATACAAGAAAGAAGTAGCCCTACCATCTGCTCTAGAACAATCAGAAGTTGTTTCGATTCATTCTACAGGAAACTTAACGAAGAACATGAAAACGGCATTCTCTATGCAGGTTCTGTTTCTAAAGTTGAAATCCGGACTGAATTAAAGAGATCCGATAGTGCACAAGAAATGGTTTGGGTCGAGTTATAAATGGTTCAATCCAAATTGATTTATTTAATCCGTTTATAACCCATTTATCACAAAGTAAATATTTCGACCCATACCCGACTCGAGCTAACTCATTTAATTAAATTTAGGAAAACTTATTTCTATTAATTATTTTAATAAATTGTATTGCTAAGATATTTTTATGCAATACAAATCTAGTGGATAATTTTTATATATATATATTTTTAAAAAATTGAGACTCCATTTATTTCACGAAAAATATAAAATTTCTGAAAAATTATTTCAAGAAAATGACAATTTTTTTTAGTTTTTTAAAAATTGTATATTTAATTATTTTTCTTTTCTTTTTCTTTTTTTTCTTTTCCTTTTTCCTTTTATCTTTTTATTTTTTCTTCTTCCCCGCCGGTGGCTGGCTATCGCCATGGCTGGCCTCGGCAGAGGAAGAAGAAAAAAGAACAAAAGAAAATGAAATAATATAAAAAAATAAAAATAAAAATCAGAAAATTTTAAAAAAAATTGAAAATGACATGTATATTATTCACTTAAGCTCGTTAGGTAACTCATTTGTGACCCATTTAATACCCATTAAGTTAATAGACAACCCATTAACGACTCATTCAAGTCTACTTTTAAAATTAAAATCAACTTATTTATAACCCACAATCATTAAGGTTCCGTTTGTTTCAGGAAAAATATTTTTCCGAAAAACATTTTCCGTGTTTTCTGGTGTTCGGGGGTAGGGAAAACATTTTCCTTCCCCACCCCCAAATCCTTTATTGTTTTGAGGAAAATGATTTCCGCTTCTGAAAGCGGAAATCATTTTCCGCCAAACTACTCCTTCCCCCGTCCGGTCGCCAGTAAAAAATATTTTCCGAAACTTTTTCATATTGGTTGCCGAATACTGGAAAATTTTGTTCCGGAAAAATATTTTCCAGGAAAATGACTTCCGGGAAAAATTTTTCAAAAACACAATATTTTCTGTGAAACGAACAGAGCCTAAATATGAGTTAATACACGGGTTTTTGATCCATTTACCATCTCTAGATGGCACACCACCTAGTGGGTGATGTGAACGTGCCTAGCGACTTTTCGGGTGGTCATATTTTTTAGAACAACAGGGGGAGTCATGGGTGGAGAGTTTTATTGGTTGAGCTGCGTATTGTGCGGTGCTCATAGCGAAGTTACAAGCTACCTTTAGAGGTTGTTCTCGAGCATGAGAGTTAGCCTTTGGAAAGATGATTGGCGGAAGTCAGATATTAAAGGGGCTATCGATCCCGTAAGGGACTTTGATTTTGCTGCACCGGGAGGTGCTGGGTTCCTCATGTTCGAGAGAGTAATCCTCGTGCGGATTGGCCTTGCTAACATGGCTTGCCGCTAGCAAACGGGCTGAGATTCATCTTAGATGCAGCTGGAGTGCTGCCTCATCCGAGAGATTATATTACGTGCTCTTATTTGATTTGAATCTGAATCTATTCTTACTCGTTTTCCAATTTTTTTCCCTTCGAAATGAAAAAATAAGGGATAATGATACAAACGGTCAATGAACTTTGATGTAACGTGCAATTTGATCTATGAATTTTTAATTTGTTCAATGTGGTCCTTGAATTTTAATTCAATGTGCAACATAATCCCAGAATTTTTAGTAATAACGATATGTAACCTTATGCTTTTTAATGATAACTTTTGATGCGAGTGAGGGAGAGACGGCAATGCTGCACATGAAATTAGTTAATTGATGTCGAACATCTCGAAGGCAGGTACAATAGAGGCCCCCCAACGATTGGCACGGGCCCCATGCTCGAATCAAAAGAGCAAATGCCGCCTGCAGCATGTACATTCGTACAAACATCTTTAAGAACACTAAATGGGCAGTGTCCTCGATTTTTGAAATTTATCCACAGAGCCATCAGATTTAGCTATCGTTTATGCACATCCGATTCAGACCTCCTGACAAGAGATCCTCGGTTGGATGCGCGGCACTCGATTTGGGGCTCCACGCACCAAACCTTCACTTCGCATCTATTGCACCGCGCCTATATACAGGCCCGCTCCATCTTAACGAGAGTGCAGAACCTTCACCTGTTCATCTTCTTAGTCCTCGCTCCTCACCACCACTGCCCCGCCTGGCTCCCTTCTCGCTGCATCTGCTTATCTCGGACGTGATCTTACGTTTTATGTAATATGCAGTCAAATGACCTAGTTCTCTTTTATATGCGATGATAAATAATAGTTTCCTCTTCCCAAACATAGATTGAATGCATTATCGCACTAATTGATACAAAAAAAGGAAAAAAGCCGGTCAACGAGGTGGTGCGACGTCATATTTCAAGTTGAAATAATTTCATCTTCTTTTAATAATAATAAGGTGTTTATATACGTATGCTCCATGTGGGTTGCATGTCTATTGCACGATGCACGAGATAAAAAATATTGATTGCATGTGAGTCATATTTTCATCCAATCAAAGTTAGGAGAACCGTCGGTCGTCATATTCCGAATCACACTTGTTAGGTGATTTCTATGCACACTTTAGGCTATGCTCTTAGCTAGATATCTCCTCTTCTGCTCTTGGAAAGCCATATTCTCATTTTAAGGGCGTGTGCCCTACCAAAACCTCTACCAACACCGCGGTCTTGAACATCCCATCGCCCACCGGACCCGACAACAGATACTTTGTCGATTTGGTGAACCGCCAAGGCTTGTTTCACTCGGACTAAGATTTGTATGAGGACCGCATGATGAGGGACATCGTCACTAGCTTCACCGAGGACTAGGAATTGTTCTTCGAGAAGTTCGTCCTCGCTATGACGAAGATGGGGCAACTCGGCTTGTTGACAGGGAAGAAAGGGGAAATCCGATCGACCCAATTGCTCGGTCGGGAATCCGAGAATCACGTTCTCTTGATGACCCCTTTTAAGGGTGCGTATGTATCAACATGAACTGTCTTTGCTAGGAACTGCAACTTTTGGTCCTCTCGCTTGCTTGTTTATATAGACTGTGAAGGTGTCTAATAAATTGCCATGAGTATGTCCAGAATGTGCAATCAGAAGCTTGTCCCTTGGCAAAATGTTGCGTGCGTCTCTTGTTGAAGAAACATCCGAAGGAGCAATTGTGTGTTTGTAAAGACTGCGTCGGCCACCTCATGATGGATTTGCCAGATTTGTGCATGTTGCCTCGGCTGCGTAGGTGGAGTAATTGGCGTTCGTTGAAACCCTAAAATTTCTTCTTGCACGAAGTGGAGAAAGCTTAATCTTGGAATCTTATTATCGTGTACTAATATGTGCTCTCTTAGGCACAACTCAACTGAAGTGGGAGGCTAGGAAGTGATCTACAGGTGTGCTTTTCAAATCTCCAAACTGGCCCATTACTTTAGGAGTCTAATTAAGTTGCATACCGGGTTGCAAAAGCCTAATGGAAGAAAAGCTTGTTGAGAAATTGGATTACTTACCCACCTCAAGTGAGAAAACTTCTAAATAAGGGCATGAAGTGAATTTTATCTCAAATAAGAACGTGAAGTGCTTTCATTTTCTTAAATAGGGTTTGAAGTGGACTTTATCTTAAATAAGGATATCAAGTGCTATCGTTTTCTTAAATAAGGGCATGACATGAATTTTGTTTTAAATAAGAGTTTGAAATGGTTATATTAGTTTCAAAAAAGGGTCTGATCTTACCGGGGTCAAGGGCATTTTTGTCTTTTAATTTTTTTAAATTTTTTTCCTTTTCTATTTTTTTCTTTCCATAAAAAAACAAATTCAGAAAAGAAAAAAAAGGCTAAAGTTAAACAAGAAGAAGAAAAAACAAGCGCTATGGCCGCCACCCCATTGACAGTGGGGCGACGGCCCCTCCCATTTGTTTTTTTCTTTTTGAAAAAAATATTTATTTTTAAAATTTTTAATCTAATTTCACTATTCAACCAAAAAAATATAATTTAACTAAAATTTATGTTAAAATTATTTTTTAGACGAAAATGCCCTTGATTGGTTGGAAAATTTGGTTGGTCGATGAGCCAAAGGGGTTAGGCACTTTATTTGAAATTGTTATAGCCACTTCATACCCTTATTTGAAACATAGTCTACTTCAGACATTTATTTGAGAAAATGAGGATACTTCATGTTCTTATTTGAAATTTTCTTCACTTCAGGCCCTTCGGGACTTTCTTTACTATGAAGCTTTAGATATTTATCCTTCTTTTTTTTTGTCTAAATGAACGAGAAAGGCTATTTCTAACCAAAATATAACCACATCTTTGTTTAACATTTTAAATTTTTAGAACAGTTAAGAATGGTTATATAAAACTTACACTATCTAGTCATCAATCATTTTATTTTATCAATAGTCTTTTGGCGATTATCGATATTCACTAGAATTTGCCGTCATGAAAGAAAAAAATCCATATTTTTTGGCATGAAAAAAAGAGTTTGCATTTTATTGGATATCAAAGAGAATTTTATGGTCCTCTAACCGATTAATCTCTCAATTTGATTTCACATGAAAGATAAGTCATGCATAATGGAGAGAATAGCAATTCCATTCATGCGGATGAACTTTTGTCACAAACCAAACGGATTGAGTTTCGTTGTGTTTGTGGGGTTCCAAACCTTTTCACATGCACATTTCAAGCATCGTGTCATCTTCATTGAATCATGGTTTGAGACTGACAGAAGAGTATTTCGATCTATAAAATGTTCCCGAATCATATGCAAAAACATGATCAAATTTGCTGTCCACAAACTCCTGAAGAGAATGGTACTACTGAAAAGGAGCATAGAAATTCTCTTTGAATTGGACTTATCAAGAGTGGTTTCGGTACGAAGCATTTGCAATTGCAACATTCGTTAATTGCACACGTGTCACGGCCCGGCAGTTGAGGTCGTGGAATAGCCCGTGTGAAGCTTGGCGAGTCAAGAAGACCCTAGGCTAGCTTTCATTCAATCTGATCTTTCACGATTGCAACCAAGAGGATGATATGCAACTGAGTTTCGATTTCATATATGTTCTTTTAATGGTTAACAAAATCCGCTTGCAAGAAGCAAGTATAGACCAATAGTACAGAAAGAAAAGAATCTCATTGAGTACCTTGTAAGGCATTCCTAATCCCGACGGCAAACTCTCCCCGGTGTTTCCTTTGATTGTTTATACTTGTAAATTCTCTCATCGAAGCAGACCTGTCGACCTCGTTCAAACTAGACATGCCATCTTTCTCTCTTCTGTAATTCGCGATGTGTGGTTTCAGTACTAGCAATGGTCTCTATTTTCGCCAACGCTGGGGCTTATGCCTACTTTTGGAGACAACTTCTGTAAAGATTGTAGGCCTGGAGATAGCAAGAAAGGTGGGGAACGTTGATGGGGTTGGGCGTCCTTTAGCCTGAACGAGTTGCTACTCGTGTTGCTCCCGGGTCTTGGCTTTTGGATATCATTTTGTACCTATTGTATTTTGCATCCTTGAGTTATGAACTTTGACATAATATTGTCAACATTGAACATTAATCGAATATACATTAAAAATATCATAAATTATACTGAATAAATTAAAAAATTAAAAATTATATTATATATTGAGTTAAAATTTATTAATTATATTAAATAAATTAAAAATTTACGAATCATACCGTCATCCAGAAATTTCAGAATTGTGACTTTCAAACGAAATAGAGAAGGGTGAATCAAGTCTACTGTTGGGTAGTTCAAGTTCCAAACCTTTTTTTTTTTGGGTTAATACCACGAAAAACCCTAAACTGGTACACTTGTGACAATTTTACCAAAAACTATTTTTTTATCATAAAAACCTCAAACTGGTACACTTGTGATAAATCTACCATGAACTATTTTTTTAACCATAAAAAACCCAAAACTGGTATACACGTGACAATTTTATCCCAAACTAATTTTTTAATATTACTTTTTAATTTTCGAATTTTTTTATTTTTTCTTTCTCTTCAACCTCTAGCCGGTTGCCAGACTAGCGACTGGCCAGAGGTGGAAGCCGGCGAGGTCGGCCCCGCCGGCCATTGGCGAGGCTCGACCTCGCCAGCGTTGGGCGAGGTCGGCCTCTTTTTGCAACGGTGAGGTTGAGCTTCGCCGGATCTGGCGAGGGCCCGGCCTTGCCGGCCGCTGGTGAGGCACAACCTCGCCGGCATTGGGCAAGGTCGGCCTTGCCCTGCAACGGTGAGGTTGGCCTCACTCAACGCCGGCGAGGTCGAGCCTCGCTAGTGGCTGGCGGGGCCAGGCCTTCGCCAGATCTAGCGAGGCTCGACCTCGCCGTTATAGGGCGAGGTCAGCCTTGCTGGCATTGGGTGAGGTCGGCCTCGCCCTACAACGGCGAGATCGAGCCTCGCCAGATCTAGCGAGAGCTTGGCTCTGCTGTTGCAGGGCGAGGTCGTGCCTCGCTAGCGGCCGGCAGGGCCGGGCCCTCACCAGATCCGGCGAGGCTCAACCTCACCGTTGCAAAGAGAGGCCGACCTCGCCCAACGCAGACGAGGTCGAGCCTCGCCAGTGGCCGGCGAGGCCGACCTCGCCAGCTTCCACATTCGGCGACCGGCCAGAGGTTGAAGAGAAAGAAAAGAAAAAGTAAAAATTAATAAAAAATTCGAAAAATAAAAAATAATATTAAAAAATTAATTCGGGGTAAAATTGTCACATGTATATCAATTTGGGGTTTTTAGTGATCAAAAAAATAATCCAGAATAGATTTGTTACAAATGTATCGGATTGAGATTTTTTATGATTAAAAAAATAATTTAGAATAAAATTATCATAAATGTATTAATTTATAATTTTTTGTGATATTAACTTTTTTATTTTTAACCGCGGGGGGAAAGAGAGAAATAAATGCCCACAGGCTGTCACATCGCGTTTCCCCCCTCCTCTCTTTTCTATCCGTTTGCAGGCAATCTCTCTCTCTCGGTTTTCATCGTCCGCGTCTTTCTTCTGCCATCTTTCCCCTCCATCGTTGTCCGTTAATCCTTGGACTGTCCCTCCCTCTCTGTCTCCCCCTGCCCGTGTCCGTGTCCGTGTGAAAGTTTTTTCACTCTCTCAGTCACACGAAACTCTTTCGCGGGAGGGTCCTTCTACTGATGGTGGGAAGAGGTCTCTCGCCATTATTGCTTCACGGATATTTAGGGGACTTCACCGAGAGATATTTCTGCTCCGTGGGCCATGCCGAACAGCGCCAACTGACGCCGACCCTCTTCTCCTCCTCCTCCTCCTCCTCCTCTTTCTGCGCTTTTGCCTTTTCAATTCGTCCATAGGTCAGCCGCAGCCCACAGCCACAGCCGCAGCCGCAGCCGCAGCCCAACGAGAGAAAGAGAAGGGGGGCGAAAAAGGAAAAAAAAGGTAGGAGCTTTTCTCTTTAATCGACTCGCGCAGGAGTACAATTTCCCAAATTTCGGAGCGAATCCCCATACGATTCCTGCAGATTCAGCGGGAATTCGGAAATTCCTCTCCCCTCCCTATTTGGGTTTCTTTATTCTTGCCGAAAGGAGAGTAAAAAACCAGTCCTTACGTCCGCGCTCACCTTGTCGGCTCCTCCTCCTCCTTCTTCCTCCTTCCTGCTCGTGGTTTCGCGGCGCCACTGCAACTTGCGGCCGCAGCGATAGTTTGGGCATTAGCGGATTCGAATCCCGAGGAGGTTTCCAGGATAAGTGCGCTGCCAGGAGCTGGTATTGGGGGAATCAAATTTGGGTTCGAGAGCTTCCCGTAGATCTGTTCTTGGGTTTCGTTTGTGGCGCTGCCGAGCTGCGGAGTTGTTCGGAGTTGCAAAGGTGTGGGCTTTTTGAGCCTGGGGGGTGTTTGCTCTGATGACTGCCGATGAAGCGGTGAGCCCTAGTGGTTCCTCGTGGAGTAGGGAACAGGACAAGGCGTTCGAGAATGCCCTGGCCACCCACTTCGAGGACTCCTCGGATTGGTGGGAGAAGGTGGCGTCCGACGTGCCCGGCAAAACCCTGGAGGAGATTAAGCTTCACTACAAGCTTCTGGTCGAGGATGTGGATGGGATAGAGTCCGGCCGCGTGCCCCTGCCTTCCTACAATTCGTGCTCCTCCTCGGATGGCTCCGCGAGTAACTTAGGGGAGGAGGACAGTGGGAAGAAGGGGGGCGGTTCGGCAAACGGCGAGTCGAACCAGGGAGGGAAAGGGTCGAAGTCTGATCAGGAGAGAAGGAAGGGGATTGCTTGGACGGAGGAAGAACACAGGTGGGGTCTTTTTCTAGTCAATCGGTAACATTTTGTCTGAAATGTGATCTCAGGAAAGAGGGTACGTGTGCGCAATAGTTAATTGGTTGCGAGCGGATATGCGACACTGTGATTTGCTTTTGCTGCCCCCTTCCTTTTGTTTGGTTGATCTGTATTTTGGGGACTTGAGTGAGTTGCAGATTAGTTGCCGATTTCTGATCTAGCTTCATTTCTATTTACTGGCATATCTGTTGGGTTCAGTTTAGTAATGTGCAGTTTAGCCCCCTTTTAACTGCCAGTTAGTGCTTATATCGCACAAGAAAGCTCAGCAGGACCCTGCGGAGTACAATGCCTTATTGCTCGCTGGGTCCTTTAGCCTGAACATTGAGGTGTACTCTTGAGTTGCTTTGATACCCTGCATTCTCTTCCTTTGTATGAATTGTGCATCAATCTGTATCTCTCTCTCTTGAAGAGGTTGGCACTTGGTAAATAGAAAGGTAATTCCTAATGTTCCAGCTAGCTCAAGACATAAGACTTACAACTTGAACTCAATTTTGGTGAGGAGTGACTAGATGCTTATTTTTTCCTTTTTGTATTCATTGACTGTCCAACCCATTAATCAAGTCATATTTATTAGAAGTTTGCACGCCCGGAGCTTTGTCTATCCATCCTGCCTATCTAAATCTTCAAGCATTTGATGGTTAGACATTGGCAAGCTGGATTCAAACCCACTTAATGAAGTCTAGCTTTCATTCTTTTGACATTACGTTGGTGATAGAGCTGCTAAAGTAATATTGCGGCCATTTAGCATTTTTTTCATCTGTTGCAATTTTTTGTTAAAGAAAAAAAGGCAGTCTGAGTCTTAAATGGAGACTGGCCAATTGTTCTATTTGAGTAACATGACTCAAACTGCTGAATGTTTCAATGAAGTTCTCTGAGTGCAAAGACATAGTAAGATCCCCTCCCCATTTGGTGGAGTAAGGCTTGGTGATGTGGTGGTTGGTTCACATGCTCAATTAGGCTGTAAGGTTAAAATGAACTAGGCATTGCTACTTCAATTGAACATGACTTGATACATCATCTGATATCATTGAGTGGAATCATAAATAATATACCAAATACCAACCTTGGTTGGGTCAATGGGCAATGATCTGTGAGGTGAAAACTGCCACTGCTGATGGAATGGGAAGTGATGGTAACCCTCAGAAGGCACGTGAGCTCCATTTTCAGGCAAGAGTTGCTCGGAATTGTGCTTCTTGATGTCTTTATCAATGGAATTGAGAATTGACATTATTAAAGGAAAAAGTCAAATGATAGCCTTTACGGTACCGATGGTGTTAATTTCGTTTTTGTGTAGTAGGTTATTCCTATGGATGTGGTAACTAAAGCTGCTATAGTGACTTAATGTTTCTTTGTTGGTTACAACAAGAGGAGATAGTTGTACATGTTGTCTTGATTGATGGGCTTGTGAAAGGATTATGATTTAGATATGTGATGCTTGCATGAGATGGTTCTTTTCTTGTAAAGTTTTTGCTAAGCTGGTTTGTTGTTTGGGTTCAGTAGGATGATCTATGTATAAAATCACATGTTTCTCTTATCCAGCAGCCATGTAGCCAGTAGGCATGGCTAATGGCAACAAGCTACTTGAAGAGAATACCTTTCTAAGGGAGCTTTTTAAATCTTGAATATTTTATTAGTTGATGTTATGATCCAGATTTAAAGTTTTTATCATGGAAACTTTCTCTCTCTCTCTCTCTCTGTGCAATTACAGAGGACGGAAAGAGGTAATTAGAGGGTAGAGTCAGCTCATTCCCCTCACTATACTCCATAACTAAATTTAGCTTGTTTTGTTTATAGGCTTTAAACGGAAAGTTGCAATCTATGATGTATGTGGTGAAACCCACCCGTAATTTAAAAGTTTCTAGATCTAATTGTAAGCTTCTTTCTGAAAAGTTTGCATCTTACATGCGTGCTCATTGTTTCAAGCCCTCGATAGGCTAGACATATAAACAAGTTTACTGCAACTTATAGCTGTTGCCTCCCCAGTTTCAATTTTGTTGCAGGCTGATCTTAACTATTTGTCTGATGATTGAATATATGGTGATGTTACTATTTCAAATACATTGGTACGGTTTGATGCTATGCTATGCCTCTTTTGACCCATACAGTTCAACCTTGGGTTTTCATATCAGTATCATTTTGGAAGCAGGTTATTTCTTCTAGGCCTAGATAAATATGGGAAAGGCGATTGGCGAAGTATTTCCCGGAACTTCGTCGTCACCAGGACGCCTACACAGGTTGCAAGCCATGCACAAAAGTATTTTATCCGACTGAACTCGGTTAACAAAGATAGGAGGCGATCTAGCATTCATGATATCACCACCGTGGGCAGTGGAGACCTTTCAGCAACTCAAGGCCCTATTACGGGTCAAAATCAAACAGATGGCTCCACGGGAGGATTATCTTCTGGCAAATCTAACAAACAATCTCCTCAACCTTCAGCTGTGACGTCAGGTGTTGCAGTTTCAGGTTCTCCATCAATTGGACAGCCGGTGGGTGGCCCTTTTGTTTCTGCTGTTGGTACTCCAGTAAATCTCTCTCCCGCACCGCACATGGCATATGGTGTTAGAGGTCAAGTACAAGGCACTGTGGTTCCTGGTGCGCCCATCAATATGGGCCCCATGACTTATCCGATGCCACATGCATCGGCACACAGGTGAAGCAGCTTAAGTTCTACAATATTGGAATGACGAAGCTATTCTCTGCTTTCGCTCCTGTTGGATGATGGAATGCTTGCAGTGAATCTGATAATAGGATGGTTTGGTGCGAAGACAACTATTATTTCTGTTGCTTTCAAATAAATCGTAGTGGGAGGAATAACATCAATCTATAGCGGCATGGCGAAGGTGTGGCATTTCAGGGGATCAAAGTGTACTGTTGTTCGTTTGTTTAGATCCACACTATGGTGCTAGAAGTAGTTCATCAAAGTTCTTTTCAGCGTTGTCATTTGTAAAGAAGTGTTTGGGTTGTAGTGATTAGCATTACAAAGAGCGACTTTATGGCAATGCATTTTAAATTACGATCTGCTTGCTTTTGCCTTGGGATATTCAATGTACTATGGTGGATTTCACCTTTAAGGAGGCAAACATGGGAAATATATAGATGTCGTGGCTATGATGCTTCTCTCGTTTGATATAGAAATCGCTGACAAACAGATTAGCTTAGAGTGAAAATGTTTGAAAATAGCATACTGAAATCATAGAATTGCTCAGATGCATCGATTTCATTAATATGTTCTTACTTTCCATTTATTAAACATGGTCCATGATGTATCCGGTGAAAGGGATTTTACAATAACGACCTATATGGACTATGCATTTCCAAATTCATGTGTTACAGAAGATGATATAACAGGACGGGGTACTTATATAGCTTCTTAGCTGGATGATGAAATATAGAAACAGGATTGATGCAGCCATGTATTGAACTCCCCAGCAGGGGGTACTATATCTGGGGGCATTGATTTCGTTTCTTTTATGTATGTGAAGAACATAAATTTCAGAGAGAGAGAGAGAGAGAGAGAGAGAGAGAGAGAGCTAGTTAAAGACTGACAACTTCTCTTCAAAATAACATCAATCGGTGGCACTCATGACCAAACATCAAATTGCACCTCAAAGTTTCATGTGTGTAGCCGAAAACATTTATTCACTCACCCCAAAAGAGGGGGAAAAACAGTCACATACGTACGGTCACAAACTAAGGGTCCAAGAAGTGGGTATAATAAGAATTGGGTATAGGTCAAGAAGGTTTAATGGCTACGTGTTATCCTGCTCAGCAGCACCACTTCTCCTCAAGAATCGGGCAATGCACGTGCTGAATGAGGGCGAGCACTCGGCGAACATGTAAAGACAGAACAAGCATAACCCTGTCTCAAACATACAAAATCAGAGAGTCCCAATCAATCACAGCTTCGACACTGTCAGAAAAATTGACAGAGAGTATTGATAAACATTCAAAGAAGCGATCTTGTGGCCCAGCGCAAAGTGCAGCTACACAACAATTGTGAGTGAAAAATAGGAAGAAAGTGTACCAAGAAAAGCGTTCTCTAACTTCTCCTTCATGAAGCATTTTCTAACACCGGCAAAACCAATGATGTCTATTGTGCTACAATTACTACCAATAAGATTTCATCATCAACTTTTTTATTTTTTATTTATTATTATTTTTTTTGGGTAAGGTTTTCATCATCAACTTTTGTTACCATCATAACCTTATAATTGTCATTAACAAACATTTGTCCCAAAGGGCAGTAAACTTTCATCATTAAAAACCAAAAATATTGATAAGTACATCATACTGATGAGAGCGAAGAGGGAAGAAGAAAGTATATCCGTAAAATAGTTCTTGAACTTTTCCTCTAGAAAGCACGTTCTAACACCAACATAGTCGATAACGTCCATTGTGCTAAAATAACCACTCCTCAAAAATCCTATATCGACTTTTGTACACTTTCAACTTTTGTTATGTTTTAGGGAAACTTTTGCTACAGCTCAGCTTATGACGCTGAGCAAACATGTGGCAGTCTGAGGTTTCCACTGAAAACCGAAATTATTGACAAGTATACAGGAATTATCCACTGCGGGTAAAATCTATGGTCATTTCTGCGTAAGTCTTTGGCGCGTTAGGTAAGGACCGTAAGGGGAAAAGGCCTCATCCGTTGAGTCATGAGAAGAACCTCTTTCATTGCAAGGTTAATTTCTGACCTCCCCACACATCTAATTCTTACATTGCAGGAGCCTTGTGCAAGAGGATGTCCTGTGCTAAGGAGAACGCCCTAATGCAGCTACAGTCCAACAACAAAGACGGTATATCGATGTTCATTTGACAGGACATCACTGACGGCAAGCTTTAAGTATCAATTAAAACAGCACCAGGGAAAGAAAACAAGGAGATAAGGCCATCAAAGAGCTATATCTAAGAGAGGGAAAAGGAGACCGAGTAAATGTTGTAAGAACAATCCCTCGATATGCTGGCTGCCGTATGATCATGTTTTCTCCCTCGTGCCAGAGGTAAGGCCATATAATAGTGAGAGGACTAAAATCTACTCCACTCCTCAAACGATTCATGGGAAACAGGCGCAAGGCAAAGTAGATTGATGAGAAAGCGAGAAAGCACATACCCACATAAGCAACGGTGACGCCGGAGAGCAATCTCCCCAAAGCAGACAGAATGTAAAGGCAAACAATCACCTGAAAGTGAGAATTATGCACGCACTAGCTTAGGCCCATCGCGGTAAGAGAGCGAATAATTCCTCGAATCTACAACAGAAAGCAACCGAATGTGACCTTAACGAACAAGCGCTTGTCATGGCCGGTGGCGGCAACCCTAAGGACAGACTCGGTGGCTCCGACGGTGTTGGCGAGGCAAGCGACGATGTTGCTGGCCGTGTCCTGCGATATCTGCCACTCCAGCGGGTCCACCGGCACCCTTTTCGACACCACCCAAAATTCAATCTTTTCTTTTCCCAACAAAAACAATGGAAAAGCCACAAGGGGAGAAACGGAAACGGAAAGCCAAAGAAAAGAGATCAGAGAGAATTACGAGATGTTGAGCTGGCGGAAAAGGAGGCCGAGGATGGCCAGGGAGCAGAGGAGCACGATGAGGACGTCGGAAAGGAGCGACACGAGGCTCGAATTCCGGTAGGCGCAGTGGTAGTACACCAAGCTCCCGCACACCAACACGATCAGCGGCTTCCCTATCTCGTTCCTCATCCTTTCCTCACATGCCTCCTTCCTCCTCCCTCCCTCGGTTCTTCTGCGTATACCGTCGAAAACAGAAGCGCTCGGGCACGCTCCGACCTTCGCGATGCGCGCGCGAGCACGACGACGATTCAACACCGCCGCCCCACCAACAGATCGCTAAACATAGAAACGCGATCGGATTCCGAACTCACCAGACGCACAAATCGCCCGGTCTCGCCGGCGATCGATCGAAAAGCCCGCCCGCCCGCGACGCGAGGCCGGGAGAATCGGTGGTCGGAAAAACACCGCTGCGACACGGATCAAACAGGGACGTTGAGACCGCGCGAGGAGATGATCTCCAGCGAAGAAGCTTCAACAGAAGATTCAGGAGAGAGAGAGAAAGAGAGAGAGAGAGAGAGAGAGAGAGAGAAAGAGAGAGAGAGAGAGACTCACAGGCGGCGGCGGCGGCGGCGGATCGGCGATCGGAGGGGGAGAACCGAGAGGAGGCCCTCTTTCCCGTTCGCGAGTCTCTTTCTGACTCGCCTGCGCGAGTGCCCCCTGCTTCGATTCGAACATGTGTTTTTCGGGTCGGGTTCCGGTTCGTGACAGGATCCCGAGTCAAAGATTTCGGTTCGAATCGTATATATTGGTTACGGGAGCTTGTATTCGCGTATTTGAATAGTTGATGTGGAGTGGGCTAACATAGGCAGGCGGGAAAATTCCAAATCAGAAAGTGAGGCTATTTTCTAAAAAAAAATCCAAAGCGGATATAGTGTTAAATAAGGATATGAAGTGCCAAATCAGTCTCAAATAAAAGCTCGAAGTGCCCAATTAGACTCAAATACAGGTCTGGGTTTGCCGGCCGGTCAAATGCTCACCGGCTGGCAAGCATGTTACTGATTCTGCGATCGGAACAAGGATAGTCTTGTCTTTTTCTTTTTTGTTCCTTTTTTTGTTTTTTTTTCCTTTTTTCTCTCCTCCGACCATAGCTGGGCCGACGGAAGTTGCCAGCCTCAGGCGAAGGTCACCCTCACTGGCGTCGAGCATTCCTAGGTTTCCCTTGCCGACATTGGGCGAGAGTCGCCTTGCCCGCCTAGCCTAGGTGAGGGCAGCCCTTGTCTGACGCCAGCGAGGGAAACTCGGGGCAACCCTTGCCTAACATCGGTGAGAGTGGCCTTGGGTTTCCCTTGTCAAGAGAGGGCAAGAGCGACTCTCGCCAAATTTGGCGAGAGCAAGGGTTACTCTCGCCGGATCTAGCAAGGGTCTCCCTCACCTGCCCAGCCCAGGTGAGGGCGGCCTTTGCCTAAGGCCGGCAACCTCTACTAGCCCGGCTATGGCCGGCGGAGGGAAAAGAGGAAAAAAAAAACAGAAAAGGAAAAGGAAAAGGAAAAGGAAAAAACAGAAAAAAGGAAAAAAGAAAAAGACAAAATTATCATTGTTCTAGTCGTTGGAACAATAATGTGCTCGCTAACCGGTAAGCATTTGACTGGCAGGCAAACCAAGGTCCTTATTTGAGATTAATTGGGCACTTCGGATCCTTATTTGAGACTGATTAGACACTTCAAACCCTTATTTGACACTATGTCCACTTTGGATTCTTTTTTTTGAAAAAAGTACCCCGCTTTGGGTACTGATTTGGAATTTTCCCTAGGTAGGTCGAACATATCTAATATAATTTTTTTCCTATTTTGATGACTGATTATTGTATAGGGGAAATTCCAAAATGTATGTATATATGTGAATTTTCGCAAATTTATTATAATTTTTTTTCTCTATAAGTTGCAGTCCTGATAAAAAAAAATGTTCTTTTAAAATATGGGCCTGGAGTTCGTTGAAATTCCTTTGAATCCAAGTTGAGGCCATCGACTTGAGGGTTGACATTGCAAAGTAGATTTTCGACAATGCATTTTAGTTTTTAATTTACTTGCAATCTGTTTACAGTTTTCCATTTCATAATGTTTTGTTTTGCTGAAAAAATTGTTTGGTATGTAAATTAGGAGTGAAAATTATGAAAATAGGGCAAAAGCCACAAAAAACCCTAATTCAAACTTTTTTCTGTGATATTAAAAATTTCAAACTTATATATGTGTTATCAATGGAACAGTTAAAAATTTACTTACATAGACGTAAAAAAAAGTTTAGGTAAATGTCTGGCATAATTTTGGGTTCAGTGGGCATGGTTTGAATTTTTTTTTTTTTATTTCTTCTTCAACCAATCACCGGCCATGGTGATGGGCCACGAGTGAGGCTCAACCTCGTCGCCCAAGGCCGGCGAGCTCAAGCCTTGCCTCGCCCCGCCCGAGGCGGGCGAGGTTGGCTTGTGGTCGATCATTGGCTGTCGCCATGGCCGGTGACCGGTAGAGAAAGAAATAAAAGAGTAAAAAAGAAGGAAAAAAAAGAAAAGAAATATAAAATATAAAAAATTCAAAAATAAAATAATTAAAGATTTATATATTTTAAAAATAAAATAACAAATTTATTAAAAGGATTGCAAGAAGGAAAAATAAAATCAAATTTTCCATATTGAACGATGGGAATTAATTTCTAATTCATTTTTAGGTTTCAGTTGAACATTGAAAAATATTATCATTTTCTTGGAAAATGACTTTCCAGAAAATATTTTCTAGAAATGTTACATTTCCCGTCAAATGAACAGAGCTGCCAGAGGTCGTGAGCTCGTCGGTGACCCATCGTGGAAGATGAAAAAGAAAAAGGAAGAAAAGAAAAAAAAGAAAAAGAAAGAAAAGAAAAGAAAAAGAAAGAAAAAAGAAAAGAAAAGAAAAGAAATAATTCGATTTTAAAAAAAATAATAAAAAATTATTTTTTACAAAAGATAAATAATAAATAAATATTGGAATTTTTAAATAAATTTTTTTATAAGAACAAATGTTTCATTAACTAAGGACCTGAGCTCAAGCGTCGCCGAGCCCAAGCGCCGAGAAATTTATATATTGGCCTTTATGGATTCGGGCTGGAGGGTCGGGACTAGAGCTCAGGCATCGGGAATCCAAGCACAGCCTTTATGGACCCGAGTTAGGTGATGGAGCATCGAGTATGGGCATCAGGGGTTCGGGCTTAGCCTCGATGTGTTGGGTTCGACGTAGGGTTTTACAGTTGTTAAAACGCAACGGAATATATTTGTAAATTGAAACCCTAGAACCCAAGACATGATCCATGTGTATATTGAAATCAAGACAGAAGTTCGATACATACCTTTTGCAAATCGAACGTAAATTGATAACTGATTGTGTCTGGATTAGCGCCTCAAGTGTTGTGCCTCTACCGGTATCCATACACACGAACAGAAGTCTTCAACGATCCAAGTGCTAGCTGAAGATTTTGAAGTTCCTTTTCTTCAATGCCTTTTGATTTTCGATACTCCGTCGAAAAACCCTAGACAGAGAACGATTCTCTATCTATTTATACAACCTCATTATCCAGCGGAATTAAAAGAAGTGGGGCAGGCGATTTAGGCCCACCAAACCGACCACCTTTAATCGTACATTTAATCGTTATCTCATAACGCGCACGACCGCGTAGATAAGTTGAATAGGAGAATAAATTAAAATCTACTTATTATTTTAAGTAGATCCCGACGCACAGAAAATATTAACTCAGTTCGCTTTTGTGTGCGGTCTTGTATGTTCACTAAACATTAGCAGTATGTTCAAAACCCTTTTTGGCCCACAAGTTATAAGCGATCTCTAGCAAGACATTATGACTACCTAAGTATAGTGAATATTGATTTTTCGACACAACCTAATCCACAACTAATATTAGAGTATTAACCTTGACTGATTCCTAAGGCAGATCACTAACACGATGGACCCAACCATGGGCGCCAGGGCCCGGGCTCTAGATACTGAGGTCTCAAGCCCGGCCGTTGAGACCTAATATTGAATGTTGGGACTCGGAAACCAACGATGGAGTTTTCGTGTTCAAGTGTAGAGTTTCGGTTCCAAGTACTGATAACTAGTCATTATTTGAAAAATGTTTTCTAGTTCTTTTCAAAAATCATTTTCTTGAATTTAAGCTTTGGTAAGGAAACATTTTCCGTTGATTAATTTTCCTTAGCAAATCAAATGCCGAAAAATGAAAAAATTATTTTCTTAAAAAATATTTTTCGCGAAACAAACGGACCTATAAAGTTTTTGAATTCCGTTTGCTCACAGACGAACGATGTGTTGACAATCCAGTAGACTCGGGCTGCCGGCTTGCATGATCCGATAAAAATATTGATTTTTTTTTTTTTTTTTCCGGTTGGAGAGTTCACTCAGTAGAGCTCGAGTCACCGAGTTGACTGAGTCAAGGACACCGTGAACTGAAACCCGAGATGACCGAATCGTGGTGGGCTTTCTCTATTTAAAATTGTTGGACTTTCTAATTTCGGGCCAAGAACTCCGACAAGGACATATCAAACCGCCGGCATTTTCAAACCAAATCGTGGACGACTTTTCCTATTTAAAATTCATGTTGGACTTTCTAATTTCCGGCCGAGAACTACGACAAGGACATATCAAACCGCCGGCAGTTTCAAGCCAACTTCTGTGCAACAGGGCATTGCATAAACGTAATCTGCAACATCGGTTTGAAACTTTCACGTGCTGAGCGCGTACATAACTCAACTCGGGTCGGGATTGTTCGACGGGATCAAACTGTCGGAACTATTAAAATTGTTTTTGGCACAATTCTCAAAAATTAGAACATGGGAATTGCTTCAGTGTTGAAGTCGGTTGTATTTCCACAAAGAGTAAAGGTATTGAAGTTCGACAAGAAGACATCCAGCCGGTATCTTGAAAACTTCAAGAAGCCACTCGTGGAGCTCCTACTTCTCTTCACTGATTCCAACATCAATGGCAAAGAGGACAGCTTGCATTAGCTGGAACAATTTTTGCCGACTTCACTTGGCGGTGGTGTCTTTTATATTTATGTTTACCTGGTAGAGTCGTAGTAAATAGAGAGTGAGAGAGTTAAGCTTGTAGAGAAAACCTTGTAAGAGAGGGACTCGTAGAGTGCGCGTTTGTTCTAGAAGTTGTAAGCCTACGCAAGGCATTTTGAGCTTTATTATCTCTCCTTTGTGTATTTGGCTTCTCTCCTCATCCAAATTTTCAAAGTTTCTATATCCCTTTGGTTCCAACAATTGGTATGAGAATTAGCAATGGCATTCACTAGTTCCGTTCAATTGCAACTTCCAAAGTTGAACGAAAGAAATTTTTACAACTGATCTGTTCAAATGAAGGTTCTTTTTAAATCGTAAGATTTGTGGAACCTGGTGGAGAATGACTACACCAAAGTAGCTGATGCTGAAGCATTCGATGCTTTGAGAAAGGAGGAGAAGGAGTCGTTGGTGGAATGCCGAAAGAAAGATTAGAAAGCATTGTATGCAATCTTTCAAGCCATGGAGGAGACAATATTTGAAAAATATCGAGCGGTGAAACCACGAAAGCAGGGTGGGATATTTTGCAAAAATCCTACAAAGGCGATGATCGTGTTAGGCAAGTGCAGCTCCAAAGACTTCGAGGAAATTTCGAGTCTTTATGTATGAATGATTCCGAATTTATCTCGTTGTACTTTGATCGTGTGCAAACCATCGTTAACCAACTGAAGGTTAATGGTGAAGAACTCCCAGATGTTCGAGTTATAGAAAAAATCTTAAGGTCTTTGACCGAAAGATTTGACTACGTTGTTGTTGCAATCGAAAAAGGCCAAAATATATCAATTATGACGTTGGAGCAGTTGATGGGTTCACTATGCTCACATGAGCAAAGAATAAATCAAAAGTCCATCGATTCAAATCTTGAGCAAGCATTGCAGAGTCGGGTCGCTTGCTCAAATCGAGGAGGCCATCATGGTGCCCAAGGTAGAGGTGGAAATTCGAATTTCACAAGAAGGTATAAAACACGTGACAAATCAAAGGTTAATTGTTTTAAGTGTAACAGATTTAGACATTACAAATCCAAATGCCAAGCAAACATGGGTACAAGCAGCCAAAACGTGTACATGCTGTCGATGCTGAAGAAAATGTGGTGTTAGCATGCAAAACGGATGACTCAGGTACCATGGACACAAATATCTAGTATCTCGATACTGGGTGCAGTAATCACATTTGTGGCCGAAATGAGCTATTCTTGCAGCTAGATGAGAGTTCGTGGTGAAGTCAACTTCGGGAATAAATAAAAAATTCCCATTTTGGGCAAAGGTAACATTGATATCAAATCAAAAAATGGTACTAATGTTACTATTGCAGACGTTTACTTTGTGCTAGGACTTTTCTGGAATTTGCTAGGTGTCGGGCAACTTTCAGAAAAAAAGGCCATAAAGTTGACATTGAAAATGGAGTTTGGACTATCAGAGGTGTAAACAGTAAGTTGATCATGACAGTGCAAATGACAAAGAACTAGATGTTCCCTCTTTCCCTTCATAGTAATACTTTGTTGAGTTTTCAAGCGATGACAAAAGATAGCAAGCGGCTGTAACATCTTCGATTCAGTCATCTAAATTTTTGTGGACTAAAATTACTTGTCCAGAAAAAGATGGTGACTGGCATGCCTTTGATTGACGGTCCAAAAGTTGATCAAAGGTGTAAACTCTTACTAAAGATCTAGATAAACCCTATCGTTCATCACACTGAGTAAGCACAATTTCCTCGCACCCGAACCCTTCTAAAAAGCTTCCCCTTTTCTTTGCAGAACACAAGGCAGAAGGAAAGCCAACTACAGGATCCTGAGATAGGAACTTCGGCAATGTTCCCGGAGGCAACATCATCCGAGCATTCTGGACAACATCATCAAACAACTTACCCAGTTGATGAATCGCAAAGTTCAATACAAAGTAGGAAGTTGTTCATCTCATTAGACTGACTTCTTCTCTTTTTTCTTTTCATTTGTTTCATTTTGGCATCTATACATAAACTAGAAAAGTTTTTCTAACCTGGATGTTTCGACATAACAGATAAAGTGAAGTTTGTGCGTGACAAGATTAATATGCTTGGGAAGAATGCAGATGTAATTGCACATGGTTTCCGAGAGCATGGTAAGATGATTTCTTCTGTCTGTTCAGAGTGTTATTGCATTCACTGAGATTCAATAGGTGTAATGAAACACAAGAAAACCGTCATATAAATTTCCTGCATTGATATGGGCTCGATCAACTATGCAATGTACAAGTGAGTTTATTCAAATCCCTTTGATATTAGGGTGCGCCATACTGTGGTTCCAATTTGCTAGTATCACTTTGAGTTATTTGAATCATCGATTGATCTGGCAATCCTCAATGGTTCTATCATGGACTGCTTGAAATGGGCTAGATCATTTGCTTCTAAGAGATAAATCACGAAAAGGATAAGATTTCTGTCATTTGTTGTCACTGAAGAGATGCATACATGATGTTGCGGTCATGCATATTAACTTGGGCCATTAATCTGTGCAAAGGAAAGAGGAAAGGAGAGAACAAGTACAGAGTACAATTCTCAGTTAAAAGTAGTTCTCTAAGATATGCTAAAACAGTTTTCGCTTCGTTTTTCTGAAACTGCAGTGAGATTGAGTCCCGGAATCACAGTGACTGTGAGGGGGAAATTGAGTTTCGGGGCAAGAGCTCTTCAGCTTGGTGGCATTGAGAAAGTTTTCCGGGAATTGTTCAGTAGGGAAGATGGAGAAAAATTAATGGAGTCTTTCGAATGTTATTGGTCAAGTTCAACCAGTCCTATTGCAGTGGGCTTCCTCTTTATCTCCACTGAAAAAGTTGCAATTTGGACCGAGAGATCTGTAGAAGTGGTTTCTCCAGGTGGGGGATTAATCAAAATCCACTACGAGGTAAATTTACACAAGCTGCAAAAGTCGACTCTCTTTCGGTTAATACCAGTTCGCCATTCTCTGTTGTCATGTGCTTGTCAAAAGTTTGGTTCATCTTAATGTTATACTTATTTTCAGTTGAAGGTACTGATAAGAAAGATTAAGGCGGTGAACGAGGCTGAGAATGTGGACAGGCCGGCTCAGAAATACATAATGACGTAGCGTTCAACGAATAATTCAAGCAAAACCTTGCTTAGAAAAAGAAATCTTGAAATTCTATATTGATAATAATGTCCTATTCTTCAAAAAAAAACCCTAAAACAAGTTTATATATTTCTAAACCAAATCCTACTAGGATTATAAAACATAAAATATCAAAATTACAAAACTGTTCTTCAAATTAAAATCCATAAAAAATATTAAAATAATAGAATAATCCATGTAAACGATCCTAAATCGCTGAAATTCATTTTTAGTCATGGCCAAAAGCAGTGAGTTTTGTCCAGAACGCCGTTTCGCTTCAAGCAACTGAATTTGAGCCCGATTCGATATCGTCATCAACTAGGTCCACCGGTTCTAGTCGCATCAACGTTTTGCCTCTGTTTGGACTTCTGCTTGTCCAACCGATCCAGAAACGCACCACTAATAGATTTTGCATTACATAAATATTGTTACAATGGATGATTGCGATTTCTGGTTCACAGGATTCTTCAATTATCAAAACGCACTAATGCACTTTGGAGGTGATTCATCAGGACTAGATGGCTTCTAGTCTAGTCATTTTAAGAGTTTGAGATATTGCAAATCCATTTGAGATGACAGAAGAAGAGAACTTCTATGAGAAACTCGATATGACTTGAGACGTTGTAAGAAGTTTTGTGAATGATAAATATACTGTTTTAGTAGACACTGCACGACTAATTATTGTAACAGCTTAGTCTAGTCTTTTTGTCTAGTATTAAGGGTGAATATATTTAATTGGAGAGGTAAATGGGGCATGAAGAGATTTGAACTCTAGACCTTTAGCTCTAATACCATATGAGATTTGGTGGAACAACTGTCAATTGTTCTAAAAGCTTAAGTTGTTAGATGAATGCATGATTTAATATTTAATTATTCTAACAGAAACCCCATCATCGTATATAGCTGGCAAATTAACCAAGAAATGGTAAATAAATAATCCATACAGCGAAAGATGTGAAGAGAACGGGCGTTTATCTCTGTTCTCAAATCAATTCATTTGGTATCACACCAGAGCACGATCTCTCTCCTATAAAAGAATTCAGTTTTTCAACAAAATGTCTTCATATCCACACAAGGGTGTGAGCGTTTGAGCTTTGAAGTTGACTTTGCCTCTTCCAACCTGTCATGGAAGAAAACTTTGTGATCAATATTCTACTCGAAGGTTTTATCTTTATTGAGCGCGAGTTTTGCATTAGTAATTCATCGGTCTCTGCAAGTAAAAATAGTTTCTGTACTATTAGTTCATATGATACGGGATGCTCTTTTTCCTTCCAAAAGGCTACACCAGAGCAGGGATCAAAATGAAGTCTACATTCTAAAGAGCGGATACATGGTGCAACAGAATCTCTTCATGGGTAACAAACAGGTTGAGAAGTTTCCATTAAATTTCTATTTCGCTAATAGTTCTTCTAATCCATGGGTGAGAATAAATGAAAAACCATATTCACATTCCTGAGACATGGAAGCTATTAATAATAATAAAAAGCTGCTAGCCTGTCGGGTTGAAAACGACCTTGCCTTGGAGTTTCACCTCTTTGCCTAATAGTCTTCTCCAGTTCAAACATCCTGCAAGGTCTTCTTTACCTAAGAGCAATCTGACATTCCTGTTTTTAGCCATCGAAGGTTCATCTTTAGATCTCGTCACTTCTTGCACGTGGATGAACATTGTGTTCTTGAGTTTTAGAGGCAAAGACGCTCGAAGAAACTTCACCAACCACCTTTATCACGCCCTTAAAGATCCCGGAGTCAACACTTTCAGAGACGATGGTGCGCTTCCAAAAGGAGGAGAAATTTCATATGAACATGTGAAAGCCATACAAGGTCCCGGATCAGCGATTGTTTTCTCTATTGTCAGATGCTTGTCAACAGCTTTGGTCAATTTCAACGTTGTACTTAAATTTAGGTGAAGTTACCACTAAGAAAGATCAAGGCAGCAATAGTAACTGAGAAAGTGGAGAGGCCATCGCAGAAGTACATGAATATTCTGTGACAGTTGATGACTTTGATTTCAGGTTCAAGGGATTCTTCGTCCATCTGTAAACAATGACCTGAAGCATCTTCCGAGGGCAATCTCAGGGACAAATAGCTTCAAGTCCAACCTTTTTGGTTGAAAAGTTTCAAATCCATTTGAGATGACAAGAAAATAGAACTCTTATGCAAAACTTAAATGTTTTGAAAAAGTTCTGTGAACGAGAAAAAAAATGCTGTTTTGTCGGACAATGGATGATTTTCACATGCTATGATGAACAGTTACTTCTCATCCTTGGACAAGAACTTACAATGTGATCCTCATGACCCCGACAACTTCGCATAGGAGCAGCAAATTAACCAAGAAACGGTAAACAAGTAGTTTAGACAGTGAAAGAAGTGAAGAGATCTTGTTATCGGTTCAATGACTTTGCATCCCGACCTGTAATGGAAAGAATACTTTGTCATGAATGTTCTACTGAAAGGTTGTTTTTTTATCGATTGTGAGTTTCGTAATTTTATTTGATCGCTCTCTTCAGGTGAACATATTTTCTTGAGTTCATTTGTGCTGCTCTTTTTCTGTCCAAAAGGCAAAACAGGTCACAGATCACAATATTATATTCTAAACAAGAGGACACAATGTGCAACAAAGTCTCGTCAAGTAAGAAACAGGTAGAGAAGTTTCCATTAAATTACTATCTATTTTGCTAATAGTTGTGGATGATCCGTCATTGAGAAGAAACTCAAAGCATAGTTATTTCCTAGGACTTTGTGCTATAAAAACAAAACACTGAGAGCCGGCCGGGTTTGGATATGAATTTCATCTCTTTGCCTAGTGATCATCTTGTCCGATGCACACATT
Organism: Syzygium aromaticum; assembly: GCA_024500025.1. Taxonomy (NCBI): domain Eukaryota; kingdom Viridiplantae; phylum Streptophyta; class Magnoliopsida; order Myrtales; family Myrtaceae; genus Syzygium; species Syzygium aromaticum. The sequence continues at coordinate 9,467,346 of CM044894.1, read as the reverse complement.
CTACATCTTCAGTGTCTTCTTACTCGACTTGAGAGCAATCTGCAATTTCTTCTTTTAGTCGATGGAAGGTTCATCTTCCGGTCTCTCCAATTCTCATCCGTGGATGTACGATGTGTTCTTGAGCTTTAATAGCGAAGACACCAGGAGAAACTTCATCGATCACCTTTATCACGCCCTTAAAAACGCCAGAGTCAACGCTTTCAGAGACGACAATGCGCTTTCCAGAGGAAAAGTAATTTCATCTGAACTTGGAAAAGCCATAGAAGGGTCAAGGATATCAGTGATTGTTTTCTCGAGAAACTATGCTCATTCAAGATGGTGTCTCGAGGAGCTCGTGAAGATAACGGAGTGCAGGCAGGATCTGGGGTAGCTGGTTCTTCCCGTGTTCTATGACATCGATCCATCAGATGTGCGGAAACAGACAGGCAGCTTTGCAGAGGCATTTGCTAATCATGAAGAGCGATTCAAGGCAGAGAAGGACAAAGTTGCTCGGTGGAAGGCGGCTCTCACGCAAGTGGGAAATTTATCAGTCTGGGATCTCAGAAATGTTGCAGATGGGTAAATTCTTTTTGACCTTTGTAAATTGTGGTTCAAGAATATTACATCCTAGTCTATCAACCATCTAAGAATTCGATGACAGTTTGAGATTGGGATTGATTTTTATATAACATCAAGAAAGTACAATCCGATATATTTTTGTAATCATCAATTAATGTGATTTTGACAAAACTTTCAAAGGCATAATGTTGATCTTGGGACTACTGCAGTCCTTGATTTGGGCAATTAGCTTTGATATCTTCAGACCAAGATCAAAGAAAGCACGGCACATGAAATCTAGATTATCCTAATTCCTTAGAAACTCACTTTAGGCATTTTTATGCTTTTGTTGTCAAAAGTAATGGCTGGAGAGATTTTGATAAATTTCTCAATGATCTATTACATTCCTATGCGGTCTGCGTTAATATTTGGACTTTTTGATAAAAAAAAGAAAAGAACAGTGGAAAAGTCAAGGAAGGGAAATAAAAGAGAAAAGAAAAAAGGGGCATTTAAGCTCTTTTTAACCGGGAACTCACGGGACTGAGAAACAGAAAGGAGAGAGGAAAAGAAGAAAAGAGAGAAGGAAAGGGAAAAGAAAAGAGAAAGGAAAAAGCTCGCGCGAAAATGTCTCGTGGGCCTCGACAGGTCAATTCAACTTTGTATTGCAAGGCCTGGTAAGCACTCGCGCTCCTCATTCTCTCAATCGAAGTATTTTTGGAATTAGGACACAATTTCAAAGTTCTGCGAAAATCAAGTTGCGAAGTCCAATTTTTGAGTCATTGAGATGTCTATATATATAATTGGCAATTTAGGGTGTCATGAAGCAGTGAGATTTTACGGAACTCGATTCGGACTTACGGTTTGGCCGAAACGAAATTTTGAAGTTGAGCGCGCGTGATGAACAGTGCCCGACCAGTAGCTTTCATGCCGATTTTCGTTGCTTTTTGGCTTGATTTTGGGTTAGCCAAGTTGGGATTCTTATAGTTCTTTGAATTAGTTTTCTTTTGACTATAAGTTCGCTTGGAATGGAGTTTGGTGGAGAAAGTTACAGTGCAACCAAGTTTTGCGCTCAAGCTCCGCGTTGCAGTAGGTTTTGGATAATCACTTCAAACAAGCGATTTGTGGGCACCTTTGAGCTGTTTCGTTGGTGATTAAGCGTCATTTAGTTGTTTCGTAGTTATTTTAGTATTTTACTTGGTTTTAACATCGATTCTTGTTTAATTGTTAGGATCATGAGATCGTCGGTTCGAGTGAGCATTGTTGTTTGGCTTTGGGGCATTCCCAGGTGAGTTGTACTATTTCTTCCATGAATTTACAAACTCATGTCTTGAAAATAGTAGAGTTTTAATATAATATGAGTTATTAAGAGCATATTTCTTGCATAAATTAGATCGAACTTTTACTACATTTTTAGTCGATTGAAAAGGAATTGAGAATGTTTTATGAAGTGGTCTAAAATGACCAATTGTGAATGTTTTAGTTAAATGTTTAGTGAAAGGAATTTCGAAAAGTAGTTCGTACTGATTACGAAATGTTTTATGAAATGCATTTTAATTGATAAATGGAATTGTGAAAGGTTATGTGATTCGGTTTGTAAAACCGGTTTATGAAATAACTTTATGATATTGATTGCGCATTGTTGGAGAAATGTTTTGGTTGATATGACTCATATTGCTATGACGAGAATCCGTTAATGGAGGAGTATGCTTATTATCAAGACATCCTTTTGGGCCGAATCGTTGGCTATATAGGTGGTAGATTTAGCCAAGGAAGTGATTTTGGTCGCCTTTGTCACGGTGTTAAATGTGACCATAGTTCGATGATGAGCATAAGATTAGTCGATGGAATGAACCATCGACGTGTGATTGATGAGATTAATCAATGGAATAGACCATTGATGGTTGTTTGTTATTGTTGAGTAAGTTTTAATAACTGATCTTGCATGTATGAAGTTCTATTGGAAAGTTATCATACATTTTCGATATTTTATATTGAATTTGAGATAATGAGATCGATATCATTTTATAACGATGCATAGTGATGGTTCGATTCGCTTGGAAGAAATGTATTACTCATTGGACCGTGATAATTCATTCCTTTCATCTTTTGTGTTTTTAAGGTTCCTTGATTAGTGATTGATAGTTCGAGAGCGCTTTTGATGGGGACTTTTGAGAGTTGATTCTTTTGATAGGGTTTGAGGCTACGTCCTTCGGGAAGAAGGATAGCCGTGTCACTACCCTTACTCTTGCAGGATTTGGGGGGTGACAAATCCTATAATAATAAAAATCTTAACATTACAGGTATTAAGGGAAATTTATCAGGAAAATCATTAGCGTGGTATTGAATGAATTAAAGGACACATACCTAAATGTCGCAAAATTCCTAGTGGGGCTTGATCCACGCTTAGAGGAAGTAGTGTCGCTGCAACTGGCTGGCTCCGATGATGTGCTCTTCACAGGAAGTAGTGTCGCTGCTACGGGCACTTAACAATAATTCTTGGACATATAATCATCGAATAAACAACAAACTATCTCATGTTTTGTTTGAAATTTGTTGGAATAATTGACCAAAAAGTTCTAAATTTATTGTACGGTGGCCAATTTAGTCTTAAACCTTTCAATGATGCTTATTTAATTTTAAATTTTTTGACGATTTGTCAATTTAGTTTTAAACCTTTTGAAGTTTTACCAATTTAATCATAAACATAATATTTGGATAATTGGCCGGAAAGATTATGTTGGTAAATCGTCAAAATGTTTAGGACTTAAATTGACACAATTGAAATGTATAGGATTAATTGCCAAATTGTCAACAGGTTTAGTATAATTGAGATGTTTAGGATTGAATTGACCGTCGTACAATTAATTTAGTACTTTTTGGACAATTTTGTCGAAATTCGTTCGTAATGTCTTCTCTCTAATGAATGTTTCTCATTTAATTTCGACAAATGCTTGACAATTTCGCAAATGACTTCATTAGATGATTGATCGTTGTGTATTACGTGATTAATCATAAGATATCATAATCCTTTGCTTTCATGGTAAGACCGTTTTAGATGATATCAAAAACAGACTATCACCTTGAAGTTAGAAAATGCAGTGGCTGAGAACACAATCTCTATGGAAAAATTGTCAAATCAATCATAAACCTATTGTACAGCGGCCAATTCAGTCCTAAACCTTTTAAGTTTGCCAATTCAGTCCTAAACCTTTTAAATTTCTGCTAATTCAGTCCTTCCAGCCAATTTTAGCCGGTTGGCGCTGACGTGGTTGCCGATCAGCGCTGACGTGGCTGCCGATCGGCGCCGACCGTCCGATCAACGCTGATGCGGCAATTTTTTATTATTTTTTTTTCTGCTTTCTCCCCTTTGGCTGGTCCGGTGACTAGCGACCGGTGGCCGGCCAGAGGGGAGGGCCGGCGAGGCCTCTGGCGAAGCTCGCCCCGTCGGCCACCGGCGAGGGCGAGCCTCGCCAGCCCCTGGCTGGGCGAGGTGAGGTCGGCCTCACCTCACCATCGCGACCCAAGCAACAGCGAGGCTCGATCTCGCGTTGCCATCGCGACCCAGGCAACGGCGAGGCTTGTCTAGGTGAGGTCGAGCCTTGCCATCGCTTGGGTCACGACAGCGAGGCGAGGTCGAGCCTTGCCGTCGCTTGGCTCGCGATGGCGAGGCGAGGCCGACCTCGCCTCGTTGTCGCCTGGGTCGCGACGGTGAGGTCGAGCCTCTCCCAGATCTAGCGAGGCTCGACCTCGCTGTCGCAACCCAGGCGACAGCGAGGCTCGACCTCGCCTTGTCGTCGCTTGGGTTGCGACAGTGACGCGAGGTCGAGCCTCGCCATCGCTTGGGTCGTGACGGCAAGGCGAGGCCGACCTCGCCTTGCCTAGCCAGGGGTCAGCGAGGCTCGCCCTCGTCGGTGGCCGGCGGGGCGAGCTTTGCCAGAGGCCTCGCCGGGCCTCCCTTCTGGCCGGCCGCCGGTTGCCGGACCGGCCAGAGGGGAGAAAGAAGAAAAAAAAAAGAAGAAAAAGAAAAACAAAGAAGAAAAAGAAAAAAAATTAAAAAAATTGAAAAAAAATAAAAAATAAAAAATTGCCACGTCAGCGTTGATCGGATGGCGGCGTCAGTCGGCGGCTACGTCAGTGTCGACTGGTCAAAATTGGCCGGAAGGATTGAATTGACAGGAATTTAAAAGATTTATGACTGAATTGGCAAACTTAAAATGTTTAGGACTGAATTGGCCACTGTACAATAGGTTTAGGACTGATTTGACAATTTTCCCCAATCTCTATCAATCCTGGAAACAATAGTATTACTGTTGTTCATAGCTGTCTTTCATTCTGAAATCGGGAGTAAAACCCGAATTGTGAAATTGGAATTAAGAAATTCATTCTGTTAATAGACGAAAGTTTTTGTTTGCGTGTGAAAAAATAGAGAAATGATTAAGTGACGGTCCTTATTCTATTGTGAAATTAATAACAGGTTCTAAATCACAAAAAATAAATAACGATTAATCATAAATTATTGTGAGATTTACCCTTTTAATAATTTGTAATTTCTAGTATGCTATTACTTTTACGGTGACTCAAAAATTGCTACGCTAATAAAGTCTGGGTACACAGGCGGATACGTCTCGGGCTTTGAAATCTTCTTTCCGTCTTGATTTTCTTCGCACCGTCCGCGTGTAAACTTTAACAAATGGAGGTGCATTCCACGCGTCCGTTTACGCTGATGGCATGCTCTATTCGAGGACTGACAAATGATAAACAATGCTAACGGCCGTTTCCCTTCGTCGTTTCGAGGGTGGAGGGTGGGGGGGAGAGGGGAAGTAAGTTCTCGGAACGATGCACCATATGCTGCATTATACATTTTATGAATATCTACACTCTGCTCAACATCATATCGCGTGAACTATGTCTCCGCCCAACATATATATCATTTGACATTGTGTGCCGATCTATTCCCAAAGTTCTTCAAGTAGAACAGTAGATCTCCAAGAGCTCACGGTGAGAACACTTGTGTTCTTCCAAACCTTCTCTGCAAGATTGAAACACCGTGGTTTGGTGAGACATCTCGTGGTCGGGTGCATGCGGCCTACCCCAGATTGTACTTCTGTTGTGTTTTCATCCGTCTATATAACAAGCAGCATACGACACACCCAAGAAAGTGTCCATTCACAAATATTGGGTCAGGTCCCAACACTAGCAACACAGAGATGGTGATTCTTGCCGACAAAGTCCTTGCCCGAGAGATCGCCGCGGCGACTCTCGTCTTCCTCCTCATCACCCGATTCTTTGTCAAATCCCTCCTACTTCGCTTGAACTCCCGTAAGCTCCCAACGGTACCGACAGGGTGGCCGGTCATCGGCGCCCTCGCTCTCTTGGGGAACATGTCCCACGGAGCTCTGGCGAAGATGGCCAAGAAGTATGGGCCAGTGATGTACCTGAAAATGGGCACGTGCGACATGGTCGTCGCGTCGACCCCTGACGCCGCCCGGGCTTTCTTGAAAACCCTAGACATCAACTTCTCCAACAGGATGGAAAAAAAAAAAACTTCTCCAACAGGCCTCCGAACGCGGGGGCAACCCAGTTGGCCTATGACGCGCAGGACATGGTCTTCGCCTACTACGGTTCGAGGTGGAAGTTGCTTAGGAAGCTGAGTAATTTGCACATGTTCGGAGGAAAGGCCCTCGAGGACTGGGCTCACGTCCGGTCAGCCGAGGTAGGGTACATGCTTCAAGCCATGTGCGAGTGCAGCAAGCGAGGCGAGCCGGTGGTGCCGGTGGTGGTACCGGAGATGTTGACCTATGCCATGGCGAACATGATAGGGCAAGTCATTTTGAGCCGAAGGGTGTTTGTGACGAAGGGCTCCGAGTCTAAAGAATTCAAGGACATGGTCGTAGAGCTGATGACAAGCGCAGGTGTAGCATTCAACAAACATTCGAAACAAAAACACGAACACGCTTAGCTATCGCGCGAGTTGTTAATGCTTGAATCTATGACACGCTCACAAAGGTTATCCGATTCCCTTAATTGATGTAGGCTTCTTTAACATCGCGACTTCATCCCGTCAATTGCGTGGACGGACGTGCAAGGGATTGAAGGCTGGATGAAGCGCTTGCACAAGAAATTGGACGTGCTGTTGACGAAGATAATCGAGCAACACTCGGCAACTGCTCGCGAGTGTAAAGGAAACCCGGATTTTTTCGATGCTGTCATGGCCAACCGAGGTAACCCCGGGGCCAAGAAGCTTAATTTGACCAACATTAAGGCACTTCTCTTGGTATGTATATGTCTTAATGAATTTAACAAAAACTACCATGTTTATTCTTGGCTTCTTCATCAACTTGTGACATTGTTTAGTACTGATCTTGTTATCTCTTTTTCTAGAATTTGTTCACTGCAGGCACCGATACTTCATCAAGCATAATCGAGTGATCGCTGGCCGAGATGTTGAAGAACCCTAGCATCCTCAAGCTGGCCCACGAAGAGATGGACCGAGTCATCGGGCGGCACCGATGCCTCGAGGAATCCGACCTCACGAAGCTCCCGTACTTGCAGGCCATATGCAAGGAGACCTTCCGAAAACATCCATCGACACCGTTAAACCTACCGAGAGTCTCGACCGAGGCGTGCCAAGTGAACGGCTACTACGTCCCCAAGAACACGAGGCTCAGTGTGAACATATTTCATAATTTTTCATTTTCTCAAAAAAAAAAACCTGTTTTGTTTGTAAATTAAAGATTTTCAATGGGAATGAAAATTTTGAAAATATGGTTAGTCTGCTATTTTCGCCCTTGAAAAAAAAAAGAATTAATTTCGTGATTTATTGGTGGGATCGTGTCGCAATCTCCCACCCCAGAGGAGAGAGATAAAAGGGCTTCCATCCATTGCCATGTCACTCGACACGTGTCGCTTTTTGGGCGGAGCACGCGCGCCACGTAGGATGGTGACGTGTTAGTCAGCAACCGCCGAATATTTTCTCCACCCCCACGGAACTCCTCACTTCGCTTCCGATCCCGGCGATTATGGCTCCCACCGCCTTGGCTCCACCGGCGACTGTCGCTGCTCCGGCGAAGAAGAGTCTCCGGCACCTCGTCCCGTTGCGCGCTTTTCCTTCCCCATCTCCTCTCTCTCTCTGCATCTCAACCGAAGAAATCCTTCTCTCTCGAAAAGCTTTTCGAATTCCGTCTGCTCTCAGAAGAACCCAACTGGGTTCTCTTGGATGCGTTGACAATTTCTTCTGGGTGGAGAGTTCACTCAGTAGAGCTCGAGTCACCGAGTTGACCGAGTCAAGATCAAGGACACCGTGAACTGGAACCCGAGACGACCGAATCGTGGCGGACTTTTTCCTGTTCAAAGTCCACGTTGGACTTTGTAGCTTCGGGCCGAGGAACTCCGACGAGGAAATATGATATCAAACCGCCGCGAGCTTCAGACCAACTTCCGTGCAACAGGGCTGATTCAACACGGACACGTAATCTCCAACATTGGTTTGGAGCTCTCATGTGCTCAGCTTATAAATAATTCAACTTGGGTCGGGTTCGTTCCACGGGATCAAACTTGAGGTGTATATAACACCTGCAAAGCATGAGCATTTCATAGGATTCGTCAGCTATTGAACCAGAGAAAACTATCAGCTGAGCAGAGAGCGATAGGTCGGTTTTGTTTTTCGGCAATGAGTGGTTCTGTCTGGTCTTCCGATGCCTCCACTCTTGGTAGGTGGACATACGATGTGTTCTTGAGCTTTAGAGGAGAAGATACGCGGAGAAGATTCACTGGCCATCTTTACTCTGCCTTGGAAGACGCAGGAATCAATGCTTTCAGGGATGACGATGCCCTTCCAAGAGGAGAGAAGATCTCATCCGAACTCCTGCAAGCTATAGAAGAGTCAAGGATATCGATTATCATTTTCTCGACGAATTATGCCAATTCCAGGTGGTGTCTCG